>OY728131.1:77308107-78558107 GCA_963277665.1 Viscum album | reverse complement strand
ATTTTCCATTTTGGGAATACATGTTGTAGTTCCATATCCCCCAACCACATCTGAGTAGTTCAAGAAGATCCTTATTACTACAATTTTTTTTAAATGGACTAGTGAAAAACCTCTCAAATAAGTCTACATGAATAACATCATCCACTTCATAAATTCCCATATCATCACTAGGTCCAGAGTCTCTCACGAAATATATATAGATAACGACACTAACTTATATTCTACAAAGATAATAAAACTGTAACAGGAGTACAATATCATGTTCAATCACTCCTCTCACTATCATGTAGTGGAAAATGGAAATATAGAATCCATTAATAGGACTCTTCCAAATAAAATTTAGAATATTATGAAAAAAATTAACAAGTTATATCCAGACAAGCTCCTCCATGATTTTGTTCCCACTGGACCACCATGTGTAATACTACACAAGTAACACTACACTCATTGGTGTATGGGCCGGAGGAAATGCTACCCATAGAAGTACAATTTCCTTCTTTATATATATAAATTTGTGAAAAACTCTTTGATGAAGAGAAATCAAAAAAGTGACATGATGAATTAGAGCAATTTGATGATAATAGGCTGTGTACACTAAAAACCTTGATTTCCCTCATAATCGGATCACATAATCCTTTAAAAAAAAGGTCCACCTCCATTTATTTCGCAAAGGAGAATTTTTGTTGTCGCTCAATACCCCAATGATATCATGCACGAATCCTCTAAAGTTGGAACCCAAATTTGATGAGCCTTACATCATATATAAGGTCTATCAAAAAAGATCTTACTCACTAGACATGATGGATGGTGAGATTTTCCCCCATGAACTTGAGGTTTCTCAATAAATACTTTTCATAGATTTCAACAAGCATATCTCATCCTGGTTGAATGATTTTTGTTGGGAAAAAAATCCATCAAGGTATCATTGAAGCATTTTTGAGGTGATTGTGTTTGTTGACAAAGCGGTCCTTCGTCTTGTGTTTGTTCACAAAACAAGCCACAATGTATAATTTTTTGACAAAGGGGGTTTACATGGTGATTTTTTGGGTTCAAGATATGTTGTTGTCTATCCATGTTTGATTGAAGAACCTCGACAAAGGAATGAACGATCTAGAGGTGGTACAAAAAGAACAGATACAAGGTGGTGCCATTTTCCAATGATTGCCACATTTTTGGGCCTGAAAATCAGAAAATGGAGAGATGTGTTTTTGGAAAAGGGAGGTGTGTGAAAAAGGATTGCGGTGTGAAAAATATTTGCATGGTGCACGAAAAAGGATTGTAGTGAATGAAATATTTGTGTGGTCCGTGAAAAAGGAAAGTGGTGCATGAAATATTAGCGTGATGTGCAAAAAAGGAAAGTGGTGTGAGAAATATTAGCATCGTGCATGAAATAGAAGATTAGTGTTTTTAGAAAGAAAGGTGTTTTGAGATCAGAAGATCAAAAATTCGAAAAGGCATGAGGATTTTGAAAATTTAGAGCATGGCATGAAATACGGTGTTGCGTGGAAGATGTGTTTTTCTTGCTCAGTGAGGATTACGCGCGGAAGGAGGGTTTTCCGCGTAGAGGTTGATTTTTCCTATATATATGAAGTGACCCCCTCATTAAATGCAGCTCAAGACATAGAGAGTATCTAATCTCTGGCATGTGAAATTGGAGTGCCCAAGACAGTTGCATGAAAACAATAAGTTTGCACATAGATAGTTGTTTGCGCACAAAGCAGAGGTTGCACGGAAAAAATGATTGTTGCATGAAAAGTGGATTGCATGCAAAAGAAAAAACATATGCACAAGGTATTATAGAGGCTATGTGTAAAATAAGTGGTTTCACATAAAAGATGTATGTTGCATGTAAAATAGGGTTGTTGCATGTAATAGAAGTGTTTGCATGTAAATATGTGTTTGCGTGTAAAGAAAAGGTTGCATGTAAAAGAAACAGTTGCACATAAAAGAAGAGTTTGCGCGTAAAATAGGGGTTACGCGAAAATTGTATTTCCTGAAAGTAAAGGGAATTACATGCAATGTGCAGTAAGGGTTTCACGTAAAAATTGGGTTTTCCCAGTAAACCTGGTACAAAGTGTGATTCATCTACGGGTGAAAGTGGGACGTCAACTGAGAATCTATTAACAGGTAAGGATGCATATTTCATTAGAGATAATGAAGGGACCTACAAGTATTCAAATTGTCAGTGGATCTTCTAAAGAATAAGTGATCACACATCAGTTGAGAGAGCAGTGAGCTTTCATATTGTGAGTGGTTTTAAACTAGGAGGGACAATGATTCCGCTCTGAACTTGTAAATAGTAGTGCAATTTTAGTGGATTTGGTACCTCGGCACATCACAGTTGTATGCTACATGGACATAGCCCAGTGAGGTTGAACCAAGTAAAATTGATGTGTCCTGTGCATGATTTAAGATTTATTCATACAATGCATCGGGAAGAAGAGAGAGAATGTGGTTTGGTCTAACAAAAAAACAAGATCAAAAGGGGAAGTTGTTTTAATTTGTCATACCCTAATTCACCCCCCTATCAAGGTATCTATCCTAGTGGACCTAATAATGTTAAAATCCCTAGAAACATCCTAGAAACAACATGTTAAACCGCACAACATCTCACATCCCTATCATATGAAATTAAAATGAACAGATATCTAGAACTATGTCAGGATTGATTCCTGCCATCATAGTATTTGAAGTGACACTTGAGGCATTAGTTTTTCCCCAAAAAAATCATAATCATTTTCTATTATATTGGGTGATCCACATCATTACTGTCTCATTTTAAAATGAAATACATATATCCTCCCTACATGATGTAAGGCTACATGGATACCCCAATGGTCCATCTTCAATCATGTCAGTTGAACTATGTCCTAACTGTATGACATTAAACTAAACGGATGATGTCCTTATTGAATTACATTAAACTGTATGATTTTAAAGAAGTATGTATGGATTGATTCAATTTTACATTTAGATAAATATGGAAGCCTTGATCCTATATTTTGGTACATCCACTATATGATAAAAAATACCCATGTCTAATATTTAATCACCATTATATTGTGAGATGAACCCTTTATAATATTTTTTTCTCACACTAATAATAAATCACTTGATATTAGGTATTTTATTAGGGGCTTCCCTACAAGAAAAAAGGAATAATGTCTTGTGATAGGTTCATCATATTCTATAACGCATGAACTTAAAATCCATACCATGATCCCACCACACATGACTATAAACATCATGGTCTATTCCCCTTGCATGACTTAACATTCCACATTCATGTGGGACTCACCTTACAGGACCACAATTTTTAGTGATTGGCCACCTAAAACACCTCTATTAAAGAACTATGTGTGAATTGATTGATGACACCACATGATATATAGTGACACCCAAATCTCTATCCCTGGGACTAGTAAAAAAATAAACATTTAAAAAATACCACATCTTTGTGTATAGGCCAGACTGGTATAAGAATGTCCTTCATCAAGAACTATGTATGGTATTATTCCAACAACTGTGGGATATATATATCAAAACCAAGATTCATATCCTTATGTCTATCCATAATAGCCATTTTCATTCCAGGAATCCAACACATATGTCACATGATGTTAAACTGCACGGTTCTTCAAGAACTATGTGTTGATTTATCCTGTCATCACATGATACATATTAATGGTAGGATCTCCAACTTTGGGACTAACTACAACAATAAATGAAAATAATTCCTTCCACTTTGTACATGCCAAATTTTCATAGGTTGTTTCACAGTTAAGAACTACTTATGTACCGATTTTGGCATTCCTAGGATACAGAGTGATTCACAAATCTCAAATTAGGGGTTCAACTACAACAACTAATAAGAAACCAAACCACCAAAAACTGCATAGGGGGTGAGTAAAACAAGATCAGTTTTACTACATATGAGTTAGATCTACATATGACTTACTTTTTTGCGGTAATATATCTTTGAAAATTTTTCACATAGATTTCCTCTTCCTTACTGTAATGGAAATTGTCCCAGTCCCATGACATAAAAACTATATAACAAATACATCCTCATCGTATGATGTTAAAATACAAGACTAATGTCCTTATTGTATGATGTTAATATGCACATTAACAAGTATGTCCATACTAAACATATTTAAAATTTTCAAACCATAAACCATTATCATCACTTATCAGTGCACTATAAGAACCTTACCCCATTTAACCAGAGTACAGGATGGTTCCACCATCTTTGAAGTACCTGAATCTGTATACCACACTGCATGCCTTGATGACCTCATGTTGTTGAAAAACATTCATAGAACCTATAAATGAAAGAAGATATCTATTTTTGGCCATTCTATTGATGAATTAGGTCTTAGACAAACTAATCTGAGATATTTTGGCTACATATATAGGGATTTATAATCCTTGTGAGCCTGAAGTCATCATTACAGAACTCAAAACCGGAGTTTTTTCTAGGTCATACCATTTATGGTTTCCCCTTCTAATTACACATGACTAGAAAAACCTGAGCAATGATTTAGAACATTTTCATATATATATATATATCAAAATGATGTAAGGATACTTATGAACCTAGGTATCCTAATTAGGATCCTTTGTACTATCCTACATATTAGGCCCACGTGTGTCATGACATTAAACATCCTTAACTTTGGACAATGTTGTACATCCTTAAGATCTAGCTTATAATGGTCCAAATCATAATATGTTAAATTGATAGTGAAAGATATGAAAAACGTTTCATGTTGAAAACCCATAGAGCGTGGGAAGATAAAAAATCAAGTCTTTTCTCCCTAAAAAATCACATATAGAGTTTTGGGAAAAACAATTTGGGGACAAATAAACTAAACATAAAAATCATAGGTATACTTTATAGGCTAAATAATTGTCGAGTTATGGTCTCTAGACCACCATGGTCCAGGAAAGATTTATATTAATGGTTATCACATCTCCACTCCATGATAACATGTTCATTAGGCACTGTTACAACCTTTAGCATTCTATAAATTTCATGAATATTACACATTTCAGAAAACAACTTTATGCCTTTGAAGTCTGATGTTTTCACAACCTACCCATGGTAGACATATAATAGGGAATTTTTCTTATGAATGGACCATTAGATCCTTGGAATTCCCACCCTTAAATCCATGATTTATCTTTATGACCATGTGGAATAGTAGAGGCTTGTATCATCGCTGATGGTTGACCAATACTAACCACTACCCACACACAGTTAGCTAAGATATTCCTAGACTGTGATTCAAAATTCCAATGAACAAGACTATTTTAGAATATTCTAAACCCATGATGTTATTTAATATTGTTTTATATAATTTATCAATGTAGGAATGTGGCTCTCTATTCCTAACCATTTTGGTGGCCCACACCTCACGATTCAAAAACAAGGGGTATAGAGATTGAACTTCACAATTTAAGAGAGAAATTTCCCTAGGGATCCATAACCTTTTTTTGGATATATTTTTATCCATATCTAAATAATTTCTAGATGCTTGAGTATTCATAATCCTTCCACAGTTGTTGGAAATAAGTTGGGATTTTACTTGTTTGACCATGTTATCAATGCACAAAGGGCTTTGACCAATTAACTAAAGGCACACCCTCCTTATAATAAAGGGGCTCCAATCCTCGTGATCACCAGTGACACCACATAGAAATTTTAAACAAAGTCTATATTTGGAAATACCAGGGTTTTATCCCCCATTCTATTATAAATCAATTCAATCTCAAGTGAATATGATTTGTATCACCCACATCCCAACTACCCAAGCAGGACTAGGTTCATTAGTATTTCACCCCATCTAATAGTTTTTCCATAAATATTCCATGACCCTTGTAAATGAGTGGAAACTTATATTTTACAATGATGCTAACAAATAATGGTTTTGACCTACCAACTAGAGGTATATCCTCTTTATAAGAAAATGGATCTAATCATCCTGATCCTCAATAAATCCATGATAGAAATCAACATCGTAGGATGTTTTGGGCCATTCCTGGAATATATACACCATATTATGGGATCCTCAATCATGTCATGTAAGTAAGAGATTAAATCGTGAGGCATCCTATAGTCTGAGCTAAATGACTATAAACTAATGTGATAGAAGGCATGAGTTATAAATCCCTAAAATATAACAATAGATGGTCCACTCAAGAAGAACCTAAATTATAGTTATTGAAGTTAGGAGCTAAAAATAACTAAACTACAGTAGTATATGGTTAAATAAAGAGATCCTATAATATATTGGTAGATGGTTCTATCTAAACGACCCTAAACAACATCGCTTGAAGGTCCTAGATAAAAGACCCTAAACTAGAACACAAACATGATGTAGTCCGCAAGAATATAAAAGTTGGAAAGGACCACTATATGGCCATGAAAAAAAATTATATTTCCAAACTTATAAGATTCATAAAAATATTGAGCACTCTCCCTATAAGAAATATATGCCGCTCAATTAACCTTATGCTAATAAGGTATTCTCATGATATATAAAACAGTCATGTTAGTAATGAATTATGTGTTTTTGTGCATTGATGAGTTCTTCACAAGAATAATTTGTTCTTGAATTAAATATTTTTATCCACGAATTCATATTTAAATGATATTATAAAAATTATGGATATCATTAGAGACACATATAAAATCATATCAGAAAAATACATGAATATCAAGAAAAAAATAAGAATTATATAGTAACATGAAAAGTTTATAAAATATATTAATTTATTGCCTGAAATAGGAAAAATATCAACATTTTAGAGTTTCTCCAATAATCTAATCAAAGAAAAAATGAATATTGATGGTTAAAATACAATAACCTTTGATCTTCTGAGTTGGAAAAGTCAGCATAAGTCAACCAAGATGCATCGATTGAACACTAAATAGACACTTTTCCATCCTTTTCTACTTCATCAAGAGGACAGATTGTCTCAACTAAAGTATTTATATCATAAAATTTATTTTGAAACTTTTCCATTGAGGATTATGATGTTGAAATTTTATAGCTTAGGTGATCTATGATTTCTTCATATATCTATAATTTTATTGTCGAGGAATCCATTTTGGATTTACATTTAGAAACAAAATGGAAACTATTATTTTGTACCTCTAATGACTCCTTCATCTATTCAACAAGGGGATCCTTATCTTTAATATCATTAAAACAACAATCATTGGTGGAAAATTCTGTCCATGTGAGGTTAAATTTGTTTCATGTTTCATATAATGGTTTTGGATCAAACCATCCACCCTAAATAATTATATTGATGGTGAAGGCATTCCTCGAGGTCATGAAATGTTTCCAATGGAGTCTCAGTAATTAGGGAATGAATCTGATTTCAAAGATGTCTATGTCCTAGCTGAGATGCTGTTACTAGTGGGATGAGAACACAAAAAAGAAAAATTTCTGACCAAGTGGAAATATAAATAAGAGAAAAGACTTCATATATCCTCCACTCAATAGAGAAATAACCTTCTTTTAGATGGATGATTTCCTCAACAGAATCCATCCAACTATTGGGATGGTTATCTCCAAAATGAGGGAGCTTCTTTGAATTCTCTCCAATGATCTGGGTAAACACCATTGTTTCCATAAAAATATGATTTATTGAGGAGAATGAATTTTCAACATGATGAACCTACTGGGGTAGCCCATCAGCTAGAAAGGTTGATCACAAGAGTTTGGAATAATCTTATCTTAGTAAATAAGGATCATAATCAGATGGAAGAATGATTACATCCTCGGTGTCATCCTATGCCAACATCATCCAAAACTAGAATATTATCCTAGGGAGTTTCTCTCCTTACACACTATCCAAATGATGATGTGAGAAAATTTGGGTGTATAAAAACTAACAAGAACACTGAGAAGGGGTATATATCTCCTAGATGACCAACCCATCTATCCTTGTTTCATGAACTATATCCCAAAGGGAGATCATGAACAAACTTTAATTGATAGAGTCGTTAACAGTTTCAATGATTGGACCATTTTGTTAGAGATAGGGGGAAAATCAATGGAATTAGATTGACTCAATACATCTATATCTTTATTAGAGAATAGTGAAATAGCCTCAACCCCAAATATTTTATGCTACCGGGGATGAGATAAGGTATTAGATATCCTGGAGGGAATTGTAGTATTCATACCAATGAAAATGACCCCTTATCTATCCAAATATAAATAGGAACACGACATTGATTCTATAGGGAGTGTTTCCTTTTTGAATGTGGACCAAGAGTAGTTGATGTCATGCGAGGTTTTTCACCTCCAAATTAAGGCACCATCCATATGCTAGATGTTCCTAAACTAGTATTGTACTAACTCGGATTCCTAAATGTGTGTCCCTAACAGGGAAATTCCATCCATTTAGAAACAAATACATAAATCCCACCACTCTAAGGCTTGGATAGATCACTAAATTCACTAAATATACCCATGAAGTATGATACCCAACATTCGTAATAAATAAATATGAGATGAAACTGTCATGAAATTTTTGGGAAGGTCACCGATCTGGGCATATAATAGTTGGCATAAATCAACCGTGACAAAGAAATATGGGATCCTATCGTTGAAGGATATAAGTGAGAATATAACAATATATTTCGTAAATTCTCCTTCAAAATGGTGATACTTTCCCACACCAAGACTGGAGTCTTCAAGGGGTCATCATAGACATGTATGACATAGAAGAACTCATAATATATCTCCCTGAGTATGGGGACACCACTAAGTTGGTAGATATCATATAGGTTGATTCCAACTATCCCATGGGATAAATGAAATGTGTTGGGGCCGGTACACTAAAGACAAACCAGTTTTAGAAAATGATTAGGCTGGTGATAGACAAAAAATTTGGAAATAAATAATTCTCTATAAAGGTGGAAAGTATATAATTGTTTAAGAAACTCTAAGAAGCTTTTCCTGACCCAAATTGTCCATGCCCATTCATCTGAAAAATTTCGACCATGAAAAAGGTCCCATTTAAGGATCCATTCTCCACCTAGGTTTTTCAAAGAGGAATAAAATATACTCAAGTAACTCTAAGTGATGGGATGATGAGAAAAATAATAGTTATCCAGACCCAAGGGAGAGATTTATAATATATTAGACAAACCCTATGATCGAGATATTCCCAATCCACCATCCTAAAAAATTATCATCTAAATATAGTCAAGAGAAGCATTCACCCACTAAGATGGATGGTGGATGTCTGAAGGAATAATGGAAAAACCATCCAATTTGACGAACCTATATATTGTAATTTAGAGGGATAAAAGAAAATTTTGAATCTTGGTTGGATGATTCCATATCATATTATTATTATTAGAATTCATGAAATATCGAGGATCAACATTGCAATTGTGAGAAATCATTTCCCTTTGATTAGACATAGTAGAGGAACATTGGTGAGGATTTTAAGAAGTCTAAATAATAGTGAGTGGAATATATCAGAAAGATAAAATAAAATATTTTCCAATAAAATGATTAAATATTGTATTATGATGCACATTGTTTGAATTGTTAAAGGGGTTCATGGATCCCATAATGTAATTATGAATCACATATCTCTTGATGATTTCATAGACCACATAAACCTACAAATAACCACATAGCTACATGACCAATGAATGTCTTGTTATCACATGACCTTGAAATTGTCATTTGTGCCACATTATAGTCAAAGGATCATTTGATCAAGCTAGTAGATTCTATGAAACCCTTAATATGAGGGAATCCACACAACCAAAGTCCATAAAATTACCCAAGATAATTTTGTGGAGAGATTCAAGCAGGATCCTTGGAAAAGAAGGTAGTGTGAAGCTGTTCACAATGAATGGCCTCATAGTGAGGTCTCGTGATGGGTTCTTGAGGGAGGGTATTGCCAAAATATCATGTGATAGAAGTAGTGAACAATATATTCGGTTGATGGAGTACCTGGTTAATAATACCCTCTATGATCCCATATTTTTAGGTATTTTCATGGAACACACAGTGTCACCTAGAAGAACAAACATCTCCCAATACATTGATTAATGACATCAACAAAGCCTTAGGGGGTTATTTACAGTCCTACGAACCGATCACTTCTCCCAATGAACATCTCTTCTGAGGGAGGAATTTGTCGATGCCTGCCAAATGAGCCTTATAAAATTCAAAAAGGTAAAAATACCAAAATATTATTATTATATTCCTTGAAAAGTGAATAAGATTAAGATATCCATGATCACGTGGATTTCATGAACCCCATAGAGACAAGCAATTACATGACCTATTGAAGGTCATGCAGACGGTGTTCCGTGGCACATATCCCATGGAATTTCCTATAAATATTCATTAAAAAATCCTCATTATTCTTTAAATGTCATATCATGAACTTGCTGATCATATGGTGGAAGCCAGATAATGTTACACATGCCCATAAAACATGTCTCCCATTGGATTCATGGAAAATCTTCCAAATATTATTGGAAAATAAAAAGGAAAATAACCAAAATGTTAGAGCCTCTCACTATTTTAAAACTCATGTGGTGCATCACCAATAGGGGGAATTGTTGTCTTCAACAACATTCATAGAACCTCATGAGATCTCTATCAAATGTAAAATAGAAAAAGAAATATAATTTGAAGAAGGAGGGACACTCTTGCCGTAGTAAAAAACACATGCATGAACCTGGAAATCCAAAATACACGACAAGAACCTAATGACATTTCCCCCTCATTATGCAAAATCCTTTTGGCATGTCATCCTCACCATGAAAAGAGCCTCATACATGTCCAGGAGATCGCATGCTCCAACATTGGCTTCAAAATTGATAATTGATGGAATTTTCCATGAAATTGTCATGAATATTCATAGGACCATTTGTTGTTCACATGAAACATTATCGATAGGTTGGGTGATTATCATTGAATACACTCATATACCCTAATGAGATCCCCATCCCTTTTAAATAGGCAAGAAAATAATATTAGTGATGAAGAGAGCCTCTCGTAGTCATTAAACTCACATGATGTAGCTATACTATCTGCAACATTGTCTCACAAAACTCATTGAAAAGGTGATTTGATTTAGTGAAGGCAAATGTGAAATCCATACTTGACCCATTACTGTTGAAAAAAAAGTTCCATGAGATCACATGAATGCCTTTTAATAGGATACCAAATCTTAGAAAGGACCTTGACATGTCAGTATGAAAAAGTTAAATTCCCATGTCATGTCCACATGACAAAAAAATACCCCATTAGTTGTATATAATCCTATTAAAGTGTTATTGATGTGATGACACCACGGTCTCTAAATATCTTGTGATACCCCTGAAATGGAGTGATATTCCCCATGAAAAGTGTCAAATTATAGGGGAGGTGAGGCTTATATGTACCCTCTCCTAGCATGAAGCCAATGCCTAACAAGGATAAATGAACTCTTTGGACCCTGTATCGAAACACAAAGGCACCAGAGTGTATTTCTGGGTGTAGATTGTATCATGACTGAAAAAGAATCCCATTTTGTATGATCCATAGAAAGTAAATAGTTACCATTAAACATGCATAATCACTTCATGTTATATTTCATAGATATAAAAAGGAATTATAGAAGGACCCATGAAGAATAACATACATATTTTTAATATCACATGAGATATAAAACAAGTTCACACTGAAAAAATATAAGAAATTTAAAGAAAAAGATAGAAAATTGACTAATATATGGGATACTTATGTGAGGAACATAAATTCTATCACTCATGTACTTCACATGAACCACCCAAGATAGGTGAAAACACCAATACATGTCTCTTATATCTCATGATTCTCCTTGGATAAACCATTTGGATCTTGAGAAGTCATTACTACATGTCAAATATAGTCAGATGGATCATCCATGCATGCCACCATAGTCTCATAAATCCCTCCAGGCTCTTCATCTATAACTATTGTGGTGTAATTCAACCATTATTACCAACTCATATGATGTAACCAACACATGTTAGATGAGTTTTATGATATCACCATGGAATGTAAAGAGACTCTCATGATGCTCTCCGAGAATGAAAATAAGATCTCATGATAACCATTAGACATGTTAGCTCAAATCATGTGGCACCCTCTTGATGAGTCAAATTGAATCTCACGACATCGTCTATGTGCATTGTCCAACATTAGAGATCACACCATGAAATGTCAGGTGGATCATTAAATTCCCTCTAAACATGTCATCCTGGATTAGGTGATGGATTCCAATATAAGAAGTCTGAGTATTGAAATGTCCTCTATATATGTTAGTGATGATCATGAAACAACAATGAGACATACCATCCATGTTATCTGACATCCATGTGACAAACTAAAAAGATCATGCGATTGTATTTGGACATGTTTGGTAGCTATACTTCGACATGTCAAGAATACAATCAAGGCATGTGAAGTAGAAAAAAATCATATAAATATAGAAAGAATAAAATTTCAAACATAAATTCAAGGACTTCATAACCTTTTTCACACACAGTGTATAATCCTCAATAATTTTAACTTTGATGACGACAATTCTTTCAAAAAACAAGATACACAGGACAACTTATTAAGGACCTATCTCTATATTAAGAATCCAAAGGGAATTCCCAATAAATAAGTGTAACATTAAAAATAAATGAGGCTGATTAATTTTTATCCCCTATTTCTCACATCAAGTACACCTCACGTGGGATTAGGGGGTCACAATGATCATATCTTTATAAGACAAGAATATATTGGGATACGGGAAAAGTAAATGTGTAATCCTCAACCATTGGAACTATGATGACTATTATTCCTTCCATTATCAGGATATATATGACTCCTTCCTATGAACTGATCCAAAAATCAAATGGGAACCTAATTTTATTTTAGTCCACTCATGTCTTCAATATTTCACCCCATGGAATGAAATTATTCTCATGGGATGATCATTCTACAACATCCAACAATGGAATGATAAGACAATTAAGCTATAATGACTCTGATAATTATGATATCCAATATATGTAGGATGCCTTCCTAAGGGTCATTCTCAATATTAAACATCCCAAGGTTTTTCCCAGTAACTAAGTCCAACATCTATATGTAGTAAGAATTATTACCTGTTATCCCTAATTTTTCACATCGAGAATAGATAACATGGGATTATTGAATAACAATGGTCATGTCATTCACATCATGAAACCCCACCAGCCATGGAAATCCCTGTATGTAAAACCCAATGAGTAGAGATATATTAACTCATCCCATATAAAGAAATCTACCTTGGGGATAGTCCCAATAACATGAATGAACTATGGTAACTATGATTTATTTAGTTACTATGATATGTAAGACATATCCTTATTTCTCAAACTCAAATATCTAATACTTATGTTCTTGCACATACATTAGTTCTGCATGATGTTATATTTCATGGATTTGATGAACTATATGGGTTTTTATTACTATTATAAAAAAGGATACTTAGGACACCTCATAATAAATCATTTCCATCTCCAAAATATTAATTGCATCTATGTATGGCATCTAATTCCAATTTTTCTTCTTATATGTCTTAAACATATAAGTAAAAATTATTTAATAATAAGTGGATGAAGAACTTACGATATTTGTAGATGAATTCCATTTTGAGACTCCCCTATTCAGCATAAAAAATGGGTTAAAATTTGATCATTTTTTATGGTAAGCAGTGTTGTATTGGGATTATAATGTTATTTTTGAACATATCATAAATATAAAAGAGTCCCAAAGTAGGAAAAAATCCCCCAAGAAAAGGGTGCAGTGAGCCCGACCTCCCATCCCCTCGAGCAATGTGATTCCCTAAGTGTCATTGGGTCAGAAACCCTAGCTGACCACATACATTTGAAATGTAGTTTTGTACCCAATTATGGATATAAAAACTCTTGGTACTTTTTTAAGAATGATGAAATTTTCCCAAAATTAATGACTATAAAATAAATAAACCCCTAACCATAAACCATTGGAGTAACACCACATGTTTCCACAATACTCTTATTTTTAAATAATTCAATTGCTTGTGCTACACTCTACACTGAGTTTGAGTGCACCGTGACATATCAAAATAGCAATTTGAAAAGAAGATATGAATATTATAAACTAAAATATTAAATATATAAATTTTAACTTTCAAAATGGGATTAATTTTTGTATTTGGAATAACAAAATTATTTTACAGTTAAATTTTTTCATTTTTTTCAGATGGTTCAATTTTTTTGAATACTGAAAAATACTACATTATTATTCAAAACACAACTTTATAATTTAAATAATGATATTATTTAAATTGATTTTAATGTCCTATTATAAAAATAATACATCTATTAATGCAACGTAGTTCATTAGAATCAATTTTTATAATAGAATTAAATATAAATATTTGTTGATCTATTGAACGTCTATTTTTCCAACCGTCTATCCACATCTACAAAATTAGAATCAAATTTAATTTTACCAGTTATGTGAGTTGAATTTTGAAAAAATGGACATACATGAGTGTAATTAGTATGAAATTTTTTATCTAATAAGATGAAAATAATTTGTTGCTGAATAGTAACTTTAGTATATTTTTATTTAATTACCATGGTTACAGATAAATCATATAATCAAAGGTAAAAATAATAATATGATATTATTGTAAAATTACACCAAAAGTTGTCCTAATTTCATTGGATAAGTTTTTGTTTGACCAAAGTCTGCCATAGGTCGAAAATATGATCCTTTTTAGCAACTTTTGTTAGATTGGGACATTTATTATATTTAATTTAATGAAGAGTTAAAAATGTCATATTCAAATTTTAGTAACTATATAATTTTTAATATGAGGTTATATAAGTTATATGGTCAACTATATGAAGTATTTATAAATCTAAAATTATAACTTATACAGTAGTAATTTATTTATAAATTTTGTAAATAAATAATTAAATTAAACTCTGACAAAATGATGATGTAGTAATTGATTTATTAATGTAAGAATTAATTAAATGACATTAATAATATTAAAATAAATATAATTTTATATATTTTATTCCGTACAAGATTTTTTTTGATGAAAGTGACATGTTAGGGATGGTTTAATGTATTTTCTAAGGAATTAAGTTTTTATGACAATAAAAAAATCATGTATTAAACAGTGCCTAAATTTACATAAATGATATTCTAAAATATATACTATTTGGTTAAATGATATAAAAGTTATAATGAAATATGGTTTTGCAAACTAACTTTTATAGTGTTAAATATGTCGTAAATTATACAATTGGGGTTCTTTTGATATTTTATTGTAATTATATTAAACATGTAGTACAAAAACGACTAGTAGACATGTTAAGAGTTAAACTATTTAACTACAGGTTAAATCCAAAATATAAGGATAATGCAATCACATAAAATTTAATAAAAATTATTTTTATAGGATTTAATTACATATTCATCTTATTCTAGAAGTAACTCACCTGCGAGATTTTTAAAATCTAAATAAAATTTATACCAAATTAATAGTTTTGGAGATTCAAATATTTCCCTCCCCTCTCTTATAAAGTGGAACATCCCATACTCTTTTATTCACACATAAAAATACCTATGGCATGGAAAAACCCATCCAAAATGTCCTCCCAAATTCACTCACATCATTCATGAGGAAATACATTGGGAAAAAAATCAAACCTATGGAGTCCTCTTGTACAAATCAAAATGAGATACTCGTAGGAGAGGTAATTGATTTACCAATTCAATCAATTTTCTTATCTTCTTCTACTTCCTCTTCCTATTTTGTTTCCATAATAAAGTAATAACTCCAGTATAATATAAAATCTCAAATTTACTATGATTATTTTAAAACCATATTCATCTTTTTATCCATCCCATGAATAATAATATCACCATGAATCCATACATATAGTTTATCATCTCTACACCATGGTGTAATTTGTTATTCAACTCTACATTATTTGGATGGAAATAAATATATTTATAATGGAAATAAATTATTAATGTTACATGATAATAATTATGTATAATTAATATACCATTCAATTCCAAACCATTTAACCATTAGTGGAATGATGTCATCGCTTGTATGTACGTGCAGCCTACCATCTGCACGATGTGATACAATTCATTCTCCACATTCGACATTATATAATGAAAAAAAAAATTTAATATGAGTAAGTATAATATTTATTAACATAATATCATTCTGTATATGCATAAAATATATCATATTCATATTAAAATTAGTTACATAACAAACAATTCAGAGGAAAACGAAGCTGTTAACACCTGAAACAACGGTAATACTAAAATATTATTAACCAAAAGATATAAGAGGATAATATATATTTTTATAAATATGGATATGGTCCAGATATAATTTAATATCATGTTTTAACCATTATACTTCAGTTTAACACACCCTTGACTAATGGAAAGTACAAGGTAAGGGTTAATTTTATAATCTCTTTATTATTTGTGATTGATTTTACGTAAGAATTTATTTGGATATATTTATCATCCATGTCCATGTTTATTAAGAATTTATTTCAAATCATTATTTCAATTATTTTTCAAATTTTTAAAGACATTTTTATATGATTTTAATTTTATATAAGAAATATCTTCATCATTTTCCTTATGAGGTACGTTGTTTGAATTATTCGAAAATGTACAAGAAGAATGTTATTTAAAAGTATACAACATGATTAGGTTTTTCATCTATCATGATGCATTAACATTTTTGATGCTTAAATTACAAGATTACAAGAATATTTTCAATGAAAATAACTTCTATTTAAAATGCATTAAATATAAATAACTATTTTCAACAAAAAGCTAAATTTCTCTAAAAATATTTCAAATAATTTCATCAAAAAAATCATATAGGTCAACATCCTTTATTGGATATTGTGTTTAATTTAGGTTGATTTCATATGATACATCTTTTCATATTATATTAAAGCTTTTATAAATATTCTAACTAGGGATGTGATACTTTTATAAAAATCATTGTTTATGGATAATGTATTAAGATTTCATATTCAATTTTTAATATGAATTTTTATATTGGCTATGTTTTACCCATTTCAAAATAGGAATGCATTAGACTTAGTAAGTGATGGGTGAATCCCAATATAGCCCCTCGATGCATTGGTAGGTCTCATGATTCATGATAGTTTGGGTTTTTACCCATTTATGTATGCTCTTGTCATGAGGCATTAATAATATGATTATGATGTCCGACACTATGAATTCCAACTTATTGAGATTAGTTGTTGATATTAAATTTGATTTTTCATCTCGTAAAATATAAATGTAAAATTTTAAGTAGAATTATTTTATTAATTCTAGTTGTATTATTCTCAAGGTTATGTTTAAAAGGTATTTTTTTCAATTTTATACATTGACATAAAATTTTATGATTATTTACGATAACATATGTAATATTTTTCATCATCATTGAGCATCTCAAATTTCCCATCTCTTATGTTTCATATTCCCCTGGATTTGAAGAGGTGTATTATAACTGACCTGTGAGGATATTCTAGGAGATATGAATGTTTCAATAGAAATACTATTTTATTTTCATTTCATGATGTTTTGTAAAACGTATGACTGCATGTCATTTTTCATGAATACTACACTGATCGGTCCTTCGTGATTTTATTTATTGGGATCATGCCAATGTAATAAAATAACGTACAACCTCTAAGATTTTGTATTTAGGATACTACAATTGAGAAAAACCGAATCGACCTCGACAAGGGTTCCTAATCATATAATATCCATCAAAATAAAGTTTTCTCCTCAAATATCATTATCTGCCAAAGGCAACTTAATATAATGACATATGAATGATATTAGAGATCAACTGATATATTATAATATAAAGAAAGACACATATTAAAATTAAATAGTAAATTCCCAATAACATGGGTTATGTTGATTGTATCACTGGGTTTAGGATCCTTTTTCTAACATCATTTACCTTATATTATAAAAACCAAAAATAATTACAAGACCATTTTATGTTTTTAAATTTTATGTATTCCATAGTTTTTAAAAACTAAAGATATTTTCACTTTTACTATTATCATCTCAACATCCAATTCAATTAGAACTTAATTTTTTGTAAATAGTTCAAAGAACCTTTTCCATGGATTCGTATAAAACAGCCTCTTCAATGAATTGAAGAGTAAACTCTATGGTTTGGATTGGACTTTTTTTACCCAAATCTAACGGTAAAAAAATTCAATATTATTTAAATAAGAAACAAAAAAATTAATGATGTTAAATCATTAAAAAATAGTTATTTTTAAGGGGATTCACAACCCAAAAAAATTAACTTTTATATTATAGACACAAACTTAAATAAAATAATTTTTATTTGCTGATATAAACAAATAATATATAACTAATAAATTTTATACAAATATTTTTTATAATAATAACATTTTAGGGAAATAATTAACTGAAATATTTCATTCATTCTAGAAAAATAAAAAATCAATTAACATAATAACGAGAAAGAAATAAACGAATAGATGTGGCTTGAAGATTTATTTGATAACACGTCAGAACAAAATTAAGTTTTCAAGAATCATTGTCTGAGTTAACAATTACTCTTTCTACAATTTCATTAAAAAATATCACACCTAACATGGGTAAACCCGAAAACAATTTTAAAAATGTGTATATTTGAAATTTTTAATTATAATATATAAATATGGTTTCAATAAAATATATTACTCTTTTTTTGAAAAATATTAATATCAAATTATTAATTAGTATTCTATGGAGTTCATTTAACTACTTGATTATTACGTAGGGTTAATAATTAGATTCACTTTTCTATCTTGTGATTCTTATAAATATTTCATTAAATATTTCCCATTTTATTTATAAATTTTCATCGTATTATAAGAATATTACATCACATTATGTTTACACATAATTATATAATGTTCTTAACATGAATATATATATTTTGTATTAGTAGAACATTACGTATATAATTCATTCCCCTTTAATATATTACTAATAAAAAATAATATAATTTTCATAATGTTTTCCTCGTGTTGATCTTTGTTATGAGGTGAGAGAAGTTTTCTTGATATTTTATTACGTGTGACTCCTCATCTATAACTTATATTAATTATTAAGCCAAAAATAAAAGTCATTTTTTGAAATATCATTCTAAAAAACATAAAAAAACAAAAGGGATTAAATAAATAAGGATTTTATTCTATTTATAAGACTAAAAAAACATACAAAAAAATCAATCATAAAATACCGAAAATAGAGAATCTTGATGAATATGGTATCATACCAATGAAAAATTCTTGATGAGCTATAAAACAATATAATCACATTGGAAGATTTACCAAAAATAAATATCTCCAGGTTAAGTAAATTTTTTTAATAAATTTTAACATAACATGTAAAATTATCCTCATATAATAAAATTGTGACCCCAAATATAATACGTAGTTAAATGAATATGTTTTACTTATAGAAAAAATTTCAAATTGATTCTATATCAAACAATATCCACCTTTTTATATGGGAACCATAAATATTCAAGTCATAAAAGAAATATCAAAAATATATTAAAACAAAATTCTAAATATGAGAAAACCATAATTCAAAATATCTATAGAAATTATAAAACAATACCCTTCAAAATATTTTCTCTCCAATAGTTAACTTTTTAAAACTATGGAGGAAATGGATAATACTACCAAAATACATTAAAGAGTTAAAAAATGATTATATTATATATATCATATGTAGATTAAAATATTTGGATATAAAATTATAAAATTAAATGATCAAAATAATTGATCATCTAAAGAATATCCTAGAATAATTTTTTTTTAATTTAAATCCAAAGAAGTTTTTAATTTTTAATCATCTAGAATTTTATATGATTTAATTAATAATAATTAAATACTATGAACCACATATATTAAAACTTTTACATAATAATTAAATAATATAATTGATTTATTTGATAGATTAAGTGAACATACTGATTATTTTGATATAGGTATGCTCATTTGAAAAGCTGATGCAGTTAGAGTAACAATAAAAAAGAATTAATTGTTTACTTATTGGTATTTAAAATCATATTTCATGAAGGAAACCTACTATAACATATTTTAATAGGTGAATTAAATCATAGTCTATCCTTATTCGAAAATTAATCAATTTTAATGTGTGGATTCTATTGAAATATTGTCTCCTTCTTAGAATTAATAATTTTTTTCTTCTTTTGAGTCAAATTATTCAATAATGTTTCAAGAGACCACACATCCTTCAAGACATTCACATTAAATTACCATTTAAAACATGATGATTTATACCCATTTTTAATATGATTTAATTTTTTTTTATAATTATGAGAATATTTTCTAAGAATCTTTATTATTTATTATTAATGAACCAACCCCTTTCTATGAAGATAATACAACAATATTTTTCAGTAATAAAGTTATAAATTTATTATTTTTATAATAAAAATGAAAAATAGAATCATTTTTTGGCCTGATATTTTTTACATAGATTAATTATTTTATCATTATCATATCTTTATTCATTTTATATAACTATCAAAATTATTTACCCATATTAAAACAAATATGATTGAGTGTTTGATAGAAGGATTGAGAAATTAGCACCGTAAAGTTATCCTAATTAATAATTAAGTTTTCAAATACATATTTTAAATTATCTGTCAATTATTTATGTTAATGTAGTAATTTTACCATAATTATATCTATGATTAAATAATATATGAAGTATTCATGAATATTATTTTCTTCAATCTTATTATTTTCATGATAACGCTTCATGATGTGATGAAGGATGTATATCGGCTCTATGTGCTTGTCCATAATGAAATTTAGATCTATACACGCATTCAAGAGATGAAGGGTGTACTTTCAAGTTTTATTCTTTATATAATACAAGGATTCAATCAATTTAATCTATCTATCAGTGATCCCAACACAAATTAATTGATATTAGTTTTTCTTTCACTTGTAAAATTATCCTTCCCTAAAAAATATTATATTTCCCATTAAGATTGTATATATGAACCAAATTAAAAAGTGGTGGGTTAGATATTACATTCTATATAGTATGACCATCAAAATCCATATCATAATTAATAATATGTAGAATTAATTATTGATTATAATGAAATTTAAATCATAAAAATTATAAAATGTATCTTTATTACAGATATCGAGTGTTGTCTTATTTGATAGTGGTATAGATATAAAAAAATATTTTAAAAACTATATAAAATAATGTTACTCAAATTATCATAGTATTTCCTAGTAATATCATCATATATTTATCCAAAATTAATCTATTTTAATTATAATTTTTTTTATTGATCTCACTATTCATAATATGCTCCATCATAAATATTTTCATAATATATTTTGTTGTTAGTTTGATAACTACAATATTTATATAATACTTTAGTATCCAATAAACATACTAAGGATTATTCTAATTGTTATGACATAATTCCTTCAATATTTAATGAATCATTGTTCATTATAAAAATAATGATAAATTTCAATTTTTTTATTCAAATCTCATTATGTATGTCAATAGAAAAATACATTTAGTAAATAACTAATAATCCCAAATTATTCCAAACATGATTTTTCATTTATCCAGTATTTCCTAATGGAAATAAAACACTATTTTCATTGCTGGAGTCTTTTATAGATATGATAAATACCCTAGAGATAAATTATTCATGGAAAAAATAAATCAAGCTTTATTTTTTCCCTTTATTTGTTATATTAATGGTTACATCTTCCTCTAGTGTTTTGAGTAGCTATTAAATTTCAATAAAATTGTTATTCATTAGATCTAAATATGAATAATAAATAATAAAATTATCAAAATAAATAAAAACAATATTTATATCTCTATATTTGAACTTATATTAATCTGATTAGTAAAAGAATATACCTTTCTTAATTGTGAAATAAAATATTAAGAAAAAATATATAACTATCTCTTCAATGGATAAATATTTTTTATGTGGTCACAAAATTTAAATATTATGATAAATAATTGATAATATATTGTGATAAAATTATTTTAAATGAATATTATTGTGTGATTTTTTTTATAATTTAGGAGATCCTTTTTTACAAAGATATCTTAAGGATTATATTTTGCTTTTCCAACATTACAATAAAGAGATGAAGACACGTAAAAATGTTCGTTAGTGTATCAGGGAAAAAATGTGTCTCCCAATTTGATAAATAGTTTCAAAATAAATAATATCATAAAATTTTGTAAAATACACACACACAAGTTATATGATAATAATATTAGCATAACATTTAGTGTAATGTTCAGAAACACAATGAATTCAAAGATAATGAAATCATACATGATAAGATATATAATATAAAAATCATATTTCAAATCCATGAGTTATCATACAAAATTATATCTTCTTTGAAAAATCCATTTTTATTATAAAACTAATATTTCTTAAAATTTCATATAAAATGATTATGATACATTATAAAATTATGAAAATAACAATTCTCATGATTTTCATTAATATCATGGTTGGTTTTATTTCATTAAAAAAATTTTATGGTTATGAGTTTTATAAATTTTTCTATAATAAATTTTTTATATGTATGATCTTCAAATTGATATCATCCTTCTATACATTTTATTGAATGAAGTGGTGTCTAACTTCAATATTGTTCAGTAATGAATGTGGAAATGGGTTTCAATATATGAAAAAAGAAGTAACATATTAATTTAATTATATTTCTGTCATAAAATTTACTAAAGTAACAAATATTTTTCATTATCTATAGTCATTGATTTTGAACTCGAATCAATTTATATAACAATATAAAATGACATTCTTTATTTCAAGATCTATTTTTATAGGGTGAAATTTTGGAATTTGATCGTACGATTTTAAAATACGATGGTGTTTTTTGTAGTAGCCCAAGATTTTGGATTAATTTTGGACATTCTTTGTTTTCCCAATTGTTCTTCATAAATATAATCAAAATAATATAAATATAATAAAACTGAAACCCATTTATTTCAAAATATAAAAAAAATGAGTTTTATAATTTTATCAACATGAGTGTTTTACATCCAAAAAATTTCCAAAAAATTATTTATTTTCTATTTTGAGGTGGTAGGAGGATGATGGCTATATTTCTGGGAGCGAACTTCAGGTGAATGTGAAGCATATAAGTTATGACTTGAAATGAATGACAAATCAAAATACACTTTTCCTTGTTTTATTTCTTATTTTATTAATTTTTGAAAAGAATTTAATATTATCATGGTACCTTGTAACCACTATTCTCCTTAGTCAAGTCTAGAGATACATAAAATATAGGACCCCAGCATCATTATAGAATAAAGGACTCACTGAGCCTGAATCACTCACTAATACTAATATAAAATACTATAAAATACTATAACATAGAAAAGAAGTGACTTGGAAAATATTTTTTGTCAATATCCCCACCACCATCCATCGAATATCATATACATAAGTGATCGAACACTAATATCCAACAACTATTCTGCTAAAAGGAACTACAAGATCACCCCTTTCATTATTCTGGGGTGACGGATAGATAGTACCATTTGAGCCTTTTTTAATTCTTTTCTAGGGAGGCCACTACCTGGGATTGATAAATACTTTGGATATTATTATCAAAATAAATATGACTTTTCACTATAGTTATCTCAGAACATGGTTTCAATCTCATTCAATTTTTTGAATATCTAGTTTTAGATTTGGATTGCACAAATTTTTAGTATAATATGAAAATGAAATTCATTTGGTTTAATATACATGAATATTCTACCATAGTAGGTATTCAAGAATCCATACATGATGTTTTAATGAATTTGAATGAAAATTTATTTTTTATATCGCTTTTGGGTAGCCCCCTCAAAATATCATTGATCCATTCAAAGAACATGAGGTCTAATTGATGTAAATAGCCTCCGTAGGGAATTTTTTTCAAGAAAAACAATTCTACTCTTTTTTCCAACAAAATTATTATTTTTTATTTTGTAAGTATCAAAGGGGGAATTGGGCCTCTTAGTGGGTTTATTCTGTCTTAGTGTCCGTCTTCCCAACTTATTTACAAAGGATTACGTATGGGCAATATTAAAACTATCATGTCCTGTAACATAGATAATGTATTTTTTTTTCAGAACTTGTGGTTTCTGGAACTATGTGGAATGGTTCAGAAACAACTCCAATGAAATTGTATGGACTCACTCATTATCAATGGGATCTGGGCATCTTCATGTAAGAAATATGTTAAATTCTTAGTGTTGGTTTAGTCGAAAATAAAAGTTTATCAGAGCTTCCAAAAATTGAAGATACAGATCAAGAATTTGAATTTCAATTATTTCTAGAAATATGTCAATTAATATAATCATCAATAAAAAAATGTGTTTATTTTCTGTATAATGATCCTCAATTGCTACTGTGATCTTTTGAAATCGGATTCTACACAGTTCACTTCGACATAACATAGGTCCTCAAAAGGATCTTCGAGTCCGAACAATCCACAAAATCCAGGATCTTTTATAAAATGGATTCTTATTTGAATAATTATCCATAACCGCATGAACTATTTTATGATATTTATGAGAGATCAAAAATAAGGATTCTTTATTTATCGCCAAGTATAGATGACTACTAGAGTGTAGAGACATGAAATTCCTTAGCATTGAATCTGGGCATTCAAGAAGAACCAAAGAAGAAGGTCTCCTTCTGGGAGGGCAATCCATTAATGAGATACCACTCTAGAAGAGATTGAATTATATATAATTACCAAAAATAGATATTTCTAATTAGTTTTTTATAAATGGATCTTGGATAATTCATTATTTGATTGATCGATCGATAAAGCTAACCTTTTCTAATTACTAACTAAAATCAAGAGATACAATTAATCGAGATTCAGAAGTGGAAATTTCACCTCTTCCATCAATAGGTATAGCTAGTACATTGATAATATGACCTATCAATCTCAAAATTTACTTTTTTTTACAATTTAATGGACCTTTATCCCATATTTAGTAATGAATATACATTTTATTTTGTATTGAGGATCATCAGATGGTACATCTTTCTCAAAACATTGAGTGGGAATAAAACTCATGTTTGAGTTAAAATGGAGATATGGATTCAAGTGAATACCAAAATAAAGTTTTTTGCGCCCAAATTTACCCTACCGGTAAAAGCGGTCGTTGATGTACATGTAGGGGTCGAATCCACAGGGACCGAAGAAGTAACCTTGAGACGCTATGATTGGATACGGGATTGGATATGAAGTTTCCAACTATGGTGTTGATTGATTTGAAGAAATATTGATTTAATTTAAAGAAAAAAACAAATAAAATTACGTGAATTAAAACAACTAATTAAGGTGAGTCGATCCAAGGTTGTCTCTTAGGCTTGATTGGATGTTTTTGTTTTTCATTTTATTTTCTGTTCATCGGTTCAGGAGGTATCCATTAAATGAAATAATCCCTTAATATCATTCTCCGATTTAATCCATTCAAAATTTCAAGGCTAATCACCAATTCACTTAGAGGATAAATTAAATGAGTACTCCAAGGAATTGGATCATGCTTGCAGTCAAAATGTGTCGTCGTTAAATTCGGTGAAGACAAAGAAGAAGATAAATCAATGAAAGGAACTCTTAAAGTAAAGAACAAATTTAATAATTTATGAACATCAAATAACATTCAATCCAGACCATGAAACTCCCTAGGATCAACCCTTAAATGTTTATACCTCCATTGATGCTCTTATATCAATGGAATCGGGTAGTTGACTTAAAGAAGCGGGATTGAAGAAGAAAAACATTAATCCAAATGAACACTCCACCATTGTGTGATGAATTCACAAGTGCGAGTGTGAATAAATTCACACTTACATTCAACAGTATCAAAATGTGATGAAAAGGAAAATAAAAAGTGAGGAAGAATAAATTTTATTAAAATACTAAACGTGAATGAAAAACTTACATTAGAGAAATTGACGATGCCATTACAAAATGAAAGAGGGAAATTACAATTGAAAGAAAAACTTAGATTCAAAGAAAAATTTTAGATCCTAATTACCTTCCCCAAAATATCCTTATATAGGAATATTATAAACCTTAGATCCCCCCCACAATAAATTCACCCCCCAAAAATTAAAAGAGTCAAAAGGAGGGTGAATAATCAAAAGGAAATTGACGTTTCGAAGTTGACCCGGAAAACTGCCCAGATTCGTCTACCTTTTGGATGTGTGAATTTGTAATTGAATAAAGCCGAATCCTGAGGGGTCGTAGAATTGAAATATTCTCTTCCATCTGTCTTATATGAGCTGTAAAAAATATCTGGAATTTTCGTGCATCATTTTGAATGATATGGTCGAAATGGCGGGACGACATTATGTGCATTAAGGTCGGGCCCACCATTTAAATATCAACTTCAGATCCCTTTATCATCATGAAGAATTCATAATTAGATCTAGCCATAGTTGAATAAAATGATCCTCATATTTTTTCCTTTCTGCTGTAAAACTTTGAGCTTTATTGGGCTTGGTTTGTGGGCCCCAAATTTGTTTGATGGGCCTTAGTCCCATTATGCTTTCTCTATCAAATTTCTGCATTGAGACGCAAAAATATTCATCTTCCCTTGGGATTCATCCATCAGACCTAAAAGGTAAAATGTTCCAAACAAAGTGATAAATCATATCCCAAAATATAAAATTCATAAAGTTAATATATTGTTGTCTACAAACAGATGAATTATTTTGCCCAAATTTTCATTTTAAACATGAATTGCATTTAAGATTATAAATGAAGTTATATTTATGTAATGCACTAAAAAAATGTTTATAGACTTTTTAACAATGAATATAAAGATATTAAAAATGAATATTATCCACCTTTAGTGACTAATCACACCCGCAACTTGTGTTTTTCTAGTCTCGAGAGAAATATATTACATATATGAAATTCAAATCCCCTTTTCCAAAAACATTTTAATACAAATTTCCCACCCAAAGACCTCATACCAAAAAAAATTATGAAACCCATCAAAATTATTTAAAACAAGATAGGTCCATAATCATATCCCAAGCACAAGACCATTCCTTTATTCAAATTCATCACCACATTTCATCAAATTCCAATTAAGCATGATAAAGTGTTGTGCATCATAAAAGATATGGGGCCCATTTTATTATTCAAGGGGAAAAATGGAAGCGCTCGGTGAGAATCACATTCAACCTTAAGATGATTATCCATTTTTTTAAACTTAAGATATGAAAAGACTAACTCTAGGTAAGAAACCTATGGAGTCACGATCCCCAAGTGTCGGACACCATGCATATTTTCAATTTTATTCTCTACAATAGAGATATAAAGCCTAACTCTGTGCAAGACAACTATGGAGTCATGTTCCCCAAGTGCTAGACGCCACGCATTTGGAGAAAACATTGCTCTATGTGGTCATAATTTTTGTTTTTTTTAATACTCCAATTAAACTAAAAGTGACCCCACAACCCTATGCTATAATGAAAGGGACCCAAGAACTCAAATTTACACCCATGATCCAGTAGACGTGCATTGTGGCATTTTTATTAAGAGGATGAAAATGTAAACTTTGAAAAATTACATCGGACAACCGCACTTTCCAAAAACTATGCTCATGAACATAAACTTGCATTAAAATCAGAATCAAGGCATACAAAATTATTTGATATCAAATTTAATATTTTGCAATGCGTGTTATCATGATCAAGGTTAATTAAAGTTTTATTTTCATGCATGTTTTTATTCACAAAAAAAAAATTTTATCACCCCAACTTAGAATAACACTATCCCCAGTGTTTAAAGAAAACATAGAAGGGGGTATAGGGGAGTTGTTCAAAGAAGAAATTTAAAATGATAATAATGGAATGAAGTCACCTGGTGTTTGATGATGATAGCGCATGCCATAGTCTCCCTTCAATCCTGGATTTGAGTCTCAGTGGCTTTGATGGTGGTTAATGGATTTTCCATATGACATACGACATTTCCTGTTATTTATTTTAACCTATAAAAACATAAAACAAAAACAAAACAAAATAAACTGATGATACATTGTCTTCTTTATATTTTCTGGGTAAGGTATTACTCACAGATCACACCACGTGACACAGATGAATATGGAACTCCCCTTTCATACCCATCCTTACTCATAAAAGAAGAACAGGTCAACAACATATTGTAGTTTATTATATGAAAAATAAAATGATTCAAAATGATTGGAAACATGGAAACCATGGGTTTCCTCCCATGCATAGCTTTTTTTTAACATCGTTGGCTCGACTTGTACCCCCCAACTTATCCAATTCCAACATTCAACATTTTAATTAACCCATATTTCCCCACTTCAACAAGATTGAGATTGATTATTTGTTTAAAATATGTTTCATGTGAAATCCTTTGTTCTACAATGAGCGGTAAAATCCATGTAATGTCAGAAATGGTTGATTGAATTGAATATATAGTATTTCCTAAGACATCAATGAACATTCCTAATTTTTTAGTTTCAAGAGGAGAATAAATTGAAATTTCATGGTATTGGTTATCCACATTTAAGAGTGGGGAAGAAAGGAGAAAGATTTTGAGTTCAGGTTGATAAAAATTTACAAAAGAATAATGGAAATTTGAATCAAAAACAGTTTCATCTCCATGAAATTTAGAAATAATTGGTTCCTTTTAAAATTTTGATTCCTCCCAAAAAAATTCCTTTTGAATGTCGGGAGTGGGTATAGACTCAATATTTTTTATCTCTCCGAATGGTTCAATGATTGGTGATTCTAAAAAATCATTATTGGAGCAATATTATGGACATTCAATCCATGAAGAAAAATTTCCCTCTTGTGAATTCATGAAATAAATTTCTTCCTAATTTAAATACACATTAAAAATTCCCTCATGTTCTTTATCATGACTTTTTACATTACCTGACCAAATATCTTCATTATCCAACTCTATATTCCAATATTTTAAAGTGAGTTCTTTACTAAATTCACATGAGTTATGTGGGTAACAGGATTATTCTATAAGTGATGCTGAAAGGAAAACCTGAGTGGGAATGGGTTCTTCATAAGTCTCAATGTTTTCTATTTTGAATATCAGTGATGAAACTTATGAATTCATTTTAACCATTTTTTCAAACAAATGCTCAAGAATTTTTTCAGAATTAGGATTTACTGATGTTTGGACATCATGAACTTCATTATGTTTGATCTCTTCAATTATCCTCGAGAGGTATAGAAATTGATCCGTTAAACAATCAGCATCCCATTGATTGTACATCTCATCTAGTGTGGTGTATTCAATTATGGTTTGGTCAATGAAATTTTCTATGTGAGGTGACTCAAAATATTGATTTTCCAATTGATTATAGCCTTGGTATATTAATGGGTATTGTTGAAGACAATCCATTGGAGTTTGATTGAAAGTTGTTTTTGGGAGTCATTGGACACGCAGAAACAGAAAGGGGACTAGATAAGAGAAATTAGAGTGAGAACAGAGAATTTGGGGTGAGAAAAAAAAGATTAGTCTCTAATGTAATTTAAATGGGTCCTTGGAAATGGCGCCAAAATTTGGTTGCACCCAAATTTACCCTACCGGTAAAAGAGGTCCTTGAAGTACATGTAGGAGTTGACTCCATAGGGACTGAAGAAGTAACCTTGAGACGCTATGATTGGATACGGGATTGGCCATGAAGTGTCGAACTATGGTGTTGATTGATTTGAAGAAATATTTATTTAATTTAAAGAACAAAACAAATAAAATTACTTGAATTAAAACAACTAATTAATGTGAGTCTATCATAGGTTGTCTCTTGGGCTTGATTGGACATTATTGTTTTTCATTTGATTTTCTATTCATCGGTTCAAGAGGTATCCATTAAATGGAATAATCCCTCAATATCATTTTCTGATTTAATCCATACACAATTTCAAGGCCAATAACCAATCACTTAGAGGATCAATTAAATGAGCAGTTTAAGGAATTGGATCATACTAGTACTCAAAATGTGTCATCGTTAAAGTCGGTTAAGACAAAGAAGAAGATAAATCAATGAAAGGAACTCTTAAAATAAAGTACAAATTTATGAATTTGAGAACATAAAATAACATTAAATCTAGCCCATGAAACTCCCTAGGATCAACCCATAAAAGGTTATAACTAAATTTATGCTATTATATCAATGTAAGAGGGTAGTTGACTTAAAGAAGCGGGATTGAAGAAGAAAAACATTAATCAAAATGAACACTCCACCATTGTGTGATGAATTCACAAGTGTGGGTGTGAATAAATTCACACTTTGATTCAGTGGTATCAAAGTGTGAAGAAAAGAAAAATAAAAAGTGAAGAAGAATAAATTTTATTAAAATACTAAACATGAATGAAAAACCTACATTAGAGAAATTGACGATGCCATTACAAAATGAAAGCGGGAAATTACAATTGAATGAAAAACTTGGATTCAAAGAAAAATGTTAGATCCTAATTCCCTTCACCACCATCTCCTTATATAGGAATATTTGGAGCCTTAGATCCTCCCCCCCACTACCACAATCAATTCACCCCCCAACAATTAATAGAGTCAAAAGGAGGGTGAATAATCAAAAGGAAATTGACGTTTCAAAGTTGACCCGAAAAACTGTCCAGATTCGTCCAACATTTTGATGTGTGAATTTAGAATTGAAGAATGCCGAATCCTAAGGGGTTGTAGAAGAAAAATATTCTCTTACCTCTATCCTATATGAGATGTAAAAATTTCAGGAATTTTGGAGATTCAGTTTGAATGATATGGTTTAAATGGTGGGATGACTTTATGTGCATTAATGTCGGGCCCACCATTTAAATCTCAACTTCAGATCCCTTTATCATCATGAAAACTTCAGAATTAGCTCCGGCCACAGTTGAATAAAATTATCCTAATATTTTTCTCTTTCTACTGTAAAAATCAAAGCTTCATTGGGCTTGGTTTGTGGGCCCCACATTTGTTTGATGGGCCTTAGGCCCATTATGCTTTCTCCAACAAATTTCTGTATTCAGGCACAAAAATATTCATCTTCCCTTAGGATTCATCCATCAGACCTAAAAGATAAAATGTTCCAAACAAAGTGATAAATCATATCCTAAAATATAAAATTCATAAAATGAATATAATGTTGTCTAAAAACAGATGAATGATTGGGACCAAATTTGCATTTTAAACCTGAATTGCATTTAAGATCAAAAATGAAGTTCTATTTTTGTAATGAACTAAAAACAATGTATATAGAATTTGGAACAATAAATATAAATATATTAAGAGTGAATATTAGCCACTTTTAGTGACTAATCAAAACTGTTGGATTCAAAGAGGCTGTTAATGATTAAAAATTGACTTATTATACTCCAGATTATAAAACCAATGATACAGATATCTTGGAATCATTCTAAGTCACTCTTCTTCTAGTAGTTACACCTGAGGAAGAATTGGATGTATTAGATGCATAATCTTCTATGTTAACTAATTTATTATAATAAATTCGATCATATTTTTATGTTTTTTCTTCTATAGTACCTTGAAATGACATGAGCGTGAAAGGGGGGAGCAATATATTGCAATATGACAGAGTAATCATTAGGTTTGGATATTGATTATGATAAATTTTATAGTATTTGGAAATTTTTTATTCTGCAGTACCTTGATGTGACATTAGCATGAAAGGGGTTTCTTGTCTATAGTCAAATGAACGAACCACCAGAAGTTCGTATGAGAGTTGGTTTGACTTCCCTAAATAAGGAGGAATATTTCTGCAATATTAATGAACAATAAGTACTTCTATTTATTGAAAATATATTCCGTTTTGTCCATCCATACTCTTAACAGTCAGAGAAAACCTCTTATTCTTATTCTTATTTCACGAATAATGAATCAAAGAATCACCCCAAGTAGGATCTGAAGCTACAACTAGTGATTTAACTAGAATAGTAACCATATAATACAACCCTAATCAAAATGAATACATTTAGTTATGATTTTTAACACCTGTATTGGATGTACTCAATGTGTAAGTTGTTTACATACTGATGTATTAGAAATGATTCTAAGGGAAGGATATAAATCTGCTTTATTTCTCCCCTTTTTTCAATGATATGAAAATGTGTTAACTATTTTTCTGGATAAATGATTGGGTCTTCCCCATTCCCCAAAATAAGTTTTTATGGGATCCTTATCTACAAAAATTTTGACTTCTAGTTTTGGAAAATGAGTAATTGTTGAGACCTACTCTTATTCCACAAAAAATACTACAGAATGTTCTTGTAAATTATGTCCAATACAAAGTATATAAGAAATGATTTCAAATTTTGAGGTTAATTGTACCTTGAAAGCATTACGTGGGGAAGAGTTTGGTTTTTTGGGGTGATAGTAGAAAAGTTGACAAATAGGTCACCCTAACTACTAATATATAGAACAACCATTTCTGATAAATTAATATTTACAAATTAAAAATTAATATTTCTAGTTTCTTGAATATTTATAAAAAAATAGTCTTACGTTTTTATTGAAAAAATAGGATATGTGATATGAAAAGAATAGATTCTCTCCAAATTATAATTTATTCCAATTAAACATCCTTCATATGAATCTGGAATTTCATTTTAGATACAAGGAAATGATTCAGTTAAAGAGCCAAAGATCATAGTTTTTGAACAAGAAATCAAAAATATTCTGAAGCATCCCCAGGGGATGAGGTTTTTCTTCCAATGATCATAGTACCAAGTAACTCTTAACGAGCACTTATATGGTCTGATTTATAAGTAATAATTTCTGGGATCAAACCTTATTCCATGGTATTGATAGGAGATAGATATACTTATTAGTCGTAACCAATTCCCCTCATTTTTCTATTGACCCATTTATTGTCATTATATTTCTTTCATTTCCTTTTCATTTGTTTGGATTAATAATTATGATTTGCGATTCATAACTTTTTCACTAAAACATATACAAGGGGGTTTTACTTTGAAAATCATTAAGGATGATCTGATCTAAAAGGACCATGATTGGAAATTTGTGGATCGTCTTTCTCTTTGGAAGACATAAAAAATTACCCACTTGAATCAGATAGATTCATATCTGAAAGAGGTAAACAAGAAGTGCATTCAAAATGGAAGACACTTGGTTTATCTATTAGAGGTGTTCTACAAATGTAAGCAATATAGTCAATAGATCTACAGGTGAACCATTTTTGGATTGGTTGTTGCATTAGCACTATTATTTTAAAATGCATTTATTTTATAGAATAGTGAATAAATTTTCATTATGTATATGAAAGACCGTGAATTAGTAACTGAATCCAATCTCCAAAATAATCCCAATCGTTTTCATTTCTGTTCAAGCAAGTTTCTACAATACCATTGTAACTGTTATAGATATATGAGGTCAAATAGTTTATTGGTCCTTTGTCGGTAATTTCATTAAGATTAAAAGAAAAGAAACACCCCAGTTAAAGAAGGTAATATACTATTGGGAATCGATGATTTAGAAATGAATGTACAAAAAAAAGGTTATTAATGTTAACCAAAAACAATTATTATTTATTATTTTATTATATTATTTTATTATATTTTTATTACATTGTCATATTAAATTTATTTTATTTTATTATACCCATTGTATGGGAAATACATCTAGAATTTATGCATGGGAATCTTGTATTGTATAATACAACCCCTACTCTGCATAGGTTAGCCATACAGGCTTTCCAACACATTTTAGTGGAAGGACGTGCTATTTGTTTACATCATGAAATATACGATCAACCAACATTTATCGAATTTGTAAAAGAGTCAAAATAAATGGCCCGGTCCACATTTTTCATTTATTGAATCAAGAGATCTATGAATTGGGATACCAATGTAGATAGATACAAATGGTCCAATGGGAGAAATCAACTCTATGAACATTTTAAATCCCACGAGTGAATAGAAATTTGGTTTTACATTATTGGATCTCACCTAAATCATATCATCTAATATCATTAGGAAAATTTTGGTTTAAAACCTCATGAGGAGTACGCCATTAAAATGTGCCTTGGATGATCCATAAAGGCATTTCTAGGATCAGTCTAATTCTATCTATGTTCGTTCCATTTTCAGAAAGGATGGATCCCAAAGAATTGATCTTTCTTTTAGTTTTTGAATATATCGTTTATTGATCAATGTGTTATATTCCTATAATTCTTGAACTATAATCCATTTTTGGATATATTTTACCTATTTCCTTACCAGAAAAGGGGTGATACACATACCGCCATGATTTTAAATCTATATGTACTTTATTTTTTTGTATATGAATTCATCCACATAATGAATTAGCTCTGACCCAAGTAGCATGGGAAGCGTAGAAACCCATGTGAATCAGTAAAGGCCACCTTGAAAGGATAAATACTCCTGGTTGACCAATAGAGAAGTCATACCAAAAAATAAGGATACCAAATAATCGATCTTTCTTTTAGTTGTTGAATCACTCTTTGATTGATCAATATGTGATATTTCAGTCATTCTTGAACAACAATCCATTTTTTGGATTTATTTCATCTATTTCATGACAAGAAAAGGTGGGATACATGTACTTATATGATTTTGATTCTGTATGTACTTTATTTTTTCGTATATGACATTATCCGCATAATGAATTAGCTCTAACCCGAGTTCCATCGGAAGTGTGGAAACCCATGTGAATCAGTAATGACAACCATGGAAGGCTAAATACTCCTGTGTGACCTATAGTGTAGTAATATGGAAAAAAGAAGTGACTTGGAAAAATATTTTTTGTCGATAACCCCACCACCATTCATCTAATATCATATATGTAAGTGATCGAATACTACTATCCAATAGCTATTCTACTCAGAAAAACTATTCAAGAATTATTGTTTAGGCAATGAATCCATACATAGTGTTTTGATCTAATTTCTATTCATCCACATTTCATCAATTTTAGCATATTATTACATGGAACATTGGTAACATAAGGATGTTGTGCTCAACCTGAAATACTATAATGAAGTTGAAATTACCAGAGATTCTTAAGGGTATACCATCAAAAAAACTTCCTTAACTAATGGGATAGATAAAAAATGGATAATCATTTTCTCATCCCATCTCTTGGAAAACCATTTTCTATTCACTTAGAAAAAATGAATTACATCTACCAGGTAAGGTTTTATAACGTCAACTCAAGCCATTCATGTACCTATATAAGATTGGATCGATCCTACTCCTACCACAACAATTTCATATTTAGATTCAACTATCGTATTATCCATTGGATTATCTATAAAAGTTCTTTCATGCATGCCCCTTCCTAAGAACACACTAAAAAAGAGGAAGAAATTTATGGGATGTATACTTGATCAAATTAGTTATTTTCTCCCCAACTACAAATCTCATACTACACCCCATAAACTAAAAATCCATCACTCCCAGTGCACCAAAACAATTTCTTACCCCTAGATGTCTAGTCAACTAATGCGCCTCAACGCATTTTGGGGAGAACCATGTAGCTCTTGGTTAGAGAGACATTTCACCCATAAAAACAACTTTTGAACAAAAAATAATTCAGTTTAGATGTAGGATACCTCTCCAAAATATTTTACAGCACCATCATCAATGATGGAAGAATCAAAGATTTGAACTTTTTGAACTCTTTCTATAACTCAGAAGATCGAGAAACAAATAGAAGATATCCATGATCAATGTTATATACTCTATGTCGTATGCCTTATCCATACATGTAATGGGGAATATACAAAATATTTGGAATATTATTTTCGATCACTTGAACAACTAAGAAGGATAGTCACAAAAATCACGAATAAAAATAAATGATCCCCTTCTGGTTCCATTGGAAAAAAATTTATTTCTATAGCATATCTCTTCATTTTTTGATATGTTGAAATTAGAAATAGAAAAATGAGAGGAAAAATAAAAATAAAATATTGGAACATCCATCTAGTAGAAATGATAGATGAAGGTGTTTATTTGGGTGGATGAGTCAGTTATATTTATCAATGAGGCATGAAGGGATACAACTCAGGGGTAGAGTGTCTCCTTGAAATGGTGGATGTCCTTAGTTTGAGCCTAATTATCCCTAAACTAGTGTTACATTTATTTTTTTACTTGGTCCCCCCCGGTGACCGAATGAGAAAGAGAATGGGATCATGTATTAACTGAGGTGTCTTAGTAAGAATGTTAGACCATAAATATTCCATCATATCCCATTTATGTTGGGCCATTCTATTTCTGGGATTCCATACCATTTTTTTGTAATTTTTTAAATAATTTGAATTTCATAATTTATAATTAAATTTCATTATGTAATTAAATAACATTAAGTCAAATGTATTAAAAATAACTAGAGATCCTACCATCCCCATTATATATGAGACAAATGTATGTATTTCGATTAGGGTCGTATTCTATGGCACTATTCTACCAAACATGTCTTTTTCATTCCATCAAAAATCGATTTTATTTTAGAGACGATTGTGACCTCTCCCCTATGACCTGTGGTAATGATTACTCTGGAATTATGACTTTTATGACATTCCTCCTTATATCAACATATTTTATTATCTAGGATGTATTAAGCTTCCTTGTTTTTTAATAATCAGGTGTTAAGGATTACAAATTTACTAAATATACTCCTAATTATGAAACCAAAGATACAAATATATTGGCAGCATTCTCAGTCACCCCCCTAGGAAAATGATTCTATATTTTGATCCTTTTGACGACATGGCTAAGTGTTTAAAACTTGTCTTTGACCCTCTTCCTAGTCACTATGAGTTCCACTGATCATTGAATGGGATGTGTCTATTTCCCAATATCTTGACTCAAATGGAGAAGGTTTGAAAAAATATCATTTAGCACCTAGAGTTTGGAAATGATGATATCTTAAGGCATCGTAAGATCTAGTGCAATTCGTGATGTGGTGACATAATCTACAAATGTTGTTATATATTCACTTTAGTATCATATGTAAATTCATTAATTTATCCATCTATCACTGGGGAGGTGTCATCCCCCATACATTGTATTATGAATTTGTAGAGACCTGTGTTTTTGGTAAACAGTCACTCAGGCCTGGTCACATTGTTGGAGACCTATGTATTTTTGGTAAACAGTTACTCGGGCCTTATCACTGTGACCTAATTTGTGAGGAGGCACCCCTTCTCCCAATGTATTTTCCCAAAAAAATGAACTATACAATTTATGTTTTTTTACATCATCCCATATCATCCCCATATCTTTTATAGATATATAATTTAAAAAAACTAAATGTTACTCCCTTGGACACCACCAGATGATATCATTTTCACATGACTTTAATAAACCTTTATGGGAATATTTTTCAGTAGATACAAGGTACCATTCAATAGGAAAACTACAATATCAAAATTTAAATATATTGCATGAGAAACCAAAAATATATCTATATACATGAAATAATTAAAATATTTAGTGGTGTAATTGAAGAGAAATTACCCAATTATTTATAAATAACAGAAACATAAAAATAGATACTACAATTGCAAATAAAGAACTACACCAAGCTATACTCCATGACCCCTACAAGATCAAGGGTTTACTGGCCATGACCATATGAACGTAGTGCTCCATTATAAATTTCTTAAGTCTTCCCCTACCCAATTTCATAAATAAACATATGTATAAGAACTAAGTTGAATATTCCATAGGTGATTATAAAACCCAATATGAAATACCCCAAAGACACCCCACACAACCAATATGATAAGAGAAAATTATGTCTCAATTTATATAAAATATTAGATAAGTATAAAAACTAGTGCTTTAGAAATATATATATATATAGATTATTTTAAGAAACATATTAAATAATATAAGAAAACTCAATGAATGCACACAACCATGGAATGGAATAAACACTCCCCTCTGAGAGATAAAACATTAATACAATTGAACCACCATATATATTAAACATAGAACTAAACTTCAGGAAGAAACCAACCTCCCTATATCCATTTCATCATATAGAAGTGTGATATAGTGTCCCCTATTTTCATAATTTCCACATGGTGTAAAACAACAAGTTAACACACCTATGAATCCTTAGTATATGAAAACTCATTCCAATATGAATTTTAGACAAAATGAAAACACAGTTTTTAATAATTTACAACAAAAATTGTGTATTTTATCAAAAAGGATGGGGGAATCACCCATAAACATTATTATAAAAAATCATTGGACAAAAATATAATTCTATTAACTAGATTTATCCTGTGCTTTGAAAAAATAAGAATATGAGTTTAATTTTAAAAATCAAAAATATCATTTTATATATAAAATTAGAGTGAGGGAGAAACTATACTACTCGACTAAGATTTTTCTCATGAATCACACAAAAAACATTTAGATTTAAGATCTATTAATAGTAAAATAAAGGATTATAACAAAAAAATACCATAATCTGGACCATTCAATAAGATCATGGAAGAAAATCGTGAGACTTGGTTTTTCCCAAGATAAAATGGCAAGTAATGGGAAAAAAGGATTTTCTGGTTGCTTTACCTTTGATATCTAGGTTAATTAACCCAGAATCCATGAGGAGAATATTTATAATGAATAGAATCACCCATAATCTCCAAATTAATACAACTAGATCAAAAAATATTTCCATTAGAAGAAAAAGGCATATTTTGGTGGGATGGGTTGGATTAAGAATATAATTTTAATACCTTTGATGTTTGAGACATTTATCCCACACCTTTTTGTAAACTAGGTAGGAATAATTTGGAAACCATGGTTGGAAAAAATATTAAGGAGAGTAGTTTGGAGACATAGTTAACTATACCATACACCCTTATCATTAACCTATATCTTTTATAAAATTGAGTATTTGTGGTTTATTTCATAGTTTACCCAAACTATGTTTCTAACCCTATGAACCATCATTTTTTTCACCATCACCTAGGGATAATTTATGATTTATCCTAACAATAAACCATTCTTAAACTCTATAAAATAAACAAACCATTCAAAAGATAAATAAATAACCCAAAAAAATAATAACAAAATAATTTATTATAAAAATGATAAATAAATAGAATAATGTGTGTTTCATTTTCCTAACCATTGGTATATTCATCTATTGAAATCCAGTGTTTAGTAGTCTTATGAAAATATTTCATCCATTGTCCTTATATAAATATCTATCACTCCCATTTATCTTTAGGCATATGATCATTCTACCATAATACCCATACTTAATAGATATGTATTCCTTCAAATATCATTTTTTCCTATCCATAATACAAATCATAATGTGAATGAATTATTCATCCATATCCAGAGTAACATGATCAAAGATAATCCAATTATTTGGATCCAAATTGTATTTTATTGACTATTTTTTTTGGAAAACATCATGAATAGAAGTGAATACTTATGGTAAATAAATTCAATAAAAAATATTATTTATATTCCCAGTAATATCAAATGGCTCATCATAAAAATGATTTAGTTTCCCTTATATACTGAATTAGAAGTACCCCAACCGTGAAGATACTATAAAATCCATGATCACTAACTTAAAATGATTATTGATGATGATAATGATATATATATTATTTTTAATAGAACTAGGAATTTTCCATTCATTTTATAATAAATTGTAATATCTATTCAGTCCCGGGAAAAAGGATTCTCCCAATTAGTGATACTTCACTATTCATTTTCCTAAAACGCAGGAAATAAAAAGGGTTATTATATAATGCTTCAAATAGAGGTATATGTATCACATCGTGGTAACAATTAATATTCAAATTTTTTTTATAATATATAATTTTCATCCATTGAACCACTTAAGTGAATCACACAATCTATGATCATATCATCAAGTGTTTGGATTATACACTTAGATTTCCTATAAATTTGAGGGTATTATTTTTTGATAATGTGAATGGATTTATAAGATCTTTTTTATTATGAACACAAAAACTATGATGTAAATTATATATCTTAGTTAGATAAAATAGAAACTATTCTCTCTTGTATCTTCAGTAATTCATAAATATATATCTTTTATCTTTATATAACAAAATTCACGAAACTTCTTGTAATGAATTTTTATGACATATTGAGTTTGTATAAATAATCCAAATTGAATATTGATTCCAAATAATCTTAAGAGAACTAGTGAAAAGGACTATAACAATCTTCTCTCATTACTGTAGAGGAATGGGTAATGATTTTGAAATACTAATCAATCATTGGTGTTCTTATTTTAACTATATATAGATGAGATATTTCCCAACATAATTTATCACATTTTTCTTCATACTCACCCACTAATAATGTTACATTATAGGATTATAAATTATATGAATACCCATTTAGATAACCCCCATTGAATAATGATAATCATATGGGAGATATTCCTCAAAAAGTTTAAACTACAATTTTATCTTGATACCTTAACAAAAAATTTGTGTCTTCAATTTGGAAATCAATAGTGTCTATACTATTGAGGCTTTCACAAATGTTAAGACATTCATGATCCATATATTAATCATGTTTGACTTGTTCATAAATTTTACAGGAAAGTGTCAGTAGAATGAAAACAATGGAATCATTTATCTCACTACAATCCAAATACAATTCTGTAGTTACCCCTATTAGTTTCCATTAATTTCTAACTTCTTTCAACATATTATTTTAATGCTTTTGACTTATGCATTTATCCAGTGAATTACATTTCTATGGCCTATATAAAATTTCAAATTAAAATTTCATTAGGTACTCCATCCATCACTACTACTTAAGCATTGAGTATCTTAGAGAAATGATTTTTCCTAAAATTTTATAAATAGTGACCATCATGAGTTTCTCACAAAATAGATTTTGGAACCATTTTTTTAATTCATAGATACTAATATTTAATTTCATTATAGTGAATGGATAGTTCCATTTATTTATGTACTAGTATGATTTTCCATATTCTATGACATGGTCTCCCTATAAGTGAAAATAACATATACTAGATTGAAAATGATCACAATATAAAATTTATCCCTCACCCAGTTATAAAAAATAAATATGTGTGATAAAGGAATATTATTGTTAATATTATAATATGATTCCTAACAACATTTTCTCCAATGGGATATAAGATCCATTCTTATTAATACAATCATTAGTGATGAAAAATAAGAAAAATCAAGGACATTTTAATGATAATACCCTATAAATACTATAAATATTCAAATAACAAATAAATTCTTATCCAGGATATATAAAATAATGGCATAAAATTTTTTAAGATTGATTTATATTCCTTACACATGGAAACAAACCTCTTGTATCTAGAAATCACACTTTGAAAACATAGCATACAAACAATTTTGTAACAATGTGTATACAAAATTTATTGGTGCATTTCATGATTATTATTACTGTCATATTACGAAAATATGTCTTTAACAATTTCAACTATAAAATATTTATAGTTTTTATGAATGATAATATTGATAAATTTTATGATTACTCATAGAACATTCATAAGGCCAAAGTTCTTTTCCAGGTATTCATAATGGTTGTACCATACTATAATTTTTTTTGGGATTTACATTTTTTACCAAAAGTTTGTAGTAACCTAATAATATTTCCATTGAAGAGAATGATATTTCTCCCTATAAATATTTATAGAAGATTATAAATTCTAGGTAAAGGATATTGTTTTCAAATTTTATGTGGTTTATTTAGCTATAATATAAAAAATGTTCTAGAGTTAAATCTAAATTGTTCTTCAATAAAAAGAGAGTTCCCTAAGGTTATGTACATGGTCTTCAAAATTGATTAAATTATATGTCTTCCATCCATACCTTCATTTCATGTAGTTTCTATGATTCCATTCTATGTGATATAAGAAAATTAGGAGTCATTTTTGGGATTAGGGGGATATAAAATTTAACATCCCTTTCAGGTGGTAGTCTAGATAAATTATTGAGAAAGTAATAAGTATCCTAGTATACTATGTCTGGAAGATCCATTGTCTTAAATTCATAAATATCTCCCAATGAAAATATTTCTAACTTATATGATTTTGTTTCAACCACTATCACCAAATGTATTACCCCTCCATCAGTTATAACCCATTCCCCATTAAATAAATGAACAAATCCGCCATGGGATATGAAATTAACCCATAAGGCATATGAGTCAATATAGATTTTGAAGATTCTAACCAATACATAGTTAAGATTAGATACAAAATATATAATTATAAAAAATTAAAATCCATACCAAATTATACATAATTCATGATAATAAAACCTAATAGTCACTTAAATCCCATATACCCCATTTTCTAATATGTTTATTGACACATAGGATATGAGGAATAATTTCCACAAGAAACTCTATATGATTACCCTATGAGAATAAATAAAAGAGTTGGTAAAAAGATTAACTAATAATTTAATCAATGTTAAATATAGAAGAATATTACCTCACACCATTGATATAATATGATAATATTTTTTCATGATCTTCATGACCAAACTATATAGTTTTTTAATCTCTCTTAAATTATTTCTTCCCCCATTCGAAGGGGCTGACAATTAAAATTTTATAGAATAACTGGAATAAAATAGATTAGTTGACTTCCTATAATGAGTAATAATTTTATAAGAGTGTTCATGTTGAACATTAGAGGAATTAGTCACATTAGATCAATTAATAAAAATTGAGTTTGATGGATATGTGAAAAAAAGTTATACTCCCATATTTAGACATAGTTGGGATATTGTATACATATTGACATATATTCCATATTATATTGATCCAATGAGACACATCAAAAAAACCTCACCAATAATTACAATATATAAGAAAATAAACTGAACTAGAAGGATGGTTATATGGTTCTCTTCCACTCATAGAGTAGTTTTCCATTATATATTTATTCTATCCCCTATATTTTGAACCTAGACCAAGTGTAAAATTGTATTACAACAAAAAATCCGTTGAAATATCATTTTCATCAAAAATAAACTTGTTTACCAATTTATAGTAATTAATAATGTCGAAAATCTCTACATTATAAAGAATGTCTATTCCTAGGCCAGACTTGACCATACATTCATAGAGAGATTCACTAGTAGACACCTATATTGTAAAGATTACTTCATAAAAACACTATGATAAATATTCTATTTGTCAGAGGTATAAATGATTAAGATTTATGGATTATATTTTCTATAAATTTTTAAAGTATATATATTGAATTTTTTGTTAAAAAATACCTCAAATCCCTCCAATGTATAGCCTCGATCAACAATATCATTGATTTATAAATCCTATAATTATGATAATAGTTCCTCAATCATGGACACTACTAACATTTTGTTAGTGTCATTTATTATACTACAATAATTTAATATTCAATTAAAATTATCAAGAAATGGATCACTCTGTTTGGATCAAGAGTTATCTTTAATAATCTATGGTTTTTTTCCATTGATATTCCAATGAATGATTTATATAGTGTGATTCTATAGTTCAATTTATCTTTTTAAAAATATTTTAAATATTCCATAATTCTTTTATGAAGATATTAAAGTACTTGTGGTCTATATATTAAAATTGTCTCAAGAAAAAAAAATTACATGTTTTCAGTTCTTGTGACTTGTGGTATTTTCAAATAAACATAACTAAAATCTCTATTATTCAACCAGACTGAAAGAAGTAAGATCAAAATTATAAAAAAAATGATTTTTAAAATATCAACTGATTTATAATATCATTATAGGATGAATTATGATTAATTCATAATATAGAATAATCAGTGTATAAATCCACAATGATGCAGTTAAAACAATCCTAGAAGTTCTTGACCTCACATTTCAAACATGGAGTGCCCTATTAACATTTTTTTTATTTTAATGATATTTAATATGTTTTTTGATACTCTAATTTCATTTCATGAATCATTCAATATCAAATACTAAAATCCATACTAATAGACCATAAAAAAATTGATACAATTTTTTACATCACAACCTAGTCCCGCCGCATGAATGTGATCAGAATTCCACTAAAAAAAGTTGTAACCCTAAGAAGTAAAATTTTGGAAATAAGTTCATTATGATTTATTGAAACATTGGGGGATGATTCCCCCTTCCATACTAGACAAACTATCATATAAAAAATATAATTTGATACTATAATATTGATAAGTCATAAAAAATAGTTACACAATACATGATATAATAATAATATTTAAAATTGAAATTAAAAACAAGAATAACTAATAAGTAATCAATACCAAGATACCAAAATAGAAGGTTCAAAACATTTAAATCCACTAATATATAGTCCATGACAATTCTCATGGTCTCTCCACCTTTAACCATGACCACAATATCATGGTGATCCATTAGAAATGTATGATTCATTCTATATACCCACATCATGAGGATAAAACTCTATATACACTCCTAGATGTATATATAGAGGGTGGGTATAACATCTAGTTGGTAATCGCTCAAATAAATTATATAAGTAACCCTTGAATATAAATAATATTTCTTACAATTTATATTAATAAAATTAATTTATTAAAATTTATCTCACAAGATATATATGTGCCTTTTAAATAGGTTTTTAATCCCTTTTTTATTAAAATGTGGAAACCATAATTTTTAACAGGTTTGAGGGGATTTTTATGGGGAAGACTCATACATTTGAATGTAGTAATCTTATAAAAATACATTATATAAATTCTATGATACTAACTATAAAATACTAGATATAAAAATCCATAATTAAAAAATCAATAGTAATTATTTAATATATAACATTTGATATCTCTTTTTAAGTTTATATAATTATATATTTTGGAAATGAAATAAAAATAAAAATACCATGTTACTTGTATATAATGGAATATTTTCCAATTATTTAAGAAGCTACATAATTAATGACAAGTCATCATTGTATTACCAAAATTATTTTAGAAGTGTTATCCTTTCAAACATGTCATGTATACTAGTATTCTATAGTACCTATGTAAATGGAATTGTAAAAAGGTGTGATTACAAACAACCCATAGTGGAATCATATAATTGAATCAATCAGGGAATAAACATGGAATAAATATTAGGGTAATAATTGGAAAACATCATGAATCCATATTCAACATTAAACATAGAGCATGGTGTCTACAAAATTAAATGAAAACGTGGACATCATTTTTATTGATCTCATACTGATGTAATACATTATGATAATCATGGAAGACCTGTAATCAAGGAATTAGTACAATAATAATTTCATGTTGTGATGACCACATCCAATTCCAAGACACAACACCATTACTGTAATATCCATACCCCAAAACCCAACATTATTTTCCTCATGACGTCGATCATTTCATTGTGGTTATATATAATTCTAGGACATACATTTAACAATTTTATTTCCAATACATTCACAATAGGAGAAGATGAATAAAAAAATAAATAATCAACATTTATAATTGTTATCCTCATTGAAATAAAAACATAAATAATGATAATAAATTTCCCATTCGATAAAAGATATAACCTGATCAAAATCCATTCAATGGAAGAAGGTGGATGTATAAACAATCCATAGTCAACTTTCCAATAATAATCTGTATTATAATTTCAATACATTTCCCCATGATAAAATAATTTTAAACATTTTGGTGAACATCATCTAATGTAAGTTTTATTAAATGTGATTTTCCCATCCTATATAGAAACATGTATATAAATAAAGAAATATTGGAATATCCTGAACAATACTAAACCAGATAAAGAATGTGGAGGGTTTAAATCATGTATATCTCAATAAGTGAGATATATTTTTGAATTATTTTTTATTAGTAATTTATATACCCAGTAAAAAAATTAGAATACCAAATTATATAATAATAGTTTTGTAATTAACCAAATATATATGAAATAATTTAAAAAATGATAATAAATTAATGAATATTAATTGAGTTACCAAAAATCATCACTACTTGTGAAAAAAATGAACCACTATCCACTCCAAAAATTGAACAATATTTGGATAGAAAATCCCATGAAATACCATGAAAAGAAAATTAATGGCATTATAAATTAATATAGCACCATATAAAGGGATCATTGTTCACTAAATTAATTATGTATCAATGAATGTGAATTTAGAGTATGAAAACGATTACCTATAATAGGATTTCAAATCAAACCCCTTTAAAGGAGGGTAATTTAATTAAACATAAAAACACATCTTTATAAGATAAATCGTGCAATTGTGTCTCAATTTATAGTATAAACATCATGAATATGAAAATAGGTTTATAAATACAATACTTTTCTCAATGAATGGAAATTGTGATGAAAACCCTCATAATAATTAGAACATTGGAACCAAAATATTTTGAAAATGATAAAATGAAATGTAACATTGAATCTCTTAAAATAAAATAGAATCATCATATAAATATTAAAATTTGGTGGTAAGTACACCATAGAAAATAAAACATGATATGTTACATAAACATGAATCAATGAATGGAAATCGAGAGATAAGTCTTTCGAGCATATCCTAAAATACTTGAATGTAGTTCAAACTACAATATCATAAACCAAATCATCTAAATAAAAAAATTAATAATCTTACTCATATACATTTTCATTTATTCTATAAATAAAAAGTCTATATCTACATTAATTATTCAAATTTTCCACGTGGACTGTTTATAGTTTTGATCATTTGTATTATTTTCATAATAGAGGCATGTTTGTTTATTATTATTTCAAAATTAAACATTAAAAGGTAATTAAGGATAAAAATAGTGGAGCTTTATAATTATATTATATATTTTTAAAAAATATTGCTTCATTTAGAATCTATCCTTAAAGATTAAATTGATAAGAAGAATGTTTCGTTGATTCGTAAAAGTCAATGTTTGTTTTATTTATTGATTAATTAAATTTTTATATAAAATCTATAGAATCAAAAAAATATTTACACATTTAAATAAAAGTATTCATGTAATTATTTTCCCATAGTAATTCGTGGTATAAATTAATATTATTATTCATGTAATTTGTTAAACTAATCGAAAAACAAAGATGCCTCAATTTAATGAATGGTTATGGATTGGTTTTACTTTAATATCATTATACCATAATATTAATAAAATTATTAATTTATTATTAGTGAGATATAAAAGAATTATAAGAATTTAGAATAGAACAACCTTAAACTCAAACAATTGGATCTGGAAAAAAGAACATAATATTATCATTTATGAATTTTATTAATGATAAAAAATCACTAATTTTACCCATCAAAAGTATAGAATATAAATATAAAATATTTTATAAAATAAATAACAATACAATCTTATTTTTAGAGTTTAATATAATTAGGAAAAGGTCTTACATAAAAATACTAATGTCTTTAATTGATTAGTGATATATGTTATAACCATCCTTTCTCGATAAAAAATAATACTTTAATAAGTCACATAAAATTCATCCCAAATGAAACCTATTTAGAAATAATTTTTTAATAATTATTCTTTAGAATCTGGGGAAATGGAAAATATAAGAAGGGTGAGTTCAGACGCTCACTAAGGGTTAACCTAAGAATTAATAATTGAATTTCATCAGTTAACATAAAATGATCACAAGGGTGTGATAAAATAATCAATGTGAATATGAATAAAATAATATATAGAAAAAAAAATTTGGAACATCATACTATGACATGGAAAAATTATTCAACGAAAGAAATATAATAATTAGAAAACATGGGAAATTTTGTGTAAATCATGATCTAAGAACAATAAAAAACTCTCATAAAGAATAGATAAAATTTATTGGTATCATTGATCAATAAATTCCTAAAAACCATAAATGAAACCTTGAATATGTGATAAAAATTCATGGTAAATACCCATAATCTCTAAGGTGTATTCTGTTTTTCAATTAACCCCCTTGTCTATTTGTATATATTTATATTTAGTACACTCTACCATCATTACCCAATTAATTGGAGGGTTATAATGTACCCACCATTAATATGTCATAAAAAGAAACTATGGATTTAATACACTAACTAATAACACATTAATAAATAATTTCTATGTACCATATCATAACTAATTCAATTAGAATGTTACACTTTTCGACATCACAATAACCAATTTTCATATTTATATTTATTTACGCAAGGAAAAGAAATGTGTTTCTTGAAAATATCTTAGATATAATCATAATACATTTAGAGAAAGAATTAAGATTGTATCATTATAACATATCTCGTTATTTTAATTTGTGATATAATTATTTTTTATCATTTCTGAATTGAAATACTATAAATAGTTATTAAAAATATTATTGAAGAATATACCATTTCAATTTGAATATAACTTTTACAAAAATAAAAATACCAAAATATTTTGAAAATTCATTTTATTGAATGTAAGTTTGGAAATATATAACATAATTATAAAATAAAACAATGGCTATGATGGTTGTAAATTATTCTCATTTCAATAAAAATAAATATTTTAATTCATTTAAAACATTAGTTAGTAGAGTTAAAAGTGAATCATTTGGGAAACATTATGAAATTTAAATTTAAATAATTTTAAAATATGTTAAAAGTACCATGTAAAATTAGATTAGGAAATAATTTATATGTAGAAAATAATATCCCTAAAAACATTTTAAAAAACAAGGATATAGATGGGAAGTATTTTGATCTATAAGATGATGCAAGATTTTAATTACTTATAATAAACACTCTTGATGTTTCTTTATTCAATACTGGAAAATGGAAAATAGAAATTTAAAACACCTTAAAAAACAGTGGAGAATAAAATATATTTTGTCCATGTGGGTATGATAATATAATCCCTCTCAAACAAATAATGATCATTGAAAATACAAAAAAAATATGATAATGTATCATAAGGATCTTATAAATTTTTTAACTGTTAAATCCTAAACCCAGAAAGGAAATGACTTAAAATAAAAATTAATATTCCATGAATATAAGGATATAAATGATCATACAATTTTAGGTTTATTATATTCAAATATTAAAGTAATGTAGGTGAAAAAGACAAAAAAATGTTCCAATGATTGAAACTTTCAGATGAATAACCTTTATAAAGATCATATTTTTGAGTTTAGAATTAACGAATTGTGTGATAATGTGTAGTAAATGTAATAACACAAAAATTTGGAAAAAAATAATTAAAAGGATGTTCGTTTCCCAAATAATATTCACATAATATAATAAATAAAGAAGTCAAGTATCCTTATAGAATGAAATTATGGTCAAAATCCAATTTTTTCAATAGAAAATCCAAAATCAAACACCCTAAATGAAGTAACCTGAATTGTGAAATAAAATAGTATAAATAATGAATGATTCATTATGTAAAATTTCTAAAGAAATTATAGACACCGTATTAATATGTTATTTATATAAATTTAAAATATGGCCCAATGAATGTAAATTTAGATGAAATCCCTTTTCTATAGTACGAACAACTTATTTATATCCATTAAAATCTATATATAAAAACGTATATCAATTATTTTCCTTCTTAATGACCATTTATATTTTTTATAACATTTCCATAAAATATTTTATTACATTTATTTTATGTTAATATTTAATTACCTAATCAGTTAATTACAGGTCATGTATTTTGAGGACGTTCAGTTCATAGTTCCAAAACCACTTCAGTATATCGACCATGGTCAATAAGTTATTAATAACGTATTCACCATCATAATAATACTTAAATAATATTAATTTTTATGAATTAATCTTACTTTTATAAACAACTATGAAATTTGGTTATGATGAATTAATTTCATTATAATCAGGGAGGTGGTGGGTCATACATACACATGAGTAACATTTCAAATTTTCAATGAATTGGAGATAAATAATATTTATAATATTTTTCATTATAAAATAATTATTATATCTTAAATATAATATTTTTTCTTTATATAAATTATATATTCTAGGCATGATATGTTTTCATGATAAAAATTTCACATCAATTAATGGAAGTGGTAATCTACATGTATGCAGAAATGATAATAAAATTATTCCTTGGTCAGAAAGATATATGAAAAGTGATATATTAAATTTATATATTAAAAATTATTTAATTAATATATATATGTTTGTGTGTGTGTGTGTTAAATTGATCATTATAACCATATATGAGAGGCAGTGATGGTAAATGAATTAGTTCATGAGGTACTAGTCTTTTGTACACACGAATAATGGTTTTAATTCACATTTGATTGAAAATGGATATAGATTATAGTTAATACATTAAGATAATAACATCTCTATATATTTTATATTGAAATAATATTATTTAATTTTTATTGGAGATTTTTTATGTGGCAGAAGAAGGAATAAATTTAAAGCATTCAATTAAAATCTATACTTCTTCTTTAGGCAACATCTATTTCTTATATAATTAATCCCTCTAAAATTGGTATTAATCAAGAAATAATACCTCTAATATATATGTAGGTATTTTTTAAATTTATTTTCCTATTTATTTTTCTAACTATTGTAAAAAATATATTTTAGGAAGAGGGCTTAGGTGGTTATATTATATAAGTGAGTGGAAAGACATTCTTCAAATTTAAAAATGTATTAAATTAATATAAATTAATTTTATAGGAAAAGATAAACCAAAATTATATATTTATAATATATGATGAATTATAATTGAAAAAATCTCATCTAATAATTTTTTTACAATTTCAGGTGATAATTTTGACCCTATATTTTTATTAATCCCAAATTAACCCTTCTGACTATTACTATGATTTTATTTTTTTACACATTATTGGTCATGAAATTTTATATAAATGGAAAAATGATCTAAAAAGGATATTTTTGTATATTAGGAAACATATATCATTAATTTTTTATAATATAGAATTTTTTTAAAAATTATTTCATTTAATAAAACATTATATATTATTATATGACATTAATGTTATTTTCTAGAATATTCATTTATTTTGGCTTCAAACCTGCAAATAAAAGTCATTAATTTGAATATAAAATTATTTAATAAATTAAAAAATATAGTTAACTATAAAAATATTTTGACACCAAAATTTAGCAATATTATATTTTTATATATGGTTAAAATCATATAATTTAATTTTTTATAACCTTTACGAGCAATGTGCTAGGGTTATATAAGTGTTTGAGGTGCATATATAATCGATAAAAATTTGAAATAAACAATAAAAAATTATAATTTCATTATGTTCAATAAATAATTAAATGTCCATTCCTGAATTATTTATTACCCAATGTGAACATATAAGATAAATTTAAATGAAAGAGAGTAAAAAAATTATTTTTCTCATCATAAAATAATATATATGTCATTTTCAATGAAAAATTAATAACAATTTCCAAAAATAAATAATTAATGATAAAAGTAGAAATACATATATATATATATATATTATTTATTAACAGAAATTGTGAGAGTTCTTATTAGTACATATCACATTTTTTTTACCATAATTACCCGTTTTACTCTTATTGAAGTGGAAAATATTTACCTAGGTTACTATTCATGATGACCCGAAATAAAAGGTACGTATTTACAAAAAGATTGACCATATAAATCCCAATTTGGAATCGATTTTTTATCATTCAATTTACTAAAGTTAGATAAACCAATTTTAATATAAATGCATAAAATGCAATGATAAATAGTATTTAGTAATACCAAAATTGAAAATAAACCAAATTCTGGTATACTGATGATTAAAATGAAGATAACTAAATTAAAAAACTTAATATAATGTATATGTTACATTTAAATAAAATTAAAAGTACAAAGGGCCTTTTTAATGAAAGAAATATTAGTTTTAAAAAATTAGTATGTAGAGTCCTACCCCCGGTAAGCCCGGAGCCAGTGTCTACTATCATTACATTAAAATTATTACAAAAAATGTATCTAGAAGTAGTAATCGGTTTATTATTCTTGGTAAACATTATATATACATGAGATTTGAATTAAAAATAAATACCCTATTTACAACACAATTTGTTTGTAGGACAACTTTATTATGGTTTATAACATCCTTGAATATCATCCTTAGTACACTCCTTAGATTCATAGGGGGTGAATCCAAAATAACGATGGGATCAACTTCTTAGTAATGGTCTTGTATAGAGGAAACAATATTGAATCAATGAGAATAATCAATATGTAATGTTAATTTATTTAAGACACATTCCATGTAATCAATATATTGATAGGGAGTGCGTAGACAACAGTAGAAGGTAAATAATTGAACACATAGGCATTTTCAAATAACTAGATATGGAATAATTAATATGGAAAGGTAAATAATTGAACACACATTCCAATAAATCAGTAAAATAATAATGTAAATGCATTTATATAAAATTTCTATGAAAAAATCTTATAGATAATAATAATTATTTAATTCTAAAAAAATACAATGCTTAATTATTGGATGACATTTTTCACCATACCAGGATAACTTTACTATAAATATCCATGATCTAGATCATTTAAAACATACTAGGTGAAAATCCATTAGCTTAGGCTATCCAACAGATTCATCCCATGATAATATCAATGCATTGAGGGTATTTCATTGTCCAGTATCCAACCTCCATATTTCATCTCTAAATTATTCCTCATATATGAAAAAATCAATTTTATTCATAAAATATGTGACTTATAAAATACCATTATTGTGTAAGGTACATATATTAATTAATATTTTCCATTAAATAAAAAAACCATCAACATAAATACCATATGTAAAAATTGTATATGGTTTAGCAAATAAAAATATCTATGATAAATGATGTGGATAATTAGGAGAAATTTAATGTCCAATAATTTTTGAAAAGTGAATATTTTAATGGGATTTTATAAATGAATCAATGAAGTGCATGTAAACACTTTAATTGAAAATATAAATCATAAAACATCCAGATAAGAATAAGTGTGGTATTAATAAAACAAATTCCATGTGGAATAAAATAAAGGATTTTTGTCATTGATGAAAAGAAATTTAATAAAAAGATGATTTGAAAAGAATTCTTGAAGAAAATATCATTTTCATTTTGATTTTCTATAAGTAATTTTTTTTTCAAAATCATTTCCAAAAAACATTTTCCTTAAAAATTATCCTTTTAAACATATAATGGATGCTTCAAAGAAATGATGATAGGTAATTTCTTACATGTCGTACAATGTAAAAAAGAATATTCTTTTTCCATGTTAAAAATGTTAACAATGTTCCCTATTTGGAAAGTGAAAAAAATATTTCCTTCAAAATATTTTTAATAGAAAAAAATTTATTTTTTTTATTTAATAAATTGTGAAAGGTTGAAATTTTTTATTTTTTTTATAATATAAGGACTTTTGAAAAAAAATAGGTTCTCTTACTAAAGAATGAAATAATGTCAGGTTTTCTTAAAAATAATTTATAAAATATTTTTGGTACCAAAGGGTGGAAAAAATTTCTATTAATTGAAAAAGTTCATGAATAATGATATTAATTTTTTTAGTATTTATTTAAATATGATACTATAAATTCTATTTATTTAATTTCATGAATATAAAATATCAATTAGAATGAGATCGTGAAATAAACCCACAAAATGATCATATCATTGAAGTGATAATTAATAAATTAATTTATTATGTGTATCAATATTAAATCCACATATATGAAGTGGAAATATATATATATATATATATATATATATATTTTCAATTTCATTATTAACACAATTAAATAATATTAACGAAAATAAAGAATTAATATAACCAAACGAAAAGGATTTTTTTTTGAAATATCATTAACACTTGGTAATTTTATATTCAAGTACCCTTATATGAAAAAAGTCAAATGAAACTCAAATTAAAAAGAATAATTATGTATTAATGATATTAAATTTTAATGGGGGTATATATACTATAAATAAAATAAACTATCTACAAAACATTAAAATATTTTTCCACAAAATTATATTGATATGAAATAGCTTTCCATGGGTTTTTTGGGTAAATATACATTAAACTCACATATAGTGGTATTAAAAATGAATTTAACATATTCCCGAACCAAATAAATATTTATTATATCATATATTATCATTTTATAACATATTATAGTGTAATCAATTATAATCATTAAATATTTTCATCATTTTGGGTGTTATTTTCCCTGTTTTCCAAGTATGTTAGGACTTGTCATATTTTTTATTATTATGTATATCATGATTTCATAATCTCCATGATTAAAACAATGATATAAATATCATTTATATTCCACATAAATTTATTTTTTGTTATCCATAAGATTTAAATATTGGAAATGAAATATATCGTTCATGGATATTGTAGGTCATATTTACAGATGAACGTTACTTCCATTTCTTTATCATATTTAGAAAGTATGTGACACACAAACACACACACACACACATATGGGAGGGGAATATTTTAATTATAGTATCATATATATATCATATATTTCACATAATGTTATTAATAACATTCATAATATGTTCAATGTAACATGTGGAAGACCCGCATCGCATTGACATGGCAATAGTCCACACGTCCATAAAAGATGTTGTTATTTTCCTATGAATTAGAAACCATGAATTAAGGTGTTATATGTAAAACTAAAAAATAATAAATACATTATAAATACTATATATATCATATATAAACTATAAATCAAAAATTATTTCCATCCTTTAAATTTGTTTAATGGATGAATGAATGACATCGATTCGCGAGGTGGTAGTATGTCATAAATAGAAATGATGATTGTGTATCCCATTTGATGGAAGTGTGTGTGAGTATAGGTCATACCCTTGAAAAAAAAATTATTATATATAGGATAATTATTTTATTATACTGTAAATACATATTTTTAATTAAATGGGTGGCTAATGAAATGAAAACATAAGTGATCGGTGAAGAACGTTACTTTTTTTGGGTTAATCCATTTGTTTTATTATAAAATACTTCTTTGGTTTTCTGTGTTCCCAATTTTAGGCTACAATGATTATGGTAGGGAATTTTTAAGAACATTTTGGAATGTTTTGGAGGGTCCAAATGTTTTCATAGGGGTGAATAAGTGGTAGTGAGTGCCTCTTTATTATAGGGGAGATGTTGCATTCATGTAACTATAAAAAGGTAACCACTATTGAGAGGTCTCCCATAAATTATATGCCTCCAAATATGAAAAAATTATAAAAAATGGACTATAAGGTCGAAATATATCCATACAATATGTTTTTTACATGTGTCTAGGTCATTTTGTCCCTTTTTAATAATGTTTAGTCCCCTATTAAGTTGGATTTTCTCTTAATCTCTATAATTAATTTTATTTTCCTACACAAATATTTTCTTTCCAAAAAAATGATGAAATTATTAGAATTTATAAATAATTATTATTTAAAATATTTAATCCATTTTTAAAAGTTTCAATCATATAATTTGTAGAAACGAATTTAAAAATAATCCCACATACGAGAAGAGAATGTGAATTTTTACCTAAAAATTTTCAATTTTTTTAAATGGTTTTAATTATATTATTAATTTTATATTTAATATAAAAACCAAAATTTTAATAATATATGTAAAACTAATCTAAATAAACTTTAAAATAATTAAAATGTATAGTTTAACACTTATAATAAATTTTAGGATTATTTAGTTTTCTATTTAAATTTAATATCTTTCCCTATTAATTAGAAAAAAAATTAAGAGAAAAAAAAATTAAAATCACCTTAAGTAATTTTTAAATTATTCATTCATAATTAAAATTATTTAGTCTAATAAAATTTATTAAATTTATAAAATTTAGTTTTAAAAGTTATGCCCCATGTAAAGGCGAAAAAATTTCCTTTAGAAAAATATACCTTTTGTCTGTAAAATTGGGTTTATTATTATCTTATGCCTATAGAATATGTTAGTTGAATTTGAAAAATACTTTATTGAATATATGAAATATTTATTTAGTTAATATCTTTCTTTCATAGTAATTAAATAAATTTTTTAGGATAAAACACTTTTATGAAGATAAAAATTAAAATATATCATTTAAAATCAATTTTTTATATTCATTTATAATTAATTAGAAACCAATGAATTCATTTTATATTTCTGTGAAACATATATTTTAAAAATAAATTTAATCATATTCATAAATGATTATTTAACTGCTAGGTTATATCTTATTATATTAAATAATAATATTTAAATAATGTTTTTTTGTAAATCATGGTCTTCTATGTAAGACAAGAAACTGAAGAATCATCTTGTTACATGAAATGAAAGATAACTAAATATTGATTGAATTTAAAGCTATATAATATATTTAATTTAATTAAAATATTAAAAATATGATAATTTTATCAGATGTTATATTCTTTTCTACATTTGGTGTTGCGTGTCCTATATGCTATTGAATACAATGTTCATAAATTATAATTTCTTGGTGTTAAAATCTTCATAAAATAATTAAATTCAATCCTCATAATTTAAACTTGATCTCAGTAATATGGGGTCTGATAATTGAAAATTACATAGCTGAAAACCCCACATAGTAATCGATTTTATAAATTATTCTCTATATAAGATAGAAGGATAAGTCCAAAGGTCACATAGAATAACATATTAACAGGTTTCTATATTCGAGAAAATTAATGGAATGTAAAAATATGGACTTAGATAAGAAGTTTAAAAAATTATAGAGTGTCATTGATGCCATTTATAAAAAACTAGTCAATTATCAATTCAATGTAGAGGGCCTCAAAGTCATAAATCTATAATGAATTAAAAGACCATCAATTCAATGAAAATGAATGGATAAGGACAACATGTTCGGTTTACGATCCTTATTCTAATATTGACTAAATATCTTACTACATAAGAATATGGGGAAACATACTTTCTTGATGTATTTATATTCCATGAGAAAAAATTAATCCTTTATTTGTATATTGATCAATTTAAAATTTTATCCCTTTATTCAAAAAATTAAAACCCTATAATGAAATTTTTATTCTTCAATCATTAATATTTACTTTTATTAGATCATATGATACATGAAAGGGTGAATAATACTTATTCCTTTATCTGGATAGTTTATAAAACCAATATTATTAATAAAATAATATCTAAACCTCAAATATGATATTACAAGTTCATAATTAATATATATATTTGAAGTTGTTTAGCTAAAATAAATGATACATTGACAAAGAAATTATGTAGGCTAGTGGTAGGCGTGAAAACCTTTTAATTATTTGGTTATGGGGTCATTCCATATAGGCATTCCATATTTGATTATTTTCACCCCACATAGAGTTTTTCATTTTTCTAAAACTATATTAATATAATGTCTAAAATAAATAGGATGTACAACGTTTAAATTTATTCCTTAAATAGTATTTCGACTATTTTTTCAATAAAATAATAACAAATATACACATCATCCAATTATTTCTACATAGGTCATCCTTGGTCGATATATCATCCTTTATAAGAAGTAACTGACTCAAGTAATAACTAGGTTCGCCTGTTTTAAGGAAATAAACAATAAATTGATCTTTAGGATGATTTTTATTTCTTTCAATTATTCTCATCATTTTTATTCATAAATAATTTTCTATATATCATTCTTTCCCAAACATAAGTAATATCCCCATTACATAAAGTCACTTTCTTGGGTGTCTCCTTCAATATTTCATTAATTATTAAAAGTGCTCATTCTTTTCTCCATGCTTTACACCACATGTGTTCTTAGAAAACTCCATCATTATCTTTTTTAGTGAGTCTAGAAGTTGGTAAAGGTGTATATTGTTAATCATATTTTGGAAAAACTAATTAGTCATGAACATGATATTTTTCACTCCTTTGAACATCCCATTAATCTTCTTGTTTCCACCACCTTATCATTCAAGTTTAATGTTGACATAATCCCTTCAGGTTCGAAGTAATGACCAAAACCAAAAATCATAGTGTGAGAAACAATTTTCTTTGTAGGGAAACCAAATAATCATTTTTAGGCTGTCTAAATCTGGACACCTTATTTTTTTCAAAGTGACCTAATGTTTAACCTAGTTTATTCATTATCATTATCTATTTATATCCTATATATTGTTTTGTTAAATTTTTTGAGTTATCCAAAGAATATCCCCCTGGAGGACCAAACTAGGTGCACAGTAAAGCCTATTGTCATGTACCATGTTATGCTCAAGATAGGCCCTGTGGACCTTTTACGAGTAGTTACACTGAGGTTCATATGTACCATAATCAAATCCACATTTTGTATCCAATAAAGGATGTATTATAAGGAAAACCACATAAGAAATATTCAACAAAATATTTAGGAAATTCCTCTATATGTATCCTCAAATTCTACATTAGGGTTATGTTACGTAATGTATATTTTCCCCAATAATGTTTCAAAGGTCTCTAATAAAATTACTTTGATTAAAACTATAGTAACTTGACTACAGTTGGCTTATATCCAGTGTATAATACCATTACATTGTCATGATTTTAAGGAAATTCAGCCTGAACGACTGATTAATTTAGTAGTATTGGAATACCAAATATATAAATGATTTTTGTATAACTAATGAATATATTAACTATAATATAATATTTTTAAAAGAATAAAATTATTCATACTTTAATATTCATTCATATATTTCCTAACACACTTATTGTATTCCTAGGAGAATGAAACAAAATAAGGGTTAGCTCAAATTCTCTGTAAGGTATCAGTAAAGAAGAAAGAATAATAAATCCATGAGAATAATCAATATGGCTTGTTAAGTAACTAAATACACATGCTATTTACCAATAAAATGAGTGGGAATTCATAAACAATATGGAAAGGTAAATAACAGAACACACAGACCATTCGAAATAAAAGGATAAGGTATAATTAATATAAAAAGTTAAATAACTGAACACACATTTCATTAAATAAATAAACATTGAATAAAAAAATCATCCATAGATAATAAAAAATAAAAAATCTCATGGATAATCATAATAACTGAATTCTAAATAAAGTCAATTATTAATTATTAGATTTCATGTTTCCTAATCACATGATACCTTTACCGTAAATAATTATCCTCTAGATAGTTTAAAAGATACTAGGTGAAAACACATTATCCTAGGATATCTATCTTATTCATCCCATGAGAGTACTAATGTATCTATGGGGGTCATTAACCAGTCCCCAACTCATTTATTGCATGTTTAAAGCATTCCTCATATATTGAATAATCGATTTATATAATAGACAACACACTATATCAAATATCTATAGTGACTAAAATATATGGACTTATAAATATTTCCATAGTAAATAAAATAATATTCAATGTAAACATAGTAGGTAAAAATGGCACACAGTTAGTAAATAAAAAATAATATAATAAATGATATGGATAATTTTCGAGATATTTAATGTCCAATGATCACATGAAAGTGAATATTTCAAGGGGACTATAAAAATGAATCAAAGAAGTTATATTTAATAAAATCTTTCAAAAATCAATCACTAACTATTAATAAATAGAATACGGCTGGTATCGGTAAAATATATCCATTATAGAAGAAAATAAAGGGTTTTTTCACTGAGTAATGGAAATAATATAAAAAATATTTTTGAAACCTTCATTTAGAAAATATAATTTCCATTTTGAAAAACAATTATAAATTTTATTTTTATGAATAAAACATGAAAAAAATTTCTCTAAATAAATCATTTTCTACATGCAAGAAATATCTTCAACGAAATTATGTATAGTAATTTCATACATTCTATATAGGGTATAATGAACATTTCTTTTTCAAGGTAAATAGTTTATAAATGTTTCTTATTATTGAGAAAAAGATAAGAATGTTACATTGGAAAAGAATTCAAATAAAAAAGGATAAAAATGTATTTAATAAATAATTTTGGAATGTTTAGAAAAAATTATTGAACAAATTTATATAAAACATGGTTTTTAGAATATAATATTTTCTCTGACTAAAGAGAGAAATGATATGAGGTTTACCTAAAAACCTTTTTCTAAAATATTTTAAGTACCGAAATTTTCAAAATGGTAAAATTATTTGAAAAGTATTATAAATAAAAAAAGGAGAATAAATATACATGGTTTATTGAAAAACTATCATATAAATTCCATTTATTTAATTTCATGAATTACCAATCTTTATTTGAATGTGATATTGAAATAAACACATAAAATTATCATAACATAAAAGTGGGAATTATTCAATGAATTGATTATGTTTATCAACTATAAATCCTTTTATATGACGTAGAAATAAAAAATATATTTAAATTCACTATAAACATAATCATATTATATTAATAACAATAAATAAGTAATTTAACTCAATAAAAAGGAATTGAGTTATGAAATTTATTTACAACTAAGTAATAATGATTTAAAATTGTATTATATGAATTAATTGAAATTGAATATCAAAATACCATGAATAATAATTTATTAATGATATTAAATTTATAATGGGAATTATATACCCCATATAAAATAATCAAGGTGCATAATATTACAATACGCCATAATAAAATAAAATCAATGAAAAATCCCTTACATTAAATTTCCTCTTGGGTAAACATCCATTAACCTCTAGAATAATGGTTTTAATAATTTTAATAATTTATTATAGAACCATGTTAATATTTTTTATATCATATATGATACTTTTTTTACATATTATAATAATTTCAATATTAATATTTTATCATTTTCATCATTTTGGATGTTCATTGCCTTGTTTTTATAGTATGCATTCACCGGTTATTGTTAATCATATTATACAGACCGTGATTTAATTATCTCCATGATGTAAAAAATTATTTAAATATCATTTATAATAATTTTATTTTTATTTATAATAATCTATAAAGTTTTATCTTATTAAATGAAATGAACTATTTATAGAAATGGTAGGTCATACGTATGCATGAACACTGCTTCCATTTCCTTATTGTATTTTAAATGTAAGTGATATATATATATATATTTATATTATAATTATATTATCATATTTTTATAATATATATTTATTAAACCAATGCAAAAAAATTTCAGGTAAATCATGAATGAATCATATATCTTTGAGGAGGCAGTAGTATACACACCCGCATATAATGTTTTCAAGATACGAAAAAATGGAATAAATGACGTTATATGTTATATTAAAAATTAAATAATCTTATTTAAATTATTAATACTATATATATCATACATAAACTATCGATACATCATTATATACAACCTTTATTTGTGGCAAATGGATGAACGAATGATAATTGTTCGCAAGGCGGTAGTCAATGTACAAACGAATGATGATTGTGTAACCAATTTCATGGAATCTTTTGTGATTATATGTCATACCATTGACAAGAAAAAAATATGGTATATTTTGGAGGATATTTTTATATAGTAATTCTCTTTGAATAATTAAATTGATGGATAATGAAATGAAAAAAAAGTGACCACTGAAAATGATTAACTCTTTTTTGTGTAGACCATTTTGTTTTATTCCAAAATCCTACCATGGGTTTATTTATGATTAAGGTGTGAATTATAGTATTAGGGTACGGAAGTTGGGAGCTTATTAAGGTGAGGATTTTGTAATCTTTTCCATGAATATATGGAGACATTATCTATATGGTGATATATGTGAGATATATAAATATTAACATATATTGAAATATATCTTCTCACATAAAGATGTCAACATGAGGCAAAGGAGATGTCTCGAACAACTCAAGTATTATTATTGTATAATACACTACCACCCTGGGAAGGTGAATATGTTAGTAGATTCATTGAGTATAAAGGATGATGGAGTTCTAAAAAAATGTAAATTGAAAATGTTCTTATGTAGATTGATCAAGTATGGATGGATATAGTAATTGTTGAAGAATGTGAAATATCATTAATTTTTCAATTGGTTTCACAACCATATTTATTATAATGGATTAAAATTTCTCAGCCTGATGAATAAAATCTTCTAATGATAATTAATTTTTTGAATGATATGAAGTTGTCATACTTTGAGTATGATGATATAATTCTGAAATTTGAGAGGTGGTTATGTGTTACCTTTATAACCAAGCTAAAAAGGGAGTTATCAGATGATTCCAAAATCTCAAATTTCTTTTATACACCTAGGTAGCACTGAGATTTATATAGATCTATAGGAACATTGATGGTGGGATAATATGAAGTGGAAAATTGGTGATTATATATTAATATATTTAGTATTTCAATAGGTGATTATAGAAAAAACATCCTAGAGGTGTCATGAAACCTCTTCCTATTTCTACATGTTAATGGGATGACATTACTAAGTATTTTTTAACTGGATTACCCAAAACTCCAAGAAAGAATGGTGCAATATGTGTAATTTATGATCAAATTACCAAATATACACATTTCCTTGCTATAAGAGAGTATTTTCAACTTGATCACATTGATTCACTTTATATTATTGATGTTTTAAGATTTCATGAAGCACCTATATCAATTTTTTTTATTTTGATCCATGATTTACCTCAAATTCTGGAAAAGCATTCAGATATTTTGGGATAAAGATCATTATTTGAGTGATGCTTATCACCCTCAAACAAACAGGTAGTCAGAAAGGATGATCCAAACCATAGAATACATGTTGAGATCATGTTCATATGATTTTAAAGGTAGGTGGGATCAATAATTAACTTTGGTATAGTTTTACTACAATAATAGATTCTATTCAAGTATTCAAATTGATCCATATGAAGTATTTTATGGAAGGTGATGTCATACACGAAATTGATGGGATTTTTGTTTTTGAAAGGAATCTTGTGAGGCCATAATTCGTAGGGGAAAAAATAGTGAAGGTAAAGAATATTCAAACACATATCAAATATTCATAATGTTGCAAAAAGGATATGTTGATAATCGAATATAGTATTTGCAATTTCCAGTGGAATATCACGTTTTCTTGTAAGTGTCTCTATGGAATGGTGTTATATGATTTGTGAAAAATGAATACAGATCCCCACATACATTAGTAACTTTTAAATTCTTGGTATAATTGGAGTTGTTTCACATCATTTGAAAATACTTCCTAGACTTTCTAAAGAACATAATATGTTTCACTTCGACTTGTTATATAAGTATATTACAGACACAACACGTGTGCAAACTTATGACGAAATAGAATTGGAACCTGACTTGTTTTACTATGAAGAGCCGATCCATATTTTGGACACTATAGAATAGGTGTAGAGGAATCAAGAAGACTCATCTGGTAAAGGTAACATGGAAAATCAAAAGATTAATGAGGCAATGTGGGACCCTCAAGATTTTATGATGAAGAACTACCAAAATATATTTATGAGGTAACAACCTAAAAATTTTGTGGAAAAAATTATTTAGGAGAGGAGAATGTAACAAACCAGAACTCCATCAATGAATTTACCTTCTAATTTTTATTTCATATAGTATATATCACATATAATAACTCATAGAAAAAATACAATATTTATAAAGGAATAATAAAAAAATAATAGGTATTTCTAGAACTCAAGGAACCTATACCAATGAAATAGTTACATGACCTTACGAATAGTTAAATGAACTTTATGAATTGTAAACTAGAAAAATGAATAGTAACAACAAACATGAAAGTATAAATAAAGTTTATGCATCTCATAAGTTAAATTATGATATTATTACATCATAGTATATGAAAATGAATATTTTAAGAATTATTAATTAATTATTGGTATTTTTGAAGGTCATAAATATTTAGTTAGATTTTTATAATTACAAAAATTATTTATAATAAAATTAAATTTAATAAAAAGAATTTATAACATAATATTTTTTCACTTATGATTTGTGGATAATTTTATGATACCTTAGTTGATTTTTCATTGTGTTATTTAAATAGTTTTAAATTTAAAGTCTGTATTTTTTGAGTAAATAATGATTTAATATAAAAATTAAATATCACATATTTAGAATATTATTTTGATAAAATGGAGTTCATTTTCTAATTATACATATTGAAAACATGTTATGTTGAATTTTGGGTATTTTTTTAAAATACTTAATTTGTTTGTGAATAATAAAATACGATAATTAACAATAAAAGTTAAATATGTTGTTTATTGAGTCATAGGTGATGTATGACTGATTTAAGAATATAATCTCAATATATTATTCATTATTTAATATGTTTGATGATAATTCTCAAACTATTAATAATTTTGAGCCTAATAATAAACAAATGAATAAGATATTCAAAAAGAACCCCTCTCATACACTATAAATACCACCCACAACTCCTTGTTCTCCTCACTTATCTAAGCATTTAATCTTGTTAATGTTCTCCCAAAATCTACTCCCCTAGTCTCTCCCCACATCTAGAAGCTATTTTCCTTACTAAAAGACTACATACATGTTCATTAAAGAGGTTCTCAAGGAGGATTTTTCAAGAGGTAAAATCCCCTTCATTTTCCTTTATTTTCTTGTCATTTTCCTTCCTTTATTATAATCTACTCACCTCCTCTATCCAAATGAGATTGATAAATCCGATATCATACATATACTATAATGATATAATTTTATTTTAATAACCATCATCAATATCCCTACTCTCATTTTTTTATTTTAAAAATGAAATCATCCCCTAGGAGGTTCTGATTTACATACTTCATGGACGTTGAACGTTCAGTTCTTCAATTTATTCTTCATGCATGTTCATGATGTCATTTTTATGGTTTAAATAGACTAAAATGTAGTTATTATAACCTATTTAATGTTTTAACCATTTTATATACATAATACTAATTCATACGACAAAACTAGTTCATAGTGATCGAAATACCATCGTAATAATATAAAAGATTATGAATAAATGTATTTTTGTAATGGTTCATCCTTATAACATATATTAATATGATATATACAAAAATTTACTCTTATTTATTCTTATTAATAACATGTAATTTTAATTCTAGATAATTTTACACATTTTACATGAACTCCATTACTTGTGAACAAGTTAACCGATCATTAAAACCATGAAAATGAATGCTCCCAAGTGATGAAATTAAACTCTATAACTCATAAATAAGGAAATAAATTAAAATAAAAACTATAATAAGTAAAAAAATTATAGATTTTTTTTAATTAATTAATGGATTTAATGCTATTATCTAAGACGTTGAGTTCAAGTGCAGAACTCATTCTGACAAAAGGTAAGGGTTTTCTTCATGAACATCCATTTTCATTATGGTAGTGATTTATCCTTATATAAACAAATTTATTTATTCATTTAAGTTATAAAATTATTCTAAATTATGTCTATACAATACAAAACCAATTATTCTAATCATTTCATCTTTCGTTTGTGGAAAATACATGTTCTAAATGGGCCCCTTCCCAATTATTCATGATAAGTAAGCCCGATTAAAGGAAACTTCCCGTTTTACCTATTTTAATGTGAACTCTATAATATGTTTTAAGATAAAAATATTTTTTTAAAAACAATATTTTTATCTTATAAAAACTACCTTATTTCATTTTTGGTTTCACACAAACATTTTCTCAATAGAACTTTTCTTTGCAATGAAAAAGAGGTACTTCTCTCAAGAATCCCTCGATGATTTTATTATAGTGGTTTCATCTATTTCAACCCATATATGGAATTTTATGATTTATTGAGACTAATATATTATTATTTTAATGCAAAATATGTTATTAAATGGTTTATGACTAGTTTTAGTATTTATGTTCTATCTTGATACCATTCACTAGGAAACTCAGATTTATTAGTGATTATATTTAGAGATTAGGGAATGTAATTTACATTTAATACGTTCATGTTATTTATGTTTATCCCCATTAATATAAGGAATTAATTGGACATAGAAAATTATAGGTGGGTCCAACTATATCCCCTCAATCCATTAGTGGGTCTCAAGAGACAAAAACAATTTGGGTTTTAGTCGAGGTCATACAATAGTATTTTAAGACCTCTTGGAAAAGGCCCTGATAATTTGTTTCAAATGTCTAGCATTATGCATTCCTGAATTAAAAAACTATTAATTGATAGTACATGATATTATTTTACTAGTATAGTATCCATTGTTATGTTTTATTGTGGCATTATTTAATAATATTTTATTCCTATCATATCATGCTCATATTTAGTTTTTAAAAGATTGTGTTTTTAATTATTCACTATGCCTAATGTTTATGTCTATATTATCTTCCACTGTATATCATACGATTATTGAGAATCTGAGCTCAAAGTTTCTTATATTCTATTCTCCTCATGATGTGAAGAAGTATATTATGAATTACCTGTAGGGATAATCATGTATTTGTTGATGTTTTCATTAGAATTTTTTTATTCTTTTTACTTTAATGTTATAATGTTGATATTTTGTATGTATCTTATCTTCCAAATATACTTTACTATTCATTCCTTTAGGAGGGTTCATCATTGTAATCATATAATTGTAATAAATTAAAGATTTGGCTCTAGGAAACTTCGGTCAGGGTCCTGACAATTTTCAATTACAATTCAGTATTTTTCACCATTTATCAAAAAATGAATCATCACAGAAAAATACCAAAAAAAACCTAGGATAATTTTCAATTTTTTTTAAAAAAATTTATATTATTTTAAATTTTAGTTTTATTAAATTTCCAAAATTTAGTTTTAAAATAGATTCCACTTTTTAAAGTTGGGAAAATGTCTTTAGAAAAATAAATCGTTTTGTGCGTTAAAATAGGTTTATTCTTATATTATGTAGGTAAAATCTATTGGATGAATATAAAAAATATTTGACTGAATATATAATATATAAATTTAATTATTAGCATTACTAATGGTTATTAGATTAATTTTTCTAGATAAATCACTTTTGTGAGCATAAAAAAATTAAATATTTACTTTATATTTAATTGGGTTTTTATTCATTTCTAATTAATTGGTGACCAATAAATTCATTTTATACTTTTTTAAACCATATATTTTCATAACCTATTTAATCCTATTCATAACCCTTAATTTATTGGTTATTTTATATCTTATTATATTAAATAATAATATATTAACATTGTAGTGTTTTTCAGTAAAACTCGGTATGATATGTAACACAATCTATATAAGAACCTCATTATAGTGTTTAATGTAAGCTAACTCATTATTGGGTGCATTTTGAGAAATATTATAAATAATATTTATTTAAAAAAATTAATATATAATAAATTTTCAAGAGGTTATATGAATTTCGATGTATGGTGTTTCATTTCATACACACAGCTGAATACAATGTTCTAACATTATAATTTCAGGGTGATAGAAGATATTTTTCACTATTCAAAGAAAATAAATCTCTTAAAAACCCTAGTATTATCCCTATGATAATTTTGAAATACTTGTTTAAAAAATGATAGCATCTTAATCAAAGTTCATATGTCAATTTTTCTAAAATGAATTTAAATATTCACTCAAAAAAATAAATGATTACCATTTTTGAACAAAATGTATTTATGAAGAATAAAATTACTTTAATTAAAATTTAGTTATTATTTCATGAGAATTAATTGATTTTTTATTTTATTTTTTGGGACCATTATATATTTATAATTTTTAACATAATTCAATTACTCCTATAAATATCAACCAATTAAATGGGTAGGATTTATCAATCATATTTAACTAATAAAACATCAGTATTCTTATACATTTAGTGTTTCGTTTTTTCTACTCAATAAAAAATAATATTATTATAAAATAATAAGGGGTTACATTAACTCCCATTTCATAAATCATTTCCTTTCAATTTATTCATGATTGTGGTAATAGTGGGTTTGACATATGGAGATACCTTTATTGAAATCTCACCTCATTAAATGGGTTAACAAAATAGTATATTTAAAAGAGGGAAATAAAACTACAAAGTTCATTGGGAATATGATATAAATAATATTCCAAATCATGTGAAATTAGTAGGATGGAAAAACTACTAAAATGGAAGAAAAAATTATTATCCAAATAATGTTGGAGTGTGACAGTGAACATTGATCACAATAAATTGATTAATCATAAGAAAATCAATAACCACAAAACCATAAATCAGGGAAGTGTTGTAAAATAACATCGATTCATCAAAAAATAAATTAATTAGACAGCAGTTTTTTAGACATAAATTTATTGTTTTTTCAAATTCCTTTAACATATAGACATAGAACCTAAGGAAATTTAATTATTGATTTTTTTAAATATGTATATATAATATAATGCTTTTTATGTATAAAAACTATTTCACCTTTATCCACTATTTTAGTCAATTAAATGAAAAATCATGTTGTTTTTTCATTATTGAATGACAAAAATAAACTTATAATGGATAACATAATCTATAAAAGTATAAAAAATGGTTTTTAATTCCTTTGGTTATTGACTAAAATTGAAATGATTAGAATGTATTATGTTAATACCCATAACAAATAAACCATCATATGTGGAAATAATATAATGAACTCAAATATTCAATGATAACACCAAAGTTTCTACATAGATCATTTCATAAATATTAATCTCAATATCCTATTTTACCTAAATATCTTCATTATTTATGAATTTTTAATCCATAAAATTTGTCTCAAATATTTTATCATATATACTGAAATATTTAATAGAATTATTATAAAATAATTATTCTTATTATATATATTCGGAACAGTAAACTCAAACCTATAAAACGTATCCCAAAATATAAAAGTCAACTTACACTCATATCACATAAAACCTCCAAATTGGTGTATAAGTATTCAAACATATGATTATAAATAAACTTATAAACTCATGATGAAACAAATAACTCTTTTAAATATCATAAAAAATCATAGTATCTAATGTTATCTAAACCCTCCCCTTATACCAACTTTTACAGACCTGAACCCGTACTCCTAGTTCATTGAAAAAATAATCATAATCAAATTTATGGATTTGATTACCAGTGATGTTGATCCAATTTTATCATTATATATTATATAATTTCAACCTAAAATATTGAATCACTTATATAAAAAATGAACTTTTAGGTTTAATGTTTTAGATAATTAATACAAACTCTTACAAGATAATACCCATATCCTCATGTGCCTATTTTATTTTGATTAATCCCACCTTTTCCTATTTCTCAAAAATCCTTCAACATATCCCTTAACAGTCTCAAAATATTAAAACATTATAGACAATATTAATTTGACATAATTCTTCATAACATTGGGAAATTTGAAACAGAATAAGGTTGCACTCAAACATTCAGAAATAGTAAATATAAGCATTAACAATTAAATGTCATCAGTAAGAATAAGTTAGGAATATGGGTATGATAACATAATCAAAATGAAAGGGAATAATATAATAGAATTGATAGGAGTAATAACATGGATTATTAAACATGTGAGAAGTTATAAAGCTTTAATGATGGAAATAAACATTAAAATCAATAACCATAATCCTTTTATTGTCAATCTTGATCAAAAGAACCATTAATAACTCTTAAAAAGAATCAATAAAACGATTTTATATCTTGGAAAGTTATCTTCATAAAACACTTACATGAACCATTATAGATGGTAAAACCATACCGTGATAATACCCATAAACTATTAAAAAATTAACTGGATAACTTATTTTACTCTTAAGTGTTACTTATATTCAATCAACTCCATATTCATTGAATAATGCCTTATAGTGATATAAGGGACCCACCCATTATATAAAAAACATATTATCATAAGTATATGGTTTTTATTTCCAATAATTCATTCACAAATATTTTAATAATTCTATATCATGATAAAAAAATTAAAATCATAAAAATATCAATGAAAATATCAATAAAAAATATCAATGAAAAATATCAGTAAAACAAGCACAAAATATAGAATATCAATAAAAATTTCTTTATGAAAATGAACATTCCACTTCTAAAATCTATTTATAAAAAAGAACAAAATATTCTGAATATTATTTACTAAAAATAAACATGGAAAGAAATAAAGAATGTTTCAAATAAAATAATGGTATTGTTGGATATAAAATCTATTCAAGTTTTAAATGTTAAAAATAAACATTACTTTCAAATATTTATAAATAGAATTAAAAGTGACCCATGTAGAAATTTTAAGCAATTTCATCTTAAAATCCTTTAAATGAAGGTCCTAGATAATTTAAAGTAATAATAGGAAATTATTTGTGTTTAGAAGAAAATCGTGAATTTTTTTAGAAAACATGGATATTGAAGAGAATGATTACTGATCTAAAATATGATAGAGGGTCTATATCACTTAAAAAGAACATTATAGATTTTTATTTAATCCATGCTGGTTGAAATATAAACAAAACCTTTATATAACATTCATTACAATATCATATTAAATGGTGTATGTTTCAATAAAATAAGAACACATGATCCCTCCCAAAAGAACATTGAGGATAGAAATCTCAAAAGAATAAGAGATTATGTCATAAATATCCATATCATTTCTTAAATTTTGAATCTTAAGACCATAAATTAAATTAATTGAAATAAACATAAAATAGATTTAATATATTTATATCCAGGATATTTCATGTCTAGGGTTTTTATATATGCAACCAAAATGTTAATATATTAATAACAACACCATATATCACTACCAAAAAATGTTTGAGTCAAATAACCATTAAAAATATCATATTATTGAATTGAGAATTGATAAGTAGAGTGACTATGTACTAAACATTTAAATAAACAATAAAATTACAAATAAAATCTAAAATAATGAAGGTCATTTATCACATAATACTTGATATATTATAATAAATAAAGAAGTTATAAAACCAATTAAATACAAATTGCATTATGAATCTACTGATTAATTTTGAAAATATATATCCAAACAACTTGCAATAAGTAACATTAAATGTAACCTAAAATTCCATTGAGTATGAAATATTCTTTTTTTAACATGTAAATTGGAAATATATGTAGCATATAAAAAAATTATGAGTATAACATAAAAATATGATTCATTAAAGGTATATTAAGAAAATATCTGTTATCTTCTATCCAGATATCCATTGAAGTTATATTAACACCATAATATTAAAATAAAATAAATTATTTTATTTGATAAGAAAATTTTCCAAGATTAATTCATCATCCAAAAAATCATTTAATTAATTTATTTTAAAGAAATATTTAATCATATAATTTATTAATTCTATGTCGTGTGTTTTGAGTATGATTGGTTAATAGTTAAAAAATGAATTCAATATATCAACCATAGACCAAAAGGTAATTGCTAAATCATATCAAGAATAATTATGCGGAGGTGACTGTCATTTATATGTATTAAAGATTTTTTTTAAACTAACCATTAAATATGGTTAACTAAAATGAATTATTTTTTAATCATCGAGACGGTAGGTTGTATAGACACATGAGTAACAATTCAATTTTTCACCAAAGAATAGGAAAAAATGGTAGGCATTACTTTATATTTATATAATGATTATTATATTATAAATATCAGGTTTTTATTTAAATAATTTATATATAACATAAATTTGTGAGGTGATAAAAAATGAATCACATTGGTTAATTAATGCCTTAATCCACACACACACACACAAGAACAATGTTTTCTTTTTTTAATAAATTGAATGGTAAGAAAATAGATGGTATCTACTTTTATAAAAATGTTAATTATTTCATGAATAAAATAATAAATAATTAAATCCATGTTTATTACTAGATTTTAGTGGATATAATACGAAAGAATCAGTTCATGAGGCATATATTCATTGTAAACCAAAATGATGGTTTTATTTTCCATTTTATATAAGAAGGAGAAGGATTAAGGTTAATCCATTAAAATAAGGACATATAATTATATGTTATGTACTATTGATATTATATAACAATATTTATAAGAGTTTTCAAGAAATTTTAAAAAATAATAAAACCAAATCATTCACTTAAGAACAATATATCTTTCTGAGATATCATTCTTTGGTCTAGAAAATAATAAACCCATAGTTGTTTCAATGAACAAATTTATACCTACTTGATGAGATAATAGATTTCATAATGATACTTTAGTAGGTATTGGGTGAACTATTGTTCTCAAAAGGTGTGAGGAATAGGAGAGAGAATTTTACCATTTATAATTTAGGGGAGGGGAACTCTTAGAATTTATAAATGTATTCAAAAAATATAAATTAATTTTTTTATCCAAGGGAAAAAATTCATATTTATAGAATATTGGATGACGATTAGTCAAAATAACCACTTCTAATTAAAAATTTACTTGTTTAGGTGATGTTTTCAGCTATATCACATTCTTCTAACCCCCATGAACCCTTTAGATTATTACGATAATATCAATGTTTTTTAATCATTAGGGGTCTTGTAGGTTACAATAAAGGTACAATTTACCAATAAATAGTCCATGGTTTATATTTTAAACATATCTAATTCATATGCATAGATATATGTTTTTAATGAATTTTAAATAACTGAATAAAATATTTTTTAGTGTATAATAACATTAATGTCTTTTTCATAACTCTTCAAATATTTTCAATTTCGAAACTTGAAAACAATTATGTAATTCTTATATAAATTCCTTAAACAAAAATTATAAATTATTATAAAATATATAATATTTATGAAATCAGAATTAAACCAAGAAATATTATCATTCATGTTTGAGAATTCATTTACATTAATTTTCAATTGTTTCTACATGCACAGTGCCAACATTGTATAGATGTTTAATAAAATTACATAATCACAAACAATAAAAAATTAATATAATATAAAATATTATTATCGTAAAACTAAATATTTTGAATCATTGAATTTTTTTATCACTTTTTTATTTTATAATATAAATTTAAAAAGAGAGTAAAATTTTGTTTTTTTTCTTAGAATAAAATAATATATATGTTATTTTCAAAGAAAATTTTTATAAGATTTCTATAAAATAAAATAAATTTTTAGGATGGTTGAAAAAAACTTGTCAAAATTTTTAATTATGGCGTTTGTTGACACTCTCCTATTGAGAATGTCCAAATTCACAAAAGAAGAAATTTCTTCATATGGGTATTATTTTCTTCACAAATAAAAGGAAAAAGATGGTGTCCAAAGAACCGTAGATAGTATAAACTCCCAAAAGATATATCTTATCATGAAGAGAGAAATTTCTTATAAATGTCACATGTAGAGAATAACCTATAGACGGCCTCCCAAATCCTCTTTTGACAAGCCCTTCTACTTTGAAAAAAAGAACCCTAAAAAATCATATATCACATGGAAACTTCCAAATGAGCTCCCTCTAGTCTTGTGTCTTGTCAATTGGTGGATTCCTAGTGAAACCACCAAAAACACATAGAAAATAATAGGAAAATATCCAAAAGTTGGGTGCCTCTTGAGTTCATTAACCACACTCAAGACATCACTAATGAGAAGAATAATTGTACAAAAAACATTAAAAAAACATTGGAACTCCACAATAATTATAAAAAAAAGAAATAAATATGGAGGGGGAATAAGCCTATCATAGTCATAACAGTAATATCAAACACCCTTGGCCATCTATAGGACTCCCTAATACCCTATTGATATGTCTGCCTCATCTTGTCAAGGTCCATCAGCTTGGCATCCTCCTTATCTAAAGAGCCTTGGGTATTTCTAGGTGACCTTGTACTTCCCCTTTTGGATCCTCCAGGATAAATAAATGGAATTTTCTATAAAATGACCATTTTTCTTCATAGAACTTTTTTGCCCATGAGACACATCACAATAAGGAATAACAATTGTCTCTTACAATACTCATGCAATTTAGCATGATCCCCAACCATTATAAAATAATTGAAGGAAATAAAAATGGGTGGATGTGGGATTGGAACCTCTCATGGTTGTAAAAATAAGGTTACATGATAAGGATATTTGTATCATTTTCTCACAAGGAACCTTAATATTTCGGCCTGATCCCATGAAACACCCTTGAAAATCCATCATAGTCTCATCTAAACTCCAAGACAAGACGCTCAAGATCATATGAAGGCCTTCTAGAGGCCCCAAAACTCATGATGTCCCTTAGGCATGTCAACCAGACACAAGAATGTTCATTTACATGTCTACATGACTCAAATAGTCTAAATTAATTGGGAATAATCCAATAAAGGAGGCATTAATGGGATGATCCCATGGTTGATGAAAGGAAGGCCACATCTCTAGATCCACCTATGGCAGGACCTCATGAAGATGAGTGTGGTCGAGGCCCTCCACTGACTGCATCCTTGACTCACACGATATACACCACACAAAGTATAAGAAAATTAGGATGGGGAGGGTTATAAATCCCCCACCCCATTATGAAAAATTATCTATGAATCTCCAGATGATAAGCTGGTCATTTTTCATCAAAACGCAAGAGCAGATTTCTATGAGTGGATGATCTCATTATCAGAATGATTCCCATCAGGCAATATACCACTGAATAGCTATATAAATAATGTCTAATGAATAATAACATTGTGTGATCACTATATATTACATAAACGACCTTTGGAATAAAACACAGAGGTCATACTAGTCATATTCAAGATTACTAGGGGGATAGAATAAGATAGCACTTATTGAATCTAAGGAATTATCAATATAAACTCTATAATAATGACTAAATATTGTAGAATTATGGAAAAATATATACTATGGACCTTATTCACATCACATGTAGAATTTGTGTTATGCTAATCCCTCTAGACATTTCCTAGAACGTCACATGGTTCTCCATGTTCACACCACTTGATACTCACATATCCCTCTTGGATTTACAATCAATCATGATGATGTCCTTCAGAAGTGTCACCAAATTCATATGGAGAAACCAATTCATGTTAGCAATGTCATGGGGTAGAACCTAGGCATGGTAGGTGGATTTTGTAACATCCCTCAAACACACCATCTAGGCTTCTTGATGTCCTCCAAAAATGACATATTGAACATGTGTGCCTTATGAGAAATGTCTCAATAACTATCATGATTCCCCAAAATAATCTCACCTACTCTCATGCTAAAATCAATGTATGCTACCTAAATCATGAGATACCCTCTCGACAAGCCAACAAATATCTTTAAAAAGCATTGAGGATAAATTGTCTAGGACTTATGTTATCCTCTGGATAAATCATCATTTTTCATTTGATGAACCTCAAAAATTCTGTTCAGGATACATGACATGCCTCAAACAAGCAAACCAGATCACATAATTGTCCCTAGACATGTTTGGAACACATCCTTTGACATGTCAAATAGAAAATCACTGTATAAGAATCAAGCGGTCGAGCAATTCAGATAGTCAAGCATGTCAGGAAGAAAAGTCGTCCAGGTTATAGTGCATCAGGGTCATGATAATTTTGTCCACCCTCGGTGTGAGAGCCTCAACCAAAGGGAAATTTCAATGTGTAAACCCCAATCTAGGTAAATACAATGACTCTAATTTTATCCATAACTGGGACACATATGAAACAACTCTAAATATTTTTCATGTTATTAATCAGAAAAGGGGAAATATCTGTATCTACCTCCAGCATCCATAAGTAGCGAGACTGATCATTTTCCATCCCTTATTTCACTCACTGATCATTGTCCACATGGGCATAGAGAGTTGTAATAATCATATCATTTTCATCATAAGTCTCTATCAAGTCAAAGTAAATCCCCATTGTGTAATCCCTCACCAGCGTCATGATAGGTTTTGTCCTACACAGATGGAAAATGATAGTGTGTAATCCCCGACAAGTTGAACTTTGAAGACATTGATTCCTTCCAAAATAACAACTTGAATGATTCCTTCATATGGCCTGATCTTGGATTCAAATGGGCTTCCACCTAAATATAATTCCTTTCATGTCTTAGAAATTTCAACTATCATGACCCAATCATTTCCATAGAATGACCATTCTGTCCCATCCCTTAGTGGACAAAGAAATCAATTGAACTAGGAAGACTTTGATTCTTACATAACAAAGATACATAGAATTCCTTCCTAAGGCATGAGCCTAAATTCAAATAGTAATATAAAATAGTGTATGTCCCTCAATGTCTTTGACATTTCAACCATCAGGATTCATTCGTTCCCATCGGAAGAAAATTATATCTTATCCATTAGTTTACTATGAAATTATATGAACTATGACGACTTAGATTCATTTTATTACACAGATTAGTAGGATTCATCTTTGTGGTCTGGACTCTATATTAAAACATACAATGGGAAACATTGGATCATAAGTCCTACATCCACATAGAATGAATCTAATGAAATCGGATCCCTTGTTTTTTCCACTTACTATTTCTCACATGTGCTTTGGGAGCTTCCATGAACAAGTCATTAGCACCATGAATTTCAAATATCATGGAAAATATCAGTATGTAATCCCTAATGAGTTGAACGATAAAAATAGAACTCATATAAGGGAATTTACCTTGGTTCTAATACCATGGGCATTATTTAACTATGATAAATATGATTCCAACTATAACCATGGTATGTAATATGTCTCCTCATGGATTGAGCTCCAATATTTTGTGCCTCAGTGCCCACACATATGTATTCTTTGTATAATGTAAAACATTATTTTTTAAAACAGTATATGGGTTTTGATTATTCCAGTAACTAGGATATGTTGGACACCACCTAATGTCTCAATCCCTTCCTTAGAATATTAACTACCTCGCTAAATGGATGAAAATTCTAACGTGTTCAGCAATATGACTTCAATAATAAGCAACAATTCATTACTGTGAAACAAATGAAGAAACTTTTATACACACAAACCCACACGCACAAACACACACATGTATATTCAATAATTATTTTTCCATCAACCCAGATAAATGATTCTTAACCCATAATTTTTTAGGGTAATCCGTCTCGTATTAGGATTAGGAGGAGATTCTTGAATATATCTTAAATCTATAAAAGAGTCCCAGATTCAGCATCAATTCACCAAAAATATTGTGCAATGATACCAACCTTTCATCCACTAGACCAATGTGATTCTCTAATAGTCATTGGGTTTAAAACCCCAATATACCACCTAAATTTTGAAAATGGTATGTATATAGTTACAGATGAGGGAACCATTGGGAATTTTTATTGAGAAAAAAATGGTGTCCTGATGTTATTTGTTGTGAAATAACATAACCCATCCCAACCAACCATTAGACTAATCTGAATACATCTTAGCAGGGGTTCCCAGAAATATAATATTTTTTAAAATATATATGGTGGAACTATGTGGAATATCTTAATAACAGAATGATGGGGTTATTATCTATTGTTTCATTTTTTTTCACACTATATGAAAACAAAAATGGTGAACCCGAAGAGAATATATTAATACCAAAATGATTGGGTTTTAATCCCTCATCACAATGTTTTTTACACTATACACAAATAAAAATGGGGAACCAGATGTGAATATCTCATATTGAAGGATGGTTGGCTTATGATGTTTCTAAACACTTTGATGGCAGAAAAATCATATTAGGCTGACACATATCTTATAGTTGATCATCAATAATAGGGGTCCCATAAATATTTCAATACCTAAATTGAAAAGTCTAGGTGATTATAATGTCTAGATCAGGAATAAAAGAAAAATTTTGTAAACATGAAAATGTGATTGAGCAGACATCATGCCTATGCTATAGAACTAATCAGTATCCTAGCTCGTTTTTGTTTGTGTGCCCCTAAATACTGCTACCATAAACAAAATACCAATACCAGATAATTTATTCTTTTTCTAGTGACTGATCCAGTAAATCACTTATGGCTCCAACCGTTGGGGGATGAAAAATGATATCACATAGTTGATAGATTCAACATCAGGTGTGGAACATGATGGTAATGGAGTACCACTATCGTGGTACAAAACCGACCCTTGAAACTACATGTGGGGTTCACTAATCACTGAAGATGATCGGTCCGAATTATCAAAGGAATGATGTATCTAATCCAGTGGCCCTCATCCTTATATTTATCCAGTTTGGGATATTATCACCAAAGCACGAAAATCACCACCTTCAATATATGATATTGGTGGACTAGGGAACAACTCATGCCTGGTTCAGGTTCCACCAAGCAGTACCCCTGTAAACTCTCATTTCTAGCACCATACCAACAGTAACCACAAGTCACCTACTGATGGTACCACCCAACATGCAGCCAAATTTGATGCCCATTCATATATAGAAATGTAGACACATTGGGAAAGGAACATGCGAGATATCAAAGGGATGGATCATATTCACACTCGCACTGATGAAGTATTACTGAATATTATTATAGTGACTAGGGAGTAGGATCATATCCCTTCTCACTTTGAACATGCCATTGGTCATATTCTTATAAGTGGAAGGGTCACAAATACCTACCATCTTTCATGAATTACATCAGCATATTCTCAAGTTTTATGGATGGAAAAAATGGTCACATATCACTACATCAATAGAAGAAATCATCCAAAATATAATGGAGATAAAAAAATGTTATATTTCTCATCCTTGAACACACTTTTCTAAAATGCCAATACCATTTACTAATAGATAAATAACTGATCCATGAAATTCCTACACTTATTGAGATATAGGTATATGTTCATATACCTATCCCTAAATATAGAATAGCTCATCAATTTATCCTGATGAATATGTGGATTATTTAGAGTAACCATATATTATTTCTCTCATACATGATGATTATAATCATACCCCAATAAAATATGATGCATTGGATAAGGCCCATACACTTATTCTACCCAGGGCTCACTAGGTGATAGTGGAACATACGTTGGGATAGGGGAACGTGCCTGGTGAAAAAGTATAGAAATCTCAGAATCCCATGATCATGATCATATCCCTATTATAGAGAGTTATCACTAGTTTGGAGGGACACATACATGAAGATAAGACAATATCCCTATCAAATAATTCTTTTTAGATACATCAAAGGCCCATGATCAGGCATATATCCTTGTTTTGGATGGGTATATCCATCTAAGAAACTCACATGCCTCAAGACATGATAATATTACTATTAGTGAATCTTCATGGCATATTCATGTAGTTCATAGAATCTAGGTGAATATTAAGACTTCCCCTAATGAATGACATCACCATCATCATCGTTCCATGTTGAAATAGTGGGTTCCCTAGACCCAATAATTCTATGATTTTGATTACTATATCATGTATACTATTTGCAATATATGTTTTCTTCTTACCATTATAGTGTAGAAGTTCTTGTGTACACTATTTTAATGGTAATTTCCAATGATTAATTGTCATGTAGAAAGGTTATAGCAGTTCACAGGCTATAATGTGAAACTCTGGATACTATGACATTGATCTTAAATATATGTTCTATACTCTAGATAGATCTCGCCGATTGGACACAGTAGATGTTTTACCATCAAGTGTCGGTGGATCACAAGCATTGAGACTTCTTCTAATGAAGTTCGCACTTGGTGATCTCTAGTAGTGAGATCATGAGGACTGACCCGCCAATAGGAACACCACATGTTTCGGTTTTCATTGGATGTTCCTATCTATGATCATGTTTAATTTTATCCTAACTTGAGATCATTACCAATGAATGTCATTTGATTTTGTACTTTGATGCAAGATGAAAACGAAGGAAATGAATTCTTGGAGAGGTAGTTTGTTTGGGGTGCCTCATTGGTGGCATGAAATTAGTTGAATGGTCAAGAAAGGATTTGTCTCTTCTAGGTTATGGAAGTAATATATCTCATGCAATGTTGATGTGGATGGGAGTACCTTTATAAGACCATGTCCATGGAAGTTAGGGGTAAATCTGTCTAGTTAAATCAACAAACTATAAATCATGAAAAAAGAGATGACACGTGAGTTGTTCCTGCTTTATGAGCTATCACAGACAAAGATATTATATTACAGTGTGCATGTTTATAGGTTGATTTTCAATATTGTGACAATCCTTATCTCTTTAGGGGCCATGAAGGGTCATTAGATCCCGCTCTTGGTTTATGAATACTATTTACTACTATCATTATAAGGTCCTTGAGGGTCACACAAAATAGCATATTCAAGAATCTTACCTATTCAGTTAAATAGGAGTTATGGACATGTCGGGCCCCACCACCGAGGTCTGGGATTTTTCCAAGGTGAAACGACCCCCAATGAAATAAATGAATTCATATTATTGGAGTTTAGAATAATGAGTATTGAATTTATTTATTAAATGTATTTATGAGTTTTAAGTAAATACATGAAAGATATTAATTGATTAATATTAAATTATTCAAGGTTCAATTAATTTTAATGGGAGCTACATGTTGTGTCAATGACTCAATTATTATCGCATAATATATATTAATATATTATAAGTCAGTGATATTAATATTTATGACTCGTATAAGTAGTAATAAAATGTCATTTATAGTGCATTAAGTACTTGGGGTCGGCGAGACTATATTGATTATTTTAATTAAACACTTTAAATAGAGGAGGAGGGGATTTTCCCAATACTATTAATCGGTATTCTCTCTCCTCTCCTCTATCCCATGTTCTAAGGAGGGAGGCTCTTGATCCAAGTACATCGAATCGAGCACCCTCCCATGCATCACTTGTAAAGAGACGCATTGATCATTGGAGTGACTAAGGCTTCATCGCAATTCTGCGCTAGCACCTGGATTACAACGAACGGTACTCCAGTAGATTTCTTGAAGCATGTCTGGATGATCTATAGGAGTTTGATATTGGATTCTTCGATCAGTGATCGCCAACAATGAGAAGACATTGTGTGAAACTTCATAATTAAACTCGGTACTTGGTGATATATTTTTGTGCTTAAAATCATTCACTCATGGTCACTGGTCAAGATCGAGATACTATTTACCAACGTTGACATGTTAACGTCGATCATTGGTGGAACTTTTTTAAAAACCAACCTGTTTTGGGCTTCCACTGCATGCCTCATTCCAACAAGTTGTATCAGAGGCAGTACATGTTAATTTTAAACTAATAAAAATTTATTTTTCCTTAAAATATAAAGAGGGTTTTGATACGGTCCAAACACCCCAAAAAGAATCTGAATCAGATGTCAGATATCCAGTATGTGAACATCTGAATTTATGAATTCAGATTGAAGAAATTACAGGTCACCAGAATAGTACTTTCTGGTAATTAAACATATTGTAATTATCATAATAATTAAATTATAATAAATATAATTGATTTATCTAAATATTAATTGGATTATTATAATTTTTATTATATTAATATTTTAATATTATTATTAATATCTTATGCATCAATAGGATTTAGAAATTTTAAAGGGGAAAGGGTGTAAGTCTTTTTTTAAAAGAGGGAGGATAATATTTTTTTGTTTTTTTTTCAGAAGACAAAAAAATAAACAAAAATGGGTGGCGATGACCTGGTTTGGTCAAGAACAAAAAAAGGGGGTTTGTGGGGGGGGTCAAGCGGCCCTTCATCTCTCTCACGTGCTGGCCCAACCAGGGCCGCCTCCTCTCCTTCTCGCAAGGGGATTCCACACCAGGCTATGTGCAGTTCCCCCTCATCCACCCTAGAAGCCTCTAACACCTGCCTCTCCCATGGCCACAAGCTGTAACAGGCGACTCCAGCTTCGCATTACCTTTTTCGGCCTGAGGAAACCCTCTACGAGTCCCTTTAAACTCAAGCTGACCCAAATTGTAACTAGGATGGTCTGCCTAGCCAGGAACGAGTGTGGGAAGGCCTGCTCAGTCTAGGAAAACCTCGAACAGGGTTGGCATTGTTCCGGATGGGCCTGCACAGGTTCACCCCGACCCACAAAGGCCCTGCCCGGTGTTTATGGGGATCGAGAATTTTAATTTAATAAAAAATTTATATAATTAATAAATTTAATGTCTATAGATAATTAAATTAATTAAATATTAATTTATTTTTAGTAAATTAATGTGGGTAAATTAATTTAATTCAGAGATTAATTTAATTAATTAATTAATTTAATTTTTTTTAAAATGAAATTATTTAATTGGGACCAAACGGTGTAAATATTAGATTAAAAATTATAGTGAAGTTTTTAATTCAATCAAAATACCCTCAAGATTTATTTTATTTCAAGTTTAATTTTTATTTTGCATTTATTTTCTATACGTGAGTTTAATGCTTATAATGACCATGAGTTGGAGACTGACCAATGTATGTTTGGTGTATTTATTTATTTAATTTATTTATTTAATTATTCCATGGTATTGGAATAATTAGTTTAATTAATTTAAAGGCGACCTGCATATCATCTCAGTGTCATTATATGTATAAGGACCAGTGTGCCCACTTCTCTATGTTGTACCTTTTACACCCTGATACCCCCTCACCTATATGCGAGTATATCTGTATAATGACCAGAAGAGATGTGACGCACTTTGCACCATCTGATGGCGATGCACCACACAAGAGTTGCATTAGATGAGCAGATGTTTCTATTCAAGTTGCAAGCCACGCGACTAAAGGTACTTACCCCTAGGGTTTTGGTTGGTGCATTAATCACTCAATGGATCAACCAATAAAACTGGCTCATGATCAGGTGTTCATTTTGTTTTTCATGGTTTATTATTTTGTGCATGTGTAGTTTATTGCGCGATCACACGGTATAATAATAAACAAGATTGCAAGAAAAAATGAACATTTGACATGATGAGATTTCTATTTCTTGCATGGTCAGTTGTGAGTGTGATCCCCTAGTACTAGATTATAAAAATAGAAAATGATTTCTTTCGTCACAATAAAATAATAAAAACCTCAAAAAACGTATTAAGTGAAAACAACCTTTTGTCATTCAAAATTGGACAAAACCAGCTATTTGAGGTGTCGATCATGCCATAGCTGAGGGTGCCTCTTACTACTGGGGAGTCCTTATAAGAATGATGGGTCAATATAACTAAAATTTCAGCAATGAAATAGTCATAGATAGCTTGTTGTAATTTTACAGGCATACATTGAGTAAATCAAATTCTAATTTTAAGAAGATGGGACTTCACGAAACAGATCAAGGAGCCGCAAGTTAAAGTAGTCAGCCAGCCAAAACCCACCTAGAACCCTCCAATTAGTGGCATAACCAGAGCTTGTAGACTATGAAGGGTGGTTCTAGGATCCTTGGCACTAGAATACTCTAATGATAGAGTATTCTGATTCTAGCACAGATGGTCCCTAGAATCCAATAAAATAGTGGGAGATATTTAATTAATTTTTTAATAAAAATGTCTGAACCAATAATCTAGATAAAAGGCACTAATATACTAAAATTTATTTTTGTATAAAATGGAAAGTTATACGAAAATAATAAACAACAATATATACTGGACAAAGTAAATTTCCTCACAGACACGAGTAACCATGAATTGTACAAGTGTTAGCACATAGTACTATGATATAGTAAACTCAAGGTGGCAGTGTCCCCAATATTGTTATGTACCTCAAGAAGCAAGGGTGATATAGCGTATAAGTGACTAATGTACAAAGATTATGATAGTTATATCACTATGCTTTCATCAACATCAAGTTTCAGATGTGGTCGCCACACCAAGACATGGATGAAAAAACATGAAGTCTCATCTCCGAGATGTTTGAAAGGAGAAATCTAAGCAATGATTTGAATAAAACGATGTTGCACTGGCTTGTGTAAATTGAAGGATTGATCATGATCTTTATATAGATCCATTTCTAATATCATTTTCACCACATTACTCATGTCTCTTTTTTACAAAATGAACAAGTATTGAGTAAATGCTTCATTACCAATTTAGGTAAGGTTTTCCAAAATAATAAGAATAAAGTACAATTAAGTTTTTATTATTATGGTGAATAAATTGAATGACAATGTGGAAAGGTCAAAATAATTTAATTCCAATGGCACATTTGCAGCATCCTTCAATAAATGAGGTAATAACAACGGTTATTTGTGTTGCATATTATAAAATAAAACTATGGATGTTTAAAATAAATAGATTGATTTAAAGATACATGTTACCATTTCTACATCAGGAATATTAATCAATGTAATGTTTCATTTTACTACTTATGTAATTAATACTATATGTTTTGTATATTTATGTATTTAAATACAGTTACCAAGTATGTATAGAAACATTACTAGAAGTCAGGTGTATTCTCCAAGTGGCTATGAAAGGGTGATACCTAGGCCCATTGTGAGAAGTACATGACTTCTTAATTGCCATGCGAAATATTAGGTATGAACTATTATTGAGTATAACCACAGACATTTATCTCATGTGTCCTTGGATGCATGGAGACATTCTTCTAGATTAGTGAATGAATGTTGTTTTTGGTAAACTCAATCACTGTATCAATAATACATGAATCGTTGGCAATTAGTGAGGAATATAAATGTAAGACTTATACCCAGTTGTGAAAAGATAATTAATTGTCAATTAATACTAAAATTAGATGTCATGAAAATACCATGTATGGTATTTAGGCTCGACACAACTAAATACGTTTGGTATTATCAACATCTTTAGTTTGGAAAAAGGAGCCTTTAGAAATAAAAGTATGTCACGATGCTTTTGTAAATAGTTCAACAAGAAAACATGAACTATTCCAAGTATAAGATACTAGTATATATACTTCATAAGCTTCCTTAAGTAATTAGGAAATAATAAAGTAAAGTATGTGCATGGTCAGGAGATATGAGTTTCTTCAGGTTGGGATATTGAAGAATATATTGACAAAGCATTCATCAATCATGATAATGTAGCATAGAGTAATTCCTAAACAGATATTACCTTATTGAAATCATGACAATGATGTTAATGAGGAGGATTGATGATGAAGTCTTACATATCAACATAGATCAACAAACACGTATCATGGAGAAATTCCTAAATGCATATCTTACACATCAAAATATTGATATAAGAAATATCAATGTTGCAACTATTAGATACATCCATTATATTTTATTAAATTGTTTAAAAATAATAGCGATATCCCACAACCATATTCCAACTAAAATGAAAATTGGATATCATACGAGTCATAGTATGATGTAAATCTATTATGCCTTAAGGGAATGTGTTTGGCTGCAAAATGATAGTTCGAATACAAACATACTTGCATCAATACATACAAATTTTTCATCCAAGGTACCTATCCTAATGATTTATTAGGATATTACATAAATCCCTAAGATAGAAAAGTTATAGTCAAGTGATAGGATGAATTCTATAAGAGGGTTCACACCTTTATTAGAGATAGGGTGAGCTATATTGACATGGGGTTAGTCAATGCTCAAGATGCACAAATTGTTGGCATAGGCACCAGTTCCACAAGCATATATGGAACAAAGTATATTCCAGAGACACATACTACATAGGAAGGATAAAACCATGGGGATGGTATTTATATTACCTGCATTCGGTGATCTATTATTCAATGGGAATAATATTTCCCACAAGTAAGTCGTGTATGAAAATTAGCTAAAATTGATAAGACCAACTAAAATTATATTAATGGATTCCATGTATCAAAGTGAAAAGGGCATTATTGTTTTGAATACTATGGTGGGTATTGAAGTGAATTGATACATGGTTTGTACAAGCATAGTAATAGTAAGGCTTGATTGGTTTTACCAAGTAGTTATGCCTAAATCCATTTTAATTTTACTTATCATAGCTAATATCTTTGATCAAATTTTGTAGCATTGGCTATCATGACCACCAATCGTAGATGGTGTCTATAAGACACAATATGAAAGGGATTGTCATGTCACATAATAATAATAAAGGTTGCTAGTTACTCAAATCCGGTTTAGGATTAATGTACGGAATGTGATCATAAAATATGCATTTTCAACAAATGATTACTATGTGTCTACCAGAGGTTAGTGGGAGCGCTAATGTTTTCCAAGAATAAATATGGTTATAAACATATAGAAAATAGACATTGGTCACACTGTTAGTTAAGACCAAGATGAAATTTATTCTCTAGTGATTGACTTAAAGTACCAACCTATGTTCTAAGGAACATGATCTACTAAGGTAGATCAACAGTTTACATCGTCCTAGTCAGTCGTACATATAGTAAACTAGTATAGAAAAATAAAAGTTGAATCAATTTAAGAGATGAACTTTTGCCTGTCATAGGGCATAATCTCTCCATGTTGAAATTTCCGTGATATGGGAAGAGATAAATGTGGTGAGTAACAGTCCATATATCGAAGCGATGGTCAATCATGCATGCCATTATTTTTACAAGAAATGATATTTCCAGGATATTCTCTATAATAGATAAATATCGGTTATATCCAAGATCACTACATTGGATGCAGTTAGAACTATCTAATTGTACTTTGGCATGTACAAAAGATATGTACCTGGTAAGTGGAGATGAAAGGATACTAGTTTTCAGGGATAAAAATTACTCTTCTATAGATCAAAGTAATATACTATCATAGTTAGGATAAATGTGTAGAGAAAGTCACACTAATATCATCCAGTGGTATCCATACCTACAAATACTGAGTATTTTGCAGGTTCTAATGTAGTTACGAAGTAGTTAAATGCATCAATTTTTTCCAATTCATGAAATCAACCATGGCAAGAAAAGTATTATCATAATGTAAATTATGGTAATCTTACTAGCCAATAAGTCATGTTTTGAAAGTGGAAAAGTGTGATATACTCGAGATAACATCTCTTGAGTTTTTTAGTCAGGGTGATGAGGTCATTATAGCATAATAGCCATGCAGCAGAACCATGGCGGACCCAGTAGCTAAATCCTTTACTCAATAGAAACATGATGTTCATCATGTGAGTGGCTAAAAAGATTGGTTAACAAGTTGGCTCTAGTGCATGTGGGAGTATAGAAATAGTGGGTTCCCTAGACCTAACTATTATGTGATTTTTATTACTATATCATGTATACAGTTATATATACATGATGTCATCTTACCAGTATAGTGTAGACTTTTCTGTGTCCACTATTGTAATGGTAATTTACAACGATTAATTGTCATGTCGAAAGGTTATAGCAGTTCCCAGGCTGTAATGAGAACCTCTAGATACTATAACATTAATCATAAATATTTTTTCTATGGTCTAGATGCATCTCACTGGTTAGACACAATAGATGTTAGACCATCAAGTGTTGGGGGCTCATAATCATTGAGACATATTCTCATGATGTTCTCACTTGGTGATCTCTAATAGTGAGATCACGAGGACTAACAGTCCAATTAGAACACCACATGTTTCAGGTGTCATTGGATGTTCCTATCTAGGATCATGTGTAATGGTATACTGACATGAGATCATTTCCAATGAATGTCACTTTATTTCGTACTTTGATGCAAGATGAAAACCATAGAAATGGACTTGTGGTGAGGTAGTTTGTGTTGGGTGCGTTATTGGTGGCATGACATTGGTTGATTATTCAATAGAGAATTTGTCACTCTAGGTTATCAAAGAAGTATATCTCAGGCTATGTTGATATGGATGGTAGTACCTTTATAAGACCATGGCCATAGCAGTCAAGGGTAAATCCGTCCAGTTAAATCAACAAACTATAAATCATGAAAAGGGTGATGACACGTGAGTTCATCCTAATTTATGAGATATTACAGACAAATAGATTATATTACATAGTGTGTGTTCATAGGTTGGTTGTCACTATTGTGACAATCCTTATCTCTTCAGGGGCCCTGATATGTTTCTAGATCCCACACCTAATCTGTGAATACTATTCATTGTTGTCGAGATAAGGGCATACATGGTCATACACTATAGCGTATTCAAAAATCTTCCCTATTCAGTTAAATTGGAGTTTTGGACATGGTGAGACCTACCACTGGGGTCGAGGATTTGTCCAAGGAAAAATGAACACAAATTCAATAAATGAATTCAAATTATTCGAGTTCAGAAAAATGAGAATTGAATTTATTTATTAAATGTATTTACGAGTTTTAAGTAATACATGAAAAATATTAATTGATGAATATTAAATTATTTAAGGTTCAATTATTTTTTATGGGAGTGATGAGTTGAGTTAATGATTTTATTATTATCATGTAATATGTTTTAATATATTATATGTGAGTGATAAAAATATTTATGACTCAGATTAGTTGTTATAAAATGTCTTTTATAGTACGTTAAGTTTATGGGGCTAGCAAGGTTATACCATTTATTTTAATTGACAACTATAAATAGAAGAGTATGGGATTTTCTGAATACTATTAATGGGTATTTTCTCTCCTCTCCTCTCTCACAGGTTTTAGAGAGAGAGGCTCAAGATCTAAGGACTTCAGATCAAGAACACTCTCTAGCATCTCTTGTGAAGTGACATGGTGATCGTTGAAATGTCCAAGGCATTGTTGCAATTCCGTGATAGCCCCAGGATTATGACGAACGGTGCTCCCTTATATTTATTGAAGCATATGGGGATGATCTATAGGAGTTCGATGTGAGATTCTTTGAGAAGACATCACCAATGATGAGCAGACGTCATATGTGGCTTTGAAATTAAACCTTGTACTTTACAGTTTATTTTGGTGCTTAAAATTTTTCACATGTGGTCCTCAGTCTAGTCCGGGCTGCTGTTCACCAACTCTGACAAGTTATCATCGATCGTTGGTGGAATATTTTTAAAAAACCACCTATCTGCGGCTTCTGTTGGACGCCCGGTTCCAACATTCCAATGGTCTATAATCATATTCTAGTAGGAATTCATATTCCTACTAGGGTCATATTCTTGCTCCAACCAGGGATCAATAAGTTAGAGTGGAACATTTATTTTGTAATGCTCATACTCCTTCCAATAAAGACATGCATCATATTCCAAATGCTTACATCAGGCTCAAATAACCATCCCGACTGAGGATCACCATGTGAGAATGGCACATTCCTCAGGATATACACACATTCCAATCAGTAATGAGATTGCTCATTGATATATTACAACATCTTCTTAGTAGAGTGATCAACTGAAATAGAACATAGAAGTTGTAACCAGGTTCAGTGAAACATCATAAGTTGGATCATAGCCCTAAACAATTATTAAAGTACAGTCTTCATATTCTAGACACAATAGAGGTTGATATCCAAATTCCTAATCTTTTAGTGAAAGTTTCTATGAGGTTATTAGAGACCCATTTTCAACACCACAAGGGTCATTGAACTCTTCAACCCAGGTAGAATATTTTCATTACCATGATACTCCTACTAGTGGTAGTGTGGAGATGGATTATATGGATTCTACTCCTATTATCCTACATGGTCAACCTGTTCATGGTGATATCTCCCATAGACAATGAAATATTCCCCTTTTCTAAAACCACTATATTTAGAGGAATTAAAAACTCTAATTCTTTCATATATATAAGATATTCGAATATCAGGGTCAACTAAATATAGTTCCCCGTCAACATCCAACACCACTCCACTCTAGTCATAAATCAAACCTTAGAAGCATTTTCTGTGGTATGACTGGATGGAGGCATGTACGTTCAATCAATAGGGGACCTAAATTGACATATAAAGATAGTTAGTTAAAAAAAACCTCCCCATAGTTTTCTAGACCAACACAATTTCTGACTATGAGATCCCAGATGAGCTAGAAAAGGACTAAATTCATTTTCTATCCCAAAATATAATATATACTCATCAGTGGTGGATGGTTAGAAACTTCCCACATCCTGGATATTAGAGTCATCTTTAGACCATCATGATACAATGTTTCCAGCAAGACCGACCTACTATCTCCATGGACCATGATCCAAAACTGGAAAAGAACAGTGCCAATATGTGAAATGCATGCTATCATTGCATCATAACCCTTCAGAATCTTATCTCCAAATACACATCACACACATATATATATATATATGAGAGTGTGAGGAATTTATGGAGAATTATAGTTTTCTGAACCCATGGAACAACATAAACCATAAGATATAAAATAATGTAATGCCATATCCTCCAACAAAATCAGGGGACCAGATAATGGTTTTCCTAGTTGGTCACTACTACAGAATACCCCCACTTAAACGATGCCAAGACATTATGAATTAAGGGAGGGGATAGAAAACTAGAATTCAAAATGGGCCACTCAAAGTAATAGAAATAATTTTTAGACATGGCGACTGATGTTGTGATCACTAAGAAAACATCTCATAAGCAATGATTCTCATCATAGGCTATCAACACATCTATCTCCTACATGAGCACAATTACTCCAAATCAAATGAGATGCATTAGTAGCTTCCATTGCAGCCATCCAGGAGTGGAACAAGATCTCTATGATGATGAAATACCTACAACAACCTCAACCTCTCTATCAATCAATTCTTGAGAGGATTCAGTACATGTCGGGAGCGTATATAAAAAACCCCTATCCCATTGGGTTGGGAGATTTTATATCTCAATCACCATCTCTATTTTCATCATCGCTATAGAGGGTCATGGGAAAATTATTGGGGATTCCATGTATACCCCATCCATCTTGGATCAGGGAATTTAAATCTCAATGTCCATCTTGTAAGTATTCATATCCCAGAATAGAATCATTTTCTCCTCAACAACATGATAAATCAATGACAAGAATTTCCCAAAATAACCCCCAATGTGCAGGGCTCATGGATTTGTCATAATCATCACCCCCACCCAATGAATCATTCTTCTCCATGTTGGGAGGTAGAAATCAACAGTTAGTGTCCCTCTATTCCCCCTTCCTCAAGAAAAACCTTTCTTATTCAGAGTCCATTCGAAAAAACAATTATTTAAAACCCTCTCAATTTCATTGTTTATAGACTAAGATTGGAGGATCATACAACAAATTTGATCAAACCCAGCTATGTTCACAAGATAAAATGCCCCAATAGGTCTAGGGGTTTGAATATCAACCCTAATGAAATAATTAGAGAATACACCTATTGCATTGAAAGTAATAGTATAACCACCATTTGTAGATATGAATTTGTGAATGTAATCATCATCAAAAAAATATTTATTAAATATTAATACACAATTGATGAGGGTTGGAACATAAAAAACCTACCCTGAGAAGAGGGTGATTAGGATGCACTAATTGAGGCTACATGAACATAGAATAAAATAAGCCTCTAAAATATAGATCCTCAAAATACTGGGTGTCCACCATTATGAATGAAAACTATCAAAGATAACTAAAAATATTTGGATACATCCCAATAACAATATATAAGAGTCAAGGTTCCTTCCCCAAATAAACAATTCTTACTATATGAGAGTGAGATATAAACTCTCATAAAACACATCATGGAGGGACTAGGGGGAAATTTTCTACTGGGTACCATTTGTTGGATGAGGATAATATTCTCCCTCTCATTTCTGATCCTCCAGAAAGAGTGGTAGCTGAGTATCATATTGGCTATAGTTCTCGGAATCCATACAACATGGATGTGGATGTAGCGAATGGTCATTAATTTCTTCTATTGTGGTGACATCCTATCCCTTTAGAGGGTAATCACTCAGTCTTAGGATGAATCAATAATTAGTGGGTGACAAAGGTAGGACAACCTCATCAAGACCCACCCACTCCCTTTAGATGGTAGATAGATAAGAAATTAGTACCCTAGAGATTTATAACACTATATACTCCTTGACTACATGATTGAATGCCCTAGAGGGGAGTGACACACCTATATTGACTAAGAAGAAGCTATATTCCGAGTGGGTGCATGAAACTTTTCATCCACCCAACTTGGGAATTCTTACCTTATCTAATTTTTAAAGAGTTGAAGATCATGATTAGAATCTCACACACTTTTTTTGATAATGTGAGATAAGGATGTACCCTCAAGATCAACTGGATTTTGCAAAGGTAATATATTTTGTACGAACTCGGAAAGGGTCATCCTATGTATGGTTCAATAATCTACCATCTGTTTCCATTGTAGGAATGGAAGAAATTTTTCATAAACTCTTTTATCAGTTCAATTTCACACTGAGGAAAATGAAAAATTTTGACCAAACAAACTACAAACAACATGAAAATGAGAGGGTTTCTGAATTCATATCCAAATGGAAATGCTTATCCAATTCACTCAGCACCCCCTCTCATAAGATAAAATGATGGAACTATTTGTTGAAAATCTCAAGTGTGAGTTATACCTACCTTTTATCCAAATAAATTATCAATGTGGATCCATTATATTGCAGAAAATGTATAATGTATTGAAAATTACACTAAGTAAACCTGGTCCATGTCTCAACTCATGCCTTTAGTACATGGGAAAAGTCCATGAAAAATTGAAGTTGTTAATGTTACTCTCAAGCCTTTATTGGTACCCATCAAAGAACTAAGGTAGGTCTCAAACCCCCTTACACCTTTAATCTAGTGGAAAAACCATTGAAACACCCTTGTCTATAAGAACAATAAAATCAAGGTCACCCAATATTTGAGGAATAGATAAATAATGCATACTTATCCAACGTGGACAAGTCCATGATTATTTCTTGACAGCCACAGAAAATAACACACTCACACTATAGTACCAATTAATCCCTATGAGGTCACCAAACTAACCATCCCAACTACATACCTTTCCATAGAAGGATGTGTCATAATATCAAGGACTACATTTTCAAAAAATATGCCCTTTAGTTCATGTTCAACTCTAGAAAAGTAGTGTTAGATAACTCCATAGTGGAGGTGGCCTTAATAACCATTTCTAGTCAGAGGAAAGAAGGTGATTGGAAGAAATATATGGCCAAGTGTGAAAGGAAGTATAAAAACTAAATGTCTCAAAAGATAGTAAATTGACATTATTCCATACTAAGATCAAAACAAAGGATAATAGGTGGAGTCATATTCTACTCGCATGTAATCTATAACTCTTTCATATTTATTCCTTGCAGCATTCGACGCAAGGGAACCAAACTGACAAATGGAATCGTCATCCTTTTAAGATATCATATTTTGTTCTGTAAAGATTATATAATTTTATGACCCCTTCTACGATGAATAATATTCCTTGGAATATGAGTTTCTCATGCATAATCATGGAAGAGGAGGCCGCATGCGCAGAATCTGAGGACACTAGAGAAAATGCATGAGTGTCCATAAAAAATATTTTATTAATGATATATATGTAGATATGAATGAAGTTCAAGATTCTAATAGTCCCAAAAAAGACCTTGATGTGTCTCAGAAACCTCTAGCATTCATATGCACCAAGTTGTCTTGAATGACCTCCTAGCAGGTATTCGATTATCTGATCAACTAGGCAATGAGGAATGTTGATGTGACCTACACCACAAGAATAAGATTCTCCTTCAAAATATACACATGAAAGATTCCCTTCTATATCAAATTCATGTGGATTTATAGCCACATGTTTTGAGAGAAAACCCACTTCAGGAAGCACAAAAATTTGATTAAAAAGTATGATGATATAAAATAGTTGGCGGTTTCCCATATAAGATCTCAATCCCGGATACACTCCATCATTCAAAATTACTTTGTGAGGAAAAATTTTAAGCCCTTTGAAAACCACATTAATTTTAGATAGAATTCATTAAAGCTTAGGTCTATTGAATGGTGACCATGACATTATAATTCCATGTAGCAGTTTTGTTCACCAACTAGAATCAAGAAGAGTTTATCCAAGGGAACATAAGGCCCATATATGTCTCTATTAGACTCAATAATTTCATCATCCAAAGCACTTTTATTGATAATGGTTCTAGTGAAAACAACATCATTTTTTGAACGCTTGGATGTTTGGGATATAATGAAGGGTATTTTTCTCTTAAAAATATAACTTTTCATGGGTCGGATAAATGTGAGAAAATACCTATATGGAAGATCAAACTCCATGATTAGTTTGGTGATATCACATGTGATGCTGAGTTTGTGATTATATAGAAATACACCTCACTAAATGTCTCTCTTCGAAGGCCTTGAAAACATAGCCACTTTTTTGTACCTTCAACATTCCAATAATATTTGAAATAGCCTATTGGAGGAAAGTTTGACATACTGCATGGTGATATTTCCCTTTAATACTTGAGGATCAACATATACTAAATCATATTTCTACAAAATTGGAGGCATGAAACTAATAGTGTATGACGTTATATAGGTTCCATCCTCCAACGGTTTGGGTACCGCATTTAAGAATCCATGAATTATGATTGGATGCGACTATGTGGTCACCATAAATCTATTCTAGGTGATAGACATGACCCCAGAGGTCCATCATCCTTCTATACCAAGAGAATGTGTATAATATAATCAGTTATGGAATCTCTTTGTAAAAACTATTGTAGTAGGTAATGATAATATCCCTTTTCACAGCCTCTCTCACCCTGATAGTGACTGAGAATCCCCCAAACCATAAGCATGGTTTGAGGTTGCCTACATAAACTCACAAATGTAATAAGTTGTGGATGACCACAGAAATGATCCTCCTGCATTTGAGGATGGTATCTCCAACATAATTTATGAGATCCAAATGAATAATATTGGAATATAAAAATACATGAATCCTAAACTAATTAGTGTGTCTGTGACCCTTGAAGTGAAAAAGAAGTTTATTTAATGTCAAAAGTAGATATACTATGTTTTATCTTATAACTATATTGAAATACCTAGACTAAATCCTTATTTGGATATACACCATCTTAGATTTTATAATGAGCATCCAAGATTCCAGAACAAACCCATGATGGTGCACCCCTATAACGCCACCAATGTAAGGTGAAAGTTGACAAAATTCTCAAAGACAACATTTTATGAGAAGTGTAATAACATAGATGGATTTCCAATATCATCATTTTCAATAATATGAATTGACATATTAGGGTATGTATTATTTTTCAAAGACTATAATCAGCACTTCACAAAGTATAATTTCCCATTTTTGTTCGTAGAACTCTTTGTTGATGAAATTACTGGCTTAAAAAACAATTCCTTTATGAACGGGTATTTGATGTATAGTCAAATAAAGCGGTACCATAGAGATGAAGAAGCCATTACTTTTAGGGAACCTCATGGGAACTTATCTACAAGGGAATGCCCGTTGGGTTGAAGAATGATGGTGCTACATATCAATGCTCCATGCACCATATATTTAAGTGATTCTTGGGAATAATATCCGAATGTTATGTTGACGACTCAATGATCAAATATCTATAGTGAATTAATAACCTCATGGATCTTCAAAATATATTGGAAAAGCTCTGACAACACTATATAAAGATGAATATGTTGAAATGTTCCTTATTGGTATCATCTGGGATGTTTGTTTCCATTGTTGTATGCCACAGTGACATTGAGTAAAACCCATATAAGATGAATTCTATTATTGAAATATCACCCTATAAATCTCAGTGAAGACAATGGACATCAATGACACTTCCCCTACATTATGAATTTCATAGAAAAATTGGTTGTAATAGCTCTCCCCTTCATAAGGATAATGAAGAAGCGAATCTCTTATCAATGGGATAATGAATTCCAATAATCCTTTGAATGAATCAATCATTATATACTGCACAAACTGGTCCCAATGCCACTAGTGGAATGGAAGAAACTCATCTTATATTTGGAAAACATGGAATGCTCACTAGGTTCCCTCCTTCACCTAAAAATTGTGTGGGGAGATAGAATAATTTCTACTAACTTAGCGTGAAAATTATAGGTACTGAGGCCCGATACTCTGATATCGAGATGAACTACCTTGCACTCATCATCATAGTGAAAAAGTTGAGGAATTACTTATAGCACCACAAATCTTATTTGGTATCTTTTATTATGCCGATCAAGTAAATAATTGGAAACCCTATGTTGACAAGGTGATTGTACTAATGGGATATCATTCTCACTACTGGAAATATGATTTATACGATCAGTTTTGGGAAAACTGTTGGTATAGTTCACTAATTTGGACCTATACGAATGGTTTGGCCAAAACAGTTGGTATAGGTCACATATATTGACCTATACCAACAGTTTTCCCAAAACCGTTGGTATAGGTCACTAATTAGGAGCTATACCAACAGTTTTGGGCAAACCGTTGGTATAGTTCACTAATTTTGACCTATAGCAACGGTTTTGGGAAAACCGTTGGTATAGGTCCATTATAAACACCCTATACCAAAGTTTTTGGCCAAACCATTGGTATAGGTCCAACCTATACCAACGGTTCTCAAAACTGTTTGCATATGTCTATACCAACTGTTTTGAGAACCATTGATATAGGTTCTTTAATTTTTAATGGAATCATATTATAGAGGACATTAAATAAATCAAAATTTAAAATACTTTTGATAATACATATATATATTTATGAAATTATGTTTACAAAAGTAAGTTAGGTTAGTGGTTAGGTCATTCAATCACAAATGGGAGGTGCTGGGATCCAAACCCATCAAATGATTGTTTTTTGAATTACATATACCAACGGTATTATGGAACCATTGGTATAGATTTTTATATTACTTATACCATTGGTTTTGAAAACTGTGGGTATAGGTCTATACCAACGCTTTTCCCAAACCCGTTGGTATAGACCTATCCCCACGTCTTACTTTCCCAATGTTCTCCAAACTGTTAGTATAGGCTATACCAACTATTTAGAGGCCTATACAAACAGTTCCAAACCATTGGTATAAGGTATTTTTCAAGTAGTGTCTGTAAAAATATGACATTCATTTTATATCATTGAAATCAATGAAAGGTCAAGCCATGGATAACATTCTTAGAGGACACCCTTCCTTCAAGAATATACTAATGGACACCAACCTTCCATATGGGGAGGTATTATATATACATAACACTCCATGAATAATGTATATGTGTTTTCATGGTTCCTCCCAAACTCAGGTCGACCAAATGATGGGAATTGGAATGATCAATCAAGTGGGATTAGTAATTGTATTTTTCTCTCCAGAAAAAGTAGTTTTTCCATACTCTTATTCATTATCCAAATGATGAGTAAATAAAAAGTTAGAATACCAAGATCTCATCACTTTCATGGAATTATCCGCAAAACATGAGATATCATACCTTAATATCAAAGGGTATTTGGATGTAGTGATAAAGCATATCAATCGAGAATATTCCATAAAAACGGATGAGTGAGCTTCTCTCACTATATACATTAGGCTAATTATGACAGAGTTTCCTTTAGGGACCAAATTACATCATGTTCTCTAATAATTGAATGATTATACTAACATGCTAGGTTAATCAGACCTTCTTGGATAACCCTGATCATGAGGAAGTGATGTTTCATATCACGCATTATATGAATGGTATGAGTAGTCATAGTCTATGATATGGTAGAAATAAATTATTATATCACCATCCTAGAGTACGACAGACCGATATCCACCCCTAGATGGATAGAACAGATAATCAGTTATCATTATAATGGCGTTCTCCTGATGGATTGAACTGGGAGGGAAAAATTGGTACTGATTAGTGAATATTACCCAGAAAAATGATCTGAATGGGTTGAAGGACCCCGAAAAGAGTGGATTTGATAGAGTCCTACATGGATGGATTGAAAAATGAGATATTATCACCATAATGGAATAATTGTGTACAGTTTCATGTGGCACCCATCAGTTCGGGACTAGGCTTTCCCCCCAAATCAAGAGGTTGGTATATTACTAAGAAACCGAGATACATGATTTTGTGGTGTTCACTAAAAATTTTCCTGCTTTCTAGATCCAAGAAAACATCATCCATTAGCCCCCAAAATTGCAACCTAAATTTAAATATTCCTAGCCATTTTCTATTTGGGGAATGAATGTTGTGGGGGGCCATATCCCCTAGCTACAATAATGTAGTTCAAGTAAATCCTTACCACTATCAACATATTTCTTAAATGGGATGTGGTGATACCTCCCAAATAAGTAAGGATGTATAATTTCATTAACATTATGAAGTCTCATATCATCGCATAATTTTGAGTCACTCCCAAAATATTTTCATAAAAGACACCAAATTTTATCCAATAGAGTTGATGAAATTGTACTACGAGTGTAATATCAAGTGAAATAACTCATCACTCTATCATATAATAGAAAATGGATATATAGAGGACATCAACAATCCTCATTGAAATATAATTCATAAAATACTGAACAATGATAAGAATTCATATTCGGAGAATTTCACCCATGATTTATTTACCTACCATACCACCACTCATACTACTACACGAGTAATGCCATTTTCATTTTTGAATCGGATTGATCTAGTGTAACCCATATAGGTTCAACTACCATCACTACAAATATATATTTGGGGATAGTACTCAGATGATTATAAATCAAAATATAATCTAGTTGAATTGGAGAATCTCGTTGAGAATAGGTTTCATACATTACAAAAACTTGAAATCCATCAGAATCGAATCACACAATCCTTCATTAAAAAGATTCACTTATATTAGATCCTTCTAGGTAAACATTATTTAGTCCATAGAACCCTAATTATACCAAGGAAAATCCCCCAAATAAATAACTCAAATGGGAAGGACCTTTCATCCCACCTAAGGTCTATCATAATGGAAATTACACATTGTACACAATGGGTGGGGAGAAATTCACAACCCCCATCAATGTGAGGTTTCATATGAAATAGTTTTCATAGATTTCTTCAATTGGTAATACAAATTAGTTTTATCATAAACATTAATTCTCATTAAATTACATTAAACTATACAATGTCATCCTGATGGCATGACGTTAAACTATAGAATATTTTCCTAATATAAAGATGATAAACTACGTAGCACATTACGTTATGACAAAAGGACTTTAAACCACACAATAAACAACATTCTGCAAACATTAGGATAAACTGTATGGAGATTTCCTAACCATAAACTAATAAACAACATTTACAATTTTTATGATCACATGATAATAAATTGTATGCTTCTCATCCTTACCACATGATGATGAATTGCATGTCTAATATCCTCACAATAAAAAATTACACTTTATGAGACTCTAGAATAATAAATTGATTGATTATTTCAATCACATGATACATATTTATTCCTCAACCTCTATTCATAAGAATAACCAAATGATGACATTCCTTTCACATCAAGTGATCCATTTCCTTACCGAAAGATGTTAAACTGGATAACTATTGTCCTACAACATTAAAATGTATATGTTTTTCAAGTACTATGTATTTATTGATTATTTTTTCCATTAAGATATGTAGGGATGAATCGATCATATATATTGGTCCAACCCCTACATGATAAAAAATTCCTCTATCCAATCCTTAATTTTCTCTTCATAGTTAGGGAAATCTTAGTTATTCCTTATTTCTCACAATGAGAATTTCTCACAAGATAATTGGAATTGTAGTAAGGGCTTCCCCTAAAAAATGAGGGATGAGATATCAGGACATGATCATAATGTTCCTAAATTCAATATCATGAAGTAAAAATATTATTCCTCACCACATAATGTTATACAACATAGTTTTTGTCCCCTTCACAACATGAAAATCTGCATTTCTATAGACCTTGTTCAATAGGACCACCACAGTCAGTGTTGGTCTCCTACCAAACCCCCACTGAAGAACTACATGTGTATTGATTCTTGTTATAATATGATACATTGTGATTCTTGGATATCCAATCCTATTCTCATTTATAATAAACAAAATGAGAAATTCCCAACACTAAAATGGTTTAGAGCGACATAGAGTGTTTCTTGTATAAGAACTACATATGCACTGATTCTTATCATCACTAGATATGTAGTGACTCTTGGATCTCCAATCATGGTCCCATATACAAAAATAAAAAGGAATAATTCCCACTTCAGTGTATGGGTTAGACCCAAAATTATTGTTTCCCATTTGAGAACTACAGGTGACTTGATTATTATCCTCAAATGATGCATAATAATTCAATGATCTTCAATCATAGGATTATTCACAATTAAAAATTATAAAAATTCTCTACTCTATGCGTATGGGTCAGACCAACATATGGTTGTTTCTTAAGAACTATATCTATCTTGATTTATATCATTATGGTATACATAGTGAAACAAGGTATTTCATTCAGGTGACAAACTGCAACATTAACATTTCAACTATATGTTCCAAAGTCCTTATCAAATGTAGTTAAACTACATAGATCCTTATGAACCACATGTGGAAGGGTTCCTTCTATCTCAGGATACATAATGACATGTGAATCTCCAATCTTAGGTCTATGTACAATAGTCAACAAGAAAAATGCACCCTAAAATGCATAGGGGTTGAGTCATTAAAGATCATTTTTTCTATATACGTGATAGACCTACATACTATTTTATAGTGAAAACAATATATTGTGTACAGTTTATCACATATGTTCATACAACCATACCACATTACGTTAAACAGCATGTTAATCTCCTTACCGCATGATGTTAATATTGAACGAAAGATAGTATATCCCAGCTTACCGACATTAATCATTGAAAACCATTAACCATTTTTACTTCTTATCAAATAACCATTAGATCCTTACCATAGTAAATTAGATTATGGGGTGCTACTATAATATTTTAAAAACCATAGTTCATAAATCATACATATTTTCTTGAGTACAAAGTGCTCTCCAAACCATCCATGGACCATGTAAAATATACCCATCATAAAAAGGAATATTATTAACTATTCATAAATGACTACGACTCTAGTATATGTTTTTTTGGACATCAAAAAATGCTTCACTTTGTATAATGTGATTTATGATTCTTGTGAGCCCTGAAATCACCATAGAAGAACTCAATACCATTGTGTGATATGAAATACTCATGGTATGATTACCCCATATCATTAATAATGGATTTGGGTCCTTAATCCAGGATTTACAACATTTCAATCTCCCATTCAGAAGGCTGTTGCAGTACTCTAGGCCCATGGAATCCTAATTGTGGTATTATATATTACCCACCATATTAGGTCCATGTGCTTCATGACCTTAAACATCAAACACTTTGTTCAAATCTATAATACCTTAATATCTTTCCAAATATCTTACAAATCTACAGTCCTTAAAATTCAATATAAATCGACACAAAATAGGTCATGTTGAAAACCCAAAAAAGGGTGGCATTAGAAAATGTAATTTATTCCCTCAATAATCTCTTCATCTGAAGATTTAATGGAAAAATTAAAGTGAAACTAAATAGGACATAAAGATCATTGGGTCTACTTTTCTTCCCTAGTAAAATCCACGGTAGGCTCACTAGAAGCCCTATTCAAGAAATATGATAGATTAATGATTTTTGACGTCTCTTTTCTGTGAGAATATGTCTGTTCAGTGGTGACATGACATTTAGGGTTCCCTAACCCTTCATGGATATTATAGTTACCAAACATCACACTTCATGATTTTGGTGGCTAGGATCATCTTAATGCTTCCATGGTCTGTGTAAATAATACATGGATTAGAAAGACTATTTTCTTGAATAATCATTTATTCTTATTTCTTATATATATGAACTTATGATCATCAACCAAATATGTCACTTTGAAATAAGGGTCTTCTGATCCTTTTGATCCCTAAAAACATTATGGAAAAAATCAACACCTCATTTCGATACGAGCTACTCCATGTATGACTATCCCATATCATCATCATGACCTAAGCACTTTGGACAATGAGTTACAATTTCATACCAAAATATTCATGAATATTAAACATAATGGGTGTTACGTCAACATATTTTACACCCTTCTCAATGGTCAAAATGAAAAACTCTTTTCTAGAACCATTTATGGCCCATGTCTCATGATTTGAAACCTTAGGTTGTAGGGATCGATCTTCACAGTGACGATATGAATTACACTAGGGCTGAAGAACCCTTCCTGGATATCTTTATGTGAAAAAAACCTCATGATCTGGTATTTTTTGGCTTCATAAATATTTCATGGCCCTCAAAAATGAGTGGAGATAATCTTTTTTTTTGTCTACACTATCAATGGATAAGGGTTTTACCAACCAAATACAGGCATATACACTTTTCAAGAAAAGAATGTCAATCCTTATGATTCCTAGAAACACTACTTTAGAACCTGTCACCTCAGTGTATTGTGGGTCTTCCCTGACAAGTCAACCACAACCCATCACCATTGACTCAAACATTTGGTGTATGAATTACATCATCCATACTACATATATCTAGGTGGACTTATAATTCCTAGTTTTCCTCCCCAATTAATATTGCCTATATAAATGTTCCATATATCCGGGAAAAGATACTCGACTTTAAGAGACCCTTTTCTTGGCTATGGATGTATGCATATGGCTCTTGCATATGTGCCTATTGTCAATATCAAAATGTTCCACTTTGAAAAAAGTGACTTTGGATCCTTATTATCCCTCTCAGCATTGTGGAAGAACCCATCATCATAGTATGTTTTGGCTTATTCCGGGTATTTATGCACCATATCCAATGATCATCGATCATATTCAAGAAAAAGTCCATATACTACATAAAAAGAAGATTTGGGCTGAAAGACATTAAAAAAAGTGACAGAAGGATCGAGCTAGAAAATCTTAAACTAAATAATTAAAATTTCCATGATAAAATAAATTAAACTACATAAATATATGTTCCAATATAAAAGACCCTAAACAACATCATGATATGTTTTGTGCTTAAAAACCTAATAATGAAATAGAAGGCACAAAATAAAAGGCCACATACTATGTAAATAGATATTTTGATCTAAATACGATAAGCAACAACAATATAATGTCTTAGATAAAATAATATAAACTAAAACTATAGTTAGTCAAATTTAAAAGACTGTAAACTATAGTAATAAAAGTTTTGAGCTAAAATACACCAATATAATGAAATATATGGTCTAAACAAAAAGACAAAAAATATAGAATTTATTTTTTGATCTAAAAGACACTAACCTACAGTAATAGAACGTCATAGACAAAAAGTCGTAATCTATAACAATAGAACGTATCAGCTCAAATACCCTAAAATAAATCAATAGAAGTCTCGAGCTAAAAACCATAAACTAAAGAGATAAAATGTTCGAGATAAAATAACCTATGATACAATGATAGAAGATAAAAGATAAATGAAACTACACTACAATAATAAATGTCCTGAGATAAAATATCCCAAGCTACAATAATAGAAGGTCTGATATAAAACATCGTAAACTAAAGGGGTGGAATGTCTAAGCTAAATGGCATTAATCTACAGTGATAATTGGTTCGATCTAAAAGACCATAAACTAGAGTGAATCAATAATTTAGTCTACAAGAGCTTATAAGGCCCACTATATGTCCATAGAGAACAATAACACATTCTTTACAAGACTATCAACTTCGAAAAAAATAGAACACTCTCCCTACGAGACATTAATTACAGCCAATTATCATTCAACAAGAAATCTAATATCAAGATAGATTAGAAAAATATATCAATGAAGAATCTCATGTTCATGGGAATTCATTATATTTTCTCAAGAAGATACTATTATAATGTCAATAATCAATTACAGGAATTCGTGTTTACATTATATTATAAAAGGATGGCTATTTTGGTGATTTATATAATATCAAAGAAGATAAATGTCATTAAAATCAGAAATAAAAAAATGGAAAACATAATATAGATTACAACGATCCATTCCTTGATAGAATACATAACGATCAGAAATATCCACATTTTTGAGTCTCTCAGAGGATCTCATCAAAAGAATAATACATTACTACATTTTCTATAAAAACAAACCTTTATAGATTAATTTAGTGATATATAGGATAATAATGAATATTAGATGAGAGAAAACTCTTTATAATGACATTATCAAAATACACATGATATCGGGTGTTACATTGTGATTTTTAGATATCATGGAAATTGATTGTATATCGTAGAGAAAGATTGAAAGGAACAAGAATCAATCGAAAAAAGTAAGTTTTAAATTTCAAAAAGATAACTTAAAATATTTTCAAAGTAAATACATAAAATTATGATAGCATAAAGCGCATAACATAAATAGGAAAAGGAATTTACAAGTCACCTAAAGGGATAAAAACATTATAACTCCTGAAGATCTTGTGAGTCGCATAAACCCATAGGGAATCACATGCCTAAATTTCCCTTATAAGATTTATTCTCCAATGACTTGAAAGTATTCATGCGTTCCACATAATAATCAAAAATATCATATTAATAGGCTTGCTTGTCATGTAAAACCCCCAAGAAAATTGCATCCAATCATAAAATTTTAAATAAACATACTGAAGTATAGTTCATGATAGGTTCGAGAATGAACCTGGGAAAAAGGGGCCATTTGAATATGATCTCACCAAATCAGTTCGTGATGAGATATTATGAGCATGTCTTTTGGAACTATCTGACAACGAGGAATCACAAAAAAAACAAGGTGATAGTTCTATAGAGAAATAGGAATCTAATGATTGAATAAATTCACCCTACCCTATATGTAAAGAATATTTTGGATTAAAAAGTGTCACCTAGAAGACCAAATATCACTCATGACTCCAGTTAATGATAAGGCTAATGGATTAGGTGGGAATTTTCCTTCCTCAAAAATGATCTTTCTTAGGGGGGGAGGTGAATCCCATTAAATTAGCATCATCAAATTCACAAAGGAAGAAATACTTGTATCTGGGTATTATTTTTATTCAATAAAAATGAAGAAGGTGGACAAAGACATGTGTATTGTGTTAAAACCTAAGAGATACATGATCATATGACCACAATATGGTCAGGAAGTTGGTCATAGGTAGTAGATAACATATAGAAGGCATCTCGAAGCCCTTTTGACAAGCCCTTCATCTATTTCAAATGGAACCTTAGAAAATGCTGGATCATGCGATAGTGGCTAGATGACCTTCCCCAGGTCACCTATCTTGTCAAATAGTATAAGACAAAAAACACACCAAAAATTCATTGAAAATATGTAAAAAATATAAAAAATTATGGAACATATTGCGGTTGTAAATCTCAAGTGACACATCACTAATGAGGAAAATTATTATCCATGACAACATTCAAACGAACTTGTGAACTCCCCGACATTGTAGAAAACAATGGAAATATATTGGTCATTGGTAGAATCATATCATGGTCATAAAAGTCATGAGAGATACCCTTGGTGATACACAAGACACCATTGGACCCTGGAGACATATCTTAATCATCTAATTAAATCCCGCTAGCATGATGTCCTCATCCAACGAAGAGCTCCATGTTTTTCCAAGTGACCATGCACATCCCCTTTTGGATCCTAAAAAAATAGATTTAATTGTTTAAAATAATATCATTTTTCTACATATGACCATTGTTGCTCACACAACACATCACTAGAAACTATAGTGATTGTCTCCGACAACACTCATGAAATCTCACATGACCCAAAACCTATGTAAAATAAAAAATAGAATAAATGGGATGAGGTAGGAGCCTCTCAAAGTGATAAAAACATTGTAACATAATAAGGCTTTATAGAGAATAGACTCTCTAGAAACCTTTAATAATTAACTTAATCCCGTGAAAACCCCTTTAACATCTGTCATTTTCTCATGAAAATTTCCAAACCGGTCACTTTAGATCACCCAATAGCATTATAGAGCTACCATGATCTAATAAAGGACCCTAGGCATGTTTACCGAACAATCTAAATTTCCCTTTAAATATCTTCAGGAATTAAAAAAGACCCATTAATTGGAAACATTCTAACAAAGAGGGAATTGATAAGATGATCCTATTGTTGCTAAAAATTTGGTGACGTCTATGGGGAAATATATGGCATGGCCTTTCAATGATGCATGACAATTAGGCCCTCTCATGACTCCATCCTGGATTCATGAGATATGAAATTTGAAAAATGGTGGAAAATTGAGGTAGCAAGGCCTATAAATTCCCCACCAAATCCCTAAAAAATGTACCACTACTCTCTAAATTATAATCTGTCCCATTCCTAACCAAACTATAGAGTGGATTTATAAGATTTTATGATATCACAAATTCCATGTTTCACATATTGAATGATAGTGGAGAACAGTCAGAAAAATCATACAACATGCATAAGAACCTCCCATCATCACTATAGAACAAGCGAAGGATCTCTAGTAGGAAATGAAAAGGAAATCCCTCCCATCTACTACATCATTCTAGATAGAAAATCAGATTACAATGAATGAATCTATGTAATTCACAATACCAAAGCTATAAAAAAGACTTAATACAGAAGATGTGAAAATATAACATATATGATGACCCTCATTCACTTCTCATATACCATTTGGGTCATGAAAAGTCCTACAGACATATCAATGCATGTCACATGGGGCCCCTCAGGCATGAAAATCAAGTTTCACGAATCCCTATGAGATTTTAATTCAATATTCATTATGTAATTAAGATGTTGCAATGGTTTCATATGGAGTCACCAATTCATGTCATTTTTGTCCCCCGGTATCGCTCAGGCGTGAAAACTGGAATTTACAACAAACCTCAGACAAGCCATAAATTCATCACAATTTCCTCCAAATATCTTGTTCAGTACATCAGACACCCTCAGAGACATGTCACATTGAATCCCATGATTTCTCTCAACAGTGTCATACACATATCACAATGGCACCGGGGCATGCCAACTAGATCCTATGAAATTCTCTAGACATGCTAGCCGAGATCGTGCAATGGATTTCAGGAACAACTTCTAGTATCTCATTATCTACATATGAATATTCATCCTTGATTGTGTGATAAACCTAAAACAAGCCATCCCGAATATGTGATGTCCCTAGTATAGTCAAACAAGATCATTCCATTTCCTCTGGACTTGTTTTTAAGACAACCTCTGACATTTCAAATAGAAACTAAAGGCATACCAATAAGACTCTCAATAATATTAGGAAGACATTCATGCTAGGTTATATGAAATCCTAGGGATGGATAAATTTTTCCACCCTCAGTGTGTAAGACCTGACCAAAGGGAAATGTCAGTGTGCAAACCCCAATAAAGGGAACTGCTTGGACTATGATTCCTACCATAACTGGGATTTGTATGAAGACTCTCTGAGGCCGAGATCTATATTAATCATTCATGGGATATCTCAGTACCTATTTTTTGTGTCTATAATTTGTGAGGCTAATCATTTGATATCCCTTGTTTCTAAAATTGAGCATAGATCGTGTGGGATTGTAGAAATCTAATGTGTAATCCCTGACCAACAACATAATATGACACGCCCCACATAGAAGAGAAACATTAGTGTGAAATTCTTGACCATTTGAACTATGATGACTATGATCCTTTCCTTAATGATGATACGTAGGATTCATTTTTTGTAACACCCCAAGATTCCACGGTACACTTCTCTTTAAATAATACAGTAGCGTGTGTTGTATGCAACTTCGAGTTTTAACATACACCACAACCAATCAAACTAGTCATTATGAATATTAATACCCACTTTTGGAAAATTTATACATTTTATCATTAAAAATGTACTTCATTTTTTGAATCGGAATATCAAAATTATCTTAGGGTGATTTTTTGGTACATTTCGGATAACTTTCATATTTTGATGAATAGTGAAAATTTATAAATTTTAATTAAAAACAACTTTTTTAATCAAAATAATTAATATTGATAAATTCTGAATTTGATTGGTTTTAAAGTATATTTAGAATAAATTTTTAGCTTTTAATACAATGTTGGTAATTGGACGTAATTTCACATTTAAACCGGATATAAACAAGTGTCAATCTTTTGATAGTTATTATTTCTTAAAAACACACTTTATGTTTTGAAAGCAAGAAATAATTTTAAATTAATTTCTGCCACTTCTGTATTTTGAATTTAGAAAAATGGATTCCATATTTATAATCAGGATTTCCAAATTTTATAAATAGGTAACTTTTATTTTTAGACATTTTGAATAATTACTTCGGTAAATATTTTACTTACCATGGTTAAAAGGTAAATCCGGAAAATAAGGTTAAAAATATATATTATAATAATACTTAATTACCCTAAAACGTGTCCTAACCCTATTGGTTGATACATTTCCGACCATGGGCATCATTGGGTTGATTTTGGGACCCCATGGATCCACTTGTATGTGATAATGGCACTTTATATTAATTAAGTTAAACTAAATACGAAAATGACATAAGCATATATCTTTTAGAAAAACAATTTTTACATAGGGTTATATAGGTTATATTTTAGACTATAAATATTCATTAGAAAGATAAAAAAAATTTCTTTATAATTTTTATACATTGAATAATTATATTTTTGTATGACACAATAATGATGCAGTATTTTCCTTATTAGTGAAAGAATCAAATAATTAGTATTATAAATGTCAAAATAAATATAATTTGAAAGTTTTGATTCCATACAAGAATTTAATTGGTTAATATGACATGTTAGTTTTTATTTAATTAATTTTTTTTGAATTAATAAAGTTTTAATACTTTAACAAAAATCAATTATTAAATAGTGTCAAAATTTACATAAAAGAGTTTTAAAAACAAATATTATATTATTAATTGATATTCTATTCCTAAAAATATAAGGTTCATCCAAAGGACTTATATAATGATATTTATATCATTAATGGACCACTTGGGGGTCTCTTGTATATATATAGTAAGTTTATTAACTATATAATATAAAAATACAAAGAAACATGGTAAATGTCAAAGTAATTAACTAAGAGTTAAAACTAAAATATAAGGTTAATAAAGTGACCCAAACCTATCTAAAACCTATTGGTTGAGTTTTTTTCGACCCATAACCACCTTAACCTTTTAATAATCCATTTTTTAGCCATTGGAAATAGAATATGAATTTATTATAAAATAATATTTCTAGCTTTGCCTAAGGTACCCCTCACCCCTCTTATAAAAGGGCACTCCCCCTTCCATCTAATTCGCACCTTCAAAGACTTTTGGATCAACCAATCCCTACCCAAATATTCTCTCAACTTACCTCACTTAAACCTAGAGGCCTTAGTTTTATCATAAATCCAACCTATGGAACCCTTTTGATCAAATCAAAAGGAAGAACCTGAAGAAGAGGTAATGTTTTCACCACCCTCTCTCAAGTTCCTCTCTTCCTCAACTTCTTCTTTATTTGTTATTTACATTCTAAAATAATAAATCCAGTATCTTATATATATTTTGATGTTATTATAAATATGGAACAACCATATTCAGTTTTCTATCCATCCTTTGAATGACAAGTCACCATACGTGTGTACGTACGGCTTACTGTCTCCACGTCGTGGGGTAATTGTTATTCAAAACATTATTATTTGGATGGGTATAATAATGATGTGTAATTCATGTAAATAATAAATAAAACATGATAATTATTCTTTATATATGATATAGCATCCAATTATATATTATTTTAATATCAAAAGAATGATATTGTCTCTCGTGCATATGTACGGACTACCGTCTCCACGAACGCAATGAGATTCATTCCCCATCGTATCCATGCAAGTATAATTCTCATTTAATGATTAAAAATAATATTTAAGGGCTTGATATCATTATATATATGAATAAGATACAAAAAATCCATAACAAACATGACCTATGTAAGAAAAAATATAAAATAAAACGAGTAAGTTAACACCCGAAATGACGACAATACTATGATATTGTTAACAAAGCAATGTTAAAAGATCATATATGATATCGTATTAATGTATTTGATTCTTTTATAATTTAATAATAATTATTTCACCATTATACAGGAGGTAAACCAACCCTCGACCAAGGAAAATTACAAGGTAATGGTTAATTTCACAATAACTTCATTATTCGAGGTTGTTTATACGTAACTATCTACTAGGACCTCTTTTCATCCACATCCATATTTCTAAAAAAATTATTTCAAATAATTATTACTAGTTTAAAAACTATGATTTAAATTCATTTATACCCTTTTTTGACTTTTTATAAGAATTTTATAAAGTAATCTTTCGGTCATTTTCCAATCAAGGTCCTTTTAACCTTTTCGACAGATTTAATGTGAGAATGTTTTTCAACTTATACGACAGGTGTGACTTTTTTATGTCGTTATAAAATCATCAAAACTTCCCTTAAATTCTTATAAGAATATTTTCAATGAAAATGTTTCCTTTTATAATTATTTAACTTTTAAATGATTTCAAAAAAAGAGATATTTCTCTCAGAATGTTTTGATTTCATCTACGTCAACATCCATTGATGGATTTTATGCTTATTTGAAGTTGATTTATTATTATACAAAACATACATATTGTATTGAATGTTTTGTGATATGTTTGATTATGGATATGTTATTTATATACCATTCATGGTTTATGGATAAATTTTTGAAATTTCGTATGCTAGTTTCAATACAAATGTTTATGTTATGTTTAAACCTGTTCATAAGAGGAATGCATTGGACTTAATAAGTGACGGGTGGAGACCACTATAGCTCCATGATGCATCGGTAGGTCTCATGAGACAAACTAGTGCCTTGGAAAAAGGCCTTGACAAAATCTTATTTGTAGTATTGGCAGAAGGCCTTGACTATGTGGTTATGATAGTATGGAATTATTCATTCCATCATTATGAAAGTGGTTATTGATATTGAATGTGATTATTAGACTAGTAGAATATCCATGTGAATAAGTAAATGGAATTATTTCATTTTATCTTTTCCATATTATGCTGAAGTTCAATTTTAAAAGGATTTTGTTTTAGTTATACATTTCCTTAAATGTTTATGTTTATTTATGAAAGTTTCTGCTATATTGTTATCCTTACTGAGCATTATAGCTCAGCCCTTTCAATGTTTTAATTTTTCCCCGGATGTGAAGAAGTATTTTATGAATGACTTGCAGGGAATGTATGAGGGGATATGAAGACAAGATGTTGTTGTAGTTTTTTTCACTTAATGATGTAATGTAATACTTATGAATATATCTACTGTTTCGAAGGCTAGTAAACTAATCTATCATTAGAGAATTGATATTTTGTGATCATGTCAATGTTATGTAATAATGCACCGACTCTAGGTAACTGGGGTTGAGGTGTTACAGTTGGTATCAGATGAAGTTCAGTACAAACCTTGGAAGCTAGATTTAGACAAACTCTGATTAGAGAACATAGACCTAAGATGGACTTTGAGGATTAGTGTAGAAGAACTTCATAGAATTTTGGTATTACAGAGATTTTGTGAGTTTTCCATGAAATATATCCCTGTCTCGATACGAGCAGGTAGAGGTAGCTCTGGCACAAATGTACCAAGGGGTAAAACCCGAAAACACCGCTTTGAGCTAGACTCAAACGGGAACTGGTGCACGACAACGGGTCTTGATACACTCTTGGTTATGACACTCCCGGGGGATATGCTTAGGATAATTTTCATTTTATTTACAAACCATTATGAAGGGTTTAAAATTATATAATTACTTAAGGAAAATGTTTTTATGATCATGGATTATATCCCTAAACTATTCAATTTATGTTAAGTGCGTTAGGAGTATGGAATTATATATTTTGATTCATAAACTAATCTTGATTATGCCATTGTTTAGAAATGGCTCCTAGTGGAAGGAATGAAAACCATATCAATGAACGTGATCCATGTAGGGATTTCCCTCTTGCTCAAGATAATTATAGTGGAGCTAGTGATGCAACTGGTGCTGATCAACTAATCACTATACTAGGATAACTCACTCAGGTTATGAATAATAACCTTACCCGTATGGAGCACCCTGATCCGCATCATGAAGGATCAATGTTTAGATCTCTTCATGAGGTAACAACCACCAACATTCAATGGGGGAAAATCCACTAGTAGCGGAGAAATGGATAAATTCCTTAGAGAAAATATTCCACACCTTGGGGAGTAGCGAAAGGGAAAAAGTTGTCATGGTAGTTTACCGCATCACTGGAGATGTTGGTCAATGATAGTCATTGATTCAAAACACTAAGTATGATGATGAAGTATCAAATATGGAATGGAGGGAGTTCAGAGAGCTCTTCTAAGAAAAATAATTCCTCATGACCATCAAGCATATATGGAAAGGAAATTTCTGAGTCTAAGGGAAAAGGAGAATGAGAATGTCACAAAATATGAGGCTAACTTTACAAGGTCAGAAAGTCATGCTGCAAATTATATACATAACCCAAGAAGTAAGATTTATCGTTTCTTTGATTGGTTAAAACCATTTCCCCATCGAGCATTAATATCACAATCCTTCTCATCATATGAAGATATTGTCTCGTGTGCTATCAAGACAGAAAAGGTATTCTCTGAGTATTGTGACTTTAAATCAATGAAAGAGAAGAAGAGATCTACTGTACACTCTGGGAAAGGAAATAAGGAATCATGGAAGAAGATAATAATTAAATTTCCACCCTGTGATAATTGCGGAAGGAAGATACCTGGTACCTATCTAAAAGGAAAAGGAGTATGCTACAAATGTGGACAGAAAGTTCATCTAGCTAGTGATTGTAAAGGAAAGAAAGACAATACCAATGTTCAATGCTACAATTGTAGAGAGATGGGACATTTTGCAAATGAATGTCTTAAGAGTCAGGGAAACTTACCTCAGAAAAGGCGAAGGGATCAAGGCCAAGCTTAGGAAATCACTACTACTGAGGTTGAAGCCCCAAAAGACGTGGTAGCAGGTAATTTAATGGTTTCCTCAGGTTTAGAAAATGTATTATTTGATTCTGGATCATCACATTGTTTCATATCTTCACAGTATGCAATGAAAATTAGATATTTACAATTTGATTTAACAAGGGAGTTGTCAGTTAAAACTCCGAAGGGAAGTATCATTTCTATAAAGTTATGTGGATCTGTTCCCATTAGGGAATATAAAGGTTATTTATCTGCTGATCTCGTCATCATACCCATGACTGAATTTGACATAATCATTGGTATGTATTGGCTTTCGGACCATGATGTGAAAATTTATTGTAAGAAGAATGTGGTTATGATTTTTGATGATGATGATAAAGAACACCTTATCTTTAGAGCAGAATCGTCAGCACCTGATTCTTATCTAGATCCACCCCCAGTAACTCAACTAAATTCAATTATCTGGGAGGAAGAGAAGAAAATAACTATGGGTGAAGAATGGAATGTTCAAATAGAGGATGTACCAATTGTAAGATAATATATTGATGTTTCCGGAAGATATTCCTGGGAATCCTCTAGAACAAGAAATTGAGTTTTCCATTGATTTAATTCCAGGTTCAAGGCCCATATCGAAGACCCCTTATAGAATGTCCACTATGGAATTAGTTGAACTAAAGAAACAACTAGAGGAATTAAGTAATAAGGGATTTATTCGCCCTAGTGTTTCTCAATGGGGAGCCCCTGTCCTTTTTGTTATGAAGAAAGATGGATCTATGAGGTTATGTATTGACTATAGGGAAATCAATGCTATAACAATAAAGAACAAGTATCCACTACGTCACATTGATGATTTATTTGACCAACTTCAAGGAGATCAATAATTTTAATGATTGACCTTCGATCTAGATACCATCAGTTGTGTGTGAAGAAGGAAGACATTCTGAAGATAGCATTATGAACTAGGTACAAGCATTATGAGTTTACAGTAATTCCTTTTGGGTTGACTAATGCACCCTATATTTTCATGTATCTAATGAACAATGATTTCAAGGAATATCATGATGAATTTTTTGTGGTATTTATTGATTATATCTTGGTATACTCCGAATTCTATGATGATCATGAAAATAACTTGTTCGTTATATTGAAGACTCTGAGAAGACATGAATTATATGGGAAGTTTAGCAAGTGTGAATTCTGGCTTCAAGATATTTCTTTTCATGGCCATATTTTCTCTAAGGATGGAATTTCCATTGATCATTCTAAGAAAAGAATAATCCAAGAATTTCCAGCACTGACGAGTATAACTGAGGTATGCAGTTTTATTGGTTTAGCAAGTTATTATCGACATTTCATCCAGAATTTCACCCGATTGGATAACCCATTAACAAATCTCACACATAAAAGAGATAAATTTGTTTGGACAAAAGAGTGTGAAGAATGTTTTGAAGGCCTAAAGAAAAGATTAGTCAATGATCCTATTTTGACTCTACCATCGGGAAATGATGGGTTTGTTATTTATAGTGATGCATCGAAGAAAAGACTTGGTTGTGTCCTTATGCAGAATGATAGAGTTTTTGCCTATGCATCATGACAGCTGAAAATTCATGAGTAAAACTATCCTACTCATGATCTTGAGTTAGATGCTATAATATTTTCTTTGAAGATATAGATACATTATCTCTATGGTGAAAAATGTGATATTTATACTGATCACAAGAGTTTAAAGTATATTTTCTCACAAAAAGAACTCAACACGAGGCAAAAGAGATGGCTTGAACTACTCAAGTATTATGATTGCACAATACACTACCACCCAGGGAAGGAAAATAAGGTGGCAAATGCTTTGAGCAGAAAGGATCATGGAGTTTTGAACAAAATGAGAGTTGAAAGTGATCCTATTTTCAAGGATCTAGTAAATATGGATATGGGAATCCCCATGGAAGTTGAAACATCAATACTTTTTCAAATGGTTGCCAAACCATCTTTACTAGAAAGGATAAAGAGTTCTCAGGCTGATGATAAAGAGTTTAAAAAGAAGATTAAAGCTATGAATGATGGGAGATTGAGTGACTTTGTGTATGAAGATGTAATTTTTAAATTTGGGAAGAGACTTTGTGTTCCCAATATACCTGATCAAAAAAGGGAATAGTTGAACGATGCTCATAGTTCCAATTTATCTATACACCCTGGGACCACCAAAATGTATAGAGATTTGAAGGAACATTTTTTGGTGGGACAACATGAAGAGGGAGATTGCTGATTTTGTGTCAAGATGTATGGTTGTTCAACACGTGAAAGCTGGAAGGCAACAGCCTGGTGGATTATTGAAACCTCTTCCCATACCTGAGTGGAAATGGGATAATATCACAATGGACTTTGTCATGGGACTACCAAAGACTCCTATAAGAAACGATGCAATATGGGTCATTATTGATCATCTTACCAAATCACCACATTTCCTTACTATAAGAGAAGATCTACCAATTTAACATCTATAAAGGCTATATATTAATGAAGTTGTGAGACTTCATAGAGTACCCCTATCAATTGATTCTGATCGTGATACTCGTTTTACTTTAATATTCTGGATAAGTCTTCAGAAGGCCTTGGATACAGAACTTCGTTTGAGCACTGTCTACCACCCTCAAACCGATCGAAAATAATAAAATACTATTCAAACCTTAGAAGACATGTTGAGATTATCCTCACTTGACATTCAGGGTATGTGGGATCAATATTAACCTCTGGTAGAATTTTCCTATAACAATAGCTTCCATTCGAGTATTTAGATGGCACCATATGAAGCATTATACAGAACGAGATGTCGCACACAATCCTATTGGGATGACATTGGTGAAAGAGAACTCATAGGCCTTGAACTGGTGGAGGACACGATGGAAAAGGTGAAAGTAATCTAAAACGACATTAAACCAGCTCAAAGTAGGCAGAAGAGATATGTTGATAACTGAAGGAAGGATTTGGAATTTCAGGTAGGATATCATGTTTTCTTAAAGGTATCTCCAGGGAAGGGAGTTATACGTTTTGGTAAAAAGGGTAAATTTAGTCCTAGGTACATCAGACGTTTAGAAATTCTAGAAGGAATTGGGGTTGTAGCTTATCATTTGGCAATGCCGCCAAATCTCTCCAAAGATCACGATGTGTTCCACGTATCACTGTTAATAAAATACATGCCTGAACCAACACATGTACTCAACTATGAGGAATTAGAATTGGAACCTGATATATCTTATTGCGAAGAGACCGTAAGGATTCTTGATTCTAGAGAACAAGTGCTGAGAAATCAGATGACTCGTCTGGAAAAATTTCTATGGAGAAACTATAAGATGGAAGAGGCAACGTGGGAACCTGAGGAACTTATGATAAAGAACCACCAGAGTCTTTTTGTGCAGTAATATTCTAGAAATTTCGAGGACAAAATTATTTGAAGGAGGGGAGAATGTAACACCCCAAACATCCACGGTACGCTTCTCTTTGAATAATATTGTAGCGTGTGTTGTACGCAACTTTGAGTTCTAACACACACCCCAACCAATCAAACTAGCCATTATGAAGAGTAATACCCACTTTTTAAAAATTTATACAATTTTTCTTTTAAAATGGACTTCATTTTTGGATTCATAATATCAAAATTATCTTATGGTGAATTTTTGTTACATTTCTGATAACTTTCATATTTTGATGAATAGTGAAAATTACTAAATTTTAATTAAAAACAACTTTTTTAATAGAAATAATTAATAGTGATAAATTATGAATTTGAGTGGTTTTAAATTATATTTAGAATATATTTTTATCATTTAATATAATTTTAGTCATTAGACATAATTTCACATTTAAACCGGACATAAAAAAGTGTCAATCGTTTGATAGTTATTATTTCTTAAAAACACGCTTTTTGTTTTGACAACGGGAATTCATTTTAAATTAATTTCTGCCACTTCTGTGTTTTGAATTTAGAAAAATGGATTCCATATTTAGAATCATGTGTTCAAAATTGTGTAAATAGGTAACTTTTCTTTTTAGACATTTTGAATAATTACTTCGGTAAATATTTTATTTACCATGGTTAAAGGGTAAATCCAGTAAATAAGGGTAAACAAATAATATTATAATAATAATAAATTACCCTAAAACGTGTCCTAACCCAATTTTTTGATACATGTCCGACCATGGGCATCATTGGGTCGATTTCGGGCCCCCATGGATCCACTTTTAAGTGATAATGACACTTTATATTAATTAAGTTAAAGTAAATACAAAAATGACATAAGCATATATCCTTTAGCAAAAAAAAATTTACATAGGGTTATATATGTTATATTTTCAACTATAAATATTCATTAGAAATATAAAAAGATTTCATACATAATGGAATTTTATTCATAATTTTTATACATTGAATAATTTAATTTATTGATGAGACAATAATGATGCAGTATTTTTTTTATTAATGAAAGAATCAAATAATTAGTATTATAAATGTTAAAATAAATATAATTTTAAAGTGTTTATTCCATACACAAATTTATTTGGTTAATATGTCATGTTAGTATTTTTTAAATTAATTTGTTTTTGAATTAATAAAGTTGTTAAGACTTTAAAAAAAATCAATTTTTAAATAGTGTCAAAATTGACATAAAAGAGTTTTTTTTAAAAATATTATATTATTAATTGATATTCTATTCCTAAAAATCTACGGTTCTGCAAAAGGACTTATATCATGATAGTTATATCATTAATGGACCACTTGGGTGTCTCTTGGATGTATATAGTATGTTTATTAACTATATAATATAAAAATACAAAGAGACATGGTAAATGTGAAACTAATTAACTAAGAGTTAAAACTAAAAGATAAGGTTAATAAAGTTACCCAAACCTGTCTAAAACCTATTGGTTGAGTTTTTTTCGACCCATAACCTCCTTAATATCTAAATAATCCACTTCGGATCCAATATAAATAGAATATGAATTTATTATAAAATAATATTTCTAACTTTTCCTAAGGTGCCCCTCACCCCTCTTATAAAAGGGCACTCCCCCTTACCACTAATTCACACCTTAAATGCCTTTTGACCCAGACAACCCCTAACCAAATATTCTCTCAACCTTACTCACATAAACTTAGAGGGATTATTTTGATCAGAAATCAAACCTAAGGATCCCTTTTGATCAAATCAAAAGGAAGAACCTGAAGAAGAGGTAATTTTTTCACCACCCTTTTTCAAGTTCCTTTCTTCTCCCACTTCTTCTTTCTTTGTTATATGAATTCTAAAATAATAACTCCAGTATCTTATATATACTGTGATGTTATTATAAATAAGGTACAACCATATTCAGTATTATATCCATCCTTTGAAAGACATTTCACCATACGTGCGTACGTACGACTTACCGTCTCCACGTCCGGGTGTAATTGTTATTCAAAACATTGTTATTGGGATGGGTATAATAATGATTTTTAGTTCATGTAAATAATAAATAAAACATGATGATGATTCTGTATATATGATATGGAATCCAATTATATATTATTTTAATGTCAAAATAATGATATTGTCGCTCGTGCGTACGTACGGACTACCGTCTCCAATAACGTGATGAGATTCATTCCCCATCGTATCCATGCAAGTCTAATTATCATTTGATGATTTAAAATAATATTTAAGGACTTTACGTCATTCTGTATATGAAAAAGATACAAATTATTCATAATAAACATGACCTATGTAACAAAACATATAAAAGAAAATGAGTAAGATAACACCCGAAACAACGACAATACTAAGATATTATTAACAAAGCAATGTTAAAAGATCACATATGATATCATATTAATGTATATGATTATTTTATAATTTAATTGCAATTAATTCACCATTATACAGGAGGTAAACCGACCCTCGACCAAGGAAAAGTACAAGGTAAGGGTTAATTTTATAATCTCTTCATTATCCAAGGTTGTTTATACGTAATTATCTACTGGGAACTCATTATCATCCACATCCATGTTTCTTAAAAATGTATTTCAAATAATTCTTAATATTTTAAAAACTATGGGTTAAAGTCATTTATACCCTTCTTTGACTTTTTATAAGATTTTTATAAAGGAATATTTTCGTCGTTTTCAAATCAAGTTCCTTTTAACCTTTTCGACAGATTTAAGGTAAGAATGTCTTTTTAACTTATATGGTGGGTGCGGCTATTTCACGCCATTATAAAATCACCGAAGCATCCCTTAAAAGTTTATAAGAATATTTACAAAGTTAATGCTTCCATTTATAATTATGTAACTTTTAAATTCTTTAAAAGAGAGATATTTCTCTCAAAGAGTTTTGATTTCATCTATGTCAACATCCTTTGATGGATTTTAAGTTCATTTGAAGTTGATTTATTATGATTCAAAACTTCCATATTTTATTGAAGGTTTTGTGATATGTTTGACTGTGGATGTGTTATTTTTTTACCATTAATGGTTTATGGATAAATTGTTGGCATTTTTTATGCTAGTTTCAATACGAATGTTTATGTTTTGTTTAAACCTGTTCATATGAGGAATGCATTGGACTTAATAAGTGATGGGTAGAGCCCGCTATAGCTCCTTGATGCAACAGTAGGTCTCATGAGACATACTAGTGTCTTGGAAAAAGTCCTTGACAAAATATTATTTGTAGTCTTGGCACAAGGCCTTGACTATGTGGTTATGATAGTCTGGCATTATGCATTCCATCATTATGAAAGTGTTTATTAATATTGAATGTTCTTATTTGAGTAGTAGAATATCTATGTGAATAAGTAAATGGAGTTATTTAATTTTATATTTTCCATATTATGATGAAGTGAAAGTTTAAAAGGCTTTTGTTTTAGTTATACATTGCCTTAAATGTCTATTTTTATTTATTAAAGTTTCGGTTATGTTGTTATCCTTACTGAGCATCTGAGCTCACCCCTTTCAATGTATTAATTTTTCCCAGGATGTGAATAAGTATTTTATGAATGACCTACATGGAATGTATAAGGGGATATGAAGACAAGATGTTGTTGTAGTGTTTTTTCTCTTTATGATGTAATGTAAGACTTATGAATATATCTAGTGTTTCCAAGGCTACTAAACTAATCGGTCTTTCGAGACTTGATATTTTTTTATCATGCCAATGTTATATAATAATGCACCGACTCTGGGTAACTGGGGTTGGGGCATTACATTTTGAAGGGCCAAGACAAAATTGAAATTGGAATCAAACCCAGTGTAATTCCTACCACGTCTCTGAAATATCAACCATATGAACCCGATCATTCCCATGTGATGACTATTCTGTATCATCCCATTTTGGATTGAGAAATCAGTTCAAGTATTAAGACTTTGACTCCGACCATAATTGGGATATGTAGGATGACTTCTTAAGGCTCAAGGCTGAATTCAAATGGGTATCCACATCAGGGAATGTCCCACCATATCTATGAAATTTCAAACATCAAGACCCAAACATTCCCATTTTTGGACCATTCTATCTCATCTATATGTGGAATGAAAAATTTGTTTAAATATGATGACTTTGATTCCTTTCATAAAAAGGATGTATATGACCCATCTCTGAGGCTCAAGATCTACATTAAAATATTGCAAGGGTGATTCTGGTGTATAAGTCCCACATCCAAATATAATGAATCTGATCACTTGATATTCTGTGTTACACACACTGAGCATAGCTAGCATGGTCTTAGGGAGTTGTAATGAACACATCATTTAAATAATGAATCTCCACTATCCAGGGCAATATCAGCATGCAATCCCTAATTAGTGGCATGAAAAAAATATCCCTCATATAATGGAATCTACCATGGGGTCAATCCCATAGGTGAGATTGAGCTATAATAACTCTCATTAATACTATTACCATGGAATATATGACATCTCACAAAGACTGGAGGTCAAATATCTTGTGCCTCAGTTCCCATACATATATTATCTTCATATGAAGTCAAACTGTATGGATTTAATAAACAATTTTTTTTTATTTCTACAACAACCAAGATCCATAGGACATGTCATAATGTCTTAAATACCTTCCATTTAATATTAACTACCTACCTGTGTGGCATAAAATTATGAAGTGTTTGGTTATACATATTTATCATGTAAGAAATACTTCATTAATGTGAAATGGAGTTAGAACATCAGATAAATATAAATGGATTCAATTTTGAGATACCATTAATTCACACATAAAAGAGAGTTAACCCAAAAATTATTTTATTGTTGTAATCTGTCTTGTATTGGGATTAGTAATGGATTCAAGAACATATCATTTGTTTATAAGAGAGTCTCAAATTAGGATAAATTCCACTCAAAAAATGATGTGATGAGCCCAACCTGCGATCCTCTTGACCAATGTGATTCCCAAGCATCCTTGGGTCTGAAACCCTAATTGAGCACCAACCTTTGAAAAAATGGAATGTACTTAGTTAGGGACAAGGGAACCTTTATGCATTTCCATTAAGAACAAAACGGTGACATGATGTTATTAGTTTTCCAAGAACGTAACCCCTCACAAAAGGCCATAGGACAGAACTGAATCCACCTCAATGGGTATTCCATTTCATATTTTCTCCATTGAAATGGTGTTATAGTGATTTATATTAATTATAATATTGTTTTGGAACTTAATTTATTGATTTACATTTATCGAGGTGATATATATTTACTACCAAAACTTCTAAAAATGATAAAAAAATAAACACGATATCAAATAAGAACTTAATAATTCTAAATATGGAATCAATTTTTCAATATTAAATATCTAGATTCGTAAAAATCAATTTTAGTATAACTATTTCAAAAAAAATAACAACTTTTTTTGGAAAATTGATTTTCAATCCTTAAAATGAACTTATACCAAAATAATGTATAATGATTATTCAAATTTAATTAATTCTATTTTAAAAAATTAAATATGATTTATGTTACATTGAGAAAAAATTTAAAGAAAAATTTCTATTTCTAATGAAAAGAAATGATAATTTTAAAAAAATGGTATTTTAATTATTTATTAAAAAGTAACGGTTTTAGATAAATTAAAAAAACTCTCCATATATTGACTCTAATATGCTGACTTAAAAACTTACTTCCATTATATTTATTGAAATTTCAAATAATTATAGAAATTATTTTTGATATTTCATAAAAAAAGTATTAAAATTATTTTTGAAGAAAATGAATGTTTTTGAATATTAAAACGTGTTTACAATGAATTATGTTATAATTTCCAAATAACTAATCAATATATTTATATTTGATAGAAACATTGTGTATTATTCATTATTCTATTACACCACATTATATACCCTAATTCAATGGCTAGATTATAGATGATATATTTGAATAATAAAATTTCATGGTTAGTTTAATCTCAATATTGTGTTTTTGTATATACTATGGAACAATATGCTCTTTTATATTCTTGGGTTGTTTCATATTAATAAAAGTTAAATTATATTAATTCATTACATAGAAAAAAGGGATTATTTTCCTTCTAATTATCTTATTTTTAAATTAATGATTTAATGTTAAATGTTGGATAACTATATAATTAACGAATTATAAAATAATCCATAAAAATCCTTAATGAAATTAAAAAACATTATTATTCTTAATATCATCTTTTGATCCATTTTTTTATGTTATTGAAGGAAAAGACATGTTATACTATGGAGGTGGTAGTCTGAACAACTCATGAAAGATATTTTTTATTTTCTGAATGGATGGGGGATGTGAATTCAAAATGATAATTCCATTAATATAAAACCACCAATGTATATAAATTATATTTATATCATTATATTGGTAGGCTAAGAATAAATTTTAAGAATGGAAATTAAGAAGAAAAACTATGTAGTTGATAATACTTAGGTCAATGCCTTCAATTTTCTTTTGATCAATTCGTGAATTTAAAGGTATTAGTTAAACTATGTGTCACTAGGGTCTTATGATTATGGGAGATGGTTTTAGTTATATTATAATAATCTAGTTTTAACGTATAATTTGAGGAATATGTGTGTCTTTAATTTCTCAAAGTGTTCCCTTTTATAAGTGAAAGAAAGGGTATTTTTTGATTGACCATTAACATTTTCCACAATGAGATGTTACAATTCAATGTTCAATGATTCAAAATAGAATACATCATTGGGGAAAGATATCTTGTTTTATAAAAATATAAACCATCCAATTTAATTAATTTAATTTAAATGTTTTTTGGTCACATACACTATGTTAAACATAATTTTTCCCATTTATCACAGTAATTAATTTCTAACTATAGAAATTAAATTTCAATAATAAATTTAAGATTGAAATTCATAGAAATTGTTTTACATATATTTGAAAATTTTAAAATTGGTTTATCAAAAAATAATTGAAAATATAATTTTGAAATACCAATTCAAATAAAAATTGTTTTTTGAAATATTATTTTTAATGATATTAAATTATATATAATATAAAATCATATTGGATAATTATTTTATGGACATAATTTTTTTAGAAAAATATAATGGAAATGATATTCTCAAGGAAATCCAAAACCAAATATCACTTGAAAATAATTAATTTTGAATAAAAATTCCAGAAGAGTTTTTATATTCAATGAATTAATAAATAAATAATTCTAAGTCAAATTTGATATGGGGAATTCTACAATTTTAACTTTTTTATTAATTTCAAATTCCAGAATTTATAAATTATTTGGATTAATAAAAGCATAAAATATAATTAAAAATAATTTTAAATGGGGGATACCATTTTTAATTATAAACTTTTATTATTCTTATTTTATATAAATTACAAAACATAATTAATGTTAGAATTTGGGAGGGGAACCATTGAGAAGCGATACATAATCCATTTTTGGACCCAACTAATATACCATGTGATATAAAATTCTTCGTAAAATTATTTCATTCCTGTTACTACATTTTGTGTGGCATAAAAACATAACAATATTATTATGAAAATAGATTTTATGATATCCTCCCCTACATGTTATATTCACTAGAACTAGGTGGTGTAGAAACCTAATCACCACATAATTTACTACATAACCATTCTTTACATTAAATCATGAAAAAATGGACAAAAACAATTTATATTCTATGGAAAATGTCCAACATATAACGGAGAAAATTGAAAATATCTTTCATTTTAGGAGATTCGATGAATTTAAAACTCATCCTTACATCCAACTAATAATTAACTGTTGGCCAATTATGTGAGAAACAATCACTATTCGTACATACAATTCAGTCTTCATACCTAGGAAACTACAACTCTTTATAGATATATTCATCTAGTCAACAAGTTGAATTGAAATTTGAGTTTCAATTTCCATCTTGCATTGAATTTATAATCAAATGATAGATTATTTTATATTTCAATTCAATATACAATAACCAGTAAATAAATTAATAAAAAAATAAATAAGTTACACACTCGATGAATATCAACTGTGATATTATCATATAATTATATCTATCTAACCATAAAGACCTTACCACACATTCCCTTAGTCGTATGGATCTATATTCTTCGACCTAAATTGGGTGGAATTTTAGTTTGGTGACATAATCATCTTCCAAAAAACAATTTAAAATATCACATTTAGAAAAATAAATTCATCTAATATATCTAATTATCTATCGCTTTACAATTATATTCATAAGGAAGTCTCATCCCGGTAAACCCATAGAAACATCTATACACCCAAAATTATCCCATGTGGACATTTCTTCATTATTTCAACCTTATTCTTCTCTAAATCACTATATCTTTCTTCTTATATCTGATTCTTGTAGTGCAATACACTTCTACTAATCACCCTCATCCCACATAGGAACAATATTTTCTCAGACCTTCTTGGACTATCACCTTTTAAAAATATACTCACTATATTTCTCCCATGACACCTTCTTAATATCTAATACTTTTTTCTACATCAAACATCAAATTTTGTGATACTTCAGTTCATTTTGTTTTTTTCCTTCATGAAAAAATAGGCTTCAAGAAACAGGAATGAAACTTTTACCATCACAAAATAATATTCCTTTATTATATCAGTTTATATGTTCCTTCAATATTAACATACACCATATATTCTAATTACCAACTTCAGTAGAAGATATTTACTATGATTCTATTATGTATAGAGTAACAACTAGTTGTAACTGATACATCTACCTAAATATTGTTCCACTAAAAGTAAATATAAAATATGTAGTACTTTCACCTGATTCCATGACTCCATGAAAGTGATTATTCATCAAAGCATTTAAAATAACATAATTAATGAAATATAAAGATGAAACCTATGTTATTTTGAAGTATTGTAATATTCATTTCTGAGGATCCCAATATTTCCTTTTAGGATTTTATATTAATAGGATTAAAACAATCATAATAAATTAGTTATAATAATATTTAGAAACCTATTCAAAAATAAAACATCCTATATTCTGGGAATAAGGAACTTTCTCTTTGTCATAATCATCTTCAATAATTTATAATCCCTAATTTTAACTAATTTGGGTGTGTGTAGAAATAGGGGTCAATAACATATTTAAATATATTAATTCCAAATATTTCATTGTATTTTATAATTTATTCATTATGAGATAAAACCAATGAAAATTCTTTACCATCCCTCTCAATTATCATCCAAAATATTTTCTGAACTTTCCCATGATTTTTCATCTTGAATCTTCATGAAAAATTCATCTTATATTCCTTTATCCATTGGAACTATGGACCATAAATTAGTATATTATCACCATACAATAATATCATGAGATATTTTATGTCTCCCAATATATTTTTATATAAATAGTGATCATACTCACATCAACTGGAAATTTTATCAAATTGAAACATATCAAACTTCTTACTCGATGATCAAGGATCTTTCTTTAAGACATAATATATTCTTTTCAAATTATATACCAAATGATCATTCTAATGAACCTAATAACACTTGGTATTAAAATATTAAATTTCTTCCTCCATGTCCCCAATAATATGTTTTATCTTTATATAATTTCTTATTATGTGTCAATCATTAAATGAATAAATATTAATCTCGATGGAAAAGTTTTTTTTTCAACAGATTTGAGAAAATTATAGAAAATTTAATTTCATATTTTTACTAAAAATAATTCACCACTGATAATGCATTTTATTTCTTACATCCATTATATTACTATTTCGAATGAAAAAACCCATTTTCATTCTATATCTTAGCATCATTCAGTTATCTCACCTAAATCCAGGTTGTTTTGATATTTAAGGTAATCATTTACACTTCAATGGATGACTTCCAATGTTTTTAGACTATAAGGTATCTTCTACATATATAATATTTTGACCCCCTATATATAAAATATTTATGAAATTCATCTCATTAACAATCCCATAAACCTGTTTCCTAGGATGAGTGGGTCTCTTCAACACAACCCTAGATTGATCTATCTTTAAATCTCTATATAGTATTTTTATATTCGTTAAATGTCTATCCAATCTATATTTATCCAATAGTTTTTAAATGATATTCTACCATGTATCAATGATTTGTTTGATCAATCTCTTTTTGGTACCCAAACAAATGGTGTTGGTTAGAGTAAGACACTTAATAGTGGGTGAATTGAGTTCTTATACAAATTTATTTTAAAAATATTTATTAAAATTTCCCCCAATTTTAAAAAAATGAACCAGTTAACCAAAGTATCATATTTAAAAAAAATATGATTTTTGAAGTATTTCTCAAAAATGTGATTAGTTGTCATTTAAAACAATATGATCTATTATCAAAACTTTTCAAATCTTTAGAGTAAAGAAAATTATAACATAAACACTATCGAATATTAACTATCAAAGTGAAAGAATTATTTTCTTCTATAAATAGACAAATAAATGAAAACAGATCTTTGATAGGAATAATAGATTTAAAAAAAGAGGTTCTGTTTATAGTAGAGACATAACCCTCTCAACATGGTTATCCCATGGCACAAAGAAGTCTATATAAATTAACATTATCCATAAATTGGATAAGGTTAAACAACAACATCTAACATTCTAGGTCAACTAGACCTCTTCAATAGTTTCTATTGGAGTGAAAAATACAACCTAGCCACACTTGGACCACTTACACTGTTATTCATTAGAGTTTACGGTGTAAAATATGGCTTATGAACATATATGCAAATCATCCAGTTTTTTATAGGATTTAGTGTTTTTTTATAAAATATAGTGACACACACTACTCAAAATATTGAAATAATACCCAAAGGGTGAAAAAAATAGATAGAATAGAGTTAGAATGGTTTGTTTGATTGACCATACAACATGTGACCCTTGGACGGTATCTTGACATGAAACATGAGTCGACTTCAAAAAAAATGATAGCAAAAAAGAGCATCGTAAGACCTTTTGTCTTCTGTTTCTAGAGAATTAATATTTTGATTGAGTAGTGATTCTCCTACCTTAGTTTGGTTGCTATAAATTCTCTTTAGTTTGGGTTCATAGTGGTATATTTTGAGTTAGTAGTTATTGAGTTTTCTCAATTTCAATAATTGTTTTCACACTACATGGATGAATTCCCTTTTCATCATGTATTCTCTTTATACAATAAATCTGACAAGGAGCATGATTTAATATAAGAACTTTTTACCTCATACTATAGTCCCAAATCAGTTAAATGTTTTATATAATAGACATAAAAGTTCATTAATATAATTTTTAGTACTAATTTTCACAAATATGGTCATTAAAAATAAATTAGAATTTAAAATAAAAAAATAAGAATTGATTGTATCTCTGAACAGTGTCTTAGGAATGGTGTCTCAAAAATAATTCATTCTACTAATACGATTGGTGAGTCATGTAGTTGTGACTCATGAATAGTAGGTCACTCTAATGGTTGGTTCGCTTGTCAGTGACTCATACTATTGGTAGCTCATACTTAAGGAAAATTCTAAACATCGGTTATTCATTCCTTTAATAGGTTGATGTTATGGTGACTTAGTGCATTAGTAGCTTAATGTGCTGGTGTCTCATCCTTTGTGAAAATTCTGAATTGATCTGTCATTAGGTTTAACAATAGTGTCTTATCCTTTTTCATAATTTAGCATCTATGTTGATGGTGAGACAGTTGACAGTGAGACATATTATCAGTACTCACAAATCAGTGGAAGGTTATATTTTTCGAATTTTCTACAAAGAGTAAGTCCACCTTAATAGTGACCCAACCAAAATAGTGATAGTTAGTTAACCTTAATGGTAAAACTAGAGGAGGCCAAAAATATGAACCCAAACTGAAGATCATTTATAGCAACCAAACTAATTGATTAGTCAACTTCAAAAATATGATAGTTATTCATGCTTTATCTTTATTTAACTTGATGAAGCATGATTAAGCATGATTTGTGAGCATTAAAACTAGAGGAGGCTGATAATAATTCCCATTTTATGATCACACATCATGGAATCAATACTTCATACATAATGATATAGGTATAACATAAAATTTATGGGAGATTAAATAATGAGATAAAAAATAAAATATAATTAAATTCCAATTATGTGCCAAAAATATTCTTCAGTTCAATACCAATCCATTATCCCCCTTTTTGGATTATCCAAAAGATAAAAAAAATAATAATCAACCAATAATTTAGGAAAAGTGATAATTCATTTAATGGTAAATGGATTGTAAAAGGGATATTAAAAATAGAAAATTATTTTCCTATCAAATTGAAACCCAAAATCATCTCTTTTCCAAATAAGGATTCGTTAATTCTTTTCTCTTATCAAAAGAATCAGAAGGTTCAATTGGAGAAACATCAGGTACATAAGAATAAGAGGTATGTAACTGATGAATGGGAACTCCAGGAGGAACCGAAGGGGTTTGATTAGAATTGGTAGGGGATGTAAGTTATTGACAAATAAAAGACCTCAAATTACTATGAACATGATATGGAGACATTGGTAATGGTTAAAGAGTTATAGGAATAAGAAAAAAAGGGTTTCGAGTAAAAAATACTCAGAATTGAGTATCAGATGACCGATAAATTTAGCATGAAGAAAAATTCTCAGACACCGGTTGAATGGGGATGGCCTCAGGAGAAACAATGGATGCACTCTGAACATGTGAATAGGGATTCAATAGGTTAATAAATTAAATTTTTATCTAAAACCCTTTCTCTATATCCTTGGTAAAATATCATTACTCTCTATAAACATCTAAAGAGCAGGAATGAGATCCTTGAGTTATCTCACGTTTTCCTTAAATGCTTGGGTAATTAGAAGTATCCTAATATTTTCAACCAATTACATTAAGTGACCATTAAATTTATGTTTTGTATAAATATTTTTAAATTATAAGTATACATTCATGGTGATATCTTCTTGATCATTTTTGGCCCATTTCGTGTAAAACCATACCATGTCATATATATGATCATTTTATTATCTAATTATGCTTAGGCTCTATTGATCTAAACTACCCATCATATTCTATAGTTCTACATGGATTACTGATCTGATCATATCACTATTAAAAGGTTGAGCATGAGAAGTATATGTTGAGGCATCATTTACTGCATCTTTATAGATTGATCATAAAATAGACAGATCAATGTTTTGAGGTGTGGGTGTATCATCTTTAGATGACTCAAGAGTTGTATCACTAAGGATTTTCACAACCTAGTCCAAAGACTCTCTATAGTAAAAGGAAATTCATTTAACAATAGGGATGATGGTATTCAACTGATCACTTATTCTTTTATTTTACTTCCAATCTTCTTGAAGTTCTAAAATCATTTGAGTTTGGAGTTGTGGAACAACCTTCTCTAAAATTTTGGCAACATTTATTTCACTAAGAATTTATAGAGTTGCATGTTGAGGTTGAAGTATATTTATAAAATTTGATCACAATTCCTCTCTAAAGACCTTTTTTCAATGCTAGGTCAGAAAATATACAACCACAGGTGAAACTAAAGAAGTTTGTCGAGGAGCTACTACTGGGACTATTCCAACCGAAACTATATAAGTATGATCAAACTCTTCAATCAGTGATCCCTTAGGATCAAATACATCATCATCTAAATATAGATTGTCTAAACTGATAGTGAAATATCTAGGGTATCTTTACTAGTCTACTACTATAGTCCAATCATAAGGAGTAAGAGTAACCACAATAACTCTTTGAGATAGTTTCTCCCCTGCAACTAGTGCTTCCCTCTCAATAGGTGAATTCTTCTTAACATAAACGAGTTCTATCATTTAAGCATTTGGAACTTCTTCCTCAACTACAATTGACTCAACAACATTTTGATATTCCATCATCATATCCTTTTCCACTAAAATGATTTAAAACTAATCTATAATTTCTGGAGTAGGACCATGACACCTAACAGTAGGGTCATCTTCGCCCTTAGCTTCACCACCATCTTTACCACTTGATTATTCTTTTTTAATTTAATTGAATTAAATTCACTGCCACATTATTCCTCTTCACCAAACTCTTCATATTCTTCTAATTCAGCTTCCTCATTCTCAATTTATTCATATTCTTCACCAAACTCATCATCATATTCACTTCCACTTTCACATAATACTATGTATCTTCATATTCCTCAATCTCCTAATTAGATTCCTATAAGAGAGGTTCTTTAGAAGCAAGATACCTTGGGGTCTATGAGAGCCATAAGAAATTCCATCCGGGATTTCTGTAATATCAATATTACTCATATCATAAATAGAAGATTATCCTCCTTTATATTCCTCATAATCATATTATTCTTCAATAGAATATTTAAAAACTACATTTAGTCTGAGACCAGGGTCATCAATATTTTTTTGGCCATGTAAAATGTCAAAAATGATTTATTTCTTCAAATATTTTCTTATTATCCTCAATCCACTATCATTTATAGGTATTCCAGTAAATCCCCATCCTTTAACATATTTATTTGGTAATTAAAAACCACCAAAATCTGTTATATATTCTTCTCCTACATTTACCACTCCTTTAATTTTCAGCACAATAGAAATAAACATTCAATAAAATAGTGTTTTTAAATTTGATTTAGGCTTAATCATATCACTCATCTAGACCATAAGGTATCTGTATAAATTTATCATGTTCCCTTTATTCATCTGATACAACAAATAAACATATTGATATTTCAAGGAGTCAAAGTCTCTATTCCTTAGGAAAATTTGGAGCTGAATAAATTTTGAAAGCAACCAGAATTTTCAATATAGTTCTATTTCTATTTGTCTTTAAGTGATTCAATAACTTTTCAACTCATTTAAGGATATTTCATAACTTTAAATATCACATGTAGGAGGATTAATACCTTGATAATCAACAAAAATATCAGCATGAGTTACCTTTAAGAATTCATTCAAATACATAAGTGAAAAAAAATAAATTTTCAATATATTCATGACTTGGTCTAAAATTATTTTATTACCTCCAGAATAAACGCATCATATAAATAAAACTCATGAACTGAATTTGGATAGAGAGGCAAATCTTTTTTGGATAACCACTCCAACTAACCTTGTTTTATTAACACATTGCAAGTGAGAGACTAACTTGATAGAAGCCAAACTACATGAACATGATTTTCAGAAACAACCATTCTGCATACGAGATCAAGGTTTATAGGTTTGGGACTTGGTTCATATAATACATCATGTTTCTGCTACGATATATAGGACTTGTATGAATTTTTCTCTGAGATATGCTTCACGCGATAAATTGTGAATTGTTTGGTTCGAAGGATGAAGGATATAGAGGTTCAAGAGAGAAATGACCTGTTTTCCGAGAGTGAATGAGTAAGAAATGATTTGGATCAATTCTGTTTTTAAAATATAATGATTTCAAAATATTAAATTGAAAATGTGGAATAAAATAAAATGAAATAAATAAGACAAAAATTTTATGTTTGAGCCAGATAAATGAATAATCAAACATCGGTATGTCACAATGGTGAGTCCTATGGGTGAGTAATCAATAGTGAGTATTCAATTGAAAGTCATCAATGGGGTTCATAAATGATTATAAATCAGTGGTGAGTCATCAAAATTGAATAATAATTGGTGATTCATCATCAATGAGTCATTTAGAGTGAATATCTCAACCATTAGTTACTAAAAATTTATCATCCCCAACTCATGTATGATGTAACTAATTCTCTCATAATTCAATGGATTAGTAAAAATATCATCAAGATAATGTAATTTTCAATTGAACTGAAGAGTTATATTACCTTTCTGATAGTGGCCTCTCAAAAATTGTTGTCTTACATAAATATGTTTTGTTCTTGAAAGAGAATTTGTAATTATATAAATGTTAATATAACTTTTGTTGTTTAGTTTATACAGAAATGTATAAATTGATTTCCATAATCATGTACTGTTTGTTTCATCCACAAAATTTGAGCACAACAACATCCAATAGCTATGTATTCAGCTTCAACAGTAGATAATTCAACATAATCTTGTTTCTTTCTACCCCATGAAACTATAGACTTTCCCAAAAAGTGGCATGTTCCAGAGGTGCGTTTTCTATCAAACTAACAACCATGAAATTCAGTAATAGAATATAAAACTAAGTCAAATGGTTTCCCTCTAGGGTAGAACCATACAAAGTTGGTAGTATAATTGAGGTATTTGAACATTTTTTAAATACAAATTAAATGCGACTCTTTATAATTTTCGTAAAAATGAGCACACATACACACACTAAATATTTTATCAGCTTAGATAGAAGTTAAATAAATAAGATTTCCAATCATACATCTATAATTGGTTCGATCCCCTAATTTTCCATCTTCATCAAGATCCAATTTATAGGTTGTACTCATAAGAGTATCATTACTCTTAGTCCCATCTAGATTAAAATTTTTTAAAATATCTTTAGTATATTTACTTTGATTTAAAATAATACCTTCCTTATTTGGAATAAATTGAAATCAAAGAATGAATTTTAATTTACCCATTAAACACATTCCAAACTTATTTTTCATCATTTTTTTAAAGTCAATGTATAAATAATTTTTTCAAGTTCCAAAAATAATATCATCAACTTATATTTGAATGACTAAAATATATCTAACAATTATTTTTATGAAAACAGTAGGATTAGATAAAACTTTTTAGAAACTTGTATAAATAAGAAAAGTGAGGAGCCTATCATACCAAGATCTTGGAGCCTATTTTAAACCATACAATGCTTTTGTTAATATAAAAACCTGATTTGTAAAATGAATATTTTTAAAACGAGGGGGTTGTTCAACAAAATAATCATCAACTATATAACCAATATGGAATACCCTTTTATCATCCATTTGATAAATTTTGATATTATGATGTCAGGTATAAGCTATAAGTATTCTAATGGCCTCATGTTGGGATACATGTGAAAATGTTTCATTATAGTCTATAACTTATTCTTGACGATAACCTTGTGAAACTAATCTGGATTTTTTTATTACTACAATGTCAACTTCATCCGATTTGTTTCTAAAACCCCACTGAGTGGATATGGTAAAGTTCTATTTGGTACTATCAACAAGTTTCCACACAATTTTTCCTCCAAAATAATTTACTTCTTATTTCATATTCTTCATCTCTAATTTATCCTTGATTACATCATTGATGTTCTTTGGTTCACGTTGTGAAAAAATACTGGATGTTTAACAAGGTTTATTAGAGAATATATAGTCTTTGTTACATTGTGTAAGAATCTAATTATAATATCATAAGGATAATTTTTAATAGTCCTTACAAGTTTATAAAAATAAGAGATTCTCACTTCGTGTTCATCTACAGTTTAGGGTACCGCTTTGTCTAAATCTTCATATTTTCCAAAACTGGAAGATTTTCCATTATGTTTAACAATCAAATCAGATGGATTAATATTTCTATTTATAATTGAAATATTATCCTCAATATTTTCAAATAATATTTTGGATTCATGTGGATCTATTTCATCAAATTTTACATGGACATGTTCATCCACACAATTGATTCTCTTATTAAAGACTATATAGTCTTTATAAGAGATAGAGTCACATAGGAAAATTCCACAATCAATCTTGGAGGTTAATTTTCCATGATTATATTTTTTTATTAAGGATAAAGACTTTGAAACCAAAAATATTTAAGTAATTGTCCTTGGTTTTACTATTGTTTCGAAACTCATAGGGTATTTTCATTAGGATAGTTCTAATTAAGATGTTATTGATTATATAACAATCTGTATTCGTAGCTTCTACTGAAAAATAATTTGGTAGATCATGTTCATTAAGAATTTTATTGGATATCTATTATTAGGATATATTTCTTATTTCTAAAACTCCATTATATTTGGGCATCCTAGGTGAATATAATTTATTAATATAGACATTTTTTGACAAAATAGATTCAAATTTTCAATTTTCAAACTCATGGCCATGGTCACTTCTCAAGGTTTTAAATATAAATCCACTTTAGTTTACTATTGATCAACAATACATAAGGAAATAAGAACAAGCCTCACTTTGGGAATATAAAAAAAAGGTCCATGAATACCTATAAAATTCATATACTTGAACCTATAAATAATTCATATAATTTAAACTTGAAACTCTAGAATGTCCAAACAAATCCATGTGAACCAAAACAAGAGGTTGAGATGTTGAAATTATTTCCTTGGTTTGAAAGATATTTTTTGATGTTTTCCTACTATGAAAATGATTACAGACTTAGTTATTTGGAAACTCTCGTTTAGGAATATCCTAGAAAATTAATGTTTTAGTAAGATTTCTATGAGAATTAATTTTTCAATGGTCAGGTATCCTATGATAGAACTGACACTCTTTATGACAGACACTTAAACAAGAAAAATTACGTGAGACTAAAGGATCTAGATTGAAATCATATACATTTTCATTTATAAAGTTTTAAATATTAAATCATTCTTTTAATTGATATCATTACATGCATTATTTTTAAATTTAACATGAAAACCATCATCACATAATAGTGAAATGCTAAGGAGAATAATTTTTACATTTTCATCATAAAAAAGGTGGAATATCCATAATAAATATTTATAAGTTTATTAAAGCTAGGGTAGTAACCTTTCATGTGTCTTGAATACCTGTCATCTAAGTACTAACAGTTTTTACAAGAACTCTTCAAATATATTTCCTATAAAAATAATTTAAACAAGAAATAAATTTGGTACTATATTTTGATATGTCCAGTAATAGTTGTAATTAAAGCATTTGTAAACCACACATTATTAATGGGATTCTTATAAGAATTTTTTAAATATTTATAAAGATAAACTCTATTAGGTCCAGAAAAACTAGAATCAGTGAAAGATGTTCTAGTACTAGAACATGAGGAAAATATCATAGTTTTGGGAATAAGATCTGATTTTCTATATTGGGATACAAACTTGGTTTTAAATTTTTTTATTCTCCATGGTTGATAACCAATTCCAGTGTTATATTTAGGATCAACCTATATTCCATGAATGTTACTTAAGTTATATTTTCCAATTGTCAATTATCTAAATCATTCTTTAATTTCTCATTTGAAAGAATAAATTCAATATTCTCATTGAGTAGTTGATCATTATTCTCTCTTTCTATAGTGATTTCTAATTTAACAGTAGTAGTAATAGAATATGTTTTCTTGAGAGATTTATATTTACCTTTTAGTTCATTCCGAGTATCTTCAAGAATTTTTCAACATTAAAACATTTCTTCATGTGTCATATTTTTAGAATTTCCATATTTTGATTCATCTCCAAAATAATAAGAGTTCCATATATGAGGTACTGAGGATACCTCAAATGTATTTCTCATAAAAAAATATTTTCTTTTTCAGACTTTTAATCATGAAATGATTCTTATTCACTTGAGCTATCCTCAAAATCACTCTAGGTAGCCTTCACATCCATCTTATATTTTCTATTAGTGTCCTCATATTTCTTCTTATACATTAGATTTGGAAATTCATCCTTTACTTATAAGGCCCCAGCCTTAAACCTTACATAATCTTGAGTTATTACAAGATTACACATTGAGGATCTTTTCGGGTTTAGAGTTTTAGAGAATTAGATTATAAAACTTGCATTACATTCCACATATAAACAAAGTGGTTACATAAAGATATTATTCTTCATTCCCATCAATGGAAACACATTTAAAATAAAACATTGATTAATTCTTGACACATCCTTGACTCTATCATCTTATCATGTACCTTTCCCTTGACCTGTGAAAAACATTTCAAAAACTTGGGATGAGCATAAAAACTCAGTATGGGTTATAAAAAAAACATGGAAAGGAAATATGAGTTCATATATACATAAGAATGAAATCATACTTTACCCATAAAACATTGGCACTTTAACATACCTCATAAAATCATGAATAAATCATAGAAATCATAAGACATAAAGGTAACTTGAGGCATTCATAACATTCTTACGTAGGGAGTAACCCTCTTGGTTACGTTTGGAATACCCATCACAGTATATTCCCTAAAATCTCTTCGGAGAAACCATAACGTTTCACTCCTTCGCGTTACCCAATGCATTGGAGAGCTATAACGGGCTCACCCGCCCTTAGTTTATCACGGAACCGCCCGTCTTCATAATAATGCCCAAGAACCATAACATAATCATATCACATAAAACATGCATAAAGGAAACATAACATTTCCACATTTCAATCACGAGATATCAATAAAACACATTGATATAATAAAAACATTATGAAAACCATTTTCAATACCAAAGTAAAACATGGTATTTAATTTTCTTTTAAAAAGAAGGTATGGCTTGTAGAGGAAGCCGAAACTCAAATAACGGTCACGACGGCGGAGAAGTCGTTATCGCCACATACGTACGACAAAAACATTCCCTTTTGTCGTTTAGTAAACGCTTCGTATAAAAAAGATTCCTTTTGAATAATTGTAAAAGTCAAAGGGGTTTATACACCGTATAAAAGAAAGTTGTGTATAAAATAAAATATGCCTCAACGAAAGGAGATTGAGACGAAGTCCCATACCTCGTATCCGACTTGACTTGACCGTTCTTTAATCTCCTGAATTAAAAACTTGAGTTAATCTCTACTTGATTATGAATCTTTTTCAAGTTCATTATTCCTTTTATACCATGTTATGAACATCATGTAATCAGTTAAGTTAATAATTTTCATTTTGTCGGTATTTGGTTCTTAAGTCAAAAATAGACTTCTTACACTTATATGTTGTTAATTTGGTAAAAGGTTCATTATATCCAGAATGGTATTCATGATGTAGATATCATATATGTCATATATATCCAGTACATACATGCATTTATAATATTACATAATCATTTATAGGTAAGAAATGAAATGCACCGTTCATGGAGACGGTAAGCCGTACGTACGCATGAACGCTACTTCCATTTTTATTTCATATTTTCTGGAATGGAATCATAAGGATATAAGAGTATATTATAATTACAGTATAATAACATATATAATATCATTAAATTTATCCTTTACACATCCCACATATGGTATTAACGAATCAAATCACTTTTAGGGGGCGGTAGTCCGCACTTCCTAAAATGAAGATATCGTGTTTACCCATAATGGAAACCATAATGGTATGCCAAAAATGAAAAAAACAGAAGCTTAAGGAAAACATAAACATATTATATATCATATATAAAAATAGTGACATCTCAATGGCCACCTTTGAAGGTGTTGAATGAGTGTTGAACAATCATCGTTTCGGGAGGCAGAATTTCGCCATCCATGGAAACCGTATGTTCTTTAACCATTTGATGTAGTTGTGTGAGAGTGTAGCTCAAATAAATCATATAACAACATCCTAGTATATTTAAGATACTGTTTTTGTTACAAAAGAAGTAAATAAAAAGAGTTTAGGGGGTTGGAGAAGCAAAATAAAACAAATGAACATGAGAGAACGAATTACCTTAAAAAGTGTAACTCCTTTTGATTTGAGCCTAAAGGCTTTCTTTGAAAGGATTCTGCCCAAAGGGAATCCTCTAGGATGAGGAGAGGGATGTGGAGAGAGCAAATGGGCAGGGGTTGGCCGAGCCAAAGGCTTTAATAGTGTGTGAAATGAGGTACAGGTGGGGGCCTTTTATAAGAGGAGATGAGGGGCACTTTTGGAAAGTAAAGAAACATTACTTTATTTGAAAATGTGTTTCGGTTTCAAAAGGTCCCACATTGATATAATTCGTGGATAAGGTGATAAGGGTTCGAAATCCACTCATCCAATTGGTTTTTCCCATGTGTAGTTCATAGATTTTACATTATCTTTCCATTTTATTTAAATCGTCAAATAATGATGTTATCGATGCATCATTATTATGTCATAAATAATTAAATTTATTTACTGTCTAAAAATTATAAAAAAAATACTATGATATAAGAAATCGTTTTAGATTTCCAATGAACATTTATAATAAAAATTTGGACTTGTATAACCCCACTTAAAAATTGTTTTTGTAAAACATATTATGTTTGTGTCATTTTCACTTTAACATTAAAGAAAAAGTAATTTATGTCATTTCCCAACAAAAGTGGATCCATGGGGTCCCCAAGTTGACCCATGGCATGTCATGGTAGGCCATGACACAACCAATGTGGTTGGGACATTTGTCTAGGTCATTTAATTTTATTAAAGTATTATTTATACCTTAAACTACCCTAATTACCACTAATCGTGATTAAGAACTTAATAAGTTACTATTCACCAAAAAATTATAATAATCTCATTGAACCACATTTTACATACTAATGACAACCATGTATGTCGTATTTTCAAAATTCAAAACACATTAGTGGTAAACTTTCATTTAACTGGAAAATCAGTTTGCTTGATTACCACTTAGTGGTTTCACTATTCATCAAAAATTGAAGTTTTTCAGAAAATTACAAAAAATTCACCCTAAGCTATATTTGATATTCCGATTTCAAAAATGAAGTCCATTTTACAAAATTCAAATCATATAAGTCACATTAATTAATTCAATAATTAATTCCCGCTGCCAGAGCAAATAGCGTGTTTTTACAAAACAATAAGTATCAATAGATTGACACCAGTTTAAGTCTAATTTCAAAGTGAAATTGATTCCAATGACCACCATTGGATAAAATGGTAAAAATATATTCTAATTTCACTTCAAAACCAATTCAAAACATAATCTAATCATATAAATAAATTAGATTAAAAAGAAGTTTTGATGTAAAATGCAGTATTTTTCACTATTCATTAAAAAATGAACATTGTCAGAAAAATATGAAAAATCCACACAAGGTAAATTTTGATGTCGCAATCATAAAGGATAAGTTTATTTTGACAAACATAGTTTATAAAATTGTCAAAATATAGATTCAAAAATGGTTTGCCATCAAAAGGCAGTAAGACAATATTTTAAGAATATTAGTGTATTCCATGCATAAGATTGTATTTATTTTCTTTTTAAGCCTCTATAACACTATCTTAATCATTAATAGACATAGATAAAAATATCTATTATTCATTACTTACTTGGGATGTTACATCCTTCCCCCCTTTCGAAAATTGTGTCCCCGCGATTTATTTACTTATCGAATAAATGGGGGTACTTATCCCTCATTGCATTTTCAAATTCCCATGTTGCCTCTTCATTCAGGTGGTTTTTCCACAAAACCTTTACCTGGTGAATCACCTTATTCCATAACACTTGCTCCCTGTGGTCAAGAATCTGGACCGGTTGTTCCTCATAAGATAGGTTCTCTTCCAACTGAACTACCTCTGGACTCAAAACATGAGATGGATCTGGCATATACTTTCTCAACATCAAAACATGAAAAACATTGTGTACCTAAGATAAACTCGGAGGTAAAGCCACTCGGTATGCAACTGATCCAACTCTTTCCAGAATTTCGTATGGTCCAATGAACCTTGGACTCAACTTTCCTTTCTTACCAAATCTCATCACACTTTTCCAAGGAGAAACCTAGAGAAAAACATGATCACCTACCTCGAAAGATATATCCTTCCTCCGTTTATCCGCATAACTCTTCTGCCTGCTCTGAGCTGTTCTCATGTGTTTCTGAATCAGCTGAACTTTTTCTGCCATCTCTTCTACCAATTCTGGTCCCATGAACTTCCTTTCACCCACTTCATCCCAGAAAGCTGGAGTTCGACACCGCTTCCCATATAATGCCTGAAATGGTTCCATCTGTATACTGGAATGAAAACTGTTATTATATGAAAACTCAACCAAAGAAAGATGTTGGTCCCAACTTCCCTGATAATCCATAGAACAAGCTCGTAGCATATCCTCCAATGTCTGAATTGTTCGTTCTGACTGCCCATCTGATTGAGGATGAAAAGCTATACTAAAATTTAACTCAGTACCCAAAGACTTCTGAAGGCCCTTCCAAAAGTTAGAAGTAAACCTGGGATCACGATCCAATACAATGAAGAGAGGAACTCCATGTAACCTGACTATCTCTTTAAGATACAAACGGGAAAGTTGATCAAGAGAGAAAGTATCTCGTATAGCAAGGAAATGAGCAGATTTGGTCAAGCGATCAACAATAACCCAGATTGCATTATTACCTCGAGATGTCTTCGGTAATCCAAAAAAAAAGTCCATGGATATATTCTCCCATTTCCACTCTGGCACTGGTAAAGGCTGAAGCATCCCTTTCGGTAACTTTTGCTCTGCTTTAACCTGCTGACAAGTCAAACACTTCATAGTAAAATCAGCAATATCTCTTTTCATTCCATCCCACCAGTAATACTCCCGCAGATCTCTATACATCTTAGTACTGCCCGGATGAACTGAAAACGGAGAACTATGAGCTTCACATAACAACTCTCACTTCAACTGTGAATCACAAGGCACACACAATCTCTTCCCAAATCTCAAAACGCAATCATTATCAATGTTGAATTCAGGCAACTTACCTTTCTGAACCAGCTCTACCCTTTTCTGCAACTCACTGTCTTGCTTCTGTGCTTGCTTGATTCTATCTGATAGAGAAGATCTCACTGATACCTAAAACAAAACAGAAGGACTTCCTGCACCAACAACTTCTATGCCAAAGTTCATCAAATCGTTAACCAAAGGATCATGTTCCAAACGCAACATTGTTAATGAAGCATTACTTTTTCGACTTAAAGCATCAGCCACTTTATTTGCTTTTCCCGGATGGTAATGAATTGTACAATCATAATCTTTGATTAATTCCAGCCATCTCCTTTGTCTCATGTTTAACTCTTTCTGATTGAATATATACTTTAAACTTTTTTGATCGGTATATATTTCACACTTTACTCCATACAAATGATGCCTCCAAATTTTTAAAGCAAAAACAACAGCAGCTAGTTCCAAATCATGTGTAGGGTAATTTACCTCATGAGTTTTCAACTGTCGTGAAGCATAAGAAATTACCTGATCATTCTGCATTAGGACGCAACCAAGTCCTTTCAATGAAGCATCACTGTATATAACAAACTCACCATTCCTGGAAGGTAGTTCCAAAACTGGAGCATTCACCAATCTTCTTTTCAATTCCTGAAAACAATCATCACATTCTTTTGTCCAGATAAACTTAACACCCTTCCGAGTTAGCTTAGTCATTGGACTAGATAACCGTGAAAAAATTTCTAACAAGCCTTCGGTAATAGCCCTCCAAACCAAGGAAGCTACGAATCTCAGTTACATTTGTGGGTCTTGGCCATTCTTCCACAACTTTTGTTTTTGCAGGATCAACAGTTATTCCATCTTATTGCACTTATAACATTTCACTAACTGTAAATCAAATTTGTTCTTACCTTCACCTTGATCCTTTTCAGTGCAATCACGAGCCTTATGTCCCATATTACCACATCGGTAGCACTTCCCAGAATTCAGAAGACATTCCCCAGCATGCCTTTTGCCACATTTATCACAAACTGGAAACTTAGTTCTCTTACCATCATACTTTATTGAAGAATTCTTACCTTTCTCCTGCCACCTTGGTCTCTTCTTCTGCTGGTTGTTATAGAAAACTTGGTCATCGGCAAACTCCATTTCCACCTTCTCAGCACATCGAGCAAGCTTTTCATAACTTTTAAACTCACGAGAAGCTAATGCCCTTCGATACTTTGGCTTTAATCCTGAGTAAAAAACGATTGATTTTACTATCAAGGTCCCGAATAAAATTTGGAGCATACCTTGCCAATCGAGTGAACCTTTCTTCATAGGCAGCCACTGAGTCTTCCTCTTGCCTCAATTCCAAGAATTGCTTTTCCATCCTAAGTCGAACAGCCTTAGGAAAATACTTCTCAAGAAACATACCTTTGAATTCATCCCAGTCAAGAGCATCAATCTCATCGGCGTCCCTGATATTTTTAACCATAGACCACCACTGATCTGCTTCACCCTCCAAATGGTAAATAACAAGACTAACCTTTTGATTATCTGAACACCCCATGACATCAAAAATCTTCTCCAGTGCTTTAATACACCCTTCAGCTAGCACAGGGTCAGATGATCCTCTGAATGATGGTGGATGTTGCCTCATGAAATGTTCCACCACTAACATGTTCCTCTGTGGTTGATCTGGCTGATCTCGTGTATGGATACCACCACCATTTATCGCTTGAGTCAACTGCGCCATTACTGCAACAAACTGTTCAGTTCCAATTCCGACCATTTCTGGATGCTGATTCGGAAGGTTATTTCCTTCTGTATGCCTTCCTAGCACTGCTTCCCTGTTTCCTCTGCAGAAAACCATTCTGAACAAACATGTCTTAGATGAAGCAACATGGTAATCTTTAAATGCTATATCATTTCAAAAAATATATATTTGGATAATCATTTAATAGAATTATAACTCCTAAAGCTATCTAAACCGACCTCTGATACCAACTATAAGGCCCCAGCCTTAAACCTTACTTAATCTTGAGTTATTACAAGATTACACATTGAGGATCTTTTCGGGTTTAGAGTTTTAGAGAATTAGATCATAAAACTTGCATTACATTCCACATATAAACAAAGTGGTTACATAAAGATATTATTCTTCATTCCCATCAATGGAAACACATTTAAAATAAAACATGGATTAATTATTGACACATCCTTGACTCTATCATCTTATCATGTACCTTTCCCTTGACCTGTGAAAAACATTTCAAAAACATGGGATGAGCATAAAAACTCAGTATGGGTTATAAAAAACATGGAAAGGAAACATGAGTTCATATATACATAAGAATTAAATCATACTTTACCCATAAAACATTGGCACTTTAACATACCTCATAAAATCACGAATAAATCATAGAAATCATAAGACATAAAGGTAACTTCAGGCATTCATAACATTCTTACGTAGGGAGTAACCCTCTTGGTTACGTTTGGAATACCCATCACAGTATATTCCCTAAAATATCTTTGGAGAAACCTTAACGTTTCACTCCTTCATGTTACCCAATGCATTGGAGAGCTATAACGGGCTCACCCGCCCTTAGTTTATCACGGAACCACCCGTCTTCATAATAATGCCCAAGAACCATAACATAATCATATCACATAAAACATGCATAAAGGAAACATAACATTTCCACATTTCAATCACGAGATATCAATAAAACACATTGATATAATAAAAACATTATGAAAACCATTTTCAATACCAAAGTAAAACATGGTATTTATTTTTCTTTTAAAAAGAAGGTATGGCTTGTAGAGGAAGCCGAAACTCAAATAACGGTCACGATGGCGGAGAAGTCGTTGTCGCCGCATACGTACGACAAAAACATTCCCTTTTGTCGTTTAGTAAACGCTTCGTATAAAAAAGATTCCTTTTGAATAAACGTAAAAGTCAAAGGGGTTTATACACCGTATAAAAGAAAGTTGTGTATAAAATAAAATATGCCTCAACGAAAGGAGATTGAGACGAAGTCCCATACCTCGTATCCAACTTGACTCGACCGTTCTTTAATCTCCTGAATAATAAACTTGAGTTAATCTCTACTTGATTATGAATCTTTTTCAAGTTCATTATTCCTTTTATACCATGTTATGAACATCATGTAATCAGTTAAGTTAATAATGTTCATTTTGTCGGTATTTGGTTCTTAAGTCAAAAATAGACTTCTTACACTTACATGTTGTTAATTTGGTAAAAGGTTCATTATATCCAGAATGGTATTCATGATGTAGATATCATATATGTCATATATATCCAGTACATACATGCATTTATAATATTACATAATCATTTATAGGTAAGAAATGAAATTCACCGTTCATGGAGACGGTAAGCCGTACGTATGCATGAACGCTACTTACATTTCTATTTCATATTTTCTGGAATGGAATCATAATGATATAAGAGTATATTATAATTCCAGTATAATAACATATATAATATCATTAACTTTATCCTTTACACATCCCACATATGTTATTAACGAATCAAATCACTTTTAGGGGGCGGTAGTCCGCACTTCCTAAAATGATGATATCGTGTTTACCCATAATGGAAACCATAAAGGTATGCCAAAAATGAAAAAACAGAAGCTTAAGGAAAACATAAACATATTATATATCATATATAAAAATAGTGACATCATAATGGCCACCTTTGAAGGTGTTGAATGAGTGTTGAACAATCATCGTTTCGGGAGGCAGAATTTCGCCATCCACGGAAACCTTATGTTCTTTAACCATTTGATGTAGTTGTGTGAGAGTGTAGCTCAAATAAATAATATAACAACATCCTAGTATATTGAAGATACTGGTTTTGTTACAAAAGAAGTAAATAAAAAGAGTTTAGGGGGTTGGAGAAGCAAAATAAAACAAATGAACATGAGAGAACGAATTACCTTAAAAAGTGTAACTCCTTTTGATTTGAGCCTAAAGGCTTCCTTTGAAAGGATTCTGCCCAAAGGGAATCCTCTAGGATGAGGAGAGGGATGTTGATAGAGCAAATGGGCAGGGGTTGGCCGAGCCAAAGGCTTGAAGAGTGTGTGAAATGAGGTAGAGGTGGGGGCCTTTTATAAGAGGAGAGGAGGGGCACTTTTGGAAAGTAAAGAAACATTACTTTATTTGAAAATGTGTTTCGGTTTCAAAAGGTCCCACATTGATATAATTCGTGGATAAGGTTATAAGGGTTCGAAATCAACTCATCCAATTGGTTTTGGCCATGTGTAGTTCATAGATTTTACATTATCTTTCCATTTTATTTAAATCGTCAAATAATGATGTCATCGCTACATCATTATTATGTCATAAATAATTAAATTTATTTAATGTATAAAAATTATAAAAAAACTACTATGATATATGAAATCGTTTTTTCTTTCCAATGACAATTTATAATCAAAATTTGGACTTGTATAACCCCACTTAAAAATTGTTTTCGTAAAACATATTATGTTTGTGTCATTTTCACTTTAACATTAAATAAAAAGTAATTTATGTCATTTCCCAACAAAAGTGGATCCATGGGGTCCCCAAGTTGACCCATGGAATTTCATGGTCGGCCATGACACAACCAATGAGGTTGGGACATGTGTCTAGGTCATTTCATTTTATTAAATTATTATTTATACCTTAAACAACCCTAATTACCACTAATCGTGATTAAGAACTTAATAAGTTACTATTCATCAAAAAATTATTATAATCTCATTGAACCACATTTTACATACTAATGACAACCATGTATGTCGGATTTTCAAAATTCAAAACACATTAGTGGTAAACTTTCATTTAACTGGAAAATCAGTTTTCTTGATTACCACTTAGTGGTTTCACTATTCATCAAAAATTGAAGTTTTTCAGAAAATTACAAAAAAATCACCCTAAGCTATATTTGATATTCCGAATTCAAAAATGAATTCCATTTTACAAAATTCAAATCATATAAGTCACATTAATTAATTCAATAATTAATTCCCGCTGCCAGAGCAAATAGCGTGTTTTTACAAAACAATAAGTATCAAAAGATTGACACCAGTTTAAGTCTAATTTCAAAGTGAAATTGATTCCAATGACCACCATTGGATAAAATGGTAAAAATATATTCTAATTTCACTTCAAAACCAATTCAAAACATAATCTAATCATATAAATAAATTAGATTAAAAAGCAGTTTTGATGTAAAATGCAGTATTTTTCACTATTCATTAAAAAATGAACATTGTCAGAAAAATACCAAAAATCCACACAAGGTAAATTTCGATGTCGCAATAATAAAGGATAAGTTTATTTTGACAAACATAGTTTATAAAATTGTCAAAATATAGATTCAAAAAAGGTTTTCCATCAAAAGGCAGTAAAACAATCTTTTAAGAATATTAGTGTATTCCATGCATAAGATTGTATTTATTTTCATTTTAAGCCTCTATAACACTATCTTAATCATTAATAGACATAGATAAAAATATCTATTATTCATTACTTACTTGGGATGTTACATTACTTGTCAATTTATTTTCATCCATATATACTATATCATTAGTATTATCACTACTTTTACAATCCTTTTTTAGTTACTTTTTTTATCATACTTCCCTCTATAATTTGTTTTTCTAATGAACTTATTATTTCTGTATAATTTCATGAGTATCATGGTTATATAAGACATTTCTACATCACCCTTAGTTTATGAATCCCAATTTCTGTAACTATTACTTTGAGCATTAATTTCTTACTATTGGTTGTATGCAGTGGTTTTGAAAGCTACTGGCTTTCTATTAGGCTCATCATCTTCTTCTCTATTTACCTTTATCATTTCTTCATACCACATCATTTTTCCAATAATTTCCATTAATAGTTGTTAATCAATATCAAAAAAATTTATAATGGATACTGATGTCCCTCACAATCTTTCTAGAATACATATCAAGATCCTCATGATTTGTTCTTTTGCAGTGATTGTATTTTCCAATGAGATTATATTATTTAAAATATCATTGGACCTGAGATACATATCATAAATATGCTTATCAAGCATTATTTTTTAGTTTTCATATTTAATATTGTATGTGTTGTTCCGAATTTCCATAACATTAACAATTCCTTCATGTGAAACAACTAAAGTGTCCCAAATTTCAATGGTTTTCTTACCTGCAAAAATCCAGTTGAATTCCACATCATATACAAAATAATAGAAGGCATTCATATATTTTCAATTGTTATTATAGGCCTCTTTAGTTGGGTCATCCCACGATTTTCTAGTAGTAGTAGTAATTTTATAGTCATCAACTCTAGACGACAAGATTTTAAAACTCGGGATTTCTAAAAGCATCTTCATATTGATTATCCCATGTGAATAATTTGTGACATTAAAATAGGGAGGTCTATTGGCAGCATCAATTTCCTCTCTATTATCCATGTTAAATAATAGTGTTTTAAAGAAATAAAAATTTGAGGTGACATAAATTTTTATATCTATAAAACAAAACTACAGTCATTATTGAAAATATTTTAGAAACAGTAAAAAAATAATCGAAATTCAAAAAGTAGAAACCTATGATACAAGTGTTGGTCATATAATGACACTCAAGAGGGAGTGATTTGAGTTCCTATAAAAATATTAGAGAAAAAATATTATTTAAATGTATTTTAATTTGAAATAAAAAATGTCCCAATTAACCAAAGTATCATATTTGTAATGATTTGGTTGTTTGAAAGATTTTTCAATGTCTTATTAGTACTCGGTTAAAATAATATTAGCTATTAATTTAACTTTTGAAATATCTCTAGAAAATAAAATTATAATATAAACACTATATAACATTAAATATGAAATTGAAAGAAAGGTTCTGTTCTATAAATAGATAAAGTAGTGAAACCCGAACATTGAATAGACTATAGGATTTAAAACAAGAGGTTTGGTCTCATGTAGAGGCTTAATCCTCGCTAATTTTTGATCACCTACCACCAAGTATTTTATATCAATAAATATTTATCCACACCATGGATTGTAAAAAACAATAGTATAAACAAATCAAGGTCAACTAAACCACCTCCATAGTTTTTATGGCAGTGAAAAATATAAACAGGCCATGCATAGACCTCTTACACTATTATTTGTTGGTGTGTAAGGTGTAAAAGATGGTTTGTGAAGAAATCGGAATATCTTAAAGTCTTTCAAAGGAGTTAGTCTTTTTTTATATAACAAATAGACAGACACTGCTCGAAATGCAGAAATAGTTCACAAACATATAAAAAATTGAGAAAATAGAGTTAGAAGGCTTTCTGTGATTGGCAATGAATCTTGGGAATCATGGAAGATATCATGAAATGAAAATTGAGTTGACTTCAAAAAATAGACAAAAAAACAAGGTGTATTGAGATATTTTGTCTCATATTTGTAGTGTGGTAATAGTATGATGGAGTAGTTATTCTCCTTTCTTAGTTTTGTTTCTAAAAAGTGTTCTTTAGTTTGGGTTCACAGTGGTATCTTCTGAGTCATTAGTTTTTGTGTTTTATTGGGAGAACTAATTTTCTTCACACTACGTTGATGAATTCTCTTATGATCGATTATACTCATTATACATTAGAACCCACAAGGATAATGACCTATATTACATCTTGGTACCACGTACCACGTATTGTAGTCTGACATCGATTAAATGTTGTCTATACAAGATAGATAAGTTCATTAATATAATTAGTTGTAAAATGTTTCAAAAATACAACCTTTAGGAACAAATTTGAATTTAAATGGAAAAGTATTTATTGATAGTGTCTCTGAATAGTGTTTTAGGAATTATATCTTGGACTTAATGAATTCTAAAAATAGGATTGGTGAGTCATGTAGTGGTGACTTAGGAACTGTAAGTCACTCTAATGGTAGGTCCTCTTGACAATGAGTCATACTATCATTACCTCATACTTATAAAAAATTATGAACATCGTTAAGTAATTCTGTTAGTAGGTTGATGCAATGACAAATCAGTGCTTCAATTTTTTAATGTGATGGTTTCCCGTCCTTTGTGAAAATTCTGAGTTCAACTGTCGAATGGTTGAACTACGGTGTCACTTCCTTTTTCAGAATTCAATGTTTGGGCTATCAGTAAGACAATTCAAAGTGATACATATAACTTGTAGTTCTATATCAACGATAACTCATACATAGCAGATTTTCATCCTATAGTAAGTCCACCATAACAGTTACTCAACCTGAATAGTGAAGGTGAAGCAACTATAATGGCGACTCATACTTAGTCAAATATTGGTAAACTGTGTTATGAGATGAAATACTAACATAATAGATTAAAATTATAAGTTAACATTATCCAAAATAATTAAAAACAATTAACATGATTTAACATGATGAATCACAATTAATCATGATTTGAACGTATTAAAACTAGAGGAGGCCAAAAGATGGAGTAAGAGTGGTTATTTTTTTCCCTGAACATTCCTATATGATAGTTTTTCTAGAATATTATTTAGTATCATCTTAAACATTGATAGTTGAACTATCCTAAAATTATATATCATCCATTTCGTAATATTTATATTTATTTTATTCATTGAAAATAAATATCCACTCTCTATTATTTTCCTATTTTCATCATCCCATATGTGATAACTAGTTATCTCATTACTATTTCCAATAAGAAAACACACTTCCCCTCCATATTTCCTTTATCATTAGAATGTATATGAAAATTTGTAACAATTATAATGATTTTGAGATGGATTAGCTTCAGTATCCTACCATAAGAATGTTTCATAAGAAAACATATCCTATATCATAATCTAAACTTTTTTCCCCAAGTAAGCCTTTATATTCAAGGACTCTTCCAGAAATAGTTTTGGAATTCTTAAGTGAGGACTCAAACCACAAGTGTTCTATATATTTTTTTGATTCATTCTTTCAGATATTTTATTTAGGTGTGGAGTCCAAGGAATATTATTCTTATGATGATTCCTTTCATCTAATATAATTCTTTTTAAAGGTATTCCAAATTTCATTAACACTCTTTTTTAGATAAATCATTCCACTGATTAATTTACTAAAACAAATCATATTTATTCTACAAGAAAAAATATATAGGATATGAATATAGAAAATTAAATGAATTATAAAAAGTACAATGATCCTATATATTGGTGAACTTGGAATGGTCCCCAAACATTCTAATGAATATGTTTTATATTTTTAATAGATGGATTTATTTCATCATTGTTGATGGTGCTCCCTGTCATTTTCCTAACATAAAACTCTAAAACCATTCAATGCATGTGTGATATAGTATTATTATTCTCTTTTCCACTTTAATATTATAATTTTTATTAAATAGGTGACTAATCATATAATGACACATTTTTAAACTATTCCTTGAAGTCATTTTTGTTGATAAAAATTCATCACTATATCTAGTAAAATTCAAGGTGCCATTTTTTATCTGGTAGCAATCACCATTGAACCTATGTTTATCTTCCAAACTATATTTGAAATGTTTTTCCTAAAATAGACCTAATAAATCTATATAATATAGACAATTTTTCTTTTATATACATTTATTATGTCTATCATATTTTAGTTTCAAGACACTCCCAATTTTTATTCGAATATAAAAATCAAAATTCTATGTTATATCTACAGATTCATTTTCCACTCGATATAATATTCCCATAATTCCTCATATATAATTAACCATGAATCTTTTGTCATTAGTTTAATGAAATGAATAATCTAAGGCAATAACCCAAGAATCTTTAAAAATGAAAAAGAGTGTTGGATTTTGGACCCTTAATCTATTGTACTGACTATTTTTTTTATACAAAAATGGGAAGCCTATGCCTAATTCCTATAAAAATTCTTAATATTCCCCTTTTCCCTAAAAATAAAATATATAGGACCTATAATTGTAAATTTACTTCAACTTATTCTTTGTGACTTATCATATTATATTTATTGTCATAATGGAATACCAAATGAACTACTCATCCATGTATAGTACACTCTTAAGGTCACTTCTGGATGAATTCTAAACTACTATCAACATTATATCCTAATTTAATATCATGTTTGGAATTTAATAAAATAAAATATATTCCTTCCCACTATATTTTCTCAAATTTATCACCATGGAATCATATCTCTCCAGAAGCAATTAATAAGGAAATATAACCCAAACATCGTATCTAAATTTGATATTCATTGATTAGAGATTCTATAAGAACATATTAAAGTAATTCCCATGATCAGTAGAAGGATATCAATCCAATTCTCTATGTTGAAAAATCTTCTAATTTCAAGGGTATTGAAATATCTTATATTAAATCTAAATCATTAAAAACCCCTAAAATAGTTTTCTTCAATATAGTGTTAAATGAATCATTTTATGAAACTAACATTCAAACCAAGAGAAAAGACTTATTATCCAATAAATCATATTCAACATTGTCATTTTCACTAGAGTATTTATCAGAAAAGGAGTTTGGTGATTTTAAAAAAAAATATATTTTCAAGTATCATTTGATAAAAAGAAATTTTTATTTCATCAATGTTAATGATATAAATTTTTTTCCATTGATGTAATTATTCTAATAAAGATAATATATATTTAATAAAAAATACCTTCCCTTGGATGAAATTGAACTGAATGATTTGAGTAATGTAGAATTGATTGGTAAACCATTTATATTACCTGTTAAGAGGGAAACCAATGATAAGTAACAAAATTTATTTCTATGTGGCCCAATTGAAAATCATATAGACACAATGTTCTATGAAAAAAAAAATTATTTAATTACTTCATCAGGAATAGTGGAAAAAAATCACAATGTTATATGGGGATGGGTTTATCCAATAACCTCATCATCTTGAGGAATGTCAACATGACCTAGCTATCTAATGACTACCAAAAAAAGGTTTACAGTCATACTATACATAAAATAATGAAAAAAGTGACCAAGAAGATTTTTATTTGTTTGAAAATGTTCTACAAATATGGGATACCAAAACAAAAATCATTTATTTTAAGAGATAAAAAATATTAAAGGACTCCATATTACATTTACTCTATAATTTGGTATTAAAAAAATTTACATTCAAATATGTATTATTCATAAATAATGTTCTATATTCACAGTTGGGACAATAAACCTCTTTTTACTGGACCCTACTTAGTGAACAAGGTGAACCAACCTCTAAGTATCATGTTCAAACTTCTTTTTAATTGAGAAAACTATGGTAAACTACTATATCATTAATTTTTTCTACCAAAAAATACTCACAGAGTAACAACCCAAGAGATGAATTTCTACTCTTTGTGAACATCAACTTTGAGAGCATAATTTTATGATCTCTACCTAATAATAAAAAACATACAGTAGAATTCACTTTCTCGATGACACTATGTTCTCTCACCAATATCTAATGGAATTTATGTCTAGTGAAAAATACATATTCTAAAAAACATTCAAAAACATTATAATCGAAAAAAATATTTATACGTTCTATCTGATGATCTATATGATATCATCTTTATCTATAAGTACCTGACATATGTAAAAGTAGAATATTCTATTTATATAAAATTAAAAATCTAAATATTAATATTAATTTATAATTAATAATAATTTCACAAAAATAATAAATGTTTATTTAATAAACGATAATTTTTTAGAGAAATGATTTTCTAGACAATAAATGATATTATTAGTCAATTTTCTAAAATATTTTTTTTATTCATATTAAAAGTATCCATTATTTATATATAGAGAGAATTAATGAAGTTGTTTCTCATATTATTTATTCATAATTCAAAAAACATGTTTTTAACAATTCTATATAAATATTTTTCTATCTAAATATATCTTTTTTCTAATTTTGGCTATTCTTGTAGAGCAATATATCAAACATGTTTTTTATCTTAATTGTTTTCATATTTTTTGGTTTTGGGGTGTAACATTATACAACTTTCATTAAAAAACTATATCCTCACGATTTTACACATATGATCATATTAATTCATATGGGGAACTCATAATTTACCATAAAATAGAAGATGGTCTTAGGACTATTTATGATGGTGAAAGAGTATTTTATACTAACAAATTTATATATACAGTATATAAAGGGTTCAAACCCATTCTTACTCTCCCATATAATTCTTGTAATTGATTTTGATCTATATCTATAAAGAATATCTTTTCTTAAATATTAAAAATTATTTATATTAAAATAATAAAACTACGTGTTTTAACTCATTATCCAATATAAGGTAAAAGGATTCATGTTAAGAGACTCTATAATATATAGAGTGAAAATCTATATATAATTAACTAGTAATAGTTTGATAGTATTATATTTCTTATCATGGTTTTTATAGACTATCCTCCCAATTTCCCCTCATATTGATACATTGTGTCATAAAATTCCAAACTACATTGCAATTATAATAATGAATATTTTTACCTTCTCTCATTTCATTAAACTTCTGGGATTTATGGCCTTAAAATATGTATTTATAGAATTTAACAAATTGGTCATAATAACTTCTTAAATGTTTCTTCACACAATATATATATATATATAATATAATTTTTCCCCATACTAATATTTTTCATGTGATCATTCATGATAATACATCTATATCTTTCTTGGTGTGTTTGGGAATTTGACTATGTTATGGTTGTTAAAAATATTTAAAATAACTGGTTTGAAATGTTAACATGGGTTCTCACTCTATCACATTTCTTGTTCTATTTTTATTAGGAATATTTCTTCATTTCTAATGGAATAAATTGTTTATTGGATTATTTGGTCTTCATCCATTACTATCATCATGAGAGTTAACCATAGGGATAATTATAAGATAATAACAATACAAAACAATAAAAATATATCCTCATGATGTCTCACATTATAACACTATATTGACAGCCAATAGTTTATAAAACTCATATTTTATCAGACTCTATTCAACTTATATCCCTCTTTATTTGACACATATCATCATTAGTTCACCCTTAGATTCATTGATTTGGTTTATATCATACTTCATGACTCAATACTAAATATTTTTGGCATGATGTTATCAGTTATGCATGAACATAACCCCTCAAGAACTGACCATTAGACAATACCAAATACTCCATTACATGGGTTTCAAGTCATATATTCTCCATTGAAATGGTGTTAGAGTAATTTTTATTTATTAATATATTATTTTCAACATTAATTTTCATATTTACATTTATCGAGGTGATAAATATGTACCAAAACCACTAATCAAAAAAGTCAAAAATAAAAGGTACCTCATTAAAAATATAAATGAAATAATTCCAAATATGGTATCAATTTTTTAATTTTCAATATTTAAATGTGGAAATATAAATTTTATTATAATCATGTCAAACACAATAAAAAATTTTTTTTTATAAAAAATCACTTTAATCTTAAAAATGAACATATGCTATAATCAAGTATATTGATGATTCAAATGTAATTAATTATATATTTCATAAAATCAAAAAAAAACATGTGTTACATTGAGATGAAATTAAAATAACGATAAGTCTTTATAATAAAAATAAATAAAAATATTACAAAAATTGGTATTTTTATTATTTAGTGAAAAATTATTATTTTAAAAAAAATTCACAAATATTAACCTTTTGATAAGACTAATATGCTTATTTTAAAACTTATTTCCTTTTTATAAATTGAAATTTAAAAAAAAATATAGAAATTAATTATTATATTTCATAATATAAAACAATAAAAGCCATTTTTAGAGAATAAACTTATTTTCAAACAATAAAATGAGTTTACTAAGAATTAAGTTTTTATTTCCAAATAATTAATCGATAAATTTTTATTTTTTAGGAACATTATTTATTATTCATTATTTCATTACTGCAATTTATATCTTCCAATTCAATGTCTAGTTTGTGTAGGTTATATTTGAATAAGAACATTTCATGGTCACATTAAGCTCAATGTTGCACTTTTTTAGATACTAATGAAAAATGAGTAATATTATATTAAATGGGTGTCACATTTTAAGAAAAGTTAAATTGTATTAATTCATTAATTATAAAAGGGCATCATTTTCCTCTTCATTATCATAATTTTAAATATATGATTTAATGGAAACTATTTTTTAACCATATTATTAACATATTTTAAATAATTCATACAAAGACCATGATGATACCAGGAAAAACATAGTTATTTTCTTATACTATCCATATAAACATTTTTATAAGTAGGTGAAGGAAAAACACATTATGTAATGAAGGTGGAAGTCTAAAAAATTCCGGAATGATGATTTCATTTTTCTTAATGGATAGGGTATCAGAATAAAAAATGTTAAAACCATTAATATAATAATATTAATGAATATGAATGATACTAACACCGTTATATTTTTTGGGTAAGAGTAAATTTGAATTATGAAAATTAAGAAGAAAAACTAAGTGGTTGATAATACTTATGTTAGGTTTCGTAATTTTCCATTATTGTCTCTTTGAATTTAAAGGGATTAGAAAAACAATGAGTGGTTGTGGATGTATGATTATGGGAGATAGTTCTAGGTACAATATAATGGTACATATTTAGGTGTCAATTTGAAGAATAAGTGAGTCTTGAATTTATGGAAGTGTGACCTTCTATATGTGATAGGAAGTGTGTTTTTTGGGGCACCATTAACATTTTAAAAAAATGTTATTTTAATTTTTTTTTCAAATATTAAAATTAGAAAAATTTATTTGGACAACATATCTTGTTCTAGAAATATCATAAACATTCAATTAAAGTAATTTTGTTTTAATGTTTTTATCCATTTACACGAGGTTAAACATAATTTACCCATTTACCGTGGTAACTAATTTCTAACTATTGAAATTAATGTAAAATAAAAATATTAAAATTTAATCTAATAAAAAATTGTAATCATATATTTTTTAGTTTAAAAATCATTTTATTAAATAAAAATTCTAAATATTTTAGTAAATAATTTTGAAATATGGAATCAAATAAAAAAACTTTTTAGATTAATTATTATTTTGGATATTAAATTATATATAAGACAATATTATATTTGATTATAATTTCAATGAAAAAACAAGTTTCGGTAAAAAATAAAATGAGGCTTTCAAGGAAATCTATAACCAAATATCACTTGAAAATAATTAATTTTAAATTTAAATATCAAAATGAGTTTCTATATTCAATGATTGCATAAAAAATAATACTAAGTCAATTTTGATATTAGGAATTAAAAATTTATATTTATTTTCATTAGTTTCAAATTAAAGAACATTTAAATTTTGTATTTGGATAAATTCATAAAATATAATTGAAAAATAATATTAAATGGAAATAAAATTTTTTTTATAAACATGTATTATTCTAATTTCATATTAGTTAAAAACCTAATTAGATTTAGAAGTATGGAGGGGAACCATTTATATGTGACACATAATCAGTTTGTTTGACCCAACTAAAAAACCATGTGAGATAAAATTCATTCTATATAGATTTATTTTTGAATGATTTTTCTTATCCAGCAAAAAAATCACAATATTATCAGAATTTTTTTTTGGTAACCACTATCTACCAAGTAATGTGCACCGGAAATTGGACTTGTAGTAACCTAATCACCATTTAATTAACTAAATGACCATTAAAAGAATAAAATAATGATAAAATAGACAACCATGATTTCCTTAGTATAGAAAATATCTAACATCTAAAGTATAAATTTATAAAAATTAGTCATTTTAGGGGACTGATGAAATTAAATAACTCATCTTTACACCCTCTTCCCAATTAATTTGCCTTAAATTAAATAAAAAAATACTCATTATTCATACACGAAATTCTATCTTCAGACCTAGGATACTACGCATCTTTATAGATATATTTATCCAGAAAAAATGTTTAATTTAGCATTGAGTTTCAATTTCAAACTTCCATTGTATTGAGAAACCACTTGTACACTATTTTATATTTCATTACAATATCCAACAACTAGTAAACAAATTAATAATAGAATAAATGAGTTACCCCTCTGGTTGAATATCAACAGTCAACTTATAATATGATGATCTATGTGTAATCATAAAAACCATACAAAATAGAACCTCGTTATTATGAATCTATGTTCTCCCACCTCAATATTATTGAATTTTAGTTCGGTGAAAAAACATATTCCAAAAAACACTATAAATCATCACTTTGAGAAAAAATTGTTCATATAGATAGTATGATGATATCAATATAATCATTTTCATTAGGAATGTTTCTCATGGTGAACCTGAAGAAACATCCATAAGCCCAAAAATCCACCAATTCAACAATATATCTTGATTTCAGACTTATTCTTTTCTAATTCAATAGATATCTCTTCCACTATCTGATTCTTGTAGTTCCCAAAACATAAAATGATAAACATCCTCCTACTGAGAAACAATATTTCCAAATAATTTTTTAGACTATCATATTTTTAAAAATATCCTCAACATATTTCTCCTAAGAAACGTTATGAATATTCCAAAATTGATCTTCAAATTTTGTGATACATAATCTCATTTTGTTTCTCCCTTCAATGAAATAGTAGGTTGAGATAAATATGAATGGAACTCTGACCATCACAAAATGATATACCTCTATTAGATCACTTTATGTGATTATTCAATATGAACATAAACCATGTATTCTTATTATCTACATCCATAGTATAAATTTACTTTGCTTATGTTGTATATAAATTAAACACTAGTTTTAACTAATATATCTAACCAAATTTTGTTCCATAAAAAGTAAATAGAAAAGATGTATTACCGTTCCTTGAGCATATAACTTCAGGAATGTAATTATCCACAAAATATATTAACATATCATAATAATGAAGCATCCTATGAAAATTTAATGTAATGTAATATTCATTTTCGAGTTTCCCAATTTTTTCATTTTAGGATGCCACCTTAAAAGTATAATTTCTCTCATAATAAATTAAATACATGGTTATCCAAAAATCACTTCCTATATTAAAAATCCTACATTAGAATAAAAAAAGGAACATTATCTATGTCACAAACTTCATAATCCATTTATAATCTAAAAGTTTTTCTAATTTTTATGGGTTAAAAAGGGGTATTGATACATATTTATAGAGATTCCTTCTAAATATATCATTATATTTTATAATTTACTCATCCTGTGATAAAAAGAATAAACAATCTCTCTAATTCCTCTCAGATTTCATCAAATATATCTTCTTAACATTCCAATTATTTTCTGTATCAAATATTATAAACAATGAACCCTTATGTTCCTTCATCCATTGAAACTATATACCATCAATTTTTATATAATAACCATACAATATCAATAAGATATATTTTATATCTTCCAATATCTTTTTGTATCAAAAGTGATCAGAATCCCCTAAACTAGAAATTTATTAATCATGAACATGTAAACCTTTCTACTCCACTATCTTGGAGGTTACTTCCAGCCATTATAACATCATTTTAAGTTACAAACCAAATGTTCCTTCTAATGAACCACATAACCCTTTGTAATAATCATTTAAATTTCTTCCTCCAACTCCCCATGAAGTGTTTTTATCTTTATATCATTTTCCCTAAGTGTCAGTCATCATATAAAACAATATTAAGAACTATGAAAATGTTTTTAATGATTCAACACATTTGATAACTTTTGAAAAAATTAAATTCCTTGTTTTTTCTAGAACCCTTACATGAACAGTCAATTATTGTATCTCCAAGTTCCATCCTCTTACAATTTAAAATTAAAAACCAATCTTTTTAATTGATCTTGGATTTCATATAGTATCTTACCTAACTCAATATTTGTTTTTATATTTAAGTAAATCATTTCCCCTTCTATGGATGACTCCCAACTTCTTTAGTCCATAATGTAGCTTCATTATCTACACTATATAGACCCCTTCATATATAAAATATATAAAATTAAACTCAATAAAAATCCCCTAAATAGGTTTCCAAAGATGAGTGAATCTTTATAACATAACCATAGGTTCATATATCTATACCTCTATGTCTAGTAGTTTTCTTTCTAGTATTGGAATCTTCAACAGATCTTTATATGATACATTTATAATTGTTATTATTCCATCTAAAAATGATTTTTTTCATCAATATTTCTTTGGTACCCAAACTGATGGACAAATAGTCTTTAAATTTTTTACTTGAAAATTACTATCACAATTTTTGTCTTCTATATTGTTTATGATCACCTTGAACCTTGATAGTTTAACTATCATCAAATTACATCTCATGCAGGTTCTAATTTTTACATAGTTTTTATTCATTGGAATGATATCTTAACTCTATAACAATTTTCTATTTTCATCATCCCATATGTGATAACTAGTTATATTAATATCATACCCAATAAGAAAACTCAAATTACATTTCCCCTCCATAATACCTCTATCTCTAGAATGAATATGAATAATTTTTATAGGAATAAATATTTTTAAATTTTTTACCTCTAGTATCCAACCATACTAATGTTCCTTATTAATTGCATAACCCATTTCTAAATCAATACATTTTTCCCAAAGTAAGCCGCTATATTCAAGGCCTAAACCTAAAATCCATTAGGAATTCCTAACTGAAGACATAAACATCGAGTGTTCTATGTCATTATATGATTAAATATTTTAGATATTTTATTTTGGTTTGGATTCTAAGTAATATCATTATCATGATTTATTACTTTCATATTACAGAATTTTATTTATTGAAATTCCAAATTTCATTCACACTCTTCATCGGGTATGTTATTCCTCTAATTAATTTATCGAAACATATCATATTTATTCCATGTGATGGAAATATAAAACCTGAATGTTTCATTACAAATAATTTATAAAAAAGTACTCTGATCCACTATATTAGTGAACAAGGAATGTTCTGCACTCATTGGAATTAATGTGTTGTAAATATTTAATCCATGTATTTTCATCATCCATGTTGATTGAAACTCCATTATAGTTTCTTTACATAAATCTCTCAAGTCATCCATGGTCCATGTGATATAGTTTGAGTATAAACGTTTCCACTAGAAAGTTATTATTTTTATCTTCTAGGAGACTAAAATTATAATGACATATTTCTAAACTATTCATTAACGTCATTTTTATAACTACAATTTCATCACTCTATCTATTAAGATTTGTGGTATAATTATTTTCTTCATCAGAAATATCCCTGGAACCTATGATAATCATCCAAAATCCATATGAAAAATGTTTCCTAATATAAACATCATCAATCTATCACATAGATATAAGATTCTATCATAAACACAGAATATGTCTAACATATTTCAATTTCAGGACAATCCCACTTTTCATTCTAATATAAACACTAACATTCTAAACTATATCTGGAGATTCATTGTTCTCTAGATATACTCTACTCATGATTACTCATATATAATCAACCATGAACCCTTAGTCATCTATTTCATGAAATGAATCCCCAAAATCAATAACCCATGCCTCTTCTAGAATAATAAAGGTTATTATGATGTTGGGCCCTTAATCCATTTCACTGACTATTTTTTATTCGAAATGGGTAGTCTTTGTATGATCCCAACAATCAATCATGTTATACCCCTGCTCCACAATAATAAAACTTATATTACTTAGACTAATAAATTTACTTCATCATCCTCTATGTGGGTTATCATATGAAATTTTATTCTCTTAAGGGATTATCTGATGAACTAACTATCCATGTATAGTGCTGCTAAGAGAACATCTGGATGAAGTCTAAACTTCCATAAACACCATCTTTTTATTCATGATCATGTTTCGAATGACATAAAACTAAAATATTAATTCCCACTAGAGTTTCTCACTATTATCTCTATGTAATAACAACTCTCTAGAAGTGATAAATTAGGATAAATAGCCTAAATAACATCTCAAAATGTGATCTTCAGAGATTTAAGATTTTATCAGATTACATTGAAGTAATTTAGATGACCAAATATAGGATTTCCACCTGATTAAATATTTTGAAAGATATTATATTAACTAAAATATTGTCAAGTGACAATACATATCATATATTTATGCTAAAAATTTCTTAACCTCTATAATAGTTTTCTTCTATTTAATGTTAAATGAATTATTTTATACAAGTGACATCCTGACCGAGGAAAAAGTCTTCCTATCCAAAAACACTTATTTCCCTTTCTTTATTTCATTAGAGTATTTTAAAAAAAAAAGTATCTTGAAGTATTTTTTATTAAAATATCTTCATGTTACATTTTAAAAAAGGAAAATTTTATTACATCATAATTTTCAATATAAAATTTTACTTCCACTAGAGTAATTTTTTTTAATAATCTTGATAAAAAACATCAATTCCCTTGGGAGAATTTTACTCAAATGATGCGAGTAATGTTGAACTAACTGGTAAACCATTAATACAACTTTCTTTGAGGGGAACCCCAATAAGTCATACAATTTATGTTGGTTCAACCCAACTAAATATAATAGAGACCAAATGTTCACTAGATAAATTTGTCTATTTAATTTATTCATAATTCATAGTGGAAAAACAAAACAATGTTATATGAGGTGGATTTTATCCAATAACCCCATCCTCTTGATTAATAAACACTTGAACTAGGAAACTAATCACCACAAAAAAGCTATGATCACACTACACATAAAAGAGTGAAAACAATTGACCAACATGATTTTTATGGTATGATAAAGGCTGGAATCTATGGGATACCACTAAAAAAATCATTCATTTTAATAAATACATAATATTAATGAACCCCCTATTAATTTTACTCCATAATTAGGTATCATAAAATTAAGTTAGAAACATGAACTACTCATTAATCCAACTTTGTTATCATAGTTGGGCTACTAAACCTCTTTCTAGTTGACATTGTTTGGTGAAAGACGTGAACCAACCCCAAATTATCATGGTAAAACATTCCTTGACTTGAGAAATGTAAGGTAAACTATTAAATCATTACTTATAGCTATAGAGTAGTAGTCACTGAGTAACAACCAAAGATAAGAATTTAAAAATCTTGGTAAACATAAACTATAAGAGTATCATTTGATGATCTTTGTCTGATCATAAAAATATATAATAGGATTCCTCAATTCAAGGACTCTATGACCTCTCTCCCCAATCTGATGGATGAAATTTCTACTAAAAAACTCATATTCAAAAAAAAAATTTAGAATCAAAAAAATGGAAATACATTCATATCTTATATATGATGATCTATATTATATCATCTTTATCACGAAATATATAACCTATAAAAAAGAAGAATATTACAATGATCCAATATTAAAAAAGTCTTAATATCATTCTTAATTTATAATTAATAATATTATCATTGAAATAAGAAATTTGTATTCAATAAAATACATTTTAAAAAATATATATATTTCTAAATAATAAATGATATTATTAGTTAATTAGGTAAACTATTTTCTTCATTTATATTAAAACTAAACTCTATTTTATATATATAGGAAAATTATAATTTAGTTACTCATATTCATTCCAAAAAAAATAGAAAACTATTCCTTTAGCATTTATACACAAATATTTTTTATCAAAATATATCATTTTTTTAATATTGGTGATTATTGTGGATAATGATATTGATTTTTTTGATGGTTTTTATATATTATGGTTTTTTTGGTGTTAAATTATCCACCCTTAGAAAAATTATTTCCTCAAAATTTGACTAATATGATAAGACAAATTCATATAAAGAACTCATAATTAACAATATACTACTAGGTGGTCTTTGGAATATTTATAATGCTGAATGAGCATCATATATTCAAAAAATTAATATAAAACTAGATAATGGGAATAACTAATTAATAATATCACATAAAATTCATGTAATGGATATTAATATATATCCATAAGGAATAACTTCCCCTAATCCTTGAAAATTATTTATATTAAAATCATCTTACCATAGTTTTTAACTTAATGTACAATATATGGTGAAAGAATACATTTCATTATACTCTATAATATATAGAGTAAAAAATCACTATCTTGTTTGTTTGTACCAGTTTGATATGATTTTCCTTCTTCTCATGGTTTTTAGTGACTATATACCTCATTGTCCCTTAGATTGATATGTTAGGTCATATAATTCACAAATACCACACAATTATAATAATGAATTTGTGTATCTTCTCTCATTTCCATACACTTTTGAGTTTTATGAATATAAAATCAGTAGTTGTAGAATATTAACTTTTATTTAAGGAAGTTTACCCAATGTTTCATCCAACAATTATCATATATATAAAATTTAATTTTTTCCTTCATAATGTTTTTCATGTGATCATTCATGATAATCCATTTATCTCTTAGTTGGCGTGATTAGGACATTCAATGTGTTCACATTGTTAATTATATTTAATGATATATTATTTTTAATTCTAAAATGGGTTCCCACTCTATCCAATTTCAATTTTCTTGTTCATTCGGACAATTTCTTTATTTCCCATGGAACCTATTATTAAGTTGACTCCTTTGGTATTTTTCCATTTTTATCACCAAGAATGTTATGTTTGGCGACAATTATTAGAAACTATTCATAATTAACAATAAAAATAATTATCCTCATTATGTCACACTTTATATCACTATAATGAAATCATATAGTTCCTATAACTCAAACTGTATCGTACTCGATCCAACCTATATACCTATTTATTTTAAAAATATCATACTTGGTAAAACCAATGTTACATTGAGTTTTTTTCAATCATACTTCATAACATAATACACAAAATAGTGACCCAAATTATTATGATAAATCATAAGATATTCTAAAAAAATTATAATTGAAATATATTCTCTAAAATTTTACCTTATCCTTACTTAATCAACATTAATCATTAATAAAATTATATACCAATGTATATATATGTTATCAATAACATATCTTTACCAATAACAATTTTTTTCTACTTGATATTAAAATATAATGTTATTAAATATTCCTTTAAAATTTAAAATAATCATTATCATAAAATGGTAATAACCACTAAGTCGTAAGGCCAAAAATGATTCACTATATATCCTAATCCAAAAAATGAGATCAAATTCCCTAAAATTATCACTAAGGAATTATCAACCCCATGTTTACCAATTACTATCTTACATAGATCATATAAATCAAACATCCTTTTATTATCTCTATGTTATGTCCATATTAAACTTAAGAGTTATCCAAACATCAAACATTTATTTCCAATAGTTATCCCCTAAAACATAAACTTGAAGAAACATAAATTTTCCTAGTTATTGATACCATTAAATGTATTATTCAAAACAATTAATGTATAACTACTGAATAATAATCCTTATATGTTTTTTATATTTTTAAAAAGATTTATAATATACAATAATTTGATTGATATACATGTTTACTAATTTTAATATCTATGATTTTCTTGAAAATATCAATCCCATTGACGTAGTTTAGTCAATGGCACCCAATTTTTTCATTATAAAAGGAATATATTAATATTATAAAACATTTATTTAATCTTCTTTATCTGGTTAATAGACATTGTTCTTTCTATGTGAATAACTTTCTTTGTTTTTAGTTGATCTTATCTTAACCAAATACTAAAACCAAAATTGTTATGATAATATCCAAAATATTTATATGAAAAAATCAATCTAAATATTTTTTACCATATGTAACCTTATTTTAACATATGATTCTTTTTGGGTCAACCTATGATTATCCTTATTTAATACATTGAAATATAATGTAATTTTTCTTTTAGGTTTTAAAAAAACTCAGTTAATATCAATCATAAATTCAATATAATAGTCCATAAAAATAATGTGATTATCTAAATAATATCCCCTCTGAGTGTCTCTCTTAGGGTAAAGACTTAGTAACACTCATCATGTAAAAGAGTTATGATTGAGTAAATGCTAAAATATGCATTATTAGGGTTATTACCCCTATGTGAATTTGTTCACATCCATATCTACATCCCAGTATCCATACATGGTTGAATTTCATTGAAAATTGACACAATCTCTGCCATAACAAGATAATGAGAGGTTATCCAATACTCATACTTATTCATAGCTTTTATAGTAAAGTTATTTTATCATAAACCCCAAATAAAATGTTCATTATTTTCTAATCATTAATTCATATACCATTCTATATGGTAATCTGTAACATTGAAATTGTTATCATTATCAAATTATTGGTCAAAACATTTTCCTGAAAAAATATCCTAATATCCATAATTATTTAAATATTTCTTCAAATAAAAATTATAGTTCCCTAAACCTGCACTCTAAGATCCACTACTTATAAGATGATAATTTATATACATGTTTTGATTCCAACTATAGAAGCATAATTATAGCCATCCATAATTAATAAAATAAATATTGATTATTCAATATCTTACACATGAATAGTATTTTTAGGCTTAGATATTTTTAGAATTAGAACAAAACATAATTTGATAACTTTATATATATTTTCAACAAATGGAAATATTTCTTATTATATATGAAACTACTTAATTCAGTAAATATGTTCAATGTCACCCACAAATTTATTCACACATTTTTTCTTTATAAAAGTTTCTTGTATAATAAATTTATCTATAACATTAGAAAATGAAGATATAATAAGTAATTATATCAAACACTCAATAAGGAAAAAAATTAGAAAATTATTGATAATAATTGTATAAATTATATAGAAATAATTGGTAAAAAATATGAATCCCTAATGAAATTAAAACCAGGAGCATACTATATCAATACAATAAATTAAAACATGGATATCAATTATTCTATTATCATACTAATGGAATTCATAATGTTGGGTGTCAAAAACCTAAAATCAAGGCCTTGTTCTAATAAAATTTACTTTTCATGAAGACTGTTGTCAATGCGTCCTATTGTAAAGGCCCTATTCCAATATAATTTCATATTATTGGAAGGGGAATACACCTAAACCAAGCATATATTTTCTCTAGATACCCTTCGATGAATTTAGGTTCTAGATAATGTTGTCCCCACCCTTCACCTATTTACGTCCAATTAGTTGACCAAAAGAGATAATAAATAAATAATACACAATCATCCTTTCTGATAATCAACTTTAATAAAATAAAAAACAATGAATTCCAATAAGATTCCCTATAACAATAAAAGAAATAACATGATCATAAACAAACTAGAGGAAAAATTTGGATGGATAAAAAATACATAGTCGAATAGAAAATATATATTTTTATTTTAATACCAATAATTTTAACTATGGCAATATAATAACATATATTCTAGGTGGAAAGTGGTCTAATATGAATTATGTACAATGCTATGTTTTTACTAGATATAGTAATGGGTATATAACTACCATAACCCATCCCATGGGGCCCCTGTCGTGACTACCCCAAACCCACCTTCCATAGGCCATGGGCTGGCGACTAGCACCAAAAGGCGTATTCCCTAAAACTGGGAAGGCAATGCCTTTAAAACTTGTAAACACACACTACCAAGAACCCAGAAAGATACGAACAAAAAGAAAACTGTATAACAAAATAGTGCTGAATGTAAAAAGGGGCTGGAATACAAGCCCAACAGTAAAGTACAAAAAACTGAAAGTACAAGTAAACTGGAGAAAATAAGAAGATATATGTTGGGTCATACTTCAAGGTTCCTACCTAAAGGGTAGGTGCAGACTGCCTCCTCAGCACTCCACGTCCATCCATATCCTCCGTGTACAGACTCATCCAAAGGTACTCCTCCAGGCACCGTCCAGTCCTGGTACCCTCAGTCTCGATCAATGTTGTCTGTCGTCTGCACCAAACACAATAAAGTGCGGGCTTAGCCCGTGCATGGGTGAGTATAACTATACTCAGTAGGGACCCCAAGACCCTAATGTTCTCACAAAATCCAAAAAGGATAAACCAAAAAGGATGGAAACATCTAATAACCCTACTTTGTTATATTCTCATACAAATACCTAAGTTATCAAGTAAACTCATCTCAATCATCAGGAAAACACAAAGTCCAACTCTAAAGCCCCAGGATCAACAGTTCCAAAGAGGAAGAAAAACAAAAAAGGTAAGAACCACCCAGGTACGAACTCATCTCACACCAGGTATAACTTAAGTACAATAATTTAGATTATTTTATGTAACTACTGAATCATCTTACTCTATTAAGAGGCATACCCACACAAGATCGCTCGGTGATGACCCACACAAGATCACTAGGTGATGACCCACACAAGATCGCAAGGTGATGACCCACACAGGATTGCTAGGTGATGACCCACACAAGATTGCACGGTGCTGACCCACACAAGATCGCTAGGTGCTAACCCACACAAGATCACAAGGGGTTGACCCACACAGGATCCCTAGGTGCTGACCCACATAGGATCGCAAGGTGTGACCCACACTAGATCACTTGGTGCTGACCCAAACAGGATCGTAAGGTATTGGCCCACACATGATCCCTAGGTGCTGACCCACACAAGATCTCTAGGTGATGACCCACACAGGATCGCAAGGTGCTGACCCACACAAGATCACTCAAAGTGTTGACCCACAAAGGATCGCTCAACATTCTTCACATCACAACCAGCTACAGGGTTCACGCACAAAGCTCGCTCGTCTCTGGTAGGGTCCAATCCTCAATCCATTGGGCGATACTCCAACTCCCATGAATTATCATGAAGAATTATCCTAATGGTCCGCCAAGTCTATGGGTCTCAATGCAATAAATAGTGCATCAATCGAACGCTCGATGTGTGAGTTATTAGCCTTTTAGTTCTGAGGGAAAGGTTGGATTTGAGCTCGATCCAACCTGACCATTTCCCAACTTTATGAAAATATCTTTTTGAGTATACCAAATTGACCGTCTCGCTCCAAGATTTCCGGAACAACAGACGATTCGTCAAATGGACATCTGGTGTCAATGATATGGCAAAAAATGCATAAATGGTTCAAAGTGGGTCAGAGTCCGGTCTGACTCGGTCAGCGCTACTTGGTTCGGGGTGACCCGCCCTGACCCACTGGGTCTGGCTTAGCCCGTGTTGGGTGACCCGACCTGGGCAGCATCCCACGGGGTGGCAGAGGCCACGAGTGGTGCAGAGGGCAGCGCACGACGTGGTGGGCCGCGGGCAGCTCGGAGGGCCACGAGCGGCGCGACGGGGATACGGGCGGCGCGGTGGAGACACAGGGTAGCACAATGGGGCCGCCGAGCAATTCCGAAAGGCCGTCAGGTGGCGCGGTGAGGCCGCGGGTAGTAGTGATGGCTGCAGATAGCGGAGGCCATGGGCAGCAGTGGTCGCAGACCGTGGAAGCCTTGAGGCGGCGGTGGCCGCGGGGCAGTGTCGTTGTGCCTTGTCTTCGTCTTGGTCGACGGTGGTGTTGGCTGTCGTTCTCGTGTTCCACCGGTGCCAAACACTGGCATCGATCATCATCACTAACACGAATAACACACAAGAAAAAAAAGAATGGTAGAGGGGTTGGACAATGTTTTTTTTGGCCCGCACCCTCGGCATTAGAGATGTAGAAAACGGCCCAACTAATACTTAAATCAAGAACATCAATCTCCAAAATCCCCCGACAAGGATTATTCCCATCCCAAAGAAAAAGAAAACATCTGCTCTTTTTTTAAAAGGGAAGAACATGGGAAGTATAATTGTTCATAAAAAACCCCTACCTCATTTGATTTGTCGACGGAGGTCGCGAGGAAGGAGAAGACGTCATTGGGGATAGACGGATGTCGGTGATGTCAGTGTTTCCTCGATTTTCGGTGGATATGTTCCTTTTTGGAAATCCTTTGATGGTGTTTGGGGAGGAATTCGTCGAATGAGAAGCATTCTTCATTGGCATTCTTCGTTGGAGTATGTGCTCTTCCTAGTTCCCCCAAGCTCCAACCATTACCCATGATTAAATTCCCCTAACCCAACAAAAAGAAAAGGTAGCCAATATAATAAAATATGTTGGAATATTTACAAATTAGAATAATTAATTAATTGGGTTGGTATATTAATTAAAAGGATGTGACATAATTAATCAAGGGAAAGTTCAAGAGACTTCCCCTCATTAAAGTGGGAGGTACAAAGGGGTTTTAACCACTGGTGGTCACCACCACCATAACATCTCAGGGGAGGTTTTAGGTTCAGTGGTCCCCAACTCCATAACCTCAAGTGGATGTTTTATTCTGGAGGTCTCCACATCTCAACATCCACAAGGAGATTCAAATAAAAATAACAATAATTATTACCCAATTTTATTTATGTTTTATTCTTTCACGAATATGTGGAAAGCTAACTTCCACCCTCGACCTACTGCGGTCTAGGTGATGGTCTCCTTAAGCCAATACCGGCGCTGCGAGTTCAACTGTGTCCTCATATTTAAATTATGAGCATCAGTTTAAAAGTTACAAAAACCCACTTGCATGTTTACTAAACATACCCAAAAAAACGTTCAGAAATTCATTTCGGGCACTCTAGGCCTCAGAATCATGCGCCATAAATTTTCACAGACTGGTAAAATTCCCATTTAATTAAAAAAAATTACATGAAATTTTCTAGGTCTTTACATTATCCCCACCTCAGGGCTTTATGTCTCCGTAAGCCACAACTCAAACTAAGGGAACAAGTGGGGGTAATAATCACACATCAGAGCCTCCCACACCCATGTGCTCTCCTAGAGGTTACTGTGCTACCAACGAACACGCACCAGTGGTATCGATCATCCAAAAAAGACCCACTCTTGTCGATCTTAAATCTCTATTGGAACATTTGTAAATGTCACCATATCGTTAATGTCTAGCTCTCCATGGTTGATGATGTGAGAAGGGTCATGCACATATCTCCCCAGTTGGGATTTGTGGAAGACGTCATGCACCTCGTGCAACTGAGATGGAAGATCTAAGTGGTAAGCCACCTCACCAATCCTACTGAGGACCTGAAAAGGTCCGATAAACCTCTGAGATAAGTTTCCACCTTGGCCAAATCTCCACAAAACTCGTCGACATGAGACCTGTAGAAAGACATGGTCCCCATCCTCGAACTCTAGAGGTATCCATCTCCTGTCAGCATAATACATTTTCCTACTCTGTGTAGTCATCATCCGCTCCTTGATGATCTACACATTCTCTATGGTTACTCATACCATCTCTGGTCCCACTAGTGCTGACTCCCCTGGGTGAGTCCAGCACAAAGGTGATCTGCAAAGCGGCCAGCTGCTCCATCGACTCGCCTAGCAGCTGTATACCAAACCTCCTGCTGAGTGCATCTACTACAATTTTCCCCTTCCCAAGAGTATAAACTATCTCGAAGTCATAGTCCTAGTGGAACTCAAGCCAACGTCGTTGTCTGAAGTTCAGTTCCTTCTGAGAAAATATATACCTGAGACTCCTGTGATCTGAGTATACTGTATAATGCTTGCCCATCATGTAATGTCACCACATATTCAAGGTGAAGACCAATGTTGATAACTCTAGGACATGGGTAGCATAGTTCTTCTCATGCCCTCTCACCTGTCAAGAACCATAAGCGATAACTGCTCGCACCAACATCAGGACACATCTGAGTCTGGTCGCTGATGCGTTGCAGTAGACTATGTACACTACTCCCTCCTCTATAAGCCCCAAGATGGGGGAACTAGTCAACCTATGCCTTAGCTTATGAGAACTCTACTGGCATCTCTCTGACCAAAAGAAGGGTTCCCCTTCTTCATCAATGCTGATAGAGGTTTTGCAACTCTGGAAAAATCTGGTACAAATCTCTGGTAGTTTCTGGCCAAACCCAGGATACTCCATACCTCCGTCACACTCCTCGGTGGTTCCCAAGGAAGTACTGCCTCGATCTTCACTAGATCCACTGCAAATCCAGCCACCAATATGACATGTCCCAGAAATTGAACCTCTCGAATCCAGAACCGGCACTTAGAGAGCTTACAATTAAGCTGGTGCTCTCGGAGTGTGTCCAGTACTACATGAAAATGATAGGCATGCTCCTCCTCAGTAGTCGAGTAGATCATAATGTCATCGATGAATACTACTACAATGTGATCAAGGTATGGCTGAAAGATAATGTTCATGAGTCCCATGAACATTGCGGGAGCGTTGGTCACACCAAATGGAATAACCAAGAACTTGTAGTGGTCGTACCGACATCTGAAAGCCTTCTTCTGAACATCCTCGTCTCGTACTCTGAGCTGGTGATAGCCTGATCTTAGGTCTTTCTTTGAGAACCACCTTGCACCCTTTAGTTGATCAAAGAGATCGTCAATCCTCGGGAGTGGGTACTTGTTCTTCACAGTCACCTGGTTAAGGCCCCGATAGTCGACACAAAGTCTCAAGATCCCATCCACCTTCTTGGTGAACAAAATTGGGGTTGCCCAAGGAGAAATATTGGGCTGAATGAATCCCTTCCCCTGTAAGTTTTCCAGTTGTACCCACAGCTCACGATGATCCACAGGAGTCATCTGATATGCTGGTGTAGATATCGGTGTCGTCCTAGGGTACAAGTTAATGTAAAATTCCACCACTATGTGAGGAGGTTGACCCAGAACATCATCAGGGATGATATCCACGCACTGGTCCACCACTACAGGATAATTCAGACTCTCTACATCAACCGTTCTGAGGGTAAGGCTAGCCAACTGTGGTGTAATTGGCTACACCCTCCTCCGAGTAAGTCCATCTTGTGCTTCATAGGCACCCTTCTCACTGGTGATGGTAAAACTGGTCCCATCCATGCAGAAACACCACACTTTTCACCTAATACAGTCAATCTGAGCATGGTCTATAGATAAACATTTCATACCCTAGATGACATTGTAAGGCCTGAACGCTGCTACTAGGAGATCATAGCCAAATATCTCACCTCCTAGAGTAATCTTGCACTTCTAGAAACAATATTTAATCATCAAATCCTCTCTCGTAGAAGTCTCTAGCCATAAGGATCGAGCCAATGGCACCGTCGGAATCTCCAAGCTCCAAATGAGGGTAGTGGCAATAAAATAATGACTGGAACCTGTGTCTATAAGTACTGCAACTAAGGTGGAGTAGACACAGATCATACCTTGTATAATCTCCGGAGCACCGTGATCGTAGGACTCAGCTTCCAGGAGCTGAGCTCGCCCCTGTCCTCTTGTTCCATGTGGTCGGGGTGGACCACCTGGTGGTGGTGGCGGTAACATATCGAATCGCCACCCATAGCCAGCTGCAAGGCCAGCTCCTCTGCCACATCTGCCTGCTCTCTACAGACCTCCTCGGTCAAACCTCTATCTCTGCCTGGGAGGTCCCTCGACCATCTTCTGATCATCAATACAGCCAGCCAAAAAGTCACGAGCCATGTGACCCTGCCCGCCACATGCTTAACACTACCCGCACTTGGCCTAACAAGCTCTATCTCGGGTGCCCTGCACAGCTGACGCCAAATCCTTCGGTCATCCAAGTGAAGGTCTTGTCCTTTTGGACCTCTACATATTTTGTCTACTACCATATATACAAGACTCCTCTACAAGACGGGTGGTGGTGGGTCTCACTACAGGTGACTGCTCAGCAAGGAAACTCTCCACTAAAAGGGCTCGCTCTAACACCCCCGCCTGCGTCGGGATGTTATGTGAGATCATCGAATCCCTGATCTCTTTCCTGAGTCACTGATCAAAGGTTAGGGCCCTAAAGAACCAGTCCCACACCATATCTGTGGAGTAGCATGAGAGGTCAGTGAACCTCGGTGAGTACTGAGCTATAGTCATACTTCCCTACTGCAGATGAAGAAGCTCATGTATGTGCACTGTGCGAAGAGTCATTGAACAAACTCTACTTGAAACAGGCTCTCAAAGTCTACCCAGAGAAGCATCACCTCATCATGAAAGTGGAACATAAAGATCCACCATATTCCTGCAGCTTCCTATAGAAGACAGGCGACAAGGATCACCATGAGATCAGTTGGTGTCCCTACAAGTCGGAATAGTCTCACTACATCCTCCAACCAATCCTCAGCTGTCTGTGGGTCCATCTCTCCCCTGAACCTGGGTAGCCTCTGGCGTCGGAACTCATGAAATGTTCTCAATAGGTATGCACTCTATCCTACTGGGGTTGTTTGTATCGGTTTTCCAATGGGTAGAGGTACCACTAGTGCCTCCACTGGTGCCTCTACTAGAAAAGGGCCCTCTACCGAGGCCTCGTCACTCGGTGGGCCATCAGTGTGTACTACTCTAAGAACCCTAGATGGCTGTCTTAATGGAGGAATCCTGAAAAGAAACAGGTGCACCACGATCAAAAAAGTTATACCTAGTGATATGACAAAAAGATATCACAAAGAAAACTCTTTAAAACACACACGCAATTAGTTTTTTATGCACTGAGTTAGAAATCAGATGTCAGGGTCCTGGTGTATGGATACGTCATCCACCGTACCAACACTGGATTCCCTAAACTAATAACCACACTCACTAAACTCAACATTATTACTATTAAAATGAAAGATCAGAGTCAAATGTTATATGGTATAACTGACTCCTCTGATACCAATTTCTCACGACCCGTCCCCCTAGGGCCCGTGCCGTGACTACCCCAATCCCGCCTTCCATAGGCCAGGGGCTAGAGACTGGTACTAAAAGGCATATTCCTTAAAACTAGGAAGAAATTTCCTTTATAACCTGTAAACACACATAACCCATCACACAATAAGATATGAACTACAAGTAAACTGTATAACAAAAGAATTTTTAAAGTAAAAAGGGGCCACAATACAAGCCCAACAGTAAAGTATAAGAAACTGAAATTACAAGTAAACTGAAGCAAAAAAGAAGATATCTTATAGGTCTTCTTCTGAGGTTCCTACCTGAAGGGTAGGTACAGATCACCTCCTCAGCACTCCATATCCGTTCGTCTCTTCCGTGTACCAACTCATCGTAAGTTCCTCCTCCGGGCATCGTCCAGTCCTGGAACCCTCAATCTCGATCAATGTTTTCTATCATCTACCCCAAACACAACAATGTATGAGGATAGCCCATGCAGGGGTGAGTATAAAGATTCTCAGTAGGGACCCCAAGACCCTCAAAATCTCACAAAATCTAGAAAGGATAAACCACAGAGGAAGGAAACAACTGATTACCCTAATTAGGTATATGCCCATACATATACCTAAGTTATCAAGGGAACTCATCTCAATCATGAGGAAAACACAGAGTCCAACTCCAAATCCCTTGGCTAAACTGTTTTATAAAGGAAGAAAAACCACAAAGGTATGTACTACACTTATAAGAACTCAGCTCACACCTGTTATAACTTAGGTACAATAGTAGAGATGATTAGATGTAACTACTGAATAATTTTACTCTGTTAAGTGGCATACCCACACAGGATCACTCGGTACTGAACCACACAAGAGAACTAGGTGCGGACCCACATATGATTGAAAGGTGATGACCCACACAGGATCGCTAGCTGATGACCGACAGAGGATCGCAAGGTGCTGACCCATATAAGATCGCTAGGTGCTGACCCACACATGATCACAATGTGATGTCTCACACATGATTGCTAGGTGATGACCCACACATGATAGCAAGGTACTGACCCACACAAGATCTCTAGCTTGTGACCCACATAGGGTCACTAGGTGCTAACCCAAACAGGATCGCAACGTTTTGACCCACATAGGATTTCTCTAAGGGATGACCCATATAGGATTGCTCTACATTCTTCACGTCACAGCTAGCTATAAGGTTCTCATGCTAAGCTCGCTCATCTTCGGGAGGGTCTGCTCCTCATTCCATTGGTTGATACTCCAAGTTCCACAAAGTCTCCCAAAGAAGGTTTACAATGGTCCACCACATCATAGGGGTTTCAATGCAATAGACAGTGCATCAATCGGATGCCCAGTCTGTGAGTTATTATCCTTTTAGTCTCGAGGGTCCGGTTGGATTCATGCTTGATACAACCTGACATTTTCACAACTTTATCCAAATCTCCATTGGAGTATACCAATTTGACCGTCTCACTCAAAGATTTCTGATGCCGTAGATGGTTCATCAAATGGATGTCTGGTGCCAAAGATATGCCCGAAAATACGTAAATGGGTTGAAGTGGGTCTGGGTCCTGTCAACCCAGTCAGACCGACCTAGCCTGACCTAGCCTAGGCTGACCCTGTTCGGGTCGACCTGACCCAACCCACTGGGTCCGGACCGACCCATGTTGGGAGGCCCGACCTGTTCAGCGGCCCACGGGGTGGCTGAGGCAGTGGAGGCCATGAGCAGTAGGGAGGGCCGCAGGTGGTGTGGTGGGGACAAGGGAGGCACGGCGGAGCCGCAGATGGCGGGGTCTGGGGATGGAAGAAGTCACGTGAAGGTGGTCGCCACAGGGTGACACTATTGCGCTGTCACCTTCATCACAACTGACGGTGGTGCCAGCCGCTGTTATCGTGTTCCACCAGTTCCAAATGCTAGCACTGGTCGATGTCACCAACACGAGGAACATACAAGAAAAAAAGAACAATGGAGGGGTTGGACCATGTTTTTTTGGCCCGCACACTCCACATTAGAGTGGTTGCAAATGACCCAACTAAAACTTAAATCAAGAACGTCAAACTCCGCAATCCCCCAGTAGTGATTATTCCCAACCCGAAGAAAAGGAAAACATCCGCTCTTTGTTTAGAAGGGAATAACATGGGAAGTATAAACATTCATAAAAATCCCCTACCTTGTTTGATTTGTCGACAGAGGTTGCGAGGAAGGAGACGTCTTCATTGGGGATAGACAGATGTCGGTGACATCAGCATTTCCTCGATCGTCAGTGTAGATGTTCCTCATTGGTGATCCTTCGACAGAGTTTGGGGAAGAATTCATCGAAGGAGAAGTGTTCTTCATTGGCGTTATTCGTTAGAGGATGTGTTCCTCCTAGTTCTCCCAAGCTCCAACCTTTTCAAATAATTAAATTCCCTCATCCTACCAAAAAAAAGTTATCCAATATAACAAAATTTGTTTGCATATTTTCAAATTGGAATAATTAATTAATTGGGTTGGTGTATTAATTAAAATGGGGGGGTGGCATAATTAATCAAGGGCAAGTTCAAGAAACATCCCCTAATTTTTGTGGGACGTTCAAAGGGGTTTTAACCTTGAGTGGTCCCCACCACCATAACCTCTCTTGGGAGGTATTAGGATCAGTGGTCCCCACCTCCATAACCTCAAGTGGAGGTTTAATTTTGCTACTCCCCACATCTCAATAGCCATAAAGAGTTTCAAATAAAAATAAAAATAAATGTGACACAATTTTTTTGATTTTATTTTTTCACGGATATGTGGAAAGCTAAATTCCACCCTCGACCTACTGAGGCCGAGGTGAAGGTCTTATTAAGAGAATACCGGCGCTGCAAGTTCAACGATGTCCCTAGATTTCAATTCCGAGCACCAGTTCAAAAGTTACAAAAACCCACTCGCACATTTACTAAACGTACCTGAAAAAAACTTCATAAATTCATTCCAGGCACTCCGTGCCTCAGTATCACGCGCTGTAAATTTTCACGGACTTTTAAAAATCCCATTTAATTAAAAAAAATTTACATTGAAATTCCGGGTCTTTACAATAACTAGAATAAAACATGAATAACAGTTTCATAATATATAATTTGAAACGAAGTTTATTTTTTCGTAAATATATTACATGCAGTGAAAAGAAATTTAATGTTTTTTTGTTATGTGATTTTATATTCCCAGATAAAAATTATATAATAGAACAAAAAAACAAAAGGGTACAGTGTACCCAAATTATATGAAATAATTTCAATGAACGTTCATTACTCAATGAACACACATTGAGTTATAAAAAATCATCACTTTTTGGGAAAGTGATTCATCACCTGAAAATGAATAAAGAGACATAATTTGGATAGTAAATCTAATTAAATATGAAAAAAATAAAATTAAGGGGATAATAAATCAATATAACACCATTTAAAGGGATACTCTTGTTTAAAATGTACAATGTCTCATAGAATGATACTCGAGATCAAGAAAAGACATTAATCTGAAAAACTACCAAATTAGAACCCCTTGAAAGAAAGTGATTGTAATTAAACTTCCAATAACATTATTAAAATATACTTCGTGATTTTATATATCCAATGGTATAAGGCACACCATAAAATTGATTTGTTTTTATAATTATGATATATGTCTTAATGAAGGATAATTAAGAGGAAAACCATTACAACCACTGAAACATTGAATCTAAAATCTCATGATAATGATAACAAGAAATAAGATATTGAATATAATGAAATATATATTAATCATGATATAAATATTACAATCAGGAGGTATGTACACCATACTAAATCTAACATGTTTTATAACAAAATCATTTCTTAAGGGAATGAAATTGAGGTTGAAACCATTACCTCTTATTATAACATCTGTAAACCCATTTTAACTCCATAAAAATATTTCATTTATGTTCTTATTTCCAACACATAAATCATTTACCCATTCCACTGAGACACTTTCCTGGGTGTCTCCATAAAAAGTTAAGAAAATAATAAAAAATATCACTTTTATCTACATGGTCTCCACCACTCAAGTTCATAGAAAACTCCATCCTTCTCTTCTTTACTAGGTCTCTATATTGGTTATGGTATATGTAAGTAATCATATTTTTTGAAAATTGAAAAGTCATGAACATGATATTTCCACTACTATCAACATATCATTTGATTTTATGTTTTCACAAACTTTTCCATCATGTTCTATGTCAACATGATCCCTTAGGGTTCCAGCCACTCACTAAAACCCAAAATCATAGTTTTTGAAACAATTATCCTAGAAGAAAAACCATATAATAGTTTTTATGGAGTTCTAATATTGACTCCTTATTTTTAATCTATGATACATAAGGTTTAACCTAGTTCATTAATTTTCATTATCTATTCAAATACTTTATAATGGATTGTTAATAAAATGTGAATTACACTAAGATTATACCTTAGGAGGGTTAAACATGGTGAAAAGAACAGTCTGTTGTCATGTAGTGGGTTGTACAAAAGTAAGGCTTAATAAACATTTTCTAAGATCAAACCCCTAGGCATACCTATGACATAACCACGTCTACTTATAAAATCAATATATAAATTTATTGATATGATTAACCAATAATATCTATTTAACTAGAAAATTATGATTCTATTTTATAATTACACACAAAATTTACCTTAGGGTTATGATATTTAAACTATATTTTTATCAATCTAGTTTCCAAGGATTCTATTAAAGTTACACTAATTCCAACTATAGTGGATCAAACATCGTATTCGCTGACATATTTTCTACTACCATTACATTGGAATGATTTTAAAGAAATTATACCAAATTATGGATTAGTTTTAAAATATTGGAAAAATAGATATATACATGATCCATGTATTACAAATAATTACATTAATTACAACATATTTTTTTTCAAGGATAACTTAATTCCCTCTTAACATATCCATGCATATCATTATATGTAATCATCTTGGATTCTTGGAGAATGTAAAGAAAATAATGGTAATCTAAAATTCTTAGTAAGGTTTATGTAAAGTTGAAACAATAATGAATCCATGAGAATAATCATTATGGCATGGTAAATAACTAAACATACATGTCATGTAATTAGTAATCTTTTTTGGAGGGCATAAACAGTATTGAAAGGTATATAACTGAGCTCACATAACATTTAAAATTATTGGATAGGAAATAATTAATATATAAAAGTAATAATTGAACCCATGTGACATTAAATCAACAAAAAAAGAATAAAAATGCATCCAAATATAATTTAAGATAAAAAAATATCATGGATAATAATTATAACTGAATACTCAATAAAGGAAATGCTAAATTATTCAATTTTATTTTTCACTGGCATATAATACCTTTACTATAAATATCAATACTCTATATGGTTTAAAACATACTATATGAAAAACCATTATCTTAGGATAACTATTTGATTCTTCTCAAGAGATTATTTAGGCATTATTGGGTTTTTATTAACTTTTCCTCATACAATGTAGTTCATTACTAAATTATTCCTTATATATTGAATGGTCTATTTAAATCGTAATCAATGAGCCTTATAAAATATATGTATTGAAAAAAAGATATGAATTTATCAATATTTAACTAGTAAATAAAATTATATTCAATGTAAATACTGTATTTAAAAAATGGTATTTGGTTTACAAAATAGGAAAAATACATGATAACTAATATAAATAATTTTGGGAAACATAATGTCCATGATGGAATGGAAGTTAAGATTTCAAGGGAACTATAAAAATGATTTAAAAGGTTATTTTTAATATTATCCTTAGTAAAATCAACCATAAACCATTCGTAAGAAGAATAAGGATGGGTTCAACACAAACACATTCCAACTCGATTAGGCTAAATTTTTTCCAATTCCATGAGTTGAAATAATATAAAGAGATATATTAAACCTATTCATTAGGAAAATAACCTTTTCATTTCGAAATACAAATTGAAAATAACATAAACAATTTCATTAAATTTAATCATTTTATACATTACAAAGAAGCTTCAATGAAATGACGGACGGTAATTTAATACAGGTCTTACAAGGTAAAAATAACACTTCTTTTTCAAGGTAACAATGTTACAAAAAGTTCATTTCTCATAAGGATAAAATAATTTTATTTTATTTTTCTAAAATAATAATGTGTTAAAATTTATTCAATAAATCATTTTGAGAAGGAAATAATATATTTTTGAAAACATTTATATAAAATATGGTTTTAAGAAGATAATTAGTTTTCCCACTAAAGTGCGATATGATGTGGGATTTCTTAAAAATATTTTCTAAAATATTTTCAGTAAAAAAGTGAAAAAATGGTACATTTATTTTAAAAAGGGTCAAGAATAAATAAAAGACAATAAAATTATAGTGTTTTTTGAACAATTTTCATACAAATTCCTTTAATTTAATTCCATGAATAATTAATCTTGATTAGAATCCAATAGTGAAATTAACCCTTAAAATGATCAGAAAATTAAAGTGAGAATTTATAAATGAATTGATTTTGTGTATAAAATATAAATACATATATAAGAAGTGGAAATATAAATCAATATAATGAAAGTCACTAAAAATTTAGTCATATAATATTAATAAAAATAATTAATATAACCCAATGAAAATAAATTTAGTTACAAAAATTTATTAGCACTTGGTAACATTATGTTCAAATACGAATATATATAATAATTGAAATTCAAAATCCAAATTCCCGGAAAAAATGATGTATTCATGGTATTAAATTCAATGGGCTAGTATATATACTGTATAAAATAAACTTGGTGTATAATGTTAGAATTTTCCTCAATTAAATAAAATTGAGATGAAATCCCTTACCTTATGTTTCCTTGCGATTTAATATCCATTAACCTAATGATTAATGTTTTTAAGAGTTTTATTAACTTATTAAATAACCATATTAATATTTTAGATATCATATATGGTTGTTTTATAACATATTATAAACCATTAATTAATATTCTTTTATTATCTTCAACATTTATGGTTTTAAATGCCTTGTTTTTTAGTATGTTTTGACTTGTTATTTTTGAACATCTTACATAGATCATGATTTCATCATCACTGAGATATTAAAAATGATTTTAATATCGTATATATTATTTATATATGTATATATAATAGTCCATATGATTTGTATAAAGAAAATGAAATTCAAAATTCATGGAGACGATTGGTCATACGTATGCATGAAAGCTACATCTATTTTCTTTTTGTATTTAAATAGTAATATATATATATATATATATAAACAAATAAATAAATAAATATATTATAATTCCATTATCACATGTTTTCAAATATGTAAAATATTTTTTACTAAATCCATCCTTAATAAATTCCATTTAAATCATGAACAAATAACATCACTTTGAGGAGCCTGTAGTCCACTCTCCCACAAATGATGTAATCGTCTTCCCACAAAATAAGAGGCATGAAGTTATCTATTATATTATAAATTATATAAAAATTTACATTAATAATTATATATATATATCATATATAATCTGTAAATACATCACTATTTTCTACCTTCAATTGTTGAACACAGAAGAACAAACAACATCGATTTGCGAGGTAGTAGTTCTCTGTATGCACAAATGATGATTGTGTATCCCATTTGATGGAATTCTCTACGATTTTAGGTAATACCTATGAAATATAAATATTATGGTATATTTATTTTAATTATTTCATTATATTTTAAATATATTATAATAAATTAAGTGTTGGATTAATAAATTAATCAAAAGTGATCATTGAAGAACATTACCTATTTTTTTGTAACCCCTTTTGGTTTATACCAAAAGACTTCTTGAATTTAGTTATGAACATGGTGAGGCTTATAGTATTAATTGAAGTAATTTTTGATCTTATTTTGGCTGGTTTTGGAGTATTCAAATGGATTTCTAAGAGTGATGTATTGGGGGTGAGTTCCTTTTTATAGTGGAGGAGGAGTGGAATTCTTGTTAATACAAAATAGGAAAACACGTCTGAGAGATGTACCTTACATCATGTGCATCCAATATTGAACCAAAAAATATAGAATTTGTGGTTTGGTACAAATATTTACATCCAATATGAAGTGTTTAATTTTCTATGTCGTTTTTGATCTTCCGTTTAAGGTTTAGTCCTTTGTTGGCTAATTTTTCTCTTAATCATTATAATTATTTTAATTTCATTCAATAATATCATTTTTTAAAAACTAAGATGACCTAAAATAGAATTATATTCTATTATAATTAAGAATATAGAATCCATTTTCAAAAATTCTAATTAAATAATTGGATGGTATTAACTAAAATTAATCCAGCAAACGGGATGAGAAGGCGAGTTTTTAATTAAAAATGTTCAAAAGTAAGAAATATATATATATATCTAATTTCGGCATGAAATTAATAAAAATTTCATAAATTGTATTAAAATATTTAAATGGATATAATAAATAATTAATACAAATAAATAATGTTTTTTAATAGTATAAATAAATTATATGAAAATTCAATTTTGTTTTAAAATTCAGTATTTTCCACCATTCATAAAAAAATGAATCATCATAAAAAAATACCAAATATTAAACCTAAGAAGATTTTGACAACTACTTTTTAAAAATTATGTTTATTTTACATATATAATTTATAAAATTAAAAATATTTACTTTTAAAAAAGGTTCCTTAATAAAAGGCGAAAAAAATTTCTTTAAAAATATATAGCTTTTGTTTATAAAATTGAGATTTTTCTTCTCTAATTCCTGTAAAATCTATTGTTTGAATGTAAAAAATATTTCATTGAATTTATAGTATATAAATTTATTTAATATTAGTAACTCTTATTAATTAATTTAATTTATTAAGATAAAACACCTTTGTGAGCATAAAAAATAGATTATTTTTTCTTATATTTAGTTTGTTTTTATATTTATTTCTAATTAATTGGTTACCAATGAATTCATTTTATATTTTTGAAAACACATATATTCATTAACTATTTAATACTATTCATGATCTATAATTTAATGACTATGTTATATCATATTATATTAAATACTAATATTTTAATAATGTAATGTCATTCAGTAAAACATGGTTTTGTGGGTAACACAATCTATCAAAGAAACATATTATTTCATTTAATGAAAGATAACTCATTTTTTAATGAATTTCATTCTATATATTATATGAAATTTATTTAAAATATTTAACATACAATAAATTCTCGAGAGGATATATTCATTTCTATGTTTAGTGTTCTGTTTCATTCATGTTATCGAATACAATGTTCTTACATCACCATTTTGGTGCATTATAAGATATATATTTTTTATATTTAATGAAAATAAAACATTTCTAGGAAATACCAAAAAATAACCCTAAGATAATTTTGAAATACTTATTTAAAAAATTATTTCCTTTTAAGTAAATTCAATTCCTCAATGTTTTGGAAATAAATTAAAATACTCACAGCCAAAAAGAAATAAAATCATTTTTAAGAAAATGTATTTATGAAGACTAAAATTAAATTAATTAAAACTGAGTTTTATTTCTTAATAACTAATCGATAAGTTTTTATTTACTATGACAATTATATATATGTATATTTATATTCCCTAATTCTATTACTCATATTAATATCTCCCAATTAAATGGGGAAGTTATATCAATCCTAATTAGCTAATAATATTTTTTTAATTGCTATACACTAATTGTTTCATTTTTCATTCTAATTAAATCATTATATTACTTTTAAATCATAATGGGTTTCATTATCAATCATATAAAAAATTGGTTCCTTTCAATTTTACCCTGATCTTGGTAATCGAGGGTTTGGGATTTGAAAATATATTTAAGGAAAACCTAAATACTTAAATATGTTAACAAAAAATTATATTGAAAATAGGGAAAGGTATATACAAAGTTCATTTAGAAGAGTAGAATTTTTTTTTTCCAAATCAGGAAAAAATAGTGGGATAAGAAATACTAATATGGAAGAAAACATTAATATCCAAGTAATAATATATTGTGAAAGAGACCATTAATCAAAAAAATAAAAAAATCATGAGAGAATTAATGACCACAAAACCATAAATAATGGAAGTGTAGAAAATTCCATTGATTCATAAAAAATAAAATTAATAGAAAACTGATTTTGTTTCAACATCAATTTCCTTTAGTTGATTAATTCCTTTAACATCTAGATTAAAAACATAAAGAAATTTAATTAAATTATTTATTTAAAATAGAATATATAATTAAATTATTTTGTATCAAGATTCAAAATAATTCACACTTATCACCAATTTTATTTAATGAAATGAAATATCATGATATTTTTTTCATTATTGATGGACTAAAATCAACATTTAATGGATCACATTATCTAAAAAAGTATAAAAAACTATTCCTATTGTCTTTAAGTATTGAGTGAAATTGAAAAGATTAGAACAAGATAAGATAATAACCGAAACTAATAAACTATCAAATGACAAAAAATACAGTAATCTCTAATCTTCAACTATAATAATAGGGGTTCCAAATTGATCATTTAATAAATAATTAACTAAATAACTTCATTTACCTTAATATCATCAAAATTAATGAATTTTTAAACCTAAAATTTTTTATCATAAATTTTATCATATAACCCAAAAAATGAAATATATTTATTCTAAAATATTCCCAAGTGTTAAAACTAAGGAGAACATAAAACTAAACAATGTAAAACATCTCCAAAAATATAATATGTCTCCTTAAAATCATATGACATAAAACATAAAAAGTGGTGTATATTCATGTCAAAATATGATTTACTATAAACATATAAAACCATTATGATAAAAATAACACTATTTTTAAACTCGCATGAAAATAATTAGAGTCTAAAATGTTTTCTAAACCCGCACCTGATATTAACTTTAAAAGGTTTGAACCCATACACCCAAAGATTGTGAAAAAAGATAATCATTATATTTCTGGATTTTATTACCAATTAATTTGACCAAATTTTATTCTTATAAAATATATTTGTTTCATGATAAAATATGTAATTACTTATATATCAAAGGAGATTTTAGGTTTAAAATTTTAGATAGTTAGTAAAAACTCTTACATGACAACACCCACGTATTCAGTTGTTCATTTTATACTAATTATTCCCACCTATTCTTATTTCAAAAAAAATGATTCAACATATCCCTCAAATTTCTTCCCATATAAAAAATTATAGATATTATTAATTTGTCATAATTATTCGTAACATGGGTAAAAGGAAAAAAATATGGGTGATCTCAAAAATTTAATAATCATAAACAAAAGGTCTAACAATTTAATTCCATCCATAAGAATAAGTTTGGAATAAATGTTTGAGATTATGATAAAAATTAATGGAAATAACCTAATAGAATTAATAATCATAAAAACATGAATTATTAAACATTTGAGATGATATAATGTAAGGACCCAGCCTTAAACATTACATAATCTTGAATTAAGTTAATAATTCACAATGAGGATTTTTTTAGGTTTAGAGTTTTAGAGAATTACTTCATAACAAATATATAAAAATTTGTATAATACATGTAGACACTTATACTCACTATCCATTTTTTCATAAAATAAAAACTCTTAATGGAATTGAAACACGCTTAGTTCCATGTTTTAATCATCATGACATTTTTGTGATCCCATCATTGACCCTATTCCACATTATTTCTTGTGAAAAACATTTAAAAAACATGTGATGAGCATAAAAAGATTAGTAAGGGATACAGAAAGAAGGAAAACCGTAAGTTTATTTAAAACAACATGTAAACCATGAATAATTTATCATTAGTAGTACTTTTCAACTTTATGAAGTAGTAAATACTCTTTACTAAATAAAATCTCATTGCTTACCCTTTAGTAACCAAAATATTACAAAAAAACCCATAGAAAACACTCATAACATATATATGTAACTTTAGACAGGAACATACTTTAATGGAATAACAATAATGTCAACCTTCACACATATCACTAAATGGAGTAGCCATACAGCCGACTTCTATACCAAATGCATTGTAGGTTATAACATAACCACCTGTCCTGGTTTATCACAGCACCACCCATCATTTGGTTTATCATGTAACCACCCGTCAAATGTCCAAGTACCATTATAAAATCATAACACATAAAAATTAAAAATATAAATATTTCACTAATAACATTTCATTTGAAATCACAATAATTAATTTCAAGATATTGAAAAAATCAATCCATTTCAAAAAAAAATTTCAATACCAAAACACTCAAAAATAGAATAATGGGTTTCATTTTTCATTTTAAAAAAAATTAAGGCTTATAGAGGAAGCCAAATAATGATTACGGCAGTGGAGAGGTTATTGTCACCGCAAACGTTAAATAAATTCCTTTTATCATTTGGTAAAATGCTTCATAAAAATGAATCCCTATGAATGATACTTAAAGTCAAAGGGTTTTATTATATATCATATAAAATAATGAGGTGTATATTATCAAAACATTCCTCAATTGATTTAACATCCCATGTAATTAATTAATAATAGATATTTTTATCTATGTCTATTAATGAATTAGATAGTGTTTTAGAGGCTTAAAATGAAAATAAATCCAATCTTAAGCATGGAATACACTAATATTTTTTTAAAAGTTTGTTTTACTGCCTTTTTATGGAAAATAATTTTTAAATCTATATTTTGACAATTTTATAAGCTATGTTTGTCAAAATAAACTTATTATTTATGATTGGGACATCAAAATTTTCTTTGTGTGAATTTTTGGTATTTTTCCGATAAAGTTCATTTTTTTAATGAATAGTGAAAAATTTTGTATTTTAATTCAAAACCTCTTTTTAATATAATTTATTTATATGATTATATTATCTTTTGAATTGGTTTTGAAGTGAAATTAGAATATATTTTTACCATTTTATCTAATGGTGGTCATTGGAATCAATTTCACTTTGAAATTGGACTTAAACTAGTGTCAATATTTTGATACTTATTGTTTCATAAAAACACGCTATTTTTCATGACAGCGGGAATTAGTTATTAAATTAATTAATGAAACATACATGTTTTTAATTTTGTAAAATAGAAATCATTTTTGAATTCAGAATATCAAATATAGCTTAGGGTGAAGTTTTGGTATCTTTCTGAAAAACATTAATTTTTGATGAATAGTAAAACCACTAAGTGGAAGTTAAAGAAACTGATTTTTCATTTAAATGAAACTTTTCCACTTCTGTGATTTGATTTTCAAAAATCCGACATACATGGTTGTCATTAAGAAGTAAAATGTGGTTCAATGAGATTAAAATAATTTTTTTTATGAATAGTAACTTTTAAGTTCTTAATCGTGATTAGTGGTAATTAGTGTAGTTTGAGGTAATAATAATGTTTTAATAATATGAGATGAGATTGACACATGTCCGACCCTCATTGGATGTTTCATGGCCGACCAAGACAATCCATGGGTCAACTTGGGGACCCCATGGAGCCACTTTGGTTGGGAAATGACATAAATAAATTTTTATTTAATGTTAAAGTAAAAATGACACAAACAAGAGATGTTTTACAAAAACAATTTTTACATGGGGTCATACAAGTCAGATTTTTGATTATAAATAGTCATTGGAAAGCTAAAAGGATTTCCTACATCATAGTATTTTTTTTAAAATTATTATAATTTAAATAAATTAAATTATTTATGACATAATGATAATGCAGCAATTACCACATTAATAAAGGATTTAAATGAAATGAAACGATAATGTAAAATAAATGGACTAAACATGTAAAAAACCTATTGTATGGGTGGATTTGGAACCATTATCACCATATCCTAGAATTATATCAATTTTGGTCCTTTTGAATCCGAAAATCATTTTAAAATAAAGAAACATTTCCTTACTTTCCAAGAGTGCTCCTCCTCTCTTCTTATAAAAGGCCCCCACCTCTACCTCCTTACCCACACACCCAAAGCCTTTGGATCGGACAACCCCTGACCATTTTGTCTCTCAACATCCTTCTCTTACTCCTTAAAGCCTCAATTTTGGAATAAGTATTCCCAAGGAAGCCTTTGAGCTCAAACCAAAGGGAGTTACCCGATTTTAAGGTAATGTCTTCACTTAAGTCCTTTTGTTTTATTTTGCTTCTCCAACCCCCTAAACTCTTTTTATTCATTTATTTCGTAACAAATACAGTATCTTAAATATACTAGGATGTTCTTATAAAAAGGATTCTAGCTACACTTACACACACCTGCATCTAATGGTCAAAGAACATACTGTTTCTGTGGATGGTGAATTTATGCCTCCCGAAACGATGATTATTCAACATTATTTTAACACATTCAAAGGTTGCCATTAAGATGAAACTATATTTATATATTATATATAATATGTTTATGTTTTCCTTAAGCTTATGTATTTTTCATTTTGGTCATACCTTTATGGTTTCCATTATGGGTAACGCGATATCTTCATTTAAGAAAGTGCGGACTACCGCCCCCTCAAGGTGATTTGATTCGTTAAATACCATATGTGGGACGTATAAAGGATGGAACTATGATATTATATATGATATTATACTGGAATTATAATATACCTTTATATCATTATGATTCCATTCTATAAAATACGAAATAGAAATGAAAGTAGCGTTCATGCGTACGTACAACTTACCGTCTCCATGAACGGTAAATTTCATTTATTACCTCTAAATGATTATGTAATATTATAAATGCATGTATATACTGGATATATATGATATATACATCATGATTATAATTCTGGATATAATGTATACATGAACAACTTTTAATTATAAAGGGTTTATTTTTAACTCAAGTACCAATGATCGTTAAAATGAACGTTATTAACTTAAATCATTACATAGTGTTCATGACATGGAAATAAGTGATATAGAAGCAATAATGAACTTAAAAAAGGTTCTTAAGAAAGTAGAAATTAACTCAATTTTATTATTCAGGACATTAAATAACGATCGAGTCAAGTCGGACCCGAGGTATGGGACTTCGTCTCAATCTCCTTTCATTGAGGCATATTTTGTTTTATACACAGCCTTCTTTTATATGGTGTATAAACCCCTTTGACTTTTACATTTATTCAAAATGAATATTTTTTATACGAAGTGTTTACTAAATGACAAAAGGGAATGTTTTTGTCGTACATATGCGGCGACAATGACTTCTCTGTCGCCGTGACCATTATTTGAGTTTCGGCTTCCTCTACAAGCCATAATTTTTTTTAAAAGAAAAATAAATACCAGGTTTTACTTTTCTTTTATTTTGGTATTGAAAATTGTTTTCATAATTTTTTTATATCAATGTGTTGTATTGATATCTTGTGATTGAAAGGTGGAAATTTTATGTTTCCTTTATGCATGTTTTATGTGATATGATTATGTTGAGGTTCTTGGTCATTATTATGAAGACGGGTGGTTCTGTGATAGACTAAGGGCGGGTGAGCCCGATATAGCTCTCCAATGCATTGGGTAACGTGAAGGAGTGAAACGTTATGGTTTCTTCGAATAGATTTAGGGAATATACTGTGATGGGTATTCCAAACGTAACCAATAGGGTTACTCCCTACGTAAGAATGTTATGAATGCCTCAAGTTAACTTTATGTATTATGATTTCTATGATTTATTCATGATTTGATGAGGTATGTTAAAGTGATTATGTTTTATGGGTAAAGTATGATTTCATTATTATGTATATATGTACCCATGTTTCCTTTCAATATTTTTATATCCCTTACTGAGATTTTTATGCTCATCCCATGTTTTTTTGAAATGTTTTTCACAGGTCAAGGGAAAGGTACATGATACGATGATAGTGTCAATGAAGTGTCAAGAAAGAATCCATGTTTTATTTTAAATATGTTTCCATTGATGGGAAAGAATAATTCTATCTTTATGTAACCACTTTGTTTATATGTGGAATGTAATGCAAGTTTTATGATCTAGTTCTCTAAAACTCTAAACATGAAAAGATACTCAATGTTCAATCTTGTAATAACTCATGATTAAGTAAGGTTTAAGGTTGGGGCCTTATAGTTAGTATCAAAGGTCGGTTTAGATAACTTTAGGAGTTAGAATTCTATTAAATGATTATCCAAAAATATTTTTTTAATAGTAAAATTGAAATGATTTTGAGTTTGAAGATTACCATGTTGCTTCATCTAAGACATGTTTGTTCATAATGGTTTTCTACAGAGGAAACAGGGAAACAGTGCTAGGAAGGCATACAGAAGGAAATAACCTTCTGAAGCAGCATCCTGAGATGGTCAGAATTGGAACTGAATAGTATGTTGTAGTAATGGCGCAGTTGACTCAAGAGATAAATGGTGGTGGTATCCATGCACGAGATCAGCCAGATCAACCGCTGAGGAACATGTCAGTGGTGGAACATTTAATGAGGCAACATCCCCCATCATTCAGAGGATCATCTGACCCTGTGCTAGCTGAAGGGTGGATTAAAGCACTGTAGAAGATTTTCGATGTCATGGGTTGTTCAGACAATCAAAAGGTTAGTCTTTCTATTTACCGTTTGGAGGGTGAAGAAGATCAGTAGTGGTTGATGGTTAAAAATATCAAGGACGCTTATGAGATTGATGCTCTTGACTGGGATGAATTCAAAGGTATGTTTCTTGAGAAGTATTTTACTAAGGCTGTTCAACTTAGGATGGAAAAGAAATTCTTGGAATTGAGGAAAGAGGAAGAATCAGTGGATACTTATGAAGAAAGGTTCACTCGATTGGAAAGGTATGCTCTAAATTTTATTCGAGACCTCGATAGTAAAATCAATTGTTTTTACTCAGGATTGAAGCCAAAATATCGAAGGGCATTAGCTTCTCATGAGTTTAAAAGTTATGAAAATCCTGTTCGATGTGCTGAGAAGGTGGAAATGGAGTTTGCCGATGATCAAGTTTTCTATAACAACCAACAGAAGAAGAGACCGAGATGGCAGGAGAATGGTAATAATTCTTAAAAAAAGTCTGATGGTAAGAAATCTAAGTTTCCAATTTGTGATATATGTGGCAAAAGGCATGTTGGGGAATGTCTTCTGAATTCTAGAAAGTGCTACTGATATGGTAAGATGGGACATAAGGCTCGTGATTGCACTGAAAAGGATCAAGGTGAAGGTAAGACCAAATTTTATTTACAGTTAGTTAAATGTTATAAGTGCAATGAGATGGGTCACTATGCAAACGAGTGTCCGACAAAGAGCTTGAGTGATGGGAAGCAGTTAGACTACAAGTAGAAAGGGGTTGTGAAATCGTTTGCAACTACTTCAGCAGATGTCGGGCCATCAAATGAAGTTGTATCAGGTACTTTGTTTGTTTTTTCAGATTATGCCAGTGTGTTGTTTGATTTGGGGTCTACACATTCTTTCATCTCTGAAAACTATTCTAGTAAAATGGAAATACCATCTCAAGAAAAGACTCCTGAACTTTTGGTAAAAACACCTGGGGGAAATTTTGAGGCAAAAAGAATTTATAAGAATCTTCCTATCCTTATATGTGGAAAGAACCTACATTCAAACCTTATTGTTCTACCTCTAGTAGAGTTTGAAGTTATCCTAGGTATGGATTGGCTCTCTATTTACCATACTAAGATTGACTATAGAGCTAAAGAAGATTCTTTTCAGAAAGACTATCAGTTTGTGTACAAGAATGAACCCTTACTATTGATAACATATCAAGAGGCCGAGAAAATTGTAAAAGATGGAAATGAATGTTACCTTCCACACATTGTTGAAAATAAAGGAACTGTTCAGATTAATGATGTGCCAGTGGTAAATGAGTATCCTGATGTTTTTCCTAATGAGTTGCTTGGAATAATACCAAATCGGGAAGTTGAGTTTACCATTGACTTAGTTCCTGATGCTAAGCAAATTTCAAAACCCCCTTATCTAATGGCTCAAATTGAACTTTTAGAGTTGAAGGAGCAATTGCAAGATTTATTAGAGAAAGGTTTCATTCGACCTAGCACGTCACCATGGGGTGCTCCTATTTTATTTGTTAAAAAGAAAGATGGTTCTATGAGACTTTGCATTGATTATAGATCCTTGAATAACATCACTGTTAAGAACAAATATCCATTGCCTCATATTGCTGATTTGTTTGATCAGCTCCAGGGAGCTCAGTATTTTTCAAAGATTGACCTGAGATCGGGGTACCATCAACTGAAGGTAAAGGAAGCAGATGTTACGAAGACCGCGTTCCATACAAGATATGGCCATTATGAATTTGTAGTAATGCCTTTTGGGAAAACCAATGCACCTGCTGTATTCATGGACTTAATGAATAGAATTTTCCATCAGTTCTTGGATAAGTTTGTGGTGGCTTTCATTGATGATATTTTGGTGTTTTCTAAAAGTAAAAAGGAGCACGAAAGACATTTAAGGGTTATCTTGAAAACCTAAAAAGAAATGAAATTGTATGGGAAATTCAGTAAGTGTGAGTTTTGTTTCCAACAAGTTTCTTTCCTTGGTCACATTGTTTCTAAAGATGGGATAACCATTGATCCTGCAAAAAAAAGGTTGTTGAAGAATGGCCAAGACCCAAAAAAGTAATAGAGATCCGTAGTTTCCTTGGTTTGGAAGGCTATTACAGAATGTTTGTTAGAAATTTTTCACGGTTATCTAGTCCAATGATTAAGCTAACTCGGAAGGGTGTTAAGTTTATCTGGACAAAAAATGTGATGACTGTTTTCAGGTATTGAAAAGAAGATTGGTGAATGCTCCAGTTTTGGCACTACCTTCCAGGAATGGTGAGTTTGTTATCTACAGTGATGCTTCATTGAAAGGACTTGGTTGCGTCCTAATGCATAATGATCAGGTAATTGCTTATGCTCCACGACAGTTGAAAACTCAAGAGGTAAATAACCCTACACATGATTTGGAATTAGCTGATGTTGTTTTCTATTTAAAAATTTGGAGACATCATTTATATGGAGTAAAGTGTGAAATATATACTGATCACAAAAGTTTAAAGTATATATTCACTCATAAATAGTTAAACATGAGACAGGGGAGATGGCTGGAATTAATCAAGGATTATGATTGAACAATTCATTACCATCCGGGAAAAGCAAAAAAAGTGGCTGATGCTTTGAGTCGAAAAAGTAATGCTTCATTAGCAATGTTGCATTTGGAACGTGATCCTTTGGTTAATGATTTCATGAACATTGGAATAGAAGTTGTTGGTGCAGGATGTTCTTCTGTTTTGTTTCAGGTATCAGTGAAATATTCTGTATCAGACAGAATCAAGCAAGCACAGAAGCAAGACAGTGAGTTGCAGAAAAAGGTAGAGATGGTTCAGAAAGGTAAGTTGCCTGAATTAAACATTGATTGTGATTGTGTTTTGAGATTTGGGAAGAGATTGTGTGTTCCTTATGATTCATAGTTGAAGAGAGAGTTGTTATGTGAAGCTCATAGTTCTCCATTTTCAGTTCATCCTGGCAGTACTAAGATGTACAGAGATCTGCGGGAGTATTACTGGTAGGATGGAATGAAAAGATATATTGCTGATTTTACTGTGATGTTTTGGAAATGTCAACAGGTTAAAGCAGAGCGGCAGTTACCAAAAGTAATGCTTCAGCCTTTACCAGTGCCAGAGTGGAAAGGGGAAAATATATCCATGGATTTTGTTGTGGGATTACTGAAGTCATCTTGAGGTAATAATGCAATCTGGGTTATTGTTGATCGCTTGACTAAATTTGCTCATTTCCTTGCTATACGAGATACTTTTTACCTAGATCAACTTTTCCGTTTGTATCTTAAATAGATAGTCAGGTTACATGGAGTTCACCTCTCCATTGTATCTGACCGTGATCCTAGGTTCACTTCTAACTTTTGGAAAGGACTTTAGAAGTCGTTGGGTACTGAAATAAATTTTAGTACATCATTTCATCCTCAATCAGATGGGCAGTCAGAACGAACAATTCAGACTTTGGAAGATATGCTACGTGCTTGTTCAATGGATTATCAGAGAAGTTGGGACCAACATCTTTCATTGTTTGAGTTTTATTATAATAACAATTTTCATTCCAGTATACAGATGGCACCATTTCAGGCATTATATGGAAAGCGGTGTCAAACTCTAGCTTTCTGGGATGAAGTGGGTGAAAGGAAGCTGATGGGACTAGAATTGGTAGAAGAGATGGCAAAAAAAGTTCAGCTGATACAGAAACACATGAGAACAGCTCAGAGCAGGCAGAAGAGTTATGCGGACAACAGGAGGAAGGATCTCTCTTTTGAGGTAGGTGATCATGTTTTTCTCAAAGTCTCACCATGGAAAAGTGTGATGAGATTTGGTAAGAAAGGAAAGCTGAGTCCAAGGTTCATTGGACCATATGAAATTCTGGAGAGAGTTGGATCAGTTGCATACTGAGTGGCTTAACCTCCGAGTTTATCTCAGGTACACAATGTTTTTCACGTTTCGATGTTGAGAAAGTATATGCCATATCCATCTCATGTTTTGAGTCTAGAGGTAGTTCAGCTGGAAGAGAACCTATCTTATGAGGAACAACCGGTCCAGATTCTTGACCATAGGGAGCAAGTGTTACGGAATAAGGTGATTCATCAGGTAAACGTTTTGTGTAAAAACCACATGATTGAAGAGGCAACATGGGAATCTGAAAATGCAATGAGGGATAAGTACCCACATTTATTTGATAAGTAAATAAATTGCGGGGACGCAATTTTCTAAAGGGGGAAGGATGTAACATACCAAGCAAGTAATGAATAATAGATATTTTCATCTATGTCTATTTATGAATTAGATAGTGTTTTAGAGGCTTAAAATGAAAATAAATCAAATCTTAAGAATGAAATACACGAATGTTTTTTTAAAAGATTGTTTTACTGCCTTTTGATAGAAAACCATTTTTAAATATATCTTTTGAAACTTTTATAAGATTTTTTTGTCAAAATAAACTTATTATTTAATATTGGGACATCAAAATTTACTTTGTGTGAATTTTTGGTATTTTTCCGATAAAGTTCATTTTTTTAATGATTAGTGAAAAATGTTGTATTTTAATTCAAAACCTCTTTTTAATCTAATTTATTTATATGATTAGATTATTTTTTGAATTGGTTTTGAAGTGAAATTATAATATATTTTTATCATTTTATCCAATGGTGGTCATTGGAATCAATTTCACTTTGAAATTGGACTTAAACTAGTGTCAATCTTTTGATACTTATTGTTTCATAAAAACACGCTATTTGTCATGAAAACGGGAATTAGTTATTAAATTAATTAATGAAACTTACTTGTTTTGAATTTTTTAAAATATACATCCTTTTTTAATTCGGAATATCAAATATAGCTTAGGGTGAAGTTTTGGTATCTTTCTGAAAAACTTCAATTTTTGATGAATAGTGAAACCACTAATTTGTAGTTAAGGAAAATGATTTTTCGTTTAAATGAAACTTTTCCACTTCTGTGATTTGATTTTCAAAAATCCGATATACATGGTTTTCATTAAGAAGTAAAATTTGGTTCAATGAGATTAAAATAATTTTTTGGTGAATAGTAACTTTTAAGTTCTTAATCGCGATTAGTGGTAATTAGTGTAGTTTAAGGTAAAAATAATGTTTTAATAATATGAGATGAGCTTGACACATGTCCTACCCTCATTGTATGTGTCATTTCTGACCAAGACAATCCATGGGTCAACTTGGGGACCCCATGGAGCCACTTTGGTTGAGAAATGACATAAATAATTTTTTATTTAATGTTAAAGTAAAAATGACACAAACAAGAGATGTTTTACTAAAATAATTTTTACATGGGGTTATACAAGTCTGATTTTTTATTATAAATAGTCATTGGAAAGCTAAAATATTTTCTACATCATAGTATTTGTTTTATAATTTTTATACTTTAAATAAATTAAATTATTTATGACATCATGATGATGCAGCGATTACCTCATTAATAAAGGATTTAAATAAAATGAAATGATAATGTAAAATCTATGACCTAAACATGTCCAAAACCTATTGTATGGGTGGATTTAGAACCCTTATCACCTTATCCTAGATTTATATCAATGTGGGACCTTTTGAATCCGAAAATCATTTTAAAATAAAGTAACATTTCCTTACTTTCTAAGAGTGCCCCTCCTCTCCTCTTATAAAAGGCCCCCACCTCTACCTCCTTACCCACACTCCCAAAGCCTTTGACTCGGCCAACCCCTACCCATTTTTTCTCTCCACATCCCTATATTACTCCTTCAAGCCTCACATTGGGCAGAAGTCTTCCCAAGGAAGCCTTTGAGCTCAAACCAAAGGGAGTTACCCGATTTTAAGGTAATGTCTTCACTTGAGTCCTTTTGTTTTATTTTGCTTCTCCAACCCCCTAAAATATTTTTATTCATTTATTTTGTAACAAATACAGTATCTTAAATATACTAGGATGTTGTTATAAGAAGGATTCGAACTCCACTTACACACACCTACATCTAATGGTTAAATAACATACTGTTTCCGTGGATGGTGTTTTTATGCCTCCCGAAACGATGATTGTTCAACATTCTTTTAACACATTTAAAGGTGGCAATTAAGATGAAACTATATTTATATATGATATATAATATGTTTATGTTTTCCTTAATCTTCTATATTTTTCATTTTGGGCATACCATTATGGTTTCCATTATGGGTAAACGCGATATCTTCATTTAAGGAAGTGTGGACTACCTCCCCCTCAATGAGATTTGATTCGTTAAATACCATATGTGGGACGTATAAAGGATGGAACTATGATATTATATATGATATTATACTGGAATTATAATATACCTTTATATAATTATGATTCCATTCTATAAAATACTAAATAGAAATGAAAGTAGCGTTCATGCGTACGTACGGCTTACCGTCTCCATGAACGGTGAATTTCATTTCTTACCTCTAAATGATTATGTAATATTATAAATGCATGTATATACTGAATATATATGATATATACATCATGATTATAATTCTGGATATAATGGATACATGAACAACTTGTAATTATAAAGGGTTTATTTTTGACTCAAGTACCAATGATCGTTAAAACGACCGTTATTAACTTAAATAATTACATAGTGTTCATGACATGGAAATAAGTGATATAAAAGGAATAATGAACTTGAAAAAGGTTCTTAAGCAAGTAGAAATTAACTCAAGTTTATTTTTCAGGACATTAATGAACGATCGAGTCAAGTCGGACCCGAGGTATGGGACATCGTCTCAATCTCCTTTCATTGAGGCATATTTTGTTTTATACACAAACTTATTTTATATGGTGTATAAACCCCTTTGACTTTTACGTTTATTCAAAAGGAATATTTTTTATACGAAGTGTTTACTAAATGAAAAAGGGAATGTTTTTGTCATACGTATGCGGCGACAACGACTTCTCTGCCGCCGTGACCATTATTTGAGTTTCATCTTCCTCTACAGGTCATACTTTTTTTAAAAAAGAAAAATAAATACCATGTTTTACTTTTCTTTTATTTTTGTATTGAAATTTTTTTTCATAATGTTTTTATATCAATGTTTTGGATTGATATCTTGTGATTGAACAGTGGAAATGTTATGTTTCCTTTATGCATGTTTTATGTGATGCGATTATGTTGAGGTTCTTGGGCATTATTATGAAGACGGGTGGTTCTGTGATAGACTAAGGGCGGGTGAGCCCAATATAGCTCTCCAATGCATTGGGTATCGTGAAGGAGTGAAACGTTATGGTTTCTCTGAAGATATTTAGGGAATATACTGTGATGGGTATTCCAAACGTAACCAAGAGGGTTACTCCCTACGTAAGAATGTTATGAATGCCTCGAGTTACCTTTATGTCTTATGATTTCTATGATTTATTCATGATTTGATGAGGTATGTTAAAGTGATTATGTTTTATAGGTAAAGTATTATTTCATTCTTATGTATATATGTACCCATGTTTCCTTTCCATATTTTTATATCCCTTACTGAGGTTTTTATACTCATCCCAAGTTTTTTTGAAATTTTTTTCACAGGTCAAGGGAAAGGTACATCATACGATGATAGTGTCAAGGACGTGTCAAGAAAGAATCCATGTTTTATTTTAAATATGTTTCCATTGATGGTAAAGAATAATACTATCTTTATGTAACCACTTTGTTTATATGTGGACTGTAATGCATGTTTTATGATCTAATTCTCTAGAACTCTAAACCCGAAAAGATCCTCAATGTTTAATCTTGTAATAACTCCAAATTAAGTAAGGTTTAAGGCTGGGGCCTTATATTTTGTATCAAAGGTCAGTTTAGATAACTTTAGGAGTTAGAATTCTATTAAGTGATTATCCAAAAATATTTTTTTATGGTCAAATTGAAATGATATTGCGTTTAAAGATTACCATGTTGCTTCATCTAAGACATGTTTGTTCAGAATGGTTTTCTGCAGAGAAAACAAGGAATCAGTGCTAGGAAGGAATACAGAAGGAAATAACCTTCCGAAGTAGCATCCTGAGATGGTCAGAATTGGAACTGAACAGTTTGTTGCAGTAATGGTGCAGTTGACTCAAGCGAAAAATGGTGGTGGTATCCATGCACGAGATCAGCCAGATCAACCGCAGAGGAACATGTCAGTGGGGGAACATTTCAAGAGGCAACATCCCCCGTCATTCAGAGGATCATCTGACCCTGTGCTAGCTGAAGGGTGGATTAAAGCACTGGAGAATATTTTTGATGTCATGGGTTGTTCAGACAATTAAAAGGTTAGTCTTTCTATTTACCATTTGGAGGTTGAAGCGGATCAGTGGTGGCCGATGGTTAAAAATATCAGGGATGCTGATGATATTGATTCTCTTGACTAGGATGAATTCAAAGGTATGTTTCTTGAGAAGTATTTTCCTAAGGCTGTTCGACTTAGGATGGAAAAAGCAATTCTTAGAATTGAGGCAAGAGGAAGACTCAGTGGATACCTATGAGGAAAGGTTCACTCGATTGGCAAGGTATGCTCCAAATTTTATCCGAGACCTTGATAGTAAAATCAATCGTTTTTACTCAGGATTAAAGCCAAAATATCGAAGGGCATTAGCTTCTCGTGAGTTTAAAAGTTATGAAATGCTTGTTCAATGTGCTGAGAAGGTGGAAATGGAGTTTGCCGATGATCAAGTGTTCTATAACAACCAACAGAAGAAGAGACCGAGGTGGCAGGAGAAAGGTATGAATTCTTCAAAAAAGTCTGATGGTAAGAAAACTAAGTTTCCAGTTTGTGATAAATGTGGCAAAAGGCATGCTGGGGAATGTCTTCTGAATTCTGGAAAGTTCTACCGATGTGGTAAGATGGGACATAGGGCTCGTGATTGCACTGAAATGGATCAAGGTGAAGGTAAGACCAAATTAGATTTACAGTTAGTGAAATGTTATAACTGCAATGAGATGGGTCACTATGCAAACGAGTGTCTGACAAAGATCTTGAGTGATAGGAAGCAGTTAGACTACAAGCATAAAGGGGTGGTGAAATCCTTTGCAACTACTTCAGCAGATTCGGGCCATCAAATGAAGTTGTATCAGGTACTTTGTTTTTTTTTTCAGATTATGCCAGTGTGTTGTTTGATTCAGGTTCTACACATTCTTTCATCTCTGAAAACATTTCTAGTAAAATGGGAATACCATCTCAAGAAATGACTCCTGAACTTTTGGTAAAATCACCTGGGAGAAATGTTGAGGCAAAAAGAATTTATAAGAATCTTCCTATCCTTATATGTGGAAAGAACCTACTTGCAAAACTTATTGTTCTACCTATAGTAGAGTTTGATGTTATCCTGGGTATGGATTGGCTCTCTATTTACCATGTAAGATTGATTGTAGAGCTAAAGAAGTTTATTTTCAGAAAGACTTTAAGTTTGTGTACAAGAATGAACCCTTACTATTGATAACATATCAAGAGGTCGAGAAACTTGTAAAAGATGGAAATGAATGTTACCTTGCACACATTGTTGAAAATAAAGGAGTTGTTCAGATTAATGATGTGCCAGCAGTAAATGAGTGTCCTGATGTTTTTCCTAATGAGTTGCCTGGAATAATACCAGATCGGGAAGTTGAGTTTACCGTTGACTTAGTTCCTAATGCTAAGCCAATTTCAAAACCCCCTTATCGAATGGCTCAAATTGAACTTTTAGAGTTGAAGGAGCAATTGCAAGATTTGTTAGAGAAAGCTTTCATTCGACCTAGCACATCACCATGGGGTGCTCCTGTTTTATTTGTTTAAAAGAAAGATGGTTCTATAAGACATTACATTGTTTATAGATCCTTGAATAACATCACTGTTAATAACAAATATCCATTTCCTCATATCAATGATTTGTTTCATCAGCTCCAGGGAGCTCAGTATTTTTCAAAGATTGACCTGAGATCGGGGTACCATCAGCTGAAGGTAAAGGAAGCAGATGTTTTGAAGACCACGTTCCGTACAAGATATTCCCATTATGAATTTGTAGTAATGCCTTTTGGGCTAACCAATTAACCTGATGTATTAATGGACTTAATGAATAGAATTTTCCATGAGTCCTTGGATAAGTTTGTGGTGGTTTTCATTGATGATATTTTGGTGTTTTCTAAAAGTAAAGAGGAGCATGAAAGACATTTAAGGGTTATCTTGAAAACCTTAAAAGAAAAGAAATTGTATGGGAAATTCAGAAAATGTGAGTTTTGGTTCCAACAAATTTCTTTCCTTGGTCACATTGTTTCTAAAGATGGGATAACCATTGATCCTGCAAAAACAAAGGTTGTTGAAGAATGGCCAAGACCCACAAATGTAACAGAGATTCGTAGTTTCTTTGGTTTGGGAGGCTATTACCGAAGGTTTGTTAGAAATTTTCACAGTTATCTAGTCCAATTACTAAGCTAACTTGGAAGGGTGTTATGTTTATCTAGACAAAAGAATGTGATGATTGTTTTCTGGAATTGAAAAGAAGATTGGTGAATGCTCCAGTTTTGGCACTACCATCCAGGAATGATGTGTTTTTTATCTACAGTGATGCTTCTTTGAAAGGACTTGGTTGTGTCCAAATTCAGAATGATCAGGTAATTGATTATGCTTCACGACAGTTGAAAACTCATGAGGTAAATTACCCTACACATGATTTGGAATTAGCTGCTGTTGTTTTGGCTTTAAAAATTTGGAGACATCATTTGTATGGAGTAAGGTGTGAAATATATACTGATCACAAAATTTTAAATTATATATTCACTCATAAAGAGTTAAACATGAGACAAAGGATATGGCTGGAATTAATCAAGGATTATGATTGTACAATTCATTACCATCCAGGAAAAGCAAATAAAGTGGCCGATGCTTTGCGTCGAAAAAGTAATGCTTCATTAGAAATGATGCGTTTGGAACATGATCCTTTGGTTAAGGATTTGATGAACTTTGGAATAGAAGTTGTTGGTGCAGGATGTTATTCTGTTTTGTTTCAGGTATCAGTGAAATCTTCTCTATCAGACAGAATCAAGCAAGCACAGAAGCAAGAAAGTGAGTTGCAGAAAAAGGTAGAGCTGGTTCAGAAAGGTAAGTTTCCTGAATTAAACATTGATAGGGATTGTGTTTTGAGATTTAGGAAGAGATTGTGTGTGCCTTGTGATTCATAGTTGAAGAGAGAGTTGTTATGTGAAGCTCATAGTTCTCCATTTTCAGTTCATCCTAGCAGTACTAAGATGTACAGAGATCTGTGGGAGTATTACTGGTAGGATGGAATGAAAAGAGATATTGCTGATTTTACTATGAAGTGTTTGACATGTCAACAGGTTAAAGAACAGCGGCAGTTACCGAAAGGGATGCTTCAGCTTTTACCGGTGCCATAGTGGAAATGGGAAAATATATCCATGGACATTGTTGTGGGATTACCGAAGACATCTCAAGGTAATAATGCAATCTGGGTTATTGTTGATCTCTTGACTAAATCTGCTCATTTCCTTGCTATACGAGATACTTTTTCCCTAGATCAACTTTCCCGTTTGTATCATAAAGAGATAGTCAGGTTACATGGAGTTCCCCTCTCCATTTTATCTGACCGTGATCCCAAGTTCACTTCTATCTTTTGGAAAGGCCTTTAGAAGTCGTTGGGTACTGAATTAAATTTTAGTACAGCATTTCATCCTCAATCAGATGGGCAGTCAGAACGAACAATTCAGACTTTGGAAGATATGCTACGTGCTTGTTCGATGGATTATCAGGGAAGTTGGGACCAACATCTTTCTTTGGTTGAGTTTTCTTATAACAACAGTTTTCATTCCAGTATACAGATGGCACCATTTCAGGAATTATATGGAAAGCGGTGTTGAACTCCAGCATTCTGGGTTGAAGTGGGTTAAAGGAAGCTGATGGGACCAGAATTGGTAGAATAGATAGTATAAAAATTTCAGCTGATACAGAAACACATGAGAACAGCTCAGAGCAGGCAGAAGAGTTATGTAGACAACAGGAGGAAGGATCTCTCTTTTGAGGTAGGTGATCATGTTTTTCTCAAAGTCTCACCATGGAAATGTGTGATGAGATTTGGTAAGAAAGGAAAGCTGAGTCCAAGGTTCATTGGGCCATATGAAATTCTGGAGAGAGTTGGATCAGTTGCATACCGAGTGGCTTTACCTCCGAGTTTATCTCAGGTACACAATGTTTTTCACGTTTCGATGTTGAGAAAGTATATGCCAGATCCATCTCATGTTTTGAGTCTAGAGGTAGTTCAGCTGGAAGAGAACATATCTTATGAGGAACAACCGGTCCAGATTCTTGACCACAAGGAGAAAGTGTTACGGAATAAGGTGATTCATCAGGTAAAGGTTTTGTGGAAAGACCACATGATTGAAGAGGCAACATGAGAATCTGAAAATGCAATGAGGGATAAGTACCCCCATTTATTTGATAAGTAAATAAATTGCGGGGATGAAATTTTCTAAAGGGGGGAAGGATGTAACATCCCAAGTAAGTAATGAATAATAGATATTTTTATCTATGTCTATTAATGAATTAGATAGTGTTTTAGAGGCTTAAAATGAAAATAAATCCAATCTTAAGCATGGAATACACTAATATTTTTTTAAAAGATTGTTTTACTTCCTTTTGACAGAAAACCATTTTTAAATCTATCTTTTGACAATTTTATAATCTATGTTTGTCAAAATAAACTTATTATTTATGATTGGGACATCAAAATTTACTTTGTGTGAATTTTTGGTATTTTTCTGATAAATTTCATTTTTTTAATGAATAGTGAAAAATGTTGTATTTTAATTCAAAACCACTTTTTAATATAATTTATTTATATGATTAGATTATCTTTTGAATTGGTTTTGAAGTGAAATTAGAATATATTTTTACCAGTTTATTCAATGGTGGTCAATGGAATCAGTTTCACATTGAAATTGGACTTCAACTAGTGTCAATCTTTTGATAATTATTGTTTCATAAAAACACGCTATTTGTCATGACAATGGGAATTAGTTATTAAATTAATTAATGAAACTTACATGTTTTGAATTTTGTAAAATATACATCATTTTTTAATTTTGAATATCAAATATAGCTTCGGGTGAAGTTTTGGTATCATTTTGAAAAACATCAATTTTTGATTAATAGTGAAACCACTAAGTGGTTGTTAAAGAAACTGATTTTTTGTTAAAATGAAACTTTTCCACTTCTGTGATTTTATTTTCAAAAATCCGACATACATGGTTGTCATTAATATGTAAAATGTGGTTCAATGAGATTAAAATATTTTTTTTGGTGAATAGTAACTTTTAAGTTCTTAATCGCGATTAGTGGCAATTAGTGTAGTTTAAGGTAAAAATAATGTTTTAATTATATGAGATGAGCTTGAAACATGTCCCACCCTCATTGGATGTGTCATGGCCTACAAAGACAATCCATGGGTCAACTTGGGGACCCCATGGAGCCACATTGGTTGGGAAATGACATAAATAATTTTTTATTTAATGTTAAGGTAAAAATGACACAAACAAGAGATGTTTTACTAAAACAATTTTTACATGGGGTTATACAAGTCAGCATTTTTATTATAAATATTAATTGGAAATATAAAAAGATTTTCTACATCATAGTATTTTTTTATAATTTTTATACTTTATATAAATTAAATTATTTATGACATCATGATGATTCAGTGATTACCTCATTAATAAAGGATTTAAATAAAATGAAATGATAATGTAAAATCTATGACCTACACGTGTTCAAAACCTATTGTATGGGTGGATTTAGAACCCTTATCACCTTAGCCTTGAATTATATCAATTTGGGACCTTTTGAATCCGAAAATAATTTTAAAATAAAGTAACATTTCCTTAATTTCCAAGAGTGCCCCTCCTCTCCTCTTATAAAAGGCCCCCACCTCTACCTCCTTACCCACACTACCAAAGCCTTTTTCATGGCCAACCCCTGCCCATTTTGTCTCTCCACATCCCTCTCTTACTCCTTCAAGCCTCACTTTGGGCAGAAGTCTTCCCAAGGAAGCCTTTGACCTCAAACCAAAGGGAGTTACCCGATTTTAAGGTAATGTCTTCACTTGAGTACTTTTGTTTTATTTTGCTTCTCCAACCCCCTAAACTCTTTTTATTCATTTCTTTTGTAACAACTCCAGTATCTTAAATATACTAGGATTTTGTTATAAGAAGTATTCGAGCTACAATTACGCACACCTACATCTAATGGTTATAGAACATACTGTTTCTGTGGATTGTGAATTTATGTCACCCGAAACGATGATTGTTCAAAATTATTTTAACACCTTCAAAGGTGGTCATTAATATGAAACTATATTTATATATGATATATAATATGTTTATGTTTTCCTTAATCTTCTGTATTTTTTATTTTGGGCATACCTTTATGGTTTCCATTATGGGTAAACGCGATATCTTCATTTAAGGAAGTGCGGACTACCGCCCCCTCAAAGTGATTTGATTCGTTAAATACCATATGTGGGACGTATAAAGGATGGAACTATGATATTATATATGATATTATACTGGAATTATAATATACCTTTATATAATTATGATTCCATTCTATAAAATATGAAATAGAAATGAAAGTAGCGTTCTTTCTTACGTACGGCTTACCGTCTCCATGAACGGTGCATTTCATTTCTTACCTCTAAATGATTATGTAATATTATAAATGCATGTATATACTGGATATATATTATATATAAATCATTATTATAATTCTAGATATAATGGATACATGAAAAACTTGTAATTATAAAAGGTTTATTTTTTACTCAAGTACCAATGATCGTTAAAACGACCGTTATTAACTTAAAAATTACATAGTGTTAATGACATGGAAATAAGTGATATAAAAGTAATAATGAACTTGAAAAAGGTTCTTAAGTAAGTAGAAATTAACTCAAGTTTATTATTCAGGACATTAAAGAACGATCGAGTTAAGTCAGACCCGAGGTATGGGACTTCGTCTCAATCTCCTTTCATTGAGGCATATTTTTTTTATACACAGCCTTCTTTTATATGGTGTATCAAACCCTTTGACTTTTACGTTTATTCAAAAGGAATATTTTTTATATGAAGTATTTACTAAATGACAAAAGGGAATGTTTTTGTCGTACGTATGCAGTGACAATGACTTCTCCGCCACTGTGACCATTATTTGAGTTTCGGCTTCCTCTACAAGCCATACTATTTTTAAAAAAAGAAAAATAAATACCATGTTTTACTTTTCTTTTATTTTGGTATTGCAATTTTTTTTCATAATGTTTTTATATCAATGTGTTGTATTGATATCTTGTGGTTGAAAAGTGGAAATGTTATGTTTCCTTTACGCATGTTTTAGGTGATATGATTATGTTGAGGTTCTTGGGCATTATAATGAAGACGGGTGGTTCTATGATAGACTAAGGGCAGGTGAGCCTGATATAGCTCTACAATGCATTGGGTAACGTGAAGGAGTGAAACGTTATGGTTTCTCCGAAATGATTTAAGGAATATACTGTGATGGGTATTCCAAACGTAACCAAGAGGGTTACTCCCTACGTAAGAATGTTATGAATGCCTCAAGTTACCTTTATGTATTATGATTTATATGATTTATTCATGATTTGATGAGGTATGTTAAAGTGCTTATGTTTTATCGGTAAAGTATGATTTCATTCTTATGAATATATGTACAGATGTTTCCTCTCTATATTTTTATATCCCTTACTGAGCTTTTTGGGATCATCCCAAGTTTTTTTGAAATGTTTTTCACAGTTCAAGGGAAAGGTACATGATACGATGATAGTGTCAAGGAAGTGTCAAGAAAGAATCCATGTTTTATTTTAAATATGTTTCCATTGATGGGGAAGATGAATACTATCTTTATGTAACCACTTTGTTTATATGTGGAATGTAATGCATGTTTTATGATTTAATTCTCTAAAACTCTAAACCCGAAAAGATCCTCAATGTGTAATCTTGTAATAACTCAAGATTAAGTAAGGTTTAAGGCTGGGGCCTTATAATTAAAGGAGATTGAGACGAAGTCCCTTACCTCATATCCAACTCAACCCATTCATTATTTAATTTCCGGAATAATAAACATAAGTTAATTTATAATTTCTTATGAAAGGTTTGATGTTTTTTATTCCTTTTATATCCCTTATTACCTTGCTATAACAATTAGTTAATTATTTCAGTTCATATCGGACTTTGGTCAATGTTCAAAACTTGATTAAAAAATAAACTTGTTATAATTATAAATAGTCCATGTGGTTGAAATTCCATTATCTCTAGAATGATATTAATTATTTATATATAATATATATCTTAAATATATATTACATATGTTTTTATAATTGTCCATATCATTTTTATATATGAAAATGAAATGTGTCGTTCAGGGAGATGGTAAGCCGTACATACGAATGAACGCTACTTCCAATTTATTTTTTTTTCATTTTAAAAGAAATGAAAACAAAATTATAAGTTGGTATATTAATATTATAGTATAACATCATATTTTATATAAATTATGTATATTCATTAACAGTATCCTTTATGAGTTCCATGTATGGTATGAAAGAGTCATACAACATTGAGGGGCGGTAGTCCACACTTAATCAAATGAAATTAGCATATATATACAACATGAAAAACATAAAGGTCTGTTATAAAAGGGTATTACATAATCATAGAGATAAAATAAATATCATATATAATTATAGTTCCATCATAATGGCCACCATAAGATGTGGTAGGTGAATATTGAACAATCATCATTTCATGAGGTAGTAGTTCGTCTTCCACAGAAACATTGTGTTCTATACCCCTTAGATGGAGGTGTGTGTAATTGTAGTTCAAATACTTCTCATAAAAACAACCTATTATATTTATAATACTGGTTTTTAAAAAAAAGAATAAAAAGTGCATAGGTAGTGAAAAATTTAAATAAAAGAAGAGAACATGAGAGAATATGTTACCTTTAAATAGGGAAACTCTCAATGCTTGGAACAAAAAGGCTTGATTGAAGTTCCTTATTTCTAAGGTAATATTTCTATGTTGTAGAGGTGGATGTTTGGAGATTCCTGGACTAAATTTTGGATGATCCATGGGGCTCGAGAGGTGTGTGTAATGAGTTAGAGTTGGTGTCCTTTTATAAGAGGGAGGATGGACCCTTTAGGAAAGTTTAAATGTATTATTTTGTTATAAACTTATTTTCAGTTTCAAATGGTCCAAAAATTATTTAATTCTAATATAATATAAAAAATATGTTGAAATAAAATCATCCATTAAGAATTGGATAGTTTTGGGATAATATTTAATCCTTATCTATTTTATGTAACCCTTTGTTATCTATTTTATATTTTTCCATGTTATCTTATATGTTCATACTATATGGTTAATATAGTAACCATATAATGAAAATAGAACAACAAGTGGTTCATTAATGTCATTATAATCCTTTTATATATAATTTGACTAAATCGTAAGTTTAAAGGATTAGTATATCATTTAATAAAATATTAATTAATTTAAAAACTCATTTATGTCAATTCAATTACTATTCATAGGAGGAATTTTAAAAAACATTATAAAAACATGATTCTTTCGAAAAACCAACTATAATTCAGATATAAAAATTCATAATCATCCCTAGAATTCAGTGATAGCCTAAAAAGTTTCAAAATAAATTTATTTTAACATTTATAATCTCATTTTTTAAAACATTCATTAAAGAGGTAATCATTACATCATAATTGTGTCATAAATAAATTTATTTATTTTATGTCTAAAAATTATAAATTAAATACCATGAGGTAGTTAATATATTTATATTTATAATAAATGTTTATAGTCTAATATATATCACTTATATAACCCCATATAATTTCTTTTTGTAAAAAGTCTCATGTTTATGTTATTTTTGTCCTTACTTTAAATAAATTAATATAGAGTGTCATTATCACTCTGAAGTGGATCCATGGGGTTCCAAAATCGACACAATGATGACCATGGTAGGAAATATAAATACCAATAGGATTCAGACACATGTTAGGGTAATTAAATATTATAATAATAATATTTATTTACCCATATTTACCAGATTTTCATTTTAACGAGGGTAAATAAAATATTTACTGAAGTAAAATATTAATAAATTCTAAAAATAAAAGTTACATATTTATTGAATTTTGAACTTGTAGAGACCCAATGCTTGACATACATGGTCATTACATTACTTTTGTAGAATACTTAATACATGACAAAAACAGACGCCCAAAACCGTATTAGTTTAGTGTCTTTGGAAACTCGGAACGTAATCTTCTAATCATGGTGAAAGATCTTCAAAATATCCCATAAAGATCTTCCCCATTTGATTTTCTTACCTAAAACCTTTATTTATATCCTGGGGAAAAGAAAACATAAAAATGGTGAGATCAAATGCTCAGTAAGGGTTAACATAGAGAACAAAAAACAATCCATACACATTTGAATGAAAAAACATGAACAAAAAATATAAACATCAAAATATTGAGCAAAGACCTAAACCTTAGAAGTATGTAAGGCATGCATCATAAAGGAACATCTAAGGAAAACATGATAAAATTTCTTGGGAATAAAACATGTAATTGTGGTAAACAATAAAGCACATGATATGATTTCCATAGAAGCCAAGACATTGCTGCCAAGACCATCTTAGTGGACAATGTCCCTTTCAGAATCGAGTTCACTCCTCGTTCTAGTCCTGTTTCACTGAATCGGATTAACTTACCATTCCAGCCATGTCTATATCATGAGATATAAATCTTTACCCAATGCATTGCAGAGAGATATAGGTCCCACCCATCTCATAATGAAATAATTCTTACGTGTGACACAACATAAACATAAATCATTCATCATAACCCAATGAATAAAATGGGTTTCATAAACATTATCCCATCATAACATAATCCATATGAAATAAATGGATATCATTTCATCATAAGAAAAGTGAAAACATGTAAATCATAGAGACATTATACTTGAAACATACATATATGTAATAATTTCTTCTTAGATCGAAAATGGTTTTGATAAAACACTTGAAATGAATTCTTGAGGAAAATATTCTTTCTTTTCAAAATCATTTTCTTTTCTCAAAATGACATGAAATTTTTAAAAGAAAAGGCTTTTTTTCAAAATAATCATGAAATATTGTAGAGGAATCTTCATGAAAATAAGGATTTATGAAGAATAAAAATACATTCATGTCGTATAAGTTAAAAAACATTCTTCTTGTACTTTTTCTGAAAAAGTCAAAAAGTACCTTATATGGTAAACAAAGGAAGGATTCCTTCAAAACAATGTGGTAAAAGTAAAAAAAGAGTAAAAATGACTTTAAACAAACATGGAAGAATAGTAAACATTTTTTGAAAACATTTTTAGAAAACATGGACATGGATGATAAACATAACCCCAGTAAATACTTACGAATAAGAAATCTCGGATAAAAATGAGATTTGCAAAATTATCCCTTACCTAATACTAGATATGCTTCGTATGTATCAAAACCTCCTGTATAATGATTTAAATAATGTCATTGGCTTATTACAGAATCATATTCATTGTTATGATATAAAATATTTTTCACTTATGACTTTATATTACCCGTTCTTTTGTAAATTCCATGTTAAAGCAGCGTTTTGGGTAAAATCGTTTCATTTATCGTACGTGTTTCAACTTTTTGTTCTTGATATTATTACATATATCCTGATTTAAATAATTCAAGAATGTAAAAAATGATTTATATATAATATATATTCATCATATACATATATATATGATAGATCGATAAATGGAATGAAATACACCATTAATGGAGATGGTAGGTCGTACGTACGAATGAATGCTGTTTTTGTTTCCTTATTGAATTGAATGGAATTTAGTATATGAAATACATACATATATATATATCCATTATCATTATTATGTCATATATTTAATTATTATTCATTATATATACTTTATAATCATTCATGAATGATTAACATGGAGAATGAATCTCATCACGTCGTGGAGATGGTAGTCCATACGTACGCAAGAGCGATGATATCATCCCCATGATCGTGGAATTGTATTGAAGTGTATGTATAATATTTAAGAATCAATATCACTTTAAAATAATCATATATAGTTATTTATTTACACCATTATACCCATCCAAGTAAGGTGGTGTTTGAAAACAGATTACACCACGGCGTGGAGACGGTATTTCATACGTACGCACGCGTGGTGATTTCGTTTCTGTAGGATGGATAGAAGGTGGAATAGGGTTGTTTAATATTTATAATAACATATCAGTATATAAGTATTACTGACTTTACTACTTTATAATGATACAACTAAAGAAGAATAAGTATAAGAAGAAAGAAACTCGAGAGAATCCGAAGAAGAGATTACCTCTTCTTCGACGCACCTCCTTTAAGCTTCCTCTTAAGGAAGTAGAGTTGGTCTTTTGAGAAAACAAGAACCTCCAAAATGTTGATAAGGAAGTGTAGAAGATAAATTGGTATGGTTTGGCTGAGATTCAAGGCTCAAAAGGGTGTTAAGAGAAGAGGTAAGGGGTGCCCTTTTTATAAGGGAGGAGAGGGGCACCTTTGGAAAAACTTAAAATATTATTTTATAATAAAGTCATATTCGGTTTTTAATAGCTCCAAATTGATTTATTTAGACGATAATATGGGGATGGGTATAAATACTCTCATACAATAGGTTTTAGACAAGTTTATGTTCCTATTTTATCCTTATCATTTATATTTAACTCAAAGTTAAATACTTTAACTTTTACCGTGTCTTTTTGTTTTCTTACACTATATGGTTAATAAACTTACTATAACAAGCCAAAATAACCCCAAGTGGTTCATTATTAATATATATAATCTTATCTAAGTCATTTGGCCGATCCTCAGATTTTTAGGAATAAAATAACAATTAATAATATAATATTTGTTTTAAAAACTATTTTATGTCAATTTTGACACTATTTGGTAATTGATTTTTGTGAAACTCATAACAACATCGTTAGTTTGAAAAACATTAATTAAATCAATACTAACATGTCATATTAACCAATGAAATTATTTTAATTCATAAAAAGTCTAAAATTGCATTTATTTGTGTATTTATAACATTAATTTTGTTAATATTTCATAAATAAGGTAATTACTGCGTCATCATTGTGTCATAAATAAATTACATTATTTAATGTATAAAAATTATAAATAAAATACCATTATGTAGAAACTCTATTTATATTTCTAATGAATATTTATAGTCGAATTTATCTTATGTATAACCCTATATTAAAAATGTTTTAGTTATTAAACATTGATTTTAACTATTTTAACTCCTCTTTAAATAAAATAATATTAAATGTCCTAATCTAATCCAAGTGGACCTAAATGGTCATATTTTATTCCTATGGTTGTTTATGGTCGAATTAGACTTATCCAATAGAATTAGGACACGTGTTAGGGTGATAATAATATCATTTTTACCCTTAATTACCTTATTTACTTTTAACCGTGGTAAATAAAAGTAAAAAGTTACTATTCATCAAAAATTATTTTTATCTTATTGAACCACATATTACTCCTTGATATTAACCATGTCTCTCAGATTTTCTAAATTCCACTCACAGAAGCGGTAAAATTAAGTTTTATGTAAATTTTCAAATTCTCCTAGGAGGTGGGTAAAAGACGGTGAAAAGTTCAATAAAATTTTTATATATCTAGAATTATTATAAAATGACTCAAATGAATTACATTAAAATTATACAGGTATTATGTATCAATTTTTTACCTAAGATAAATTTAAATAAAATATATAATTATTTAAATAAAAAGTCGGTTTTTAAATAGTAACCCAGTGTTTTTACTATTCATCAAAAATGGAAAGTTTTAAGAAAAATACCAAAAATTCACCCCAGGATAATTTAGATATTCTGAATCCAAAAATGAAGTCCATTTTGAAAGATAAAATTTGTAAAATTTCAAAAAAAAATGGGTATTACTATTCATAACAGCTAGTTTGTATAATATTTTAATAACATATCATTGTTTAGTGAAACTCAATATTGCGTACAACACACGCTATCGTGAAAGGTCGTGATTGTGTGTAATGTTAGCCGATTCACGGTTTTGTATAGTGCAAGACTCTTTTGTTGTTGCGTATAACAGAATCCAATAATATTTCATTTATACATTGAATATATATATATATACACTCAATGTTGCATTGAATAGCTACTATCAAACAAACTTGAAATTGTGTGTAACACGATCCGAGAATAGTGTTGCGTATACTGCTAGTTAATATGGTGTTGTGTATAGTGAAAGATAATCTTGGTGTAGCATACAACAAAAGACATCAAAGAAATTAAAAAGAATAATTCTCATAAAATCTCGGGTTGTTACATTCTACCGCCCTTAAAATGAATTTCACCCTCAAAATTTGTTGGGGTTATAAATGGTTTTCTTCTTGAATGTTTCTTTAATTGAAACCCACATCGTAAAATGGAATACCAAAACTTAAATTTAAAAACAAAAGTAAGAAACTTAATGGTTACCCAAATTAACAAATCACTGGGTCTCTACATAGGATAACATAGGTGAAAATATGGATATGGAAGAGAAATCTAACCATCATGTTCTGATAGAGAGTGGTAGAGAACATGGCTATGAAAAAACCAACAATCACAAAGCCATTAATTTGCGATGATCTAAGGTACCATCTGATTCATCGTATATGAGGACACTAGAACAACATTTTTGGTTTTCAAGATCATTTCCCTAAAGTTGAAGAATTAGAAGAAATAATTACTTTATTTCGGTACAATCTCATCGTTGTTCATGACTTGTACAATTTCCACTTCATCTCTTAAAGAATTGAAGTTGAATTTTTCATTCTTGAAGTGTTAGCAGATCATGTGATAGAATGATGGGTCATTCCATCTGTCTTAACCAAAAGGATAGAAAAAGTTATAAGTCCATATTATGGGGAGATTAATCGTATATGGTTCCAAAAAATGGCCTGATACTTCATCTATCATAGCACTTAATAAAACGAGTTTCTACTAACCATGGACTTCCTGTAGGCCAGTGGTAGGTGATAAAGGATTGTCGCACTTCGGTTGTGGGTTCGATTCCCATAGCCTTGTCCCACACGATGGGTTGTCGCTCGTCCTATGGGTTGTCCTTTTTCTAAAACTATACTATTATAACATTCTAGAAATAATATCGAAAAACAATTTCTATCCTTAAACAATACTATATGATGTCTAACATAATCCATTACAATCTTTAGGCTTATCCAAAATACATCTGTCCAATCTCATAGTATAAAGAAAACAGTTACTGAAAATGTCACATAACAAGCACGTGGATACCATCGTTTATCCCAAATATATCATAAGATATATCTTGTTGGTCACATTCCAAACATGTAAATACCTTAATCATGTATTCTTTTGAAACATGAATTTCCATAGAACCTTAGTGAAAACATGAGTGCTGTCAAAAGTTAACTCTTTCCACATACCAAAATCCCTAAAATTCTATATACTCAAACCATGATATCACTTAGTCCTTATATCAATCATGAGATCATGAATACTATTAAACATCTCATTATTCTCTCATCCCTTCATTATACGCATATCATATGCTTTTCAAAATATTTGAATTACTTTTCATGGTTTCCGGTACCATATTCTTATAGAAAACCACAATGGACCAATACATAGATATTTCAATACACTATAAAAGTACCTCAACAACATTATTATTGAATTGTAATACATAAGACCTTTAATCCATCCTCTTCAATGATTTTCATGGAATAGGTCCTTCCTTGATTTAGAAGTAACTTCTAAGGTCAGGGCATTGAGTTGGTTAATGCCCATGTTCTCCACAGATCATACATTTGACTCATTAACAGTCTGTCACTCTATGAACCCTTTCTCCACATAGATAACATCTTCCCCTCCATTTTAGGTATTCCTCAAGGTTCTTATTCCCTTATCTAGAAATCTCAATCTTATTTTCTCTATGCTCCTCACCATGTGAACATGTATAAAATTCCATCTTCCTCTTATTTGAGGACTTATGAATACAACTAAAGTTCACTTTGTTAATCATATATCGAGATGATGGATTTGGAATAATCACAATATCTTTCTCTCCAGACATTACATAATTTCATTGATCATAGTCACCAATTTTTCCATTGGAATCAATGTTAACTGAATTCCTTCTCGTTCCCTCCATTTACTAAGACCAGAAACCATAGTGTAAGAAACAGTTAAAATAACGAGGAACCACGTAATCATAAAAAGTAACTTATGGAATGTATAACTTACAAAAAATTCTTTAATCCATGACACCTTAGGTTCACCCTAGGTTATTCATGATCGTCAACATAATTCTAGGAATCTAACCTATACATATACATAACCATAGGGACATCCCTAGACATACCTTAGAAATATCTCTAGGGATTTCACTAAAGTTTTCGCATCCTAGTTTCCAAAGGTTAAATAAACCTTTGATCTGATACCAACTGTAGAGACCCAATGCTTGACGTACATGGAAATTAGATTACTTTTTCAGAATACTTAATACATGACAAAAACAGACGCCCAAAGACCGTATTAGTTTAGTGTCTTTGGAAACTCGGAACGTAATCTTGTAATCATGGTCAAAGATCTTCAACATCTCCCATAAAGATCTTCCCCTTTTGGTTTCCTTACCTAAAACCTTTCTTTATATCCTGGGGAAAAGAAAATATAAAAAGTGTGAGCACAAATGCTCAGTAAGGGTAAACATAGAGAACATAAAACAATCCATAATCATTTGAATGTAAAAACATGATCAAAAAATGTAAACATCAAAATCTTGAGCAAAGACATAAATCTTGAAAGTACGTAAGGAATATATCATAATATAACATCAATCATGATTAAATAGCATGGGAATAAAACATTTAATTGTGGGAAACCATTAAGAACATGATATTATTTCCATAGTAGCCAAGGCATTGCTGCCAAGACCATCTTAGTGGAAAAAGTCCCTTTCTAAATCGAGTTCACTCCTCGTTCCAGTCATGTATCACTGAACCAGATTAACTTACCATTCCATCCATGTCTATGTCATGAGGTATAAATCATTACCCAATGCATTGGAGGGAGATATAGGTCCCACCCATCTCATAATGAAATAATTCTTACGTGTTCCACAACATAAACATAAATCATTCATCATAACCCAAAGAATAAAATGGGTTTCATAAACATCATCCCATCATAACATAATCCATATAAAACAAATTGATATCATTTCATCATAAGAAAAGTGAAACCAGGTAAATCATAGAGACATTACACTTGAAACACACACATATGTAATAATTTCATCTTAGATGGAAAATGGTTTTGATAAAACACTTGAAATGAATTTTTGAGGAAAATATCCTTTCTTTTCTCAAAATGCCATGCAATTTTTAAAAGAAAATGTTTTTTTGAAAAGAATCACTAAATATTGTAGAATAATATTCATGAAAATAAGGCTTTATCAAACATAAAAATTTGTTCAGGCTTTATAAGTTAAAAAAACATTCTTCTCGTACTTTTGTCAGAAAAATAAAAAAGTACCTTATATGGTAAACAAAGTAAAGGTTCCTTCAATAAAATGTGGTAAAAGTCAGCAAAGAGTAAAAATAACTTTAAACATACATGTACGATTAGTAAACATTTTATGAAAACATTTTTAGAAAACATGGACATGGATGATAAACATAACCCCAGTAAATACTTACGAATAAGCAATCTCAGATAAAAATGAGATTTCCAAAATTATCCCTTACCTTATGTCTGATATTATTCGTATGTATCCAAACCTCCTGTATAATGATTTAAATAATTTCATTTACTTATTACAGAATCATATTCATTGTTATGATATCATATATGGTTCACTTATAACTTTATATTACCTGTTCTTTTGTAAATTCCATGTTAAAGCAGCGTTTCGGGTAAAATCATTTCATTTATCGTACGTGTTTTGACTTTTTGTTCTTAATATTATTACTTATATCCGGATTTACATAATTACAGAATGGAAAAAATGATTTATATATAATATATATTCAGAATATACATATATATATATATATGATAGATCGATAAATGGATTGAAATACACCGTTCATGGAAACAGAAGGTCGTACGTACGCATGAACGTTGTTTTCGTTTCCTTATTGAATTGAATGAAATTAAGTAGATAACATACATATATATATATATACATAAATTCAGTATCATTATTATGGCATATATTCCATTATTATTCATTATATATACTATATAATAATTTATGAATTGTTAACATGGAGAATGAATCTCATCGCGTCGTGGAGACGGTAGTCCGTACGTATGCCCGACCGATGATATCATTCCCATGATCATGGAATTTTATTGAAGTGTATGTATAATATTTCAGAATCAATATTACTTTACAATAATCATATGTAGTTATTTATTAACACAATTATACCCATCCAAGTAAGGTGGTGGTCGAAAACAGATTACACCACGGCGTGGAGACGGTATTCCGTATGTACGCACGCGCGGTGATTTCGTTTTCCATAGGTTGTATAGAAGGTGAAATAGAGTTGTTTAATATTTATAATAACATATCATTATATATTTAGTACTTATTTTATTACTTTATAATGAGGCAACTAAAGTAGAAGAAGTAGAAGAAGAAAGAAACTCGAGAGAATCCAAAGAAGAGATTACCTCTTCTTCGACGCACCTCCTTTAAGCTTCCTTTTAAGGAAGTAGAGTTGGTATTTTGAGAAGAGAAGAAACTCAAGAATGTTTTTAGGGAAGTGGATAAGATAAATGGGCAGGATTTGGCTGATATTAAAGGCTCAAAAGGGTGTGAAGAGAAGAGGGAAGGGGTTCCCTTTTTATAAGGGAGGAGAGGGGTGCCTTTGGAAAAACTTAAAATATTAATTTATAATAAAGTCATATTAGGTTTTTAATATCTCAAAATTGACTTATTTTGAAGATAAGGTGGGTATGGGTCTAAAGCCTCTCAACCGATAGGTTTTAGACATGTTTAGGTTACTATTTTATCCTTATTATTTAGATTTAACTCTAAGTTAAATAATTTAACTTTTACCGTGTCTTTTTGTTTTCTTACACTATATGGTTAATAAACATACTATAACAAGACAAAAGAACCCCAAGTGGTTCATTATTAATCTATATAACCTTATATATGTCATTTTTCTAATCCTTATATTTTTAGGAATAAAATTACAATTAATAATATAATATTTATTTTAAAAACTAATTTATGTCAATTTTGACACTATTTGGTAATTGATTTTTGTGAAAATAATAACAGCATTTTTAGTTCTAATAAAGTTAATTAAATCAATAATAACATGTCATTTTAACCTATAAAATTATTTGAATTCATAAAAAGTCTAAAATTACATTTATTTGGGTATTTATAAAATTAATTATGTTAATATTTCATTAATAAGGTAATTACTGCATCGTCATTGTGTCATAAATAAATTACCTTATTTAATGTATAAAATTTAGAAATAAAATTCCATTCTATAGGAAATATTTTTAACTTTTTAATGAATATTTATAGTCGAATTTATCTTATGTATAACCCTATATTAAACATTTTTTAGTTATTAAACATTGATTTTAACTATTTTAACACTTCTTTAAATAAAATATTATTAAATGTCCTAATCTAATCCAAGAGGACCTAAATGGTCATATTTTATTCTTAAGGTCTTTTTTGGTCGAATTAAACTTATCCAATAGAATTAGGACATGTGTTAGGGTGATAATAATATCATTTTTACCCTTAATTACCCTATTTACTTTTAACCGTGGTAAATAAAAGTAAAAAGTTACTATTGACCAAAAATTATTTTTATCTCATTAAACCACATTTCACTCCTTGATATTAATCGTGTCTCTTAGTTTTTCAAAATTCCACTCACAGAAGCGGTAAAATTAAGTTTTATGTAAATTTTCAAATTCTCCTAGGATGTGGGTAAAAGATGTTAAAAAGTTCAATAAAATTTTTATATATCTAAAATTATTATAAAATGACTCCAATGAATTACATTGAACTTATATAGGTATTATGTATCAATTATTTACCTAAGATAAATTTAAATAAATTAAATTATTATTTAAATACAAATTTAGTTTTTAAATAGAAACCCAGTGTTTTCATTATTAATCAAAAATTGAAAGTTTTCAGAAAAATACCAAAAATTCACTCGAGGCTATTTCGATATTTCAAATCCAAAAATGAAGTCCATTTTGAATGATAAAATTAATAAAATTTCAAATAAATTGGAGTTACTATTCATAACGGATAGTTTGTATAATATTTTAATAACATATCATTGTTTAGTGAAACTCGGTATTGCATACAACACACGCTATCGTGAAAGGCCGCGATTGCGTGTAATGTAATCCAAGTCAGGGTTTTGTGTAGTGCAAGACTCCTTTGTTGTTTCGTATAACAGAATCCAATAATATTTCATTTATAAATTGAATATATATATATATATACACTCAATGTTGTGTAGAATAACTATTATCAAACGAACTTGAAATTGTGTGTAACATGATCCAAGAATATTTTTGCGTATACTGCAAGCTAATACGGTGTTGCATATAGTGCGAGATAATCTTGGTGTAGCGTACAACAGAAGACATCAAAGAAATTAAAAATAATAATTCTCATAAAATCTCATTTTCTTATAGACCCCATGGTTCCAAATATGGAATCCATTTTTCCAAATTCAAAACACAGAAGAGGCATAAATTAATTTTAAATAAATTACTTTTGTCAAAAAAAAAGTGTGTTTATAAGAAATAATAACTATCGAAAGATTGACACCTTTTTAAGTCCAATTTTAAAGTGAAATTACTTATAATAACAATCATTGGATTAAATGGTAAAAATATAATATAATTACACTTTAAACCCAATTAAAACGATATTCCAACCATATAAATTAATTATATTAAAAGGTGGTTAGGAATTAAAATACAGTATTTTTCACAATTCATTAAAAAATAAACATTATCAGAAAAATACAAAAATATTACCCAAATTAAATTTTGATGTCCAAATTCTAAATGAGAATATTATTTTGTCAAATAAAACATCTAAAAGTGGAAAAAAATTGATTTTAAAAGGGTTCTCCATCGAAAGGTAGTAAAACGACCATTTAAAGAATATTAGATTATTTTATGCTTAAAATCATATTATTTATTCTTTTAAGCCTCTAAAATATATTGAATAAATGTAAAAACAAGTATAATAATATTTTAGTTAGTTATTTTCATTCCCTCCAATACAACTTCTATGTGTTAACTACCATTTAAAATACTAATAGTATTATATTATTTTTCGGTATAAATCAATGATGTGTGCAACATAAGATTTCAAAGAAACCGATTGTTGAATATTGAGTATGCTATCATACATAGAGTCCCCTTTAAATTAATATTAATTTTTAATTCACAAATATTAATAAATATGAAAATGTCGTATTCTTTATTTACCAGGGATATTACATTCCTCCCCCCTTTTGGAAAATGTGTCCTCCGAATTTTACAATTGGGTTCAGAAAATTTACTTAAACTCCCACATTGGAAAAAGTTTCAATAAAACTATCACTTTAAAAGAAAGTAATAGAAGTAAAAAGGTCACCTGAGATAACCCATATTAGGATTCCATGAATACATGGATATGGATGAAAAACTATGTGTTATGTTCTAATGGCGATTGATATAAAATAGGATTAGGAGAATGTTAACCACTAGAAAACCACAACCTTGTAAGAGGTTAAACGATCATTGGTTTCCAATTAGGAAAAGTAAATGAAAAAAGTTTTTGTTTTTTGCTTCATTTAGTAATGTTGGGAAACTTATTTATGAGATTTATTAAGGACATAAGGAAATATACTTACTTTTAAACTATAGTTTCATCCTTTAATAAATTTGTAGCAAAAAACTAATCTTTTGTCCAAACAATGTGTATACTAGATGACTTGGTCACTCCTGAAGCACTAGAATAAACCTCTAGAGAATCACATAATCCACAAAATATTAACTATATATTTTCCTTATCATTAGATATTAACCAAAACAAAAATGATTAGTACCAGATCAGATAATCCCGAAAAAGGATAATACTTTATAAAATGAAATACTACTCCTAATATCCTAAAATCGACAAACAATACCAAAAGATAAAAAAAATACCATTCAATAAACAATTGTCCTTAAAATTATTGAATGTAACCCAAACTATAATTGAAACCCAAAACTCAGATGGATTTAATCACATAGTTTTCCATAGTAAATCTTACTATTTATCTCTAATTAACATCGACTACTCTCAAAGTCTCATACCGAAGAGTAATTAACCTAATCACATATTCTCTATGAAAGGTTAATAATTTCCATAAAAAACCTGAATTGATATATGTCCACACACAATAACCTAAACTCTTCCAAAATAAAATTTCAACAATTACTACACAAATGAGATCCCATAGTGTTCTATTTTCCTTAAGCATATAGTATTCTCAAAAGAGAGAACATCTTCCAAAATAACCCTTATCACTTAATCGTGAAATAATTTTATTATAATAAAGATATCCATTTAATAAAACAAAAGTTCTTATAATAGAATTATTATTTATCCATAAAATCATCTAACTAAAAATATTTAGTCATACTAACTAGGGACTTCACGTAGTCCAGTGGTAGGTGATAAATCTCAATTGTACTTTGGTTATGGGTCCGATTCCCATAGCTTTGTCCAATGTGATGGGTTTTCAAATGGTCTACATGTTGTCCTTTTTCAAAAACTATATAATTTTATAACATTTCAAAAAATAATATAAATTCCTCAAAAATAACCATAACATATTTTACCCAAAAAAATTATCTCATACCTCGCATCTTCATCCCAAAAAGTAATAACCTATAATTACTTAAAATTTAAGGATCATATAACCCGAATGGTTCTTTATAACTATATCTACAAAATAAAAGATAATTCTTCCTTGGATAACATTTTCACATATAAAACTTCAGGTTTACACGTACTATAAAAATTCTTTCAATGTAATCCCATCATCAAAAGAGACTTAATACTTTTAAGAATTTCATCATCCTAAAATATAGAATAACTCTTGAATCCCTTATATGTAGACCTCTTACTCATTCAATGTTCTTTATGATCTATTAACCATCATTTACAAACATAAACATTAATACTTATTTCCTATAAACAAAATCATGAATCATATCCTAATATTCTATAATGTCAAAACATAAGCTATTAAATAATCCATTCCTTTCATTGGTCATAGTCAGTTTCCTCATCCTAAATTATAATGGAATTAGATATTGGTAGACATATATTTGTACGGTCCTACTAATACCATTACCAAAACATTGGTGTAGGACATCTATTTTTATAACGACCATGCACACCACATTTAAAACATCCAAGTGGTCTCTTAGAAAGAACAACCCTCCCTTACCTGGAGTCAACTGGATGCTTCCTTTTCCTAGGGAATGTTCTTTATTTATGAACTTCATTACCACCTCTATAGTATCTTCTTGTCCCTTTGAAGCATTTTCCTAGGTGTTTCTTTCCACATCCCTGACCCATAGGTTTTTTAATACACTTACTATTGTGATTATTACCTGAACTACTGTAGGGATTTGTTTCACGCATATACGATGCCTTATAAAAGTCAACATGGTTTAAGTGGTGAATCATAACTCTAGATAGTTTGTTGAGAATAACCATAAGAGTTCTCATTGAGGATCTCATTTCATTTTTTAGCTTATTGAGAAGACCATTACAGTTTTCTTCACAACCATTGTTACTTTGGTTCCTACTTGATCCATCCTTCTACTAAAACCAAAAATCTCATTGTGTGTATGTCAGTAAAATCATCATATAATATATTATGAGGAGGGTAAACACTAAAATATACTTATTCATATTATATTAAACCCATTCAATTTATCTAAAATAACTGTGACTCTTTATAATATTCTAACCATTATGGTTATGTCACTTATGCTTAAATAACACTCTAACCTCTAAAGTTATTTAAACAGACCTATGATTCCAACTGTAATTCCCCGGCCTTAAACATTACATAATATTTAATTAAGTTAGAAACTCACATGAATTATCTTTTATGGTTTAGAGTTTTAGATAATTAGTTAAAAACATATACATAAAAATTTAAATATTACATGTATACACTTCTACTCATTATCCATTTTTTTATAAAATAAAAACTCTTAAAGAAACATTTTTAGTTCCCTGTTTTAATCATCATGAATATTCCATGATCCCATCCATGACACTATTCCACTTTATGTCCTATGAAAAACATTTCAAAAACTTGATATGAGCATAAAAAACTCAGTAAGGGAAACAAAAAGAAGGAAAACTGTTAGTTTTTTAGAAACAACAAGTAATCCATGAATACTTCATCATAAGTTGTACTTGTAACCTTTATTAAGTATTAAATAATCTTCATAGAATAAAAACTCATTTTTTACATTTTTTAACCAAAATATTACCATAAAACCCATTTAAAACACACACAACATATATAGGTAACTTGGGACATAAACATACTTAAATGAAAAAACAATATCGTCGACTTCCACACATATCACTAAATGGAATTTCCAAATGACTGAATTCCATACCCAATGCATTAGAGGTTATAATGTAACCACCTGTCCTGGTTTATCATTGCACCGCCCATAAATTGGTTTATCACTTAACCACCCATCAAATGTTCATGTACCATTATAAAATCATAACACATAAAATATAGCAAATATAAATATTTCACTAATAACATTTCATTTGAAATCAAATGAAATAATTTCAAGATATTAAAATAATCAATCCATTTAAAAACCCTTTTCAATACCAAAACACTCAAAAATAGAATAAGGGTTTTCCTTTTTCAATTTAAAAAAATTAGGGCTTGTAGAGGAATCCAAATAAAGATTGTTGTAGTGGAGAGGTCATTGTCACCCCAAACGTTAAAAAAAATTATTTTTTCCATTTAGTAAATTGCTTAATAATAAAATTCCCTTTGAATGAAATTAATAGTGAAAGGGGTTTATTATATACCATATAAAATAAGTAGTTTTATATTATTAAAACATGCCTCAATTAAAGGAGATTGAGACGAAGTCCCTTACCACGTGTCCAACATGACCCGTTTGTTCGTTAATTTTCTGAATATAAAAATTATGTGAATTTATTATTTCATAAGAAATATTTAAACGTTTATTATTCCTTTTATATCACTTATTACATTTCTATAACTATTAGTTAATTATTTGAGTTCATATCAGTCATTTTGTCGATGTTCGAAACTTGAGTAAAAAATGAACCTGTTATAATTATAAATTGTCCATGTGGTCAAAATTAAATTATCTCCATAATAATATTAATGATTTATATATCTTATATATCATATATATCCAGTATATATGTATTTAAAATAGTCCAAATAATTTGGATATATGAAAAATAAATGCATCGTTCATGTAGATGGTAAGCCGTACGTACGCATGAACAATACTTCATGTTCATTTTATCCATTTTAAAAGAAATAAAAACCAAATTATTCATAGGTATATTATTATTCCAATATAATATCATATTTTATATAAATTACATAAGTTCATTAACACCATCCTTTATATGTTCCATTCATGTTATGACTGAGTCATATCACTTTGAGGGGGCGGTTGTCCGCACTTCCTCAAATGAAATTATCATATATATAAAACATTAAAATCATAATGGTATGTTATAAAATATTATTATCGAGTCATAGAAGAAAAATAAGTATCATAAATATCATAAATTATTATATTTTCATCATAGTTTACACCATAATAGGTGGTAAGAGAATATTGAACATTCATCGTTTCGTGAGGCTGTAGTTTGACGTCCACAGAATCATTATGTTCTATACCCATTAGTTGGAGGTGTCTGTAAGTTATTTTCTAATCATTTTCATAAAAAACCTATTATATTTAGGATATTGGTTTTTTTATGTAATCATAGAATAAAAAGATCATAGGGAGTGAAGAAGTACAATAAAAGAAGATAACTGGAGGGAAGGCGTTACCTTTAAATCGGGTAACTCATTTTGGTTTGAACCAAAAGGCATTATTGAAGTTATTTATTCCTAATTTAAGGTTTATAGGTGGAATAGAGGTTTTTTTAGGGCTTATTAGAGTATATTTTTTATGATACAAGGGAATTTAGAGGTGTGTGTAATGGGTTAGAGGTGGTGTACTTTTATAAGAGAGAGGAGGGGCTCTTTAAGAAAGTTTGAAAGTATTATTTTATTAAAAAATTATTTTCAGTTTCAAAAGGTCAAAAACATAATTATTTCTAAGATAATGTGAATATAAGTTGAAATAAAACCATCCAATAATAATTGGACATGTTTTGGATTATTTTTAATCCTTCTCATTTTATTTAGCACTCTGTTAACTTATTTAACTTTTACCGTATTCTCATACTATATGGTTAATATAGTTACCAAAAATTGAATATAAAAATAGAAGTGATTCATTAATGAAATAATAAAACTTATATAATTAATTTGGACGAATATTATATTTCTAGGATTTTTATATAATTTAATAAAATATTTATTTATTTAAAAACTCATTTGTGTCAATTTAAATACTATTCATATCAAGTCTTTTAAAAAAAACATATAAAAACTTGATTCTTTCAAAAACCCTAATATTTCTCAAATATAATAAGTCATAGTAATAACTAAGAATTCTTGGATGGCATAAAAAGTTTTAAAATATTTTTTTTACATTTATAATATCATTTATTTGAAACATTCATTAATGAGGTAATCGTTACATCATAATTGTGTCATAAATAAATTTATTTATTTGATGTCTAAAAATTATGAATAAAATAACTTGATGTAGAAAATAATTTTATTATTCAAATTAATATTTATAGTCGAATAGAAAACTTATATAACCCCATATAAAAATTGTTTTAGTAAAAAGATTGATGTTTATGTTATTTTTGTCCTTTAAATTAATTAATATAAAGTGTCATTATCATTCCAAAGTGGCTCCATGGGGTCCCAAAATAGACCCAAGAATTACCATTTTTGGACGTGTATCAACCAATAGGATTAGGATACATGTTAGGGTAATTTAATATTACAATAATAATTTTTATTTACCCTTATTTACCAGATTTACCCTTTAACCATGGAAAATAAAATATTTACTAAAGTAATTATTCATAATGTCTAAAAATATATGTTACCTATTTACACAATTTGGACCTCATAATTAAAATATGGAATCCATTTTTACAAATTCAAAACATAGAAGAGGCAGAAATTAATTTAAAATTAATTCCCGTTGTCAAAACAAAAAGCGTCTTTTTAAGAAATAATAAATATCAAAAGATTGACACTTTTTTATGTCCAATTTCAAAATTAAATCTCATCCAATGGACAAAATTGGATTAAATGGTAAAAATATAATCTAATTACACTTAAAAAAAATTAAAAATATAATTTATCTATATAAATAAATGAGATTAAAAGGCCATTTTGAATTGAAATACAATATTTGTCACTATTCATTAAAAATTGAACTTTTTTAGAAAAATACCAAGATTTTACCCAAAGTAAATTTTTATGTACCTATTCAAAAGAACAATATTATTTGGTCAAATAGAACATATAAAATTAAAAAAAACTAGATTTAAAAAGGGTTCACCATTAATTGGCGGTAAATCGACCTTTTAAAGAATATTAGAGTATTTCATGCTTAAAATCAGATTCTTTATTGTTTTAAGCCTCTTAAATTTATTGGATAAATTTAATAACATGTATAATAATATTTTAGTTAGTTCTGTTCATACCCTCTAATACAATAGCTATGTCTTAATGTAACCCCCCGACCCAAGTTACCCATAGTCGGTGCATTATTACATAACAATGGCATGATCACAAAAGATCAGGTCTCGAAAGACCGATTAGTTTAGTATCCTTAGAAATAATATATAAATTCTTAAGTCTTACATTACATCATAAAGTGAAAAAAACTACAACAACATCATGTCTTCATATCCCCTCATACATTCCATCCAGGTTATTCATAAAATACTTCTTCGCATCCTGGGAAAAGTGAAAACATTGAAAGGGGTGAGCTCAGATGCTCAGTAAGGATAACAATATAGCAGAAAGTTTCATAAATAAACACAAACATTTATGGCAATGTATAACTAAAACAAAATCCTCTTAAACTAGAACTTCAGAATAATATGGAAAAGATAAAATGAAATAATGTCATTTACTTATTCACATGGATATTCAAATAGTGGAATAATCACATGAAATATCAATAACCACTTTTATAATGATGGAATGAATAATCCAAACTATCATAACTACATAGCCATGGCCTTGTGCCAAGACTACAAAGAAGATTTTGTCAAGGCCTTGTGCCAAGACACTAGTTTGTCTCATGAGACCTACCGATGCATCGAGGAGATATAGCGGGATCCACCCGTCACTTATTAAGTCCAATGCATTCCTCATATGAACAGGTTTAAACATAACATAAACATTCATACTAAAAATGGAATACAAAATGTCAATAGTTTCTCCATAAACCATGAATGGTATAAAAATAACTCATCCATAGTCAAACATATCACAAAACCATCAATACAATATGGAAATTTTGTATCATTATAAATCAACTTCAAATAATCTTAAAATCCATTAATTGATGATGACATAGATAAAATCAAAACTATTTGAGATAAATATCTCTCTCTTTTTTGAAATCATTGAAAAGTTACACATTTATAAAGGAATTAATTTAAAGGATATTTTTGAATCAAAGTGTCCCATACCACTTTGAATCTTTTGAAAAGAAATATCATTCAAAACATTCATGTCCATATAAATAAATCCTTAAAATCATTTTGAAAACATGGAAATTAATTAAAATGATTTAGAAAGATAAATCCTTAAACCATCTAAAATTCTGATCTTGATAAAGAGTACCTTTCACAAATTCTTAAAATATTCATTTTTAAATCATTTAAAAGTCACATAATTATATAATATAACATTTACTTTCAAAATATTCTTATAATATTGTAAGCGAAGCTTGTATTATTTTATAACGTTGGAAAATATTTTCCCTTTCCATATAAGTTAAAAAAAGACATTCTTACCTTAATTCTATTGAAAAGGTTAAAAAGGACATTATTTGGAAAAAAATAGAAAGATTCCTTAATAAAATTATTATAAAAATTAAAACAAGGGTATAAATGGATTTGACCCATATTCTGTAAAAATGTAATAATGTTTTGAAATACATTTTTAAGAAACATGGAAGTGGATGATAAAGAGGTTCTAGTAGATAATTACGTATAAACAACCTCAGATAATGAAGAGATTGTGAAATAAACCCTCTCTTTGTACTTTTCCTTAGTTGAGGGTTGGTTAACCTCATTTATAATGGTAAAATAATTGTTATTAAATTATACAAGAATCATATATATTAATATGAAATCATATATGATCTTTTAACATTTCTTTGTTAAAAATATCTTAGTATTATCGTCGTTTCAGGTGTTCACTTACTCATTTTATTTTATATGTTTTGTTACATAAGCCATGTTTTTATGGATAGGCTGTACATTATTCATATCCATAATGATATCAAGTCTTTAAAGATTATTTTTAATCATCAAATGAAAATTATTCTTTAATGGATATGATGGGGAATGAATCTCATCGCATTCGTGGAGACAATAATGTGTACGTACGCACGAGTGAAAATATCATTATTTTGATATTAAAATAATATATAATTGGATGGTATATCATAAATATAGAATCATTATCATGTTAAATTTATTATTTACATCAATTACACATCATTATTATACCCATCCAAATAATAATGTATTGAATAACAATTACACCACGATGTGGAGACGGTAATCCGTACGTACGCACGTATGGTTACATGCCATTTAAAGGATGGATAGAATAATTAATATGGTTTTACCATATTCATAATAACATAAAATTATATAGAGGATAATGGAGTTATTATTTTAGAATGGTAATAACAAAGAAAGAAGAAGTGGAAGAAGAAAAAACTTGAAAGAGGTGATGAAATATTTACCTCTTTTTCGGGTTCTTCCTTTTGATTTGATCAAAAGGGATCCTTAGATTGTCTTTCTGACTAAAATAAGGCCTCTAGGATGAAGGGAGGACTGTTTAGAGGGTATTTGGGCAGAGTTTGGCCGAACAAAAAGGCCTTGAAGGTGTGAATTAGAGATAAGGGGGAGTGTAATTTTATAAGAGGGGTGAGGGGCACCTTTGGAAAAGCTAGAAATATTATTTTGTAATAAATATATATTTGTTTTATAATGGCTAAAATGTGTATTATTTAATGTTTAAGGTGAGGATATGTCACAAACCACTCAACAAATAGGTTTTAGACAGGTTTGGGTCACTATATTAACCTTAACTTTTAGATTTAACTCTTAGTTAAATAGTTTGACATTTACCATGTCTCTTTGTGTTATTATATTATATGGATAATAAACATAATATATACATCCAAGAGACCCCCAAGTGTTCATTTAATGATATCAATATCATGATATAAGTCCTTTGGCTGAACCTTATATTTTTAGGAATATAATATCAATTAATAATATAATATTGGTTTTAAAAACTCTTTTATGTCAATTTTGACACTATTTAATAATTGATTTTTGTTAACATCTTAACAAACTTATTAATTCGAAAAAAATTCATTTAACCAATACTAACATGTAATATTACCCAATAAAATTCTTGTATGGAATCAAAATTTTCAAATTATATTTATTTTAACATTTATAATACTAATTATTTGATTCTTTCATTAATAAAGAAACTATTGCATCATTATTGTGTCATAAATAAATTTAATTATTCAATGTCTAAAAATTATAAATAAAATACCATTATGTAGGAAATTTTTTTATCTTTCTAATGAATATTTATAGTCTAAAATATAACATATATAACCCTATGTAAAATATTTGTTTCTAAAATATATTTTCTTATGTCATTTTTGTATTTACTTTAACTTAATTAATATAAAGTGTCATTATCACTTACAAGTGGATACATGGGGTCCCAAAATCGACCCAAAGATGAATGTGGTCAGAAATGTATCAACAAATAGGTTTAGGACACATTTTAGGATAATTTATTATTATTATAATATTATTGATTTACACTAATTTACCAGATTTACCCTTTAACCATGGTAAATAAAATATTTACCGAAGTAATTATTCAAAATGTCTAAAAATAAAAGTTACCTATTTACAGAATTAGGACCTCCAGATTCTAAATATTGAATCCATTTTTCTAAATTCAAAACACAGAAGTGGCAGAAATTAATTTAAAATTATTTCCCATTGTTAAAACAAAAAGCGTGTTTTTAAGAGATAATTACTATCAAAAGATTGGAACTTGCTTATATCCAGTTTAAATGGAAAATTATGTTCAATGACCAAAATTGGATTATATGGAAAGAATATAATCTAATAATACTCTAAAATCACTCAAATTCATAATTTATCACTATTAATTATTTCGATTAAAAAAGTTGTTTTTAATTAAAATTTAGTAATTTTGACTATTCAACAAAATATGAAAGTTATCTGAAAAGTACCAAACATTCACCCTAAGCTAATTTATATATTAATAATCCAAAAATTTAGTCCATTTTGAATGATAAAATATAAAAACTTTCAAAAAGTGGGTATTACTATTCATAATGACTAGTTTGATTGGTTGTGGTGTGTGTTAGAACTTGAAGTTGTGTACAACACATGCTACTGCATTATTAAAAGAGAAACGTATCGTGGAAGCTTGAGGTGTTACATTCTTCCCTACTTCAATAAATTACATCCCCATAATTTGAAATTATTTTTCAGAAATAAAATGTTGAAAATAGAAAATACCTTTGGGAAAACCCACATCGGAAATTAGGTTAATAAAATTTAATCATAATAAGAGGAAAAGGGAAATGAAATGGTCACCGTAAAATTATAATCTCAATTAAGAGAACATTTGTGTCAATTAGAGACATATAATTGGAGGAAAAACATAAATATTTATAGGTAGTTATTGAGGTCATCAATCACAAACAAGTGTAAAATTGAGGGCCTTAAATTCATCAATCTATGATGATTTAAAATACCATCGGTTCAACAAAACACATGGTATTATGCTAACACATTTTTGGTTTTAAGATCCTTTCACTAAAGTATAAGAATTAATTTTTTCATAGAATAAGAGAAGAATAAAAATATATACTTGACAAGTAGAGTCCCATCATTTAACTAATTTTTACCACAAACTCATCTTTCACTCTATAAGATAATAGAACTTCAAAATAATATTCTATTTATCCTATTCCTACATGGTTAAAAAATGAATTTAAAATTCATCAACCATAATTTAAAAAAACTACATTACTCAATATAGAACATCACGTGAGCCAGTGGTAGGTGATATACCCTTGTCACACTTCGGTTGCGGGTTCAAGTCTCACGGCCTTGCCGGACGCGACAGGTTGCCGCTCGACCTCTAGGGTGTCCTTTTATGGTAATCCAAAAATAATATCAAACTAGAATTATCCAAAATACTTTAATCCAAACTCATAGTCCAAGATTTATATGGAAGGTAAACACTATGAAGTTCCTTTTTTCCACTTAATAAATTGTGAACACCTTTATCATGTATTCTTTTAAAACACCTCAACATCCTGAATTACTATAAAACATTATCGATTACATTCATGATCCCTTATTCCTTATAGAAGACTGGATATACTCCTTCTATCAAAAAATGTGGGAAACTCCAACAATGATGGAATATACAAATCATTAATCAGTTTCAAGGAAGTCAAGAATATCCAATATAATTTATCCAAAACAATCATGTATTATTCCAAAATCACTACCTCGGTATCAGAACCATATTGTGGTTTATCTTTATCTTAACCATATATTTTTTTAAAATTTAACCTGATATTGAATCACTTTTCTTGGTTCTACACAATCTTAGGTTTTTAATAAAATAGTACTGTAATATAATCCTTATATACTCCTTGATTATTATAACCAGTACATTGTTGATACAACACTCAAATGAAATAATTCTCCAATAACAACATAATAACTATAATCGTTCCTCCTCGTCTATGGTAGTATCATAACATGATTATTATCCAATAGCATCATTTGGGGTATACTCTGATGATTTGGACATTGGTTCGCGTAGTTTCCCAAATCCTTTCATATGAAGCATTGTACATTTGAAATATTTTTCTTACCCTTGCAGTCACATACATGGTGTCCTTTTTCTCCACACTTATAACAAACTCACATTCCCTTCAAGCAAGTTCCAGGGTGTTTCTTCCCACAGTTATCACATATGGGAAAATTATTCTTTTCCTTCTTCCCTTTATCCATCTTTCTCTCCTCCATCCTTTTCTTCTCTTGCTTCCCTTTAAAGCCATAGGACTCACAGAATTTTTTACTTATCTTATTAACACATGATATTATTTCTTCATATGTAGAGAATACATGGGAGACTATTTCCCTTCTAAATGTTGGCTTAATACCGTGAAAGATATGATATTTCTTACTCTTTGGATCATACTTATTGTTGGAGTTCACATTCCTTCTATAGGGTGCCATTTCTATACAATGGCATAAACTAGGTCAGTTTATGAATTGCAATGAATAATTACAAATTTGTAAAATACCAAATGTAAATTGAACAGTTTATGGATATAATCCATATTCATAAAGGTGATTTCATTGAGGTAGTATATACTCATAAACCATTCATAATGATTTGTAAAGAAAATGAGAATTATTCTAAGCTTATCCCCCGGGATTGTCGTAACCAAGAGTGCAGCAAGGCCCATTGTCGTGCACTAGTTCCCATTCGATTCAAGCTCAAAATAGTGTTTTCGAGTTTTCCTCCTAGGTACATCTGTGCCAGAGCCGCCTCTACCTACTCGTATCCAGATAGGGATGTATTTTCTTGGAAAAATCACAAAATCTCTACATTACCAAAATTCTAGGAATTTCTTCAATACTAATCCTCAAATTCTATCTTAGGTTTATGTGCTCTAATCAGAGTATATCTAAATCTAACTTCCAAAGTTTGTACTAAACTTTCTCTGATACCAACTATAACACCCCGACCCCAGTTACCCAGATTTTTTGCATTATTACATAACAATGGCCTGATCACAAAAGATCAAGTCTCGAAAGACCAATTAGTTTAGTATCCTTGGAAACACTAGATATATTCATATGTATTACATTACATCATAAAGTGAAAAAAACTACAACAACATCTTGTCTTCATTTCCCCTCATACATTCCAGGCAGGTCATTCATAAAATAATTCTTCACATCCTGGATAAAATTAAAACATTGAAAGGGGTGAGCTCAGATGCCCAGTAAGGATAAAAATATAGAGAAAACTTTCATAAATAAACTTAAACATTTAAGGCAATGTATATCTAATACCAAATCCTTTTAAACTTGATCTTCAGCATAATATGGAAAAGATAAAATGAAATAATTCCATTTACTTATTCACATGGATATTATACTAGTTGAATAATCACATGCAATATCAATAACCACTTTTATAATGATGGAATACATAATGCCAGACTATCATAACTACACAGTCAGGGCCTTGTGCCAAGACTACAAATAAGATTTTGTCAAGGCCTTGTTCCAAGACACTAGTTTTCTCATGAGACCTACCGATGCATCCAAGAGATGTAGTAGGATCCACCCGTCACTTATTAAGACCAATTCATTCTTCATATGAACAGGTTTAAACATAACATAAACATTCATATTAAAACTATCATATGAAATGTCAATAATTTCTCTATAAACCATGAATGGTATAAAAATAACACATCCACAGTCAAACATATCAAAAAACCTTCAATACAATATGGAAGTTTTGAATCATAATAAATCGACTTCAAATAAGCTTAAAATATTTCAAAGGATGTTAACATAGATGAAATCAAAACTATTTGAGAGAAATATCTATCTTTTTTTGAAATCATTGAAAAGTCACACATTTATAAAGGAATTAATTTAAAAGATATTTTTGAATCAAAGTGTCCCATACCAATTTTAAACTTTTGAAAAGAAATATCATTTCAAAACATTCATGTCCATATAAATAAATTCGTAAAATCATTTTCAAAACATGGAAATTAATTAAAAAGATTTAGATAGATAAATCTTTAAAACATTTAAAATTCTGATCTTGATAAAGAGTACCTTTCACAAATTCATAAAATATTCATTTTGAAATAATTTGAAAGACACATAATTATAAAATAAAACATTTACGTTCAAAATATTATTATAATCATGTAAAGGAAGCTTTGATGATTTTATAACGGCAGAAAATAGCCGCACCCTCCATATAAGTTAAAAAAAGATATTCCTACCTTAATTCTATCGAAAAGGTTAAAAGGGACCTTGTTTGGAAATTGATAAAAAGATTCTTTTATAAACTTCTTATACAAATTAAAACAATGTTATAAATGACTTTAACCCATATTCTGTAAAATAGTAAGAATGTTTTGAAATACATTTTTAAGAAACATGGATATGGATGATAAAAAGGTTCCAGTAGAAAATTACGTATAAACAACCTCTGATATGGAAGAGATTGTGAAATAAACCCTTACCTTGTAATTTTACTTGGTTGAGGGTAGGTTAACATCCTTTATAATGGTGAAATAATTTTTATTAAATTATAAAAGAATCATATACATTAAGATAATATCATAAATGATCTTTTAACATTTCTTGGTTAATAATATCTTAGTATTATCGTCGTTTCGGGTGTTCACTTTCTCATTTTATTTTATATGTTTTGTTACATTAGTCATGTTTTTTTATGGATAGGTTTTACATTATTTATATCTAGAATTATATCAAGTCTCTAAATATTTTTTTTAATCATCAAATGAAAATTAGTCTTGAATGGATACGATGGGGAATGAATCTCATCGCGTTCGTGAAGACGGTAATCCGTACGTACGCACGAGCGACAATATCTTTATTTTGATATTAAAATAATATATAATGGGATGGTATATCATATATACAGAATAATTATCATGTTATATTTATTATTTACATCAATTACACATCATTATTATAACCATCCAAATAATAATGTATTGAATAACAGTTACACCATGACGTGGAGACGGTAATCCGTACGTACGCACGTATGGTGACATGTCATTTAAATGATGGATAGAATAATTAATATGGTTGTAACATATTCATAGTAACATCATAGTATATAGAATATACTAGACTTATTATTTTATATTGGTAATAACAAATAAAGAATAAGTGGAAGAAGAATAGAACTTGAAAGAGGTGATGAAATATTTACCTCTTCTTCGGGTTCTTTCTTTTGATTTGATTAAAAGGGATCCTAAAGTTGGATTTATGACTAAAGGAAGGCCTGTAGGATGAAGAGTGGATAGTTGAGAGGGTATTTGGGCAGAGTTTATTCGAACCAAAATTCATTGACAGTGTGAATTAGAGAGAAGTGGGAGTTCCCTTTTATTAGAGGGGTGAGGGGCACCTTTGGAAAAGCTAGAAATATTATTTTTTAATAAATTCATATTCGTTTTAAAAGTGTATTATTTAAATGTTAAGGTGGTTATAGGTTGAAAACCACACAACCAATAGGTTTTATATAGGTTTGGGTCACTATATTAACCTTAACATTTAGATTTAACTCTTAGTTAAATAGTTTGACATTTACCCTGTCTCTTTAAATTTTTATATTATATGGTTAATAAACGCACTATATTAATCCAAGAGACCCCCAAGTGGTCCCTTAATTATATAACTATCATGATAAAAGTACTTTGTCCAAACCATAGATTTTTAGGAAAATAATATCAATTAATAATATAATATCTTTTTTAAAAACTATTTTACATCAATTTTGACACTATTTTATAATTTACTTTTTTAAAGTGTTAAAACCTCTATTAATTCAAACAAAATTTATTTAAGAAATACTAAAATGTCATATTGACCAATAAAATTCGGGGATGGAATCAAAAGATTCAAATTATATTTATTTAACATTTATAATACTAATTATTTGATTCTTTCATTAATAAAGGAAAATATTTCATCATGATTGTGTCATAAATAAATTTCATTATTCAATGTCTAAAAATTATAAATAAAATACCATTATGTAGAAAATATTTATATCTATATAATTAATATTTATAGTAAAAAATATTACATATATAAACCTAGGAAAAAAAATTTTCTAAAAGATATATGCTCATGTCATTTTTGTATTTCCTTTAACTTAATTAATATAAAGTGTCATTATCACTTACAAGTGGATCCATGGGGTCCCAAAATTGACCCAAAGATTCCCATGGTCGTACATGTATCAACCAATAGGGTTAGGACATGTTTCAGGGTAATTTATTATTATTATAATATTATTTTATTACCCTTATTTACCAGATTTACCCTTTAACCATGGTAAATAAAATATTTACTGAAGTAATTATTCAAAATGTCTAAAAATAAATGTTACGTATTTACATAATTTGGAACTTCTAATTATAAATATGGAATCAATTATTATAAATTCAAAACACAAAATTGGCAGAAATTAATTTAAAATTAATTCCCATTTTTAAAACAAAAAAGCGTCTTTTTAAGAGATAATAACTATCAAATGATTGACAATTGGTTATGTCCAGTTTAAATGTGAAATTATGTCCAATGACCAAAATTGGATTAAATGGTAAAAATATAATCCAATTATACTCTAAAATCACTCAAATTCATAATTTATTACTATTAATTATTTCAGTTTAAAAAGTTATTTTTAAATAAAATTTAGTAATTTTCACTATTCATCAAAATATGAAAGTTATCTGAAAAGAACAAAAAATTCACCCTAAGCTAATTTCGATATTCTGAATCCAAAAATAATGTCCATTTTGAATGATGAAATTTATAAACTTTCAAAAAGTGGGTATTACTATTCATAACGACAAGTTTGATTGGTTGTGGTGTGCATTAGAACTCGAAGTTGCGTACAACACACGCTACTACATTATTGAAAGAGAAGCGTACCATGGAATCTTGGGGTGTAATAGTTAACTAAAATTTAAAATAATTATATTAATATATTATTTTTCAGTACAACTTAATTTTCTGTGCAACATAAGATTTCAAAGAAACTCTTTGTTGCATATTGATCACTCTATTATACATAACATCTCCTTTAAAGTAAAATTAATATTTCATTCACCAATATTAATAAATATGAAATTTTTTATTCTTTATTTACTTGGTATATTACATATAATTCATTAATAAATGAAATAGACAAAGGAATAAATAATCATGATCCTTCTGTTGTCAATATTTATCATAAGAAACTTTAGTAACTCATATAAAGAATAGAAAAAAATGATTTGATATCTTGGATAATTAAATTCATATAACCCTTAAAAGATCCATTATAATTGTTAAATCTATACCAGGTTAATACATATCATCTCATTCTCTAAAAAAAATTAACCAGGTAACCTCTTCATCTCATAGGATTTACATAAATTCAATCAACTCCATCGTCATTACCCAATGCATTGAATTTCTATAATAGACAGACCCATAGAATAAAAAAATTATTTGATAGATATGGGTTTAATCCTTAATAATTCTTTAATAAATAATTTCTATATACAATATCATGCGAACAAAATTAAAATCATAATATTTTCAACTTAACAACTACCATTGTTCATTGTTATCTTGACTTACCCATAGAAAAGCAACGAGTTCCAATTACATCTATTTCCAATAATCATAATCCATCCAAAAAAAGAATTTGGATGGGATCATTACAACCTATACCTAGTTATTCATATTTAATATAATGTTTTTCTATCATTGATGAATTTTAATACCATAAAATATGATTAAAGATGTCCTACTTGAAAATGATTTTCCACATTTAAATTCATTTTCTAAAAAAATTCACAAAATAGTGTGAAACAAAATTCATTGAAAATAAACATGGAAACAAATAAATGATGTTTCAAATGAAATAAGGATCATTTTGGAAATAAAATTTGTTTATTTTTTCAATGATAAAAAAATTATTTTCAAATATTTAAAATGAGAGTTAGAAGATACCCATTTAGAAAAAGAGAGAAGAAGATTTCAGATAAATTTGTCATTTATAAGTGAGGGGAGGAGAACTATTTGAATTTATTAAGGTATTAAGATAATATAAATGAATTTTTTCCCTAGATGAAGAAGATTTATATTTATATAGTATTGGAATGAGTATTAAGAAAAATAACATCATCCATTTAAATTTTCATGTGTTTAGGTTATGTTTTCACCCATAACACTTTTTTACCCCAATTAACCCATTAGAGAATGAATTCTATATCAATGTTTTTAACTCTTCAAATTTAATGTAGGTTACAATAATATGGAAATTTTAGATTATATATAGAAAATTGTAAATATTTTATACCAAATATAATTAAATTGGCTAGAGATAGAGTTTTTATGTATTTTAAAACATTTAATTAGTTATTGTGTATTATAAAATCTCATTAAAGTCATTTTAAGTACTATTCAAATATTTTCAATTTAGAAAAATTAAAAAAAGGATGTAATTCTACTATAAATTGCATAAACATAAATTATAAATTTATAAGCATAAAATATTTATGACACTATATGTATGCCAATAAATATTACATTTTATGTTTTAGAAATAATTTACATTATTTTTCAACTACTTCCACATGAACCATATATGAAATGTATAGGTTCTTAATGAAATTACATAACTACTGAAAATAAATAAATTTAACATAATAAAAATATTATTATGATAAAAATATACTTATTAATTAATTAAAAAAATATACTTATGTTACTATTCAAGAGATATTTAAATGTAAGAGAGTGACATTTGGTTTTCTTCCTAGAATAAATAATATATGATTTATTTTCAATGAAAAATGGATAAAAATTTGTATAAAATAATATCATGGATTAGGATGGTCAAAATACAATGATCTAATATGTTAAGTAAGGTGTTTTTTGATTATTTCTAAATGAACATAAAAAAATTCATAATGGAAGAAATACCTTGATATGTTTATTAATTTCCCTACGAAGAAGAAGAAGGTGAAAAAATACATAAAAATTGTATAAAAAATAGTGAAAAACCAATCTCATGACTAGAGGAAGGTCATAATTATGTTCACACATAGAGCATAACATATTGAAGTCCTTAGGAAACCCCTTCCGATATGCCCTCATGATTTTGTGAAAGGCACCATAAAATTGTAGATCACACGATGGAAGGAAGATGAAATCTCCCAGGTCAGGAATCTTATTCATTAGTGGATTCATGACACACCATCCAAAACCCGTTACAAAATCGGAGGAGAATATCTAGAAGGTGGGGGATTATTTTGATCTTTAAGCACAGACAATGTGTCACCAATGAGAAGAATGGTTTTCCTTGACAACATTCAAATAAACTCAAGAACACTAAAATATTTTTAAAAAGAAAAATGAAATAAACAGGGAGGATAAAGAAGCATCTTGTGATCATAAAAGTAACAGAATAAACCTCTGGAGATTCTCAAGACACCGAGAGACCCTAGTGATATGTTAGCCTTGTATTAGAAATTCCCATCAACTTGACATCCTCATCAGGTAAAGAGCCTCACATATGTCCCAGAAACCTTGAGTGTCACCTTTTGTCTCCTCTAGGAAAAAAATAAATAAATTATCCATAAAATGCTAATGTATCTTCATAGGACCTTTTTTGTTCATGCAACATATCAACAAGAGGTAGAGTTATTGTATCCAATAACACTCATGAAATTTCATCTTATCCCATGACTTTGTAAAATAAAAAAATTAAATATAAAGAGGTGGATAAGGGATCCTCTCAAGGTCATAAAAAGCATGCGATATTCTAAGGGTTTTCAAAACATTTTTTTTGAAGACTATTTTAAAATCCATCTTGATCCCATGAAATACCCTTGATAATCCACCCTTATCTCAGGGAATTTCCTAGAAAATTCACTCAAAAATCCACTGAATCCATTCTAGAGGTACCCAAATCTCATTTAACCACATAGACATGTCAAAATATATCATAGAACTACCTTGAAATGTCTATAAGAATCAAAAAATCCAAATTAATTGGGAATAATAAAATAAAGAGGCATTAATATGAGGATCTTGTGGTCATTGGAAATAATGAGACGTCTTTGGAGCTACATATGGAGGACCTCGTGGAGGCACATAAAACTGAGGCATTCCACTTATTGTATACTTAATTCACATAATATGAACCACAAAAAAAGGAATACAACTATGGTGGAGAGGCTTATAAATCACCCACACCAGTATGAAAAATGTTCCATGACTCTCAAGATGAGAAGTTGACCCCTTTTCATTAAAACAAAAGAGAAAATTTCATGCAGTGAATAATCCAATGATCATAATGTTTCCCTAAAGGTAAGATACCAGTGAATAGATGAAGAAATAATATAGAATGCATAATCACAACATGTTTACACTATAAAATTCATGGAGGACCTTTATAAAGACAGGCAGAGTACATCTTGCACATCTTTTAGATTACATTAGTCCTAAAATAAGCTAACACTTAATAGATATAAATAATTGTCAATATGAAGGATTGAATAAATACTAAATATGGGACACTTATAGAAAAAACATATATGGTGACCCTCATTTACATCCCATATTCAATTTTGGTCCTGATTAGTCCTATGTACTTTTCAAATCAAGTCATATGGTGCACCTCAGAAATACTAGCCTAGAACCATGAATCCCTTAGGGCTTTCCATTCAAGCCTTTAAATATCCTTAAAAAGTGTCTTTGGATTCATATGGACACACCAATTCATGTCAACTGACTCACACGGTAGAACCTCAAAATAACATTTGGTTCTTCTGACGTCGCTCGTACACACCTTATAGTCTTCTTTATGTCCACCTGACATGTCTTCTAGGACATGTGAAACCCTCTGAGACATGTCTCATTTACTCTCATGATGCCCCTCAACTTTGTCGGACAGATCTCATGATGAAATTAGATTATTCCATGCTATAATTGGAGACATCCTATTGTCAAGCAAGGTGATATCATCCAATGGATTTTATGATAAACCATCCAAGTCTTGGGATGTCTTTCAGACAACTCATCATTGATCATGTTATGAACCTCAAACATACCATCTGGATATGTGACATCCTTCAAAAAAGCCAATTAGATCATGTGATTGTATATGGACATGTCTAGAATACATCCTCCCACAAATCAAATAGATAATAAAGGTATGAAAAGAATGTAGATAAGAGAATCTAGTAGAAACGTAGGCCAAGTCATGGGGCAACCCAGGGCTAGAAAATGTTTACCACCCTCATGTGTAAGCCCTGACCAAAGGGACATTTTAGTGTGTAAACCAAAATTTAGATAACTAAGAAGAATCTAATTCCTTCCCAAGTTGGGATAGATATGATACCTCTCTGAGAATCGATCAATATTCTAATCATCTAAGGGGATGGTAAATTATCTAAGTCTAATGTGCATAAGTAGTGTGATTGATTGTTTTCTATCCTCCAATTCTAACAAAAAGCATAGGTCGCATGGACTTAGGGAGTTTCAATAATAATATCATTTTCACTGTAAGACTCTATAAATTCAAATGGAAACTCAAGTGTGTATGCCCAAACCAATGACCTAATATGATATGTCATATCTAGAAGCGAAATGGTAGTCTGTAATCCCTAACTAGTTGAACCCTGAAGAATGTAATTACAGGTGTAACTATGATATACGGGATTCCTTCTTATGGACCGAACCTAAATTCAAATGGGGTTCCTTCTAATTGTAAGTCTTACCATGTCTCTGAAATTTAAACCATCATGAACCAATCATTACTGTGGGCTAACCATTTCTTCTCATCCCTCAATGGACCAAGAAATCAGTTTAACTACGAAGACTATATTTCATTCCATAACCCACATACATAGGATGCCTTCCTATATATAGATCCAAAATTAAAATGGGAATACAATTCTGTGTATGTCTTTCTAGGTATCAAATATTTTAAGCATTGGGACATAAACATTCCAAGTGGTTGATAATTCTATCTCATCCATTAATTCACAGAAAAATGTATATAACTACAATTACATTGATTCCTTATATAACTAGGATATATAGAACACCTCTCTAAGGCCCAATATATATATTAAAACATGCCAAGTGATATTATGGTACATAAGTCCCACATGGACATACAATTAAGCTGATCAATTGATATGCCTTGTTTACCAAATTGAGTATAGCTTATGGGGGAATAGGGATTTGTAATAACAATGTCATTGGAAATATGAAGCTCAACCATCTAAAGAAATTATGCATGTAATACATGTTGAGTGGAATGATAAAAATATTCCTTGTATAAGTAGTTATTTCATGGGGCTAGTCACAAGGGAGTTATTGAAATACAATAACTCACATTTATTCTATAACAAGGGTTTTTATGACGTCTCCTTGAGGATCAAGCCAAAATATATAGTGCCTCATTTCATGAACATATTTCCTCTCCATATGATGTTAAAAAGTACTAATTTAATACACTACATGTGTTTTGATTCCTTTAACAGTCAGGATATATAGTTCTATTCTTAGTGGATTAATCCCTTCCTTAGAATATTAATTTTCTCCCTACATGGATGAAAATTATGAATTGTGATAATATATTACTTTACCATATAAGAAATAATACATTACTGGGAAATGGAAGAAGAACCTCATATACATATAGATGATTCAATAATGAGATCCCTATATTTCACACATAAAAGAGAGTTCACCCATAAATTATATTTTTAGTGTAACTGATCTTGTATTAGTATTATGAAGAGATTCCCAAACATATATTAAATTTATAAGAGAGTCCCATAATTGGACAAAATTCCACAAAAAATGGGTGTGATGAGCCCAACCTACCATCCTCTCAACCAATGTGAGTCTCTAAGTATCATTGGGTCTGAAACCCCAATTGACCACCTACTTTTGAATATAAAGTTCATATATAGTCATGGATGAGAGAACTGTTTGGAGTTTCCATTGCGAGCAAATTGGTCTCTCGATGTTATTAGATTTGCAAGAGAATAACCCCTCACAACTGACCATCAGATCGAACCAAATCCACCTAAATAGGGGTTTCATGTCATATATTCTCTATTGATAAGGACTTAGAGTAATTTCTAGTCTTTATATTATTATTTTGAATCTTAATTTCCAAATTTACATTTTTTTAGGTGATAAATAATCACTAAGAAAACTAATCAAAATGATCTAAAATAAAAGGGACATCAATATAAATCTGAATATATTAATTCCAAATATGGTAACAATTTTTAATTTTTAATTTTAAAATGATGAAAATATAATTTATATTATAACCATGTCAAACACAATATAAACCTTTTTTTAAAAAATTCATTTTAATCCAAAAAATATACTTATGTAAAAATCATTTATTATGATGATTCAAATTTAATTATTTATATTTTATAAAATCAAAAATAGTTTTGTTATATTGACTTCAAATTAAAAGATTAATGAATCTTTTTAATCAAATGAAAAGAAAATTTTACAAAAAATGGTATTTTTATTATTTATTGAAAAGTTGATATTTTTAGAAAAATCCAAATAATTCACCTCTTAATGCCTCTAATATACTGATTTGAAAAATTATTTCCTCTTCATGAAATGAAATTTCATGAAATTATTGAAATTAATTAATATATTTCATATCAAAAAGGAATATTAACCATTTTTGATGAAAAAACTATATTTAATGAATAAAACGTGTTTACTAATAAAATTGTTCATATTTACAAAGTATTAATCAATAAGTTTATATTTTATTGGAAATTTATTTATTATTAATTTTTTTATTACTCGTATTTATATCTTCCAATTCATTGGATACTTTATTTAGGTTTTTTTTTGAATAAAAAAATTAGTGGTCACTTTATGATCAACGTTGTGTTTTTTATATACTATCGAAAAACGTGTTATCTAATATTTTTATGGTATTATATAATAATAAAAATTATATTATATTAATTTATTAATTAGAAAAAGGGATTGTTTTTCTTCTTAATTATCTAATTTTTAAATATATGATTTAATGGTAATTTTTATTGACCATATTATTAACAAATTTAAAATAATTCATACAAAGACCATACTACTGTCATAGAAACAAATTTATTTTTTAATACCATCCATGGATCCATTTATATAGAGAGGTGAAGGGAAAATACATTATGTCATGGACGTGGTTGTTTGAACAATATAGGAATAGTGATTTCTTTTTTCTTAATGGATGGGGAATATGAATAAAAATGATAATACCATTAATATAAAATAATGGAAAAATTATTTTTTACAATATTTAATTAAATAAAAGTTAAAATTATCTAGGATAATGAATTTAATGACATAACAAGGTTTGTTAAAAAATAAAATGAGGCTTTCAATGCAATCTAAAACCAAATTTCCCAAGAATATAATTATTTTCAAATAAATATATAAAAAAAGTTTCTATATTAAATGAATGAATAAAAAATAGTATAGAGTTAATTTTGGTTTAAGGAAATCCAAAATTATGATTATTTTCATTAATTTTAATCTTAATAATTTTTTAATTATATATTTTAATACATTCATAAAATATAATTGAAAAATAACATTAAATGGAAATTATCATATTTTTTTAGTAAAAAGTATTATTATAATTACATATTAGTTAAAACATAATTATTTTTAAAATTAGGGAGGGTAACCATTGATAAGCGACACATAATCCATCTATTTGACCCAACTAACAAGCCATGTAAGATAAAATTCATCGTATAACGATGTATTTTTGATTACTTCATCTTATGCGGTAGAAAAAATCACAATATTTTTAGAAAAATATATTCTCTGATAACCCCTCCCAGTGAAGTAATGTTCATGAGAAATAGGATTTGTAGAAACCTAATCACCACATAATTAACTACATGAGCATTATATAAAAAAAATAGAAAAACAATATTTTTCTAGTACGGAAGATGTTCAATATCTAATGTATAAAATTGAAAATTTCATTCATTATAGGTGATTGATGAAATTTAGAAACTCATCATTAAAACCTCTTCGTAATTAATTCCTAGGAAATTAAGTAAAAACACACACAATTCATACATAAAATTATATCTTCATCCCAAGGGAAGTACACTTTTTTATTGATATAATTATCCAGTAAACAAGTTGAATTGAACATTGAGTTTCAATTACAATAATCCATTGAATTGAGAAACCACTGATACACTATTTTATATTTCATTACAATCTCCAAAAACAAGAATAAAAATTAATAATAAAATAAATGATTTACCCCTCTTAGTGATTATAAATAGTGAAAGTATCATCTGATGATCTATATATAATCATAAAAATATAAACAAAAAGTACTCTAGTCTTATGAATCTTCATTCTCCCACCTCAAACTCAGGGAATTTTTATTTTGGTGAAATATATATACAAAAAAACAATCTAAAAAATCACATTAGGAAAAAATTGTTCATATAGTCTGTTTGATGATTCTTGTCTAATCATATTCATCAATAAATATCCTCCGGATGAACTAAAAGAAACATTCATAAGCCCAAATGTATCCCAATTCGTCATTTTATCAAGAATTCATCCTTATTCTTATCCAATTCAGCAGATCTCTCTTCCTCTATCTGATTCTTATAGTGATATACACTCTAACTAATAAACCTCATTCTACTAAGAAACAATATTACCTCAGAATTTCATGGTCTGTCATCTTTTTAAAAATATCTTCTGCCAAGTTCTCCCAAGATACATTATCAATATCCAATATTTTATCTTCCATTTGATGTCAAATTTTGTGATACTTAATTTCACTGTTTTTCTTTCTTCGATTAAATAGTAGGTTATGATAAAGATGAATGGAGTTCTGACCATCAAAAAATAATATACCACTATTAGATCACATTAGGTATTCATTAAATACGAACATGAACCATGTATTCTCATTACCTAGATCAATACTGTAAATGTACTCTGCTTCTATTGTATATAAAGTTAATAATGGTTGTATATAAAACATCTAACTAAATTTTTTTCCAACAAAAAAGTATTTAGATAAGTTTTAGAACTTTGCACTGAGTCAGTGACCCCATCAAAGTCATTATACCCAAAATACTTTAACATATCATAATTAATGAAACATAAAGTTACATACTACAAACATTTTAAGTATCATAATAATCATTTCATAGTTTCCCAATGATTCATTTTAGTATTCTATATTAAAATTCTAAAAAATATCACCATAAGATAAATACATGCTTTTTCAAAAACCTCTTCTTAAATTAAACATCTTATTATCAAATAATAAAGAACATTAACTATGTCAAAAAACATCATCATCCATTGATAATCCCCAATTATTAAAAAATTTGATGCATCTAAAAGGGGAGTTGATACATATTTATAGAGATCTGTTCCATATATTTCATTCTATTTTATAATTTACACATTCTGTGATAAATATAATGAACAATCTCTCCAATCCATCTAAGATATAATCTAAAATATCTTCATAACTTTCCTATGATATTTTATCTATAATCTTCTTGGAATCATCCTCTTATTTTACTTCCTCTATTGTATCTATGGACCATCAATCAGTATGTAATAACCATAGAACATCAATATTAGGTATGTTATATCTTCCAACATCTTTTTGTAATAACAGTGATCAGAATCACACCAATAAGAAATTTCTTCATCTGGAACATGTGAAACTTTGTACTCCACTATCCATAGATTTCTTCAAGTCATAATGACATTCTTTCAACTCAAAACACAAATTTTTCTTCTAATGAACCTCATAAACCTCGGCATTAGACATATAAATTTCTTCCTCCAAGTCCCAATGGTGGAGTGTTATATTTATCCCATTTTCCCAAAGATTCAATCATTGGACAAAACAATGTTAAGCACTATCCCAATGATTTTTGTGTTTCTTCACTTTTGAGAAATTTATAGAAAATAAAATTCCTTATTTTTAATAAAAATATATCCACAACAAATAATTCATTATATCTCAAATTTCCATTATCTTACTATTTATAATTAAACCCAAATATTCTTTCTTGATCTTGGTTTTATTCTGGTAGATTAACTAAATACTAATTTCTTTGGAGATTTAAGGAAATCATTTCTTCTTCTATGGATGACTCCAGATGTTTTGAGTCTCTAAGGTAGACTCATTCTCTAAACTATCTAGACCCCTGAATATATAATATTTTTGAAATTAATCTCAATATAAATCCCCTAAAAATGCTTCCAAATAAGAGTGGGACTCTTTATCACAACCATAGGTTCAGCTATCTATACCTCTATGTCTAGTAGTTTTTTGTTCATTAATGGAATTCCCAATATATGTTTATATGATAATTTTATAATTGATATTCCACCATATATCACTAATTTTTCAAATCAATCTCTCTTTGGTACCCAAACTAATGGAGTGATAGTATTCATCTTTTCCTCTAAACATTCATATATCTATGTTTGTCTTGAATCTTCTTTATGATCACCTGCAACATTGATAGTTGAAATATTCTCAAATTTCATCTCATCCATGTTATAATATTTATATAGATGTTATTCATTGAAACAATATATCAACTCTAATGGAATTTTTTATTTTCATTAATTCATACTTGATAACTAATTATCTCATTACCATACTCAATAAAAAAACACCCATTATATTTTTCCTCTATCTTCCCTCTACCTCTAAAATAAATATGAAAATTTTTGACACATATAAAGATTTTAAGATCGATAACCATTATTATACTACCATACAAATCTTATTTAGGAATTCCATATCCCATATATAAATCAAAACTTTTGTTCCCCATGTATGTTTCTATATTCAAGGCCTCTACCCAAAATCAATTAGCCATTCCTAATTGAAGACTCATACCCTAAGTGTTCTCTATCAACGTCCAATTCAATATTTTAGATAATTTATTTTCGTGTGGAGTCTAATGAACAAATTCTAATTATAGATTCCATTTATATTATATAATTATATTTTTTACATTCAAAATTTCTTTCACATTCTCCATTAGATAAATCATTCCATTGATTAATTGCCTAAAACACATCATATTAATTATATAGGGAAAAAATCTAAAACATGAAGGTTTCATAATAAATGAAGTACATATAGAACAGTGATCCCATATATTAGAGAATACGGCATGTTCCACTCTCATTGGAATGCATATTTTTTAATTATTTAATCCATGGATATCTTTCATCCATGTTGATGGAAAATCTATTTTTTTGTTAACATAAAACTCTCAAATCATCCAAACTCTATGTGATCTAGTTTGAGTATAACAATTTCCACTAGAAAATTATGATTTTTTAAATTTGGTTATTATTACTTTAATGAAACGTTTCCAAACTATTCATTGAATTCGTTTTGATAGCTAAATCTTCTTCATTATATCTGGTAAGATTCAAGGTACCATAATTTTCGTCATTAGAAATTGTCGAGGAACCTATGCTAATAATCCAAACTCCATTTTATTTATTTTTTCTTAAAATAAAGAGCATTAATGCATCTCATAGATATAAGGTTTTTTCATAGACATAGAATATGAATAATATATTTTAGTTTCAGGACAATCCCACTTTTAATTCTAATGTACACATAACCTTCCTAAACTCTATCTAGAGATTCCTTGTTATCTAGATATACTCTACCCATGATCCCTCATATATAATCAACCATGCACCCTTACTCATTAGTTTAATGAAATGAATCCCATAAATCGACAACTCTTATCCCATCAATAATGTTAATAGTGAGTATGATGTTGGGCCCTCAATCCATTTCATGGACTAGTTTTTTCTGTCTTGATATAGAAGCCTCTATATTATTCCTACAATCATTCATGATATTTCCATATTCCACAAAAATAAAAAATATATGACTTAGCCTAATCAATTTACTTAAGAATTCGTTTAGGGGATTATCATATGAAGTATTATTCTAATAAAGGATTATCTAATGAACTAACCATCCATGTAAGGTTTTGTTAAGAGAACATCTCGATGAAGTCTAAACATTCATAAACAATATATTTTCATTTAACATCTTGTTTTAAATGACATAAACCAAAAAATCTTCCTTCCCACTACTATTTCTCACTACCATCGCATTATAATCATAGCTCTATAGAAGTAATGAATTATGACAAATAACCCAAACAACATATAAAAATGAGATCTTAAAATATTTGAGTTTCCCTCAAATCATATTGAAGTAATTCACATTATTAGTAGAATTCTTTCCATTTTATGATCAATGTTGAACAATATTCTATTTATTTAATCATTTTCAAAGGCTACGACATATCATATATTTAATATAAAAGTATCAAAACCTCTATAATAGTTTTACAATATCTAATGTTAAATAAAACATTTCTTGCAAGTTATAACCTGACCAATCCTAAAGACTCCCTATCCATCAACTCATTTCCCCCTTGTTCATTCCAACAAGGGATTTACTAAAAATAGTAACTTTATAATTTTTTTATTAAAATATCATCATGTTGTATTTTACAAAATTAAAATTAAATTCCTTTATAGTTATTGATAATAACTTTTCATTCCACTAAAGTAATTATACTAATTTTAATAATCTGGATTAAATAAAAAAACATCTATGAACATGGGAGAAATTGACTAAAATTATGTGAGTAATGTAGAACCACCTAGTAAATAATAGATACAACTTGTTATGAGGGGAAGCCTGATAAGTAACTATAATTTTGGTCTGTTCAACCCAACTAAAAATCATGGAGACCCAAGGTTAACTAGATAAATTTTTTTATCTATTTTATTCATCTTTCATAGTGGGAAAACATCACAATGTTATATTATTAGGGGTCTATCTAATAACGGAATCCTCCTAAGTAATGTGCACTTGAACTAGAAAACTAATCACAACAAAAAATACATGATCACACTACACATTAAAGAATGAAAAAAAATTGACCAACATGATCTGTATCGTAAGAAAATGTTTTACATCTGTGGAATACCATTGCAAACATCATCTATTTTATAAAATATATGATATTGAAGAACTCCCCCTTAATTTTAATCCATAATAATTTATCATGAAATTAGTTTGAAAACATGAACTGTTCATAAATATAGTTCTATCTATATTTATGGGCCACTAAATCTCTTTGTAGTGGACCATGTTTGGGAAAATAGGTGAACCGACCATTGAGTATCATAGTCAAACTTCCTTTGCCTGAATAAACTTAAGATAAAATATTAAAACATTAAAAATATCTACCATAAACTAGTAATTGAGTAACAAAAAAATAGATGAATTTCAATTCATGGTTAAATTAAACTATGAGAGTCACATTTAATGATCTCCTCCTAATCATCAAAACCAGAAAACAAAATTTATTGATTCAATTACTATGTCTGCTCACATCTATCTGATGGAAGAAATGTTTTTTTAAAAAAATATAACAAAGGATATTAATAAAATAAAAAAAAATAGAAAAAACATTCATATGTTCTATATGATGACCTATATCATATAATCATTATCAAGAAAAATATAACCTACAAACAAGATGAATATTACATAAATCCAAATCCAAGAAATTCTAAACAGAAATATTAATTTATGATTAATAATATTTTCACTGAAGGAAAGAATGTTTATTCAATAAAGGACAATTTTTTTGAAAAATAGTTTTATAAATAATAAATTATATTATTAAGAAATTTGGAAAACTATTTTCTTCATTCATATTAAAAGTATCCATCATTATCTATATAAAGATAAATCATAACGTGGATAATCATATTAATTTTTAATAATTTAAAAACCATGTTTTTAAAATTTTTACTTAAATATTTTTTCTCTAAATATATTATTTTTTTACAAAATTGGTGATTCAGGTGGATAATGATATTGAATAAATTTTTTATTTTAATGGTTTTTATATTTGATGGTTTCAGGGTGCTAAATTATTCACCCTACTTTAATATAATTATATCTTCATAATATTTCTAATAAGATCAGACAAATTAATATAGGGAAGTCATAATTAACAATAAAATACAAGATGGTATTTGGATTATTTATGTGGTTGAAGGAGCGTTATATATTCAACCAATTATTGTATACACTTTATAATTGTGACACACTAACCCCAAAAGCCCATAGTCAGTGCATTATTACATGTCATTGGCATAATCACAAAAGATCAAGTCTCAAAAGACCGATTAGTTTTGTAGTAATGGAAGTACTAGATACATTCATATGGTTTACATTATATCATAAAATGGAAAACTACAACAACATTGTTTCCATATAAAATACTGAGATCCCATAGACTATCCCAGAATGTCAGTCATAATATACTTGTTCACATCCTATGAAAAATAAAACATAGAAAGGGGTGAGCTCAGATGCTCAGTGAGGATAACAATAGAGAAAAAACTTTCATAAATAAGCATAATCATTTAAGGAAATTTATAAGACTAAAACCAAATCCATTTTAAACATGAAATTCAGCATAATATGGAAAATATAAAATATAAATAATGTCATTTACATACACACATGTACATTCTACTAGTCGAATAATCACATGAAATATCAATAGCAACTTTCCTAATGATTGAATGCATAATGCCAGACTTCATAATCACATAGTCAAGGCCTTGTGCCAAGACTACAAATAAGATCTTGTCAAGGCCTTGTTCCAAGACACTATTTTGTCTCATGAGACCTACCTATGCATCGAAAAGCTGTAGAGGGCTCCACCCGTCACTGACTAAGTCCAAGGAATTCCTTATATGAAATGGTTTTAACATAACATAAACATTCCTATTAATACTCACATACAAAATTTCAGCACTTTATCCATAAACCATGAATGGTGAAAAAATAACACATCCACAGTCAAACATATCACAAAACCTTCAATACAATATGGAAGTTTTGTATCATAATAAATCAACTTCAAATAAGCATAAAAACCCTTCAAAGGGTGTTGACATAGATGAAATCAAAACTTTTTATAGAGAAATATCTCTTTCTATTTTGAAATCATTTATGAAAAAATTTATTTTTGAAATATTATTATAAGATTATAAGAAAAGCTTCAGTGATGTTATAACGGTGGAAAATAGCTGCACCTGCCGCCTAAGTTAGAAAACCATTCTTACCTTAATTTTGTCGAAAATATTATAAAGGACCATGTTTGGAAAACGACTGAAATATTTATTTGTAAACATCATATAAAAGTAAAATAAGTGTATAAATTAATTTAACCCATATTCTATAAAATATTAAGAATTTTTTGAAATATATTTTTAGGAAACATGGATGTGGATGATAAAGAGGTCCCATTAGATAATTACGTATAAAAAACCTCGGATAATGAATAGATTATAGAATTAACACTTACCTCACACTTTTCCTTGGTCAAGGGTATGTTAACCTCTTGTATAATAGTTAAATAATTTTTATTAAATTATACAAGAACCATATACATAATTATGATATCATATATGATCTTCTAACAATGCTTTGTTAATGATATTTTAGTATTATCGTCATTTTGGGTGCTAACTGGTTCGTTTTCTGTTATATTCTTTGTTACGTGAGTCATGTTTTGTTATGGATGGGATGTTTTTTTATTCATATAAAGAATTACATCAATACTTTGAAACATTATTTTTAGTCATCAAATGAAGATTATTCTTGAATTCTTACGATGGGGAATGAATTTCACCGCATTCGTGGAGACGGTAATCCGTACGTACGCAGGAGTGAAAATATCATTATTTTGATTTTAAAATCATATATAATTGGATGTTTTATCATATATACTGAATAATTATCATGTTATATTTATTATTTACATTAATTATAAATCATTATTATACCCATCCAAATAATAATGTATCGAATAACAACTGAACCACGATCTGGAGACGATAAGTCGTACATAGGCACGCGTGTTGACATGTAATAAAAAAGTTGGATAGAATAATGAATATGGTTGTAACATATTTATAATAACATCATAGTATATAGATGATACTGGAGTTATTATTTTAGAATGGAAACAACAAGGAAAGAAGAAGTGGAAGAAGAAAAGAACTTGAAAGAGGTGATGAAATATTTACCTCTTATTCTGGTTCTTCCTTTTGATTTGATCAAAAGGGATCCATAGAATGGATTTATGACTAAAGGATGGCCTCTAGGATGAAGGTAAGACAGTTGATAGGATAATTTGGTTGGGGTGGCTGAGCCAAATGGCTTTGAAGGTGTGAATTTGAGAGAAGGTGGAGTGCCCTTTTATATGAGGGGTGAGGGGCACCTTAGGAAAAGCTAGAAATATTATTTTATAATAAAATAATTTTCTGTTTCTAATGGATCCAAAATGAATTATTTAAAGTCTAAGGTAGGGATGAGTCTAAAAACACTCAAACAATAGGTTTTAGATAGGTTTGGATCACTATATTAACATTATCTTTTAGATTTTACTCTTAGTTAAATAGGTTGACATTTTCCATGTCTCTTTGTATTTTTATATTATATGATTAATAAACTTACTATATACTTCCAAGATGACCCCAAGTGGTTCATTAATGATACAACTATTATTATATATCTCTTTTTTCTGAACTGTATATTTTTAGAAATGGAATATCAAATATTACAATAATATATGTTTTAAAAATTCTTTTATGTCAATTTTGACACTATTTGGTATTTTTTTAATTCATAACATCGGTATTACTTCAAAAAGAATTAATATAACCAACCCTAACATGTCATATTAACCTTGAAAATTAGTTTAATTCATAAATGTCTCAAATTACATATTTTTGGATATTTATAATATCAATTATTTTAATATTTCATTAATTTTGTAATTATTTCATCATCATTGTGTCATAAATAAATTAAATTATATAATGATTAAATAAATAAATAAAACACCATTAATTAGAAAATATTTTTATATTTCTAATGAATATTTATAGTCGAATTTATCTTATGTGTAACCCTATATAAAAAATGGTTTAGTTATTAAACTTTGAATTTAATACTTTTAACTCTTCTGTGAATTAAATAATAATAAATGTCCTAATCTAATCCAAGTAGACCTAAAGGATAATAATTTCTTCATAAGGTTTTTTTGGTCAAATTACACTTATCCAATAGAATTAGGAGATTTTTTAGGGTAATAATAATATCATTTTCCCTTAATTAACCTATTTACTTTTAATCGTGGTAAATAAATGTAAAATGTTAATATTCACCAAAAATTGTTTTCATATTATTGAAACACATTTTACTTACTGATATCAACCGTGTCTCTCAGATTTTTTAAATTAAACTCATATAGGTTGTAAAATTATGTTTTATGTAAATTTGTAAATGCTCCTAAGAGGTGGCTAAAAGATGGTAAAAAGTTCAATAAAATGTTTATACATCTAAAATTATTATAAACTAACTCAAATGAATAAAATTGAACTTATATAGTTTTTATGTATCTATATTTGCCTAAAATAAATTTAAAATAAAATAAATGATTATTTAAATAAAATTTCAGTTGTAAACTATAACTCAGTGATTTTCACTATTTATCAAAATTGAAATTTTTCATAAAAATTCCAAAACATCATGCTAAGCTAATTTTGATATTCTGAATCCAAAAATGAAGTCCATTTTGAATGTTAAAATTTATAAAATTTTAAAAAGTGGGTATTAATATTCATAACGGCTAGTTTGATTGGTTGTGGTGTGTTAGAACTTGAAGTTGTGTACAACACACACTATTGTATAATTCAAAGAGAAGCATACCATGGAAGCTTGGAGTGTTACATTCTCCCCTCCTTCAAATAATTTTGTCCTCAAAATCTCTAGAATATTACTGCATAAAATGACTTAGGTGGTTCTTCATCATAAGTTCCTCAAGTTCCCACATTACCGCTTCCATCTTATTGTTTCTCCAAAGAACTTTTACCAGATGAGTTGTCCAGTTTCTCAGCACTTGTTCTCTTTTATCAAGAACATTGATAGGCTCTTCGCAATAAGATAGATCAGTTTCCAATTATAATTCCCCATAGGCGAGTACATGATTTGGGTCAGGCATGTATTTTCTCAATAGTGATATGTGGAACACATCGTGAACTTTGGAGAGACTTAGCGTCATTGCCAAATGGTAAGAAACAACCCCAATTCATTCTATAATTTAGAACAGTCCGATGTACCTAGGATTCAATTTTACCTTCTTACTGAAACGTATAACACCCTTCTATAGAGATACCTTTATGAAAATAGGTTCTCCTGTCTGAAATTCCAAATCCTTCCTTCAATTATCAACATAGATCATCTGCAAACTTTGAGCTACTTTGAGGTGGGTTTGGATTACCTTCTACTTTTTCATCATTTCCTCCACAAGTTCTAGGACTACAATTTTTCTTTCACCAACATCATCCCAATAGGTTGGTGTGCGACATCGTTTTCTATATAATGCTTCATATGGTGCCATCTGTTTACTTGAATAGAAGCTATTATTATAGGAAAATTCTAACAGAGGTAAATATTGATCCCACATACCTTGAAAGTCATGTGAGCATGATCTCAACATGTCTTTTAAGGTTTGAATAGTCCATTCTGATTGTCCATCAGTTTGAGGGTTGTAGGCAGTGCTCAAATGAAGTTCAGTATCTGAGGATTTTTAATACTTTTCCAGAATCTTGATGTAAAATGGAGATCATGATCAAAAACAATTGATAGTGGTAGTCCATGAAGTCTTAAAACTTCATTAATATATAGTCTTGTTAATCATTCATGTGGTAAATCTTCTCTTATAAAAAGAAAATGTGATGACTTGGTAAGATAATCAACAATGACCCATATTGCATCGTTCCTTCTAGGAGTATTTGGTAGTCCCCTGAAAAAGTCAATCATAATATTATCCCATTTCCACTCAGGTATTTGAAGAGGTTTTAGGACTCCTCCAGGCTGTTGCCTTCTAGCTTTCACTTGTTGACAAACCATATATCTTGACACAAAATTAGTAATCCCCCTCTTCCTATTACCCCACCAAAAATGTTCCTTCAAATCTCTATACATTTTATTGGACCAAGGGTGTGTAGAGAAATTGGACTTATAAGCATCATACAACAATTCCCTTTTCAGATCCGGTATATTTTGAACACAAAGTATATTCCCAAATTTTGAAATCCCATCTTTATATATGAAGTCAACCAATCTCTCATCGTTCACAGATTTAATCTTTTTTTTTGAAATTCCTCATCATCGGCCTAAATTTTTTTTATCCTTTCTAGTAAAGATGGTTTGGAAACCATTTAAAAAAGAATTGATGTATCAACTTCCATGGTTATTCTTATATTTATCTTTACTAGATCAATGAAAATAGGATCCCTTTCAACTCTCATCTTGTTCAAAACTCCATGATAATTTTTGCTCAAATCATCTGCCACCTTATTTTCCTTCCCCGTGTGGTAGTGTATCGTGCCATCATAATTTTTGTGTAGTTCAATCCATCTCCTTTGCCTCATGTTGAGTTATTTCTGTGAGAAAATATACTTCATACTCTTGTGATCGGTATATATCTCAAATTGTTTACCATAAATATATTATCTCCATATCTTCGAAGAAAATATTACAGCTACTAACTCAAGATCATGAGTAGGATAGTTTTTCCCATGAAAATTTATCTATCATGATGCCTAGAAAATAACCTTATCATTCTATATAAGGAAACAACCAAGTCCCTTCTTTGATACATCACTATAAATAACAAACCCATCATTCCTCGACAGTATTGTCAAAATATGAGCATTGACTAATCTTATCTTCAGTTCTTCAAAACATTTTCACACTCTTTTGTACAAAAAAATTTAACCCCTTTACATGTGTGCTTGGTTAATGGGTTAGCCAATCGAGCAAAATTCTGGACGAAACTCTAATAATGACTTGCTAAACCAATAGAACTGTGTACCTTAGTTATAATCGTCGATGCTGGCCATTCTTGGATTACTCTTGTCATAGAAGTCTCAACAGATATTCCATCCTTAGAGACAATATAGCCAAGAAAAGAAATATCTTGAATCCAAAATTCACACTTGCTAAACTTCCCATATAATTTGTGTCTTCTAAGAGTCGTCAGGATAATGTGTAAGTGAATTTCATGATCTTCGTAGCTTTTGGAGTATTCAAAGATATCATCAATAAATACCACTTCAATGTCAATAAGATATTCCTTGAAAACTCTATTCATTAGATCCATGAATATAGAGGGTGCATTAGTCAATCCAAAAGGCATTACTGTAAACTCGTAATTCCTGTACCTGGTTCGAAATGCTATTTTCGGAATGTCTTCCTTCTTCACACACAACTGATGACATCCAGATCGAAGGTCAATCTTTGAAAAGTATTCACATCCATGAAGTTGGTCAAATAAATCATCAATGAAAGGTAGGGGATACTTGTTATTTATTGTTATATGATTGATCTCCATGTAGTCAATACACAACCTCATAGATCCATCTTTCTTCTTAATAAAAAGGAAAGAAGATCCCCATTGAGAAAAACTAGGGAGAATAAATCCTTTAAAACTCAATTCCTTTAGTTATTTCTTTAGTTCCACTAATTACACAATGGACATCATATAAGAGGTCTTTAATATGGTCCTTGAACTAGGAATTAAAACAATGGAAAACTCAATTTATCATTTTGGAGTATGTCTAGGTAAATCCTCTGGAAATACATCAATATACTCTTTCAGAATAGGTACATAATCTATTTGAACATTCTTTTCTTCACCAACAGTGATTTCATTCTCTTACGCCCCAATAATTGAATTTAGTTGAGCTACTGGGGGTGGATCTACATAAGAATTATGTGGTGATAATTCTTCTCTAAATAAAATGTGTACTTTATCATCGTCATCAAAAATAGTAACATACTTCTTCTTACAATAAATATTTTCTTCATGGTCTGAAATCCAATCCATACCGATGATTATATCATATTCAATAATGGGTATGATGATGAGATCAGGAGATAAAGAACATTTATATGCTCTAATGGGGACTGATTCACAAAATATTATAGCAATGATACTTCTATTAGGAGTTTTGACTGACAACCCTCTCGTTAAATCAAATTTGAAATATCGAAATTTCTCTGCAAACTTGGACAATATTAAAAAATCATAAAAATGTTTTATTTGAAGAGGAATATACTCAAAAACCCATCATAATGGTTTGTAAAGAAAATGAGAATTATCCTAATCATATCCCCTAGGAGTGTCATACCCATGAGTGGAGCAAGGCCCATTATCGTGCACCAGTTTCCGTTCATTTCTAGCTCAATGCAGTGTTTTCAGGTTTTACCCCTAGGTACATCTATGCCAGATCTGCCTCTACCTACATGTATCCAAAGATGGATGTATTTCTTGTAAAACTCACAAAATCTATACAATACCAAAATTCTAGTAAGTTCTTCAATACTAATCCTCAATGTCTATCGTAGGGCAATTTTCTCTAACCAAAGTTTATCTAAATCTAGTTTCCAAGGTTTGTACTAACCTTCCTCTTATACTAATGGTAATACCTTAACCCCTGGAGCCTAGAATCTATGCATTATTACGTAACATTGGAATGATCACAAAAGACCAAGTCTCAAAAGACCAATCAGTTTAGTATCCTTGGAAGTAGTAGATAAATTAATAAGGTTTACATTACATTATAAAATGGAAAACTACAACAATATTGTTTCCATAGAAAATACTGAGATCCCATAGACTATCCATACAGATTAGTCATAATATACTTATTAGCATCCTGTAAAAAATAAAACATAGAAATGGGTGAGCTCAGATGCTAAGTAAGGATAACAATATTGTGGAAACATTCATTAATAAATATAAACATTAAAGGAAATGTGTAAGAATAAAACAAAAGCCTCTTTAAACATGAACTTCAGCATAATATGGAAAAGATAAAATCAAAGTAATGCCATTTACTCACTCACATGGATATTCTACTAGTCAAATAATCACATGCAATATTAATAGCCACTTTCATAATGATGGAATTCATATTTCCAGACATCATAACCACATAGTCAAGGCGATCTGCCAAGACTACAAATAAGATTTTGTCAAGGCCTTGTGCCAAGACACTAGTTTGTCTCATGACACCTACCGATTCATCAAAGATCCATAGTGGGTTCCACCCATCACTTACTAAGTCCAATGCATTCCTCATATGAAAAGCTTTAAAAATAACATAAACATTCGTATTAAAACCAACATACAAAATGTCAATACATTATCCATAAAACATTAATGGTGTAAAAATAACACATCCACCATCAAACATATCACAAAACCTTCTATACAATATAGATGTTTTGTATCATAATAAATCAACTTCAAATAATCTTAAAATCTATCAAAGGATGTTGAAATAGATGAGATCAAAACGTTTTTAAAGAAATATTTCTATTTTGAAATCATTTAAGAAAAAATTCCTTTTTGAAATATTCTTATAAGCTTGTAAGGGAAGCTTAAATGATTTTATAATGGTGGAAAATAGTTTCACCTGCCGTATAAGTTAAAAAAAGACATTCTTACCTTAATTTTGTCGAGAAGGTTATAAAGGACCTTGTTTGGAAAACAACAGAAAGATTCCTTTATAAATATATTATAAAAGTCAAACAAGTGTATAAATGACTTTAAAACATAGTCTATAAAATAGTAAGAATGTTTTGAAATACATTTTTATTAAACATGGATGTGGATGATAAAGAGGTCCCAATAGTTAATTATGTATAAACAAACTCAGATAACGAAGAGATTGTAGAATTAATCCTTACCTTGCACTTCTCCTTGGTTTAGGTTATGTTAAACTATGGTATAATAGTTAAATAATTGTTTTTAAATTATAAAATAATCATATACATATTTATGATATCATATATGATCTTCTAATAATTCTTTGTTAATGATATTTTAGTATTATCGTCACTTCGGGTGTTAACTGATTCATTTTCCTTTATATTATTTGTTAAGTGAGTCATGTTTTGTTATGGATAGGATGTTTCCTATTCATATACATAATGATATCAAGTCTTTAAATATTATTTTTAATCATCAAATGAAAATTAGTCTTGAATGGTTGCGATGGTGAATTAATCTCATCGTGTTTGTGGAGACGGTAATCCGTGCGTACGCACGAGCGACAATATCATTATTTTGATATTAAAATCATATATAATGGGATGGTATATCATATATACATAATCATTATCATGTTATATTTTTTATTTACATCAATTATACATCATTATTATACCCATCCAAATAATAATGTTTTGAATAACAACTACACCACGATGTTGAGACGGTAAGCCGTACGTACGCACGTATGGTGACATGTAACTCAAAGGATAGATAGAATAATGAATATGGTTATAACATATTTATAATAACATAACAGTACATATAAGATACTCGAGTTATTATTTTAGAATTGAATGAACAATTAAATAAGATGTCGAAGAAGAAAAGAACATGAAAGATGTAATGAAATATTTACCTCTTCTTTGGGATCTTCCTTTTGATTTGGTCAAAAGGGATCCTTAGGTAGGATTTATGACCAAAGGAATGACTCTAGGATTAAGGGAGGAAAGTTGAGAGGATATTTGGGATGGGGTTGGATGAGCTAAATGGCTTTGAAGTTGTAAATTTTAGAGAAGGGGTAGTTCCCTTTTATAATAGGGGTGAGAGACACCTTAGGAAAAGCTAGAAATATTAGTTTATAATAATATATATTTCAGTCTATAATGGATTTAAAATTAATTATTTAAAGGATAAGGGGGGAATGGGTGGAAAAAAACTCAACCAATAGGTTTTAGACAGGTTTGGGTTACTATATTAACTTTATGTTTTACATTTAACTATTAGGTAAATTGTTTGACACATACCATGTCTCATTATATTTTTATATTATATGGTTAATAAACATACTATATACATCCAAGAGAAATGAAAGTGGTTCATTATTGATACACCGATCAGTATATTAGTATAATTACTGAACCATAGATTTTTAAAAATGGAATATAAGTAAATAATATAATATTTGTTTCAAAAATTCTTTTATGTCAATTTTGACACTATTTGGTATTTTGTTTTCGCTAAATTCATAACAGAATTATTAAACAGAAAAAAATTCATCTAACCAACCCTAAAATGTCATATTAACCTATAAAATTAGTTTAATTCATAACAAGTCCCAAATTTCATTTATTGGGATATTTATAATTTCAATTATTTTAATATTTCATTAATTAGGTAATTACTACATCATCATTGTGTCATAAATAAATTAAATTATTTAATGTCTAAAAAAATAAAATAAAATACCATTATGTAGGGAATATTTTTATATTTCTAATGAATATTTACAGTCTGATTTAGCTTATGTGTAACCCTATATTAAAAATGGTTTCGCTATTAAACATTTAATTTAACACTTTTAACTCTTCTTTGAATTAAATAATAATAAAAGTCCTAATCTAATTAAAGTGGACCTAGAGGATAATTTTTTTTTCCCTAAGGTTGTTTTTGGTCTACATACACTTATCCAATAGAATTAGGACATGTGTTATGGTAATAATAAGATCATTTTTACCCTTAGTTACCATATTTACTTTTAATCGTGGTAAATAAAAGTAAATAGTTACTATTCACCAGAAATTATTTTCATATAATTGAACCACATTTTACTTACTAATATCAACCATGTCTCTCATATTTTGGAAATTTAACTCATTGAAGTGGTAAAATTAGGTTTTATTTAAATTTGCAAATGCTCCTAGGAGGTGGGTAAAAGACGATAAAAAGTTCAATACAATTTTTAAACATCTAAAATTATTATAAACTGACTCCAATGAATTAAATTGAAATTATATAGGTATTATGTATCTATTTTGACCTAAAATAAATTTGGATAAAATAACTGATTATTTAAATAAAAATTCAGTTGTAAATTATAACTCGGTGTTTCTCACTATTCATAAAAAATTAAATGTTTTCAGAAAAATACCGAAAATTCACTCTAAGATAATTTCAATATTCCGAATCCAAAAATGAAGTCCATTTTGAAAGATAAAATTTATAAAATTTCAAAAAGTGGGTATTACTATTCATAACTGCTAGTTTGATTTGTTGTTGTGTTTTAGAACTCGGAGTTGCGTACAACACACGCTATAGTATTATTCAAAGAGAAACGTATCGTGGAAGCTTGGGGTGTTATAATAATGGGTTCTATCCCATTCCAAATATCATATAGAATTATTATAATGGATATTGATATATATATGTAAGGAATAAATCATAGAAATCTTGAAAATTATTTATATTTAAATCATACCACCATAAGGTTTTTAACTCAAAATACAATATATGTTCAAAGAATACATGTCATAGGACTATAGAATATATAGAGTGAAAAATACCTATATAATTAGTTTGTACCAATTCGATACAATTTTTTTTTCCTATGGTGGTTAGTGACTATCACCCTGATTATCCCTTAGATTGATACATTAGGTTGTATAATTCCCAACTCCCTTGAAAATATGATAAATATTTTTTGTATCTTCTCCCATTTCCATAAACTTTTGAGTTTAATGACCTTCAAATGTATACTAGTAGAATTAAACCATTTATTTCTGGTAATTTACCTAATGTTCAATCCCGCATTATATATATATATATAATATAAAATTTTCCTTCATAAAAATTTTCATGTGATTATTCATGATAATACATATATATCTTCTATGATGTGATTGGAACATTTACTATGTTAGCATTGTTGATAATATTAAATAATATCAGGTTTTTAATGATAATAAGGGTTCCCACTCCATAAAATTTTTCATTCAGTTGTTCATTAGGATAGTTTCATCATTTCCCGTGGAATCTATTGTTAAATTGGTTTCTTCAGGCTTCATCCATTACTATCTCCAAGAAAGTTAACATTAGAAATACTTATAAGAAAATAATCAAAAATATAAATATAAAAAATAACCCTCATGATGCCTCACTTTATAACACTATAATGACATCATATAATTCTTACAACTCAAATTATATCAATCTTCATTCAACCTATATACCTCTTTATTTGAAATATATCATACATGTTAAACCTTAAGTTACATTGAGTTGTTTTCTATCATACTTAATAATTCATTCCTCAATATAGTGGTCCCAAATTCCATTGGACAAACTTATGATATTCTAAAAATATTTATCATTGAAATATATTCTCTCATTCTTAACCTTAAACATCCTTAGTCAACATTAATCATTAATAAAATTATACACCAATATATATATATGTTATCAATAACATACCTTTCCCAATACCAATTTTATTTTCCTTCATATTAAAATATATTGATATGAAATATTTCTCCAAAAATAAACTCAATCATTATCCTAAAATGGTAATAACCACTATGTCATAATGCCAAACACGATTCACTATATATCATAATCCAAAAAAAATGAGATCAAATTATCTATAATTTCCCCTAATCAATTATCAATCCCATGTTTACCCATTACAATCTAACATAATTATTCTATATCAAACTGCCCACTATTATCTCCATATCATGCACATATTAAACTAAAGAGTTATCTATACATTAAACATTATTTCTCACATAGTAATCCCCAAAAATTTAAACCTATAATAACTCAAATCTTCATGGTTATTAATACCATTTAATGTATGATTCCAAAAAATTAATATAGAATTACTAATGAATAATCCTTATATGTTTTACATATTAATAAAAAGTTTTATAATATATCACAATATCATTGATAAATATGTTTTAATAAATAAAATATCTATGAGATTCTTGGAAATATTAATCTCATTAACATTGTTTAGTTAATGAAACCTAGGTTTCCATTATAACAGGAATATGTAAGATTATAAACCATATATTTAGGCTCCTTTATCAAGTTATAAGACATAATTGTTTCTAGGTGAATACATTTTTTGGGTTTTTTATCTGATATTGTTTCCAAAAAATACTATAAACAAAATGGTTATGATAATATCCAAAATATTTATATGAAAACATCAATCTAAATATATTTTTTCCTTATAACACCTTATTTTTACATTTTATTCTTTTTGGATCAACCTATTATTATTTTTATTCAATACATTGGAATATAATGTATTTTTTCTGTTAGGTTTTCAAAAACAATAGTTAACATCATTCATGAATTCATTATAATAGTTCATAAAAAGAATGTGATTAACCAAAGAATATCTCCTCTTAGTGTCTTTATACATGTAAATACTTAGTAACACTCATCAAGTATAGAGTTATGATTGAATTAATGTTGAACCAACCATTATATGGGTGATTACCTATTGGTGAATCTATGCCACATCCATATCCATATCCTAGTATCCACATATGGATTCATTTCATGGAAAATTGACACAATATCTACTATACCAAAAAAAAATATGATATCCAATACTCATACTTATTCCTGGGGTTTATAGAAAATTTATCTTATTATAAACCCTAAATAAAATATTCATTATTCCCTTAGCGTAAAATCATAACCTATTCCAAATAGTATTCTATAACATTGTTATTGTGATCACCCTTAAATTATTGATCAATAAATTATATGAAAATAAAATCATTATCTCCATAGTTATGTAAATCTTTCATCTAGTACAAATTATAATTCCCCAAACTTATACTCTTAGATCCACTAATTATATGAAGAAACATTTCATACATGTTTTCACGCCATCAATAAAAGCATAATTATAGCCAACAATAATTAATAAAATTAAACTTTATTACTGAATCTTTTATATATTAATATTATTATTAGGCTTAGGTATTTTTAGAATTAGGAAACAACATAATCAAACAACTCCCTTGATATTTTTACCAGATGGACAATATTCAAATTATATATGCAACTAATTAATTCCTAAAATTTCTTCATTGTCTCCCACAAATTTATTCACACATTTTATCCTTCTAAAAAATTATTTTATACTACCTTTCTCTGTAAATTTAGGAAATAGAAACATATGAAGCGGTGTGATCAAACACAGAATAAGGGAAACATATAATTAAAAAATCATGCAATAATAGTTGGATAAATATTATAGATTGAATATGTAAAAAATATAAATCCATAATGAAATTGAAACCAAGATCCTACTATATACATTTCAATATATAAAAACATATATATCAATAATTTTGATATCATACTTATGGAATACATAATTTGGGGTTCCAAAATGTGTTAGCATGGCCTTATTAAGGAAATGTCACTTATCTTCAAATATTTTAGCCAATTTATTCTATTTCTAAGGCCCCATTTCAATATTGTTTCCAATTACGGAGCTTGTAATACTCCAAAACCCAACCTTTTTTCTCTTGATACCTTTTGATACATAGAGGGGCTGTATAGTATTGGGCCCCACACAAAACAAGTTTAAGTCCTATTGATTTTCTATAGGAGAAAATCAATAAATAATAAACAATTAACCATTCCAATAATCATCCATAATGAAAATAATATATATTAAATTCCAATAATTTTCCACATGATAACAAAAGGGTTAACCTAATCATAAACTATCTATAAGAATAAGTTAGATATTTAAAAAATAATTCTTATAATGTCAATAGAATATAATAAACTATAGGTGAAATTAATATAATATGAATTATGTAAAATGTGATCTTTACACCACATAGTGTAATGTTTATAAATCTAAGATGGTTCATAAAACACATTAATAGAAGAGATCTTTAGAATAAAAGTGGATGATATTAATAAATATATCCCATGTAATGAGAATATATTTTCAGTTTTTTTATGTGGTATGATTTCATATCCCCAAAAAATTATATAATTACACATAATACAAAAAATGTAGAATTTAACTAAACTATATTAAATAATTTCAAAGAATGATCATAACTCAATGAACAAAAATTGAGTTACCAGAAATAATCACTTTTGGGAATAAACAAATCACGAGACAGTTGAATAAAAAAATTATTTGGATATCAAATCAAATTAAATACAATGAAATAAAAATTCAAGGGATATTAAATCATTATAACTTTTCAATAAAGGTTCCATGGGGTATAAAATGTATAATGTCTTAAAGAATGATAATGGAGACCCAGAAAACACTTTCATCATATAAAATGAAAAATTTGAACCCATTGAAAGGGAGTGAATATAATTAATCTTATTATACCATTATTTGAATAAAATTCATGATTTTATATCTCCATTGGTAGAATTCAAACATTAAAAATGAAAATTTGTGCATAAGTACAGTAGTTGGCTTAATGAAGGGAAATTCAGAATGAAAAACATGACATCATTTGAACAGTTAATCAAAAATATCATGATAAATTTTATAAGAAATGATATACATAATATAATAAAATATATAATAATAATTATACAAGTATTAAAATTGGGTGGTATGTGCACTATAAAAAATCCAACACAGTGTATAACATAACAATGTATTATGGAACAGAAATTGGGAATGAATCCCTTACATATTATTCTGACATCCATGAGATTATTTTAAATCCTTAATATATATATATATATATATATATATATATATATCATACTAAATTAATTTATGACATTTATCATATTAATATTAATTCATACTATTCATAAATGTCATTCTCTAGAGGAAATATTCTTAATTTTTCATATCAAGGACTTTTTAGTATTGATCATTTATACTAGTATCCATGTAGTTTAATCTGAGTTTTTTCTTTATATAGTGTACATAAATAATAGTTAATTAATTATAATAACACTAATGTTTTTAAAAAATTATTATGTTAAAAAATCATTTCATGTGTGTTTTAGTATTATTCGATGTGTATGAAATTTATAAGATGAATGTTTCGATGATTCTTGACAATCAATGTGTGTTTTCTTACTTAATAATTAAATGTATTTATTAAATATATACTACCCAAAATATAATTTTATAATTTATATAATTTTATAAAATTATTTATTTTCCCATAGTCATTCTTAATTTAAATTCATAGTATTGTTCAAGAAGGTGGTTAAGCTGATCCCAACATGACTATACCTTATTTTAATGAAATATTTTGGGGTGGTATGGTTGAAATAAAGTTGAAAAAATATTAATAATCATATTTATTATTATTATTATATATATGAATTTTAAGAAACTACAATGATAAAACAAAATTTTATAGATTCATTATATATAAAAATAAATAATTCTGTTCTTAATTTGATAATTTTCATTGATTGAATTAACAATAATCATTTTTTCACCATATAATTAGTGGGTTATATAATATTTAATATAATAATATTAATTTCTGCATACAAATAAAAACAATCCTTTAACACCATCCTTATATATAGTCTTGTACAAAGGTTAATGAAATAGAAACTTGTTACATTGTGGAAGTAGTAGTCTGCAAAAAACAAAAAAGATAGTGTTTTTTTATTAATGGGTGAGGTATGTTAATAAAAAAAGAAAATACCACTAATATATTAACATTATATTATACAAATTATACTAATATAATTATATATATAGTTTGAGAATAAAAAGTAAAGAATAAAATTAACAATAAAAACAAATTATTTAACAATACTCACGTCGGGGACATGAAGTGTCCATTGAAGTCTCAAAGTATTTGAATGTATTATTTATTTTATTAATGAATAGGTTATTATGTTAATGATAGAGGTTTATAGTTGGATTATATGTATTATTTTCAATTAGTTATCTTAAGAAAAGTTTAGGCTTTATTTGGATAATGTGTACCATATTATAAATGAATCGAAGGTTAGTTTTTGAAGCCCACTTAACATTTTCAATAATGTGAAATTACCATTACATAAAAAATGGATAAAAAATAAAAATGATATATTGGAAAAGTTTTATATTTGAAAAAAATATCAACCATTAAAATCAAATCATGTTTTTTAATATTTCATGACTTTTGCATGAGGTTAACCAAATTTAAAACGTTTACTTCTTTATTTTTAATAAACATGAAAATTTACTAATTAATTTTAATAAAAAAGATTATAATTGAAAAATTAACCAAATTTGATACATATATTTTAAAATTATAAATTAATTTTATCAATTAAAATATATATTTCTGTGACAATATATTTCTGAAAAAAATACCCATACTATCGTAAAAATGACTTTTAGATAAATAAAAATTATAAGAATTGAATTTATATATAAAATAAAATTATGAATCATACAAATTTTATGAATATAAATTGATTTATAATAAAATAAAAAATTTCAAGAGGCTTTCATGGAATGAAAAAACTGAATCAACTATAAAAATGCTTAATTTTAACGAAAAATACTGAAAAAATTGTCAATATTAATGTAGCATTATATTTAGTTAGAATATTTTTTTAAATTATTTTTCTATATTTAATTAATATTTTAAAATTAATAATGGTATCTATTAATAGAATATTTTATAATAGTAATGGTTTTCTAAGCCTCTGGGTTATGCTTTTGAGGTGATAAATTTATAGAAATTATAATTTTCATAAATACAACATTTTTCCTCTAAATATTACTCGTTTAAGTAAATTTCCAAAACTCCTACTAATTTAATTTGAATATGATGAATTATAAAATTAATTTAGGATTTATTATTTTCCAATTACAAATATTATAAATTCATTTTTTAAATAATATCATAATATACAATTGAAAACCTATTTTAATTTGAAAATGACATTTTCAAATATTAACTATTATAATTTTTATTTAATATTAATTACCAACTAAATTGGTAGTAATAATCTATTAATATTATAAATAATTTATAAATAATCATATTTTATTTTAAATAGAAATGTATAACATTTAAAATATTATTTTTATTAAAAAAATAATTTTCTAATAAATAAATCATTATATTTGTCATCTTAGGTAAAATAATTTATTTTCATTTCTATTTAAAGTAACATATATTTTATACATTCATATAAATCATGATGTGTTTACTTATATTCATTCATACTAATACAACCACTTGGTTTTAATGGTTATACTTAAATATTAATTTTCCCTCAAATTTTATCATTGTATCATTCTATATTGGAATTTCATGTGTAGAAAATTGTTTAACACATTTATATATTTAATGGTAATCATTTATTAGAATATTAGTGTGTTACAAGAACTCATTATGGGATATGGAGTAAAATTGGAATTAAATCCCAATACATCACCTATATTCCAACCTTCTTGTTTTCCTGAAGTCCATGTGTTGCAATAAATGTCACAACCTTTTAGACAACAAGAATATGTCATTTCATGCATCATTATCTTCTTATGTCCACTAATTCATACTTCATTGCATCATAAACCCCAAATGGGTATCATTAAATTAAAGAAACATGTTCATTATCTAAATAATACTCCCTTAAAGAAACTAAATCATGCGAAGAAACTCATTAAACCTAACCTTAATCATCACATAGTGGTGTAATATAATGTGACAAAATTTTGGCATTGTATCTATGTATGAAATTTCATGTTCCCATATATATGAATCGTGAATTCTCATAAACCAATTCTAATTCCATGTTTACACATTCCAAAATCAATTCTTTTACAAATCCAAGTACCACATGTAAATTTTATCAAGCATGTTTTGTGTGTTTCCCACAACCCTTATTTTCAAAACCCAATAAACAAAAAGTTAATATATTTTTGGTATTTATGAATAGTCTTACATTAATATTAATATGGGGTAAATATTTCCAAACAAAATAATTTTTTTCCTTTATATATGTAGAGTGATAAATAAGATACCTACTTTGCCCCATATAATCCTAAAAAATCGCACGAAAACCTATAGATCTAATCACTTCCAACTCTCAACCAACAGATATTTATCAATATATATATATATATATCTAAAAGATATAGGAATGGTTTCCTAAACATGCATTTCTTCTAGGATAAACTAATAATATAATGTATCATTAGGATTTATAGAAGACTTACCATAATTATCTTGGTCAAACACTCATTTTATCTGAGTGTAGGATATTTAGATTGAATATAATCACATAAAATATCTCAAAGAAGCTATCTAGCTCATGGGGCATTTATAATAGAGTAAAAATTATTATTTATTGAGATTTTCCATGTTAAAAATATAATTCTTAGATCTCCTTAATATCATTCATTGTTAGCCAACATGGTGTGTAAAACAATGCACCAATCGTTAGGATGTGACTATTCCAAAATTTATGTAGCTAAAATATTTTTCAATATGGTTTAACTAATAATAAATCACATGCATGAACAAACACCTATATGAGAATAGGGTAAGATGGGTTTTCACATTTTATACACAAAACATGTACTTTCCCCCGATATTATATCTTATCTAGCATGGTTACATGAAGATCTTGCATTGTTTTATTAACCATGTCCAATCTTACACCAGTTGTAAACTCTCCAAAAAAATTTAAATGAAGAATATACATCCCATATAATACCAAAAACATATAATATTATAAAAATACATTAATATTTGTAAAACTCTTTATAATGGGGTTGTTAAATTTTTCATATGGTCTGGTTATCTATCCATTGAAATATAGATGTTGGTGGTTTCCTGAGAAATTTTATGCCACTGATCTAGAATCAATGTATGTTGATCCATATTAATTTAGTGAATATGTAAATACATCCATAAAACCCCTACTAAGGATATACATATTCCTCTTATGATCTCATATTTCCAACCATTAATATGAATTCAGTTATAAATTGATGACATGAATGGATTTAGAGGTACAAAATCTCTAAAAATGAAATTATTGGTGTTTATTTGGAACATATTTAATTTAAATATATGTAAAAAATATAGAAAAAAATAATCACTATGATAATTATATCTAATAAAAAACTTCATTTATTTTCATTATATTGTCAAATTCACTAACATGTCAATGAGATAGTATGCCTTTTTACCAAAATGGAGGTTCCCCAACCTCAATGATATTCACAAGAATATATGACATCCTACATCATAATATATAAAATGAATATGACGATACATATAATATTTCTGATGGGTCTAATATATTTCTATTTGTTTTCTAACAAAATGGATTCCCTTAATAGCCTCGTACACTTGAGATTTCGGAATTAGAGAAGGTTTTTTGTTCTCAAATAACAATAATATGGAACTAAATGTCTGTTATTCCAATGATTGAAATAGAACCATATATATTTATTCCTTGTATTATTTATTATATAATAAAATTAATAAATAAGATTACCCTTCTAAATAACCACCCAATCCCATCACTAAATCTATGAGAATGTATTGTAGAGTTTATATTGTACACTGTGCCATCAATTATTTTGAGGATGTAATTCCATGATCCTTTTAAAATATTTTCCAAGTGGTTGTTGTAATTACTTCTTAAAACATGAGGTAACCCTTTATCCTCTGTGAAATACAATATAAGATATTACCTAATATAACTTCCCCACATCTTGTATATATATATTTTATAAGTCCTCAACTGAACAAATATTCTTGATTCTAATAATGTGTACATACTTAGTGAGTTGGTAAATAATAACCCAAATTAAATCCTGATTGTGAATATTCCTAATTAATATGGTGAAAAATCCTTAACAATGAACTTTAACATCCATAAAAGTATAGGTAATAATTAAAATGTTCTAATAGAGTGTTGGAGTTATAATTTCACCTATTTATATGTTTCGAATTTCTTAAAATACCTTATCACCTTTCTCTCCATAAATGGTCAAAAAAAATTTCTATCATAGTTTAGTAGATTTAAATATATATATGGATACCTAACTATGAATGATGGTAATAAAATAGAGATATTTTGAGACTAATGAATGATTTAATTTCTAATCATAAAAGAACAACATATAATTTATACAATATTTCATTCTGATAATCATCTCTCCACCATTATGATTTTCAATAATTGTAAGGAAACCAAAGTTTGAATATTGAGAATCCTTGACTTTTTTATCATTGTTAGGGAAAATGTTCTATACAATGAAAATGGTGAAATTATTTTTCATAGTAAAATCTGTATGTATGTCAATGATTAACCCCATAAATTTCAATTGTTCCCAGGATTCTATTTACACTTGATTATAGGACACATGAATTAAGGTATCATCTATTGAATTTCAATTATTAGGTTTAGAAACCAGGTTAAAATTTGTTGTTTAAAGGTGATACATCCTGTGTTTCTATCAATGGATTAGTAATACATTTGAAATTATGTTCTACCTGATGTATTGATTTGTGAATATGGTAATCTTTTCAACAAAGAGAGGGTGGAATTTTTTTTAATGAAATGACCCCAAAAATGAATCATGATCTTTCATTGGATAGTTATTTTAATATTTATACAACTATCATGATTTATTCTCTATGAAATGGAATCCCTTTATCTGAACAATGCCCAATATAGAGTGAGATGCATCCTAATAGATAACATGGAGAAAATATTATTTTGAAAATATAATCATATGTGATGAATTAGTCCAAGAATTATACTGTTTAAAGGAATCCTCAAAACTATTTTTCTAATATAATGGAGTAATATTAATTGCCTTTAACGCCATATATGAAGGTAACTGTGAGAAATACTATACAATTAAATGATCATAAAATTATATTCCAAGAAATTTTCATAACATGAAGACATTATTAGGTACTTCCCAATAAAGGAAATCCCTAAGATATTTATTTTATAAACATATAAAACTTCCCAAAAATGACATACATAATTAATTCACCGTATTAAACAATAAATTAGATTCAAAAACAAATAATGGAGATATCATTATCATAATGTTACAAATAATATTTCCTAGTTCAATTCATGGTAATCCTCTGTACGAGAGTGCACAAATAGTTCATCTAAAAATGTAATAAAGAATGAGTAAATGTACCTATTAATGGAAGGGTTTATCAATTTGGTACTGATGGTTAATTCATAAGACCAAATAAAATGACCATGTACTCATAATGGAAATTTTAACTAATAAAAATTTTCAATTTAATATCCTCACTCATGATATGGAGTTTATGGTTCCCAAATAATAGATCAATTCTTGAAAATTAAATTTATCCATTTAATTGGTGGGAAATGCCACTAATTCAATAAATATGATATCACGTTTAAACCCTGACTTGGTTCAATATTTGATAACCCACATGAATTCATAGAGTATGGAATATTAAATTTAAATATAATGTGTAATTCTCCCTATTATGAACTGACTATAGTTTTTTTATTAAAATAGTTATAATATTTTTATATAATCATCTACACTGAGTCACAAAATTGATGGGGAATTGTGCCTGCTTTAAAATCCTTGTGTAGATATATTAAAAATAGTATATCTCTTTTATCCTTGGTAGTTTTATATTTTTGAATAATGATTTTTATTATGAATATGATATGACATGGAATAATTAATACAATGGTTGATTCTTGAACGCAGGTTTTACCTGAGGGAGGTTATAATTTTTATCCAGTTCGAGGGCCCTTGTTTTTCACCAACATTTCTAGATTATTTCATTAAAAATTAAAATCAGAGTCAAATTTGAATATTTTAATGTTTTAAATAAATAAATAAAATACCAATAATCCTCTATAAAAACATATCTTACACTAATAAATAAGGTCAATAGCACTAAACACTAGTGTTAGAGTGCAAATATTAGGATATTATTTTTCAATCAAGGATTATTTAGGAGTGATGGTTGAATTTGATTAAAACCACAAACAACATAGACTTATATATGATATTATATAGTGATTTAACCAATGAATATATTGAATTTTTGTTTATTGGATTTCATTCCATATATTATGATTTACATATATGGATATTTAATATTCATTGGATTCCAAATATTGGAATAGATCTATCTGTTTATTACAATTTATTTTCCTGGAATAATTTATTGACATTTATTTTATTTTTTATTGTGTTTCTATGAATGTGATAAATTTATGGGTTCATAGTTTCCATTGATTTTATTTAATTTATTTTTTAATATATATTTCTATCATCATCCATACATGCCTTTTGGGTCAGAATCAAACAATGTGTATTTATAAATAATATTCATGAGAGTAATATTATATGTCAACTGCCTTATCTTTTCTAACAAGGCATAAAATAAATCCTACATTCCATGTATAAGCCATTTTTAGTGAATAATTTTTCTAGTACATTGAAAGGTTTCTTCTTTGGGTATACGCAATGTCTTTCTTGTAGTATGTTTCATGAACTTATTCTTGGCCCTATTTCTTCTCTTATTTTCTTAATCAAGAATCTAGATTTGGTTTGTTTCTATCCCTTTTATATTCTCTTTTCACATTGAATACAATGTTGTAATTTTCACTGATAATAGGTATGAGATATGAGGGGACACATGAAAGATCCACTAACATTCATCAGGTAGGGTTGGTGCTTACCCTTTCATTTTGGGAAGGGATCCACCATAGGCAAATTACCTAGGGTAAGTATTTTACCCATTCAATCATATCAGTCTTAGAGTATTTATATAAAATTAAGATAAATCTGGTAATGTTTATACTAACATGGGGGATGGATCTATTATTAATAGATTCGTTATTTTTTTCAAATTAATAGCATAGTTTGGACTAGGATCATTCACTATAGTTTGTATTTCAATCCAAATGCTTTTTTTGTTGGGATCCATTGTTATAGATTTCAAGAGGATGAATTGGTTTCTATATTTTCGGTTTTCTCATATTCATGTTCATATGTAAGGGTTTCACCTATGGATATCTTGGAAAAAAAATAACCAATCTACTTTCTTTGGTTTGCTAATTCACTAAAATTCTAATGTAAAAACATTTATTTGATATTGTGTATGACACGTAACACAAAACATAGAAAAAAATATAAAATCTTGAATCATTATGGAATATTTATTATTTTTAAAATTTTTGATATATTCTATAGCTTGAAATCTGGAAAATACTGAGTTATCTATCATAATATGTAAAAAATAGCTTCCTTGTTAGATTGAAATACAACAAAAATGTAGTTTTACTGAAAAAATACATTATTAAAATAGTATTAATTAATACAATCAGATATAATCTTGAAATTAATATATAATTTATGAATAAGATAAAATATAATATGAAAATATATGGTTTACAAAAATAAAAAATAAATTCATTCATAACTAATTTATTATAAATTAATATATAAACCAAATAAATATAAAAGGAAATATTTATATATTTATGTTCACATTGGTGTTTTACCCTAAAAATTAAATTAATAACTATTAGTGAATGTTGTTATTTAAATTTTTTTATTACGTGCTTAATAATTTTTTAAATTCATCCACTAGATTTTAGAGAAATAAGACAAGAAGAAACCAAATTTTACTAACAAAAAATCAATATTTTTCTAAAGGAAATTTGGAGTCCATTTAATGTCACAATTATTTTAAAACTAAATTTTGAAAATTTTGTAAATTTTATATATAAAAATTAACTTGATATTTTACAAAAGAACATCAAAATTATATTAGGGTGACTTTTTGTTATTTTTATGGGAAGTTTCATTTTTTGATGAATAGTGAAAAATACTGAATTTTAATTAAAAACTAACTTTTCATATAATTAATTTATATAGTTAATATACATTTATTATTTATTTTAATGATTAATTAGAAAAATTATATATATATTAATAAAATTTAACATATTTTAATCAAATTCACATTGAATTTGGATATAAAAACATTTCAAACATTTGAATAACTTTACTTATAAACCTATTTTCTCATCACGTCGACGAGATTAATTTTAAATTAATTTATACCACCTATGTGATTATATTTTTGAAATATGGATTAAATATTTTAAATAAACATAATTTATAATTTAAGGTATGTTAAAAATAGTTTTTGATCAATTTTTTTGCAAAAGAAAATAAAACTAATTACAATGATTAAAAGAAAAAATGGCTTAACATGAGAATAAACATTAAACGTAAGGTGAAAAATTACCTTGAAATATGTATAAAAACTATTGCATAGACATATTATGAAAAATAAATTAAATATTATATAATTGCATTCATTATTGAAGGCACATGATATATGAAATATCTCTAAATAATTTTTAACTTTTTATATTTACAGAAATTCCAATGCTCCACTATAAAAAGGTACTCACCCCATCTTATAATATCATATAAATCCCTTTGGATCATCAAAAATATGAAACAATAATAACCAATATTCCTTCCCCTAATAATTTAACCCTCAATTTGGGATGAAATCAAACCATGTATGTCTTTTCGTATAAACAAAAGGAGTTACCTGAATAGGAGGTAACGCACTTCAACGATCACTTTTTTCCATTTTATTCTCCACCCATTCAATTATTTATATATACTAATAATATAAAAAACATAGAATATTAAATATATTGATATGTTTTTTTGTTAATTTTATGATATGAAATTAAACACACTTCGATCTATTTGGATACATAATCATCATTCATGTGTATGGTGGACTACCGCCTCATGAACTGATATCGTTAGTTCTTCAATTGCCATCTTTAATGGTTGGAAATAATGACGAATTTATAGTTTTAATATTATATATATGATATTTATATTTTTTTATTAAACTTTAAATTTTATATATCACATACCATCATGCTTCTTATTTTGTGGAAATACAAAAACAACATTTTGCGACATATGGATAACTGCCTCCCCAAAGCGATGTGATTCGTTCACACATTAACTAAAATTTATCAAGGATGGTTTTAGATGACATATGTGATATATATAACACAAATATTACCTTTAAATCACAATATATATATATCACATACTTTTTAAATATGTCAAGGAAATGAAAGTGGCAATCATTTATTCCAGCGATATACCATCTCCACGAATGGTGCATTTCATTTCCTATCTCGATATATTATGGATTATTGTAAATAAATATTTATTTCATATATATGTTATTTAAATCATGTTTTTCGTCTTTTTTATGATTAAATAATGATCTATTTATGATGAAAAAAGATAATAAGTCAAAAAAATAATAATAGAAAAACATGACAATTAACAACTCAAATGATGGAAATAATGAAATATTGTTAAAAATAGGAAATAATATATATAATTAAAAGATAATATGTGATATTATTTATATTATTATGTTTTAAAATAATATAATTTCATTCCTAAAACCATTATTAATTATTTTAGATGATTTGTACCCAAAAGGAAACATAATGTAAGGGATTTCATCTCATTTTACATTCTATTAGAGATTTTTTGTTATTATGAACTAATTCAATTTAATATGGTTTATACACTATAAATTTTTTCTTTTAATATAATTATTTAATCATAATTTATGGTATTTTAAGTATCACCTTTAACTATATCACCCAATGGGTTTTGAAATAAAAATTATCATGTGGTTAAAGTTATATTTGCAATATCGCATTCTTTTGTGGTTGTTACTATTCTATTGAATCTATAAATTCTTAATGATCACTTTTATTGTAAAATAATGTTATATTAAATATCGATATTATCGTGAAATAGATATTATCATTCACTAAAACATGTAACCATTTTACATATGGGGTTCAATTTGATAGTTATTTGATTAATTTAGGAAATATTGACAAATATATATCTTTTAATCAAGACCGATATTTGATGATAAGGAATATCATTAATTAATTGAATCTATTATTTGATAATTTATTAATTAATTGGAAATTAACTACATGGGTTGGTTATTAGTCAACGAAATCACCTCCATGCATCCGTACTGTAATGAGATGAATCTGTTGGCTAGCCTATAATAATGGGATTTCACCAAGTATATTAGAAACAAAATAGAGGATATGTATTTATGGTAAAAGTATCATGTTCCTATAAAACATTAAATTCAATAATTATTCATTTAATTTGTGTATAATTCAGTTATTAATATAAAACATGCATTTTTTATTTGACATTATCTAGGGATTCATTTTCATTCAAGTTTATTTATTTAATAGAATGTGTGATTATTTATTTTCATTTCCATATTAAAAATCCCTATCCAATTATTTTAAATGTAATTTTTCTATATTTATTTACCATTAAATATTTTTTACCCACACCCTTTTAGTTTATTTACTATATGGAATGTGTGTTCAGTTATTTACCTTTCCAAATTGATTATTCTCATTGATTTGTTATTTTTCCTCTATACATAACCATTAACGACCATTTAATCTCACACTTATTTACTTTCCTTTTTATAGGAATCCAAGAAACTTCATAAGAATGAGAATAAATCATATTCTTAGTGGGAATAAATTTATCATCAAAAATATATTTTGTTATTATTTTTGTATGAATTTATATAACAAGACTAATCTATGTATATGGTTTACTAGTAATAATAAACATATTGGTCCATTGAGATGAATGTTTTCTATATTCATGCCAATTTAGTGGTGGTAGACACCAAAACCAATATTATATGGGTTAGGTTGCTATAATTAGTGTCATAGAAAGTTTATTAGAAACCAAAGAAGATTGATTTATGAAAATATTGATTAGAAAACTTAAACCTATGGTATAATTTTAGGATAATTATAAATGAACATCATAATACATTGTTCTGATATAGATTATGTTCTTTTATAGAAATAAATACTATTCTAGACACTAAAAGTAGATTTGGTTCTAGAACAAATGTACATATGGGTAACAACTCTAAAAATGTGTGTCAGATTTGACTCAAGATTAACTTGGTAAATGACAGGAGGACTTATTAGGAACCTGGATTGACACTCATGGGATATATTTGTAGGATAATTCACATTTTCATTACATACTATTATGATGGAATTTAATATATAATGAAAATTACTAACCTAGTTTAAACTTGAAGTGTCTTAGATTTTTTTTCATGACTTGGAAACCATAATAATGATTATATGGTTCTTCCACTATGAAATTTTTTGACCACACTGTGGTTTTAGGATTTAGTCAATGGAGGGAACCTGAAAGATTTGTGTAAATATTGATCATGAACTAATGTGGGTGGAAATGTGAAAAGAAATGGGAAATTGATATCAGTGAATGATATCTTGTTCTTTCCTAATCAATTTTTCATGAAATATGATTAATAATATATATAATAACTAACTCCCAAACTCACCAATGAAGAGAAGGATAGAGTTTTCTAATATCTTCAGTGGTGTATTCCATGGGGAAAAGGGGATATATATATATCATTTAATAAATGTGGAAGGAGTCAACTAGGAGAGTGACTAAATAGAATATGATAATTTATTATGTGTGGCAATGAATGAAATAAATCAATGAATTTTGAAGAAAAAATTAACAGTATGATGGAAGGAAATAAAACTCATCATAATGATCCATTTATAGTTCATTTCCACTAATTCAGGGAACCTTGGTAATACTATAGTAAATTATTTCTTATAAAGGGTAAAAATTTGACCATTGAAGGACCTATGTGTAAGTAAATGGATAAAGTTTTATGTATTGGGGTTATATCGAAAACATTTGTTAAAAAGATATATAATGATTAAATTTAAAGGATTTGAATGATATTTATTTTGGAAATTATAATAATATCATTTATAAAAAATAAAACCTATAGAAATAGTGAAAACCTATCAAATCTAGTGAGGTGGTGGGTTGTGAACCCATTTTCGATGGATGATAAGGGTTTTGTTCCTACCACATGCAATTTAACATCTTAGTTAATGTCTCATTTTTTTAGCTAAAAAATTTGACAAATAAATATTATTGATGCACCATTAGTATTATAAGGACCCAACCTTAAACATTACTTTATCTTGAGTTTAGTCAATAATTTTACTTTATTTCACATTAATGACTTTTTAGGTATATAGTTTTAGATAACTAGGTTATAACTCATATATAAAAACTTATATATTATAATTAGACACTTCTAAAGACTATCCAATTTTTCCATAAAACAAAAATATATTATTTTAAAAAGAAACATGGTTTTTTTAATATTTAAATAACATGACTTTTCCTTGATCCAATCCTTGAATATATTCTTCTTTAAGTGTGGTGAAAAAAAATTCTAAACATAGAATGAGGATAAAAAATCTCAATAAGGGATACACAAAAAAAGGAAAACTATTAGTCTTGGTAAAACATGAATACCATGAATATTTTATCATAAATTAATAGTCTTCACCTTTAAGAAATAGTAAATATATGTCACTGAATATAAGCTCATTGCTAACCCATTTATAACCGAAATATTACCATATACCCATAGAAATAATCATATAACATATAAGGGTATCTTGGGACATAAACATAATTAAATGGAATAACCATACTATAAACTTCCACACATATCACTAAATGGAATATCCATACATCTAAATTCCATACCCAATGCATTGGAGGTTATAATTTTACCACCCACCCTTGGTTTATCACAGAACAACTGGTCTTTGTTTTATCACCTAACCACCTGTCTTTGGTTTATCACTTAATTACCTGTCAAATGTTTATATAACATAATATAAAATACCAAAGATTTAAATTATAAACATTTCACCCATAAAATTTCATTTTCAATAACATGAAATCATTTAAAGATATTTAAATATTCAATCCATTTATAAAACAATTTAAAACATTTAATAAGGATATTTCTTTATCAATGTGTCTCATACCAATTTGAAACATTTTAAAGGAATCAATAATTTAAAACATTCATTTCCATGTAAATAAATTTATAAAAACTATTTTCTTATCATATAAATTAAATATAAGGTTTTAGAATAATAACTCTTTAAAACATAAAAAATGATGTTTTAGTTAAAGAGTCCCTTATCACATAAGAAACAGTTGAATAAAAAACATGAATTAAAAATAATAATCAAATATTTAAATATCATAAGAATATAACAATTCATGATACATGTGTAAAAAGCATTGTATATACACCTTAAAGTCTAATAAAGGTGCATAATATCAAGATATACCTCAATAATAGGAGATTGAGATGAACTCCCTTACAAAGATCGTATCATTATATTAAGGAAAAATCAATGACATAATTATGTGTGAAAAATATCAATACCCCCAATATAAGTGGATATTAACTATAGAACAATCAGAGATCATTAACACACATTCTTGGAAAAGAAAACCAACCACATGTATATTTAACTCAATTAATTAAAATTGAGTTAATATTTCCCTTACCTCAAGCCCGACTTTTCTCGTTAAAATTTATTGTTCCAGAACAACAAACATAAGTTAATTTCTAATTTCTTGAGAACCAATTTTAATTTTATTATTACTTTTATTTAATTAAAATTACATATTTATTTAAGTTCATATCAGACGTTTTGTCAATATATGACACTTGAGTCGAAAATGAACTGGTTTTTATGTAAATTTGATATGTGGTAGAAATTCAATCATCTCAAAGATATTATTAAATATTTAAATATTTTTTATTTCCATTATATATTAATTTATAATAATAAATAATATTTTGAGATATGAAATGAACTATACTATTCTTGGAGTCTGTTGTCTGTACGTACGCATGAATGCTAAATTTATTTCATTGTAATATTAGAGGAATTAAAACTAAATTATACATAGGTATATTATAATTATATTATATTATATATGTTATATATGTTACATAAGTTCATTAAAACTATCTTTCATATGTTTTAGGTATGGAATGTACGAGTCATATCACTTTGAGGGGGTGGTAGTTCACACATCCTAAAATGAAATTATCATATTAATACATTATATAAAGAGTAAAGGAATATTAATAAAAAAAATTAAATAATAATAGAGAAAATATAAATATCACATATATAATATATAAATACACTTCCATCTTAATTTCTACCCTAATAGGTGGTAGGAGAAAATTTAACAATCATCATTTTTTGAGGCAGTAGTTCGCCATACACAGGAACAATATATTCCATATCAATTAGATGGAGGTTTGTGTTAGTGTAGGCTGAATCCATAGTGTAACAAATCGTATTAAATTTATTATACCGGGTCTCTTAAGAAATAATTCAATAAAGATATGTTATGGGTATGGGGAAGGAAAATAAATAAAAGGAGTTTGAGAAGAGTCATTACCACTAAATCAGGTAACTCCTTTGGATTTGATCCAATAGGATTAATTGAGTTTCCTTATTCCCAATTTAACACTTCTAAGAGGAATATAGGGATATTTTGAGCTTGTTTGATAATGTTTTTTGGGATATTAAGGGCTTTATAGGTGTGAGTAACTGGGTAGAGTTGGTGTCCTTTTATAAGATGATGTAGGGGCACTTTAGGAAAAACTTGGAATATATTTTATTAAAAATGTATTTTAAAATTATAAAAGTTAAAGGAGATATAGTTCTAGGATAATATTATTTATGGTCAAAATATTTTCAATAAATAGGTTTTAGATAAGTTTAGGTCAAAAATTTAACCTTATCTTTTGGCGTTAACCATTAGTTAAATAAATTATCTCTTACCGTGTCTTCTTTTGTTTTTACACTATATTGTTAATATGGTTACAATAAAACCCCAGAGAACCTAAAGTGGAACATTAATAACATTTTTAACATTATCTAATTAATTTGGATGAATCTCATATTTTTATGACTATTATAGTTTTTAATAAAATAATATTGGTTTTAAAAACCCATTTATATCAATTTTACTAGTATTCAGTGATTTATTTTTTTAAATCCATAAAACATAATTCATTCAGAAAAAACTAAATTAAATCAAATATAACATGTAATAATTAGCCATAAAATTATTGGAAGACATCTAAATGTTAAAATTAAATTTATTTTAATAATTAAAATATAATTTATTTCAATCTTTGTTTAATAAGGTAAACACTTTATCATCATTATGTGATAAATAAATTTATCTAATTAATGTATAAAAATTATAAATAATATACCAAGATGTATGAAATAATTTTAGATTTCTAATTCCTATTTTTAGTCAAAATGATAAATTATATAACTCTTTATTAAAATTGTTTTTGTAAAAACATACATGTTTATGTTATATTTCTCTTTACATTAAATTAACTATTATAACATGTCATTATCACACCCAAGTGGCATTATGGGGTTATAAAATCCACCCAAGGATTCTCATGGCCATACATATCTCCTAAAATAATATTAGGGGATTATTTAATTTGGTTTTATATTATTATAATATTATATTTTTCTCTAATTTACCTGATTTACCCATTAACCAAGGTAAATAAAAATAATTACGCATGTTACTATTCATAAAGTCCAAAAATAAAAGGTAAATATTTAAAAAAATTACATTATGATTCCAAATATTGAATCCATTTTTCAAAATTAAAAACACAGAATTGGTTGAAATTAATTTTAATATAATTCTCGTTGTCAAAACGAGAAAATAGAGGTTTATTTTAAGTAAAAACCATCAAAAGATTGACCTGTGTTTATATCAAATTTAAATTTTAAATTACTTCCAATGGACCAAATTGGCCTAAATTTTAAAGAACTAGTCAAATTACACTTTAAAACAAATTAAAAGAACAATATATCAATGTAAATTATTTTGATAAAAAATTGAGTTAAAATACAGTAATTTTTACTGTTCATTAAAATATGGATTTTATTAGATAATACAAAAATTTCTTCCAAAGTAAATATTGATGTCCCAATTCAAAAGAAGAGGTATAATTTTAAAAATATATCATATAAAAGTTACAAAAACTAGATTTAAATACGGTTCTCCATTAGAAGGTGGTAAAACTACATTTTTAGAAAAATAATCATTTTATCCGTAAAATAGAATTTTTTTCTTATATTATGTCTATAAAATAAGTAAGGTGAATTTAAAACACTATATGGAATTAAAATTTCATTACTATAATCCAAAAAATTGGGATTTTATTATTTTATAAAACAAAATTTTTAAATTTAAAAAGTGTTTCATAAAAATACATCATTTATATTCAATTGGTTTTTACATTCATTTCAAGTTAATTTTATAACCAATGAATGATTTTATAAACATTTGTAAACTCTAATTTCATAATTCAGTTAATTTTTTTTATTCCATCTATTCTAACAGATAGGTCATAAATAAAATATTAAATAATAATATTTGGTTGTTCATTTAGGTTTAATGTGGTCTATCATATATGCTATTTAACATAGTGTTTCTTCCTTAAAACATAGGATGTTACACCCCCCCCCCACCATTTAAAAAATTTATTCCTCGAAATTTAAATTTGCGATCAGCAACAGAGGAATGAATTTTCAAATTTTCATTATTGCAAACCCATATTAGAAAAAGGGTTAATAAAACTTCCAATTTATAAGATATAAAGTGAAGTAAAAAGTTCTTTTGAGATAACACAAAATAGGGTTATAATTAGTAAAACATGGATATGGGAAAAAAACTAGGTTTCATGTTCTAATAGAGAGTGATATAAAATATGATCATGAGAAAGTTATCTACCAGAATACCACAAACATGGGATGGGTTAAAAGGGATTTTATTTTGAAGTAGGAAAAGTAAATGGAAAACATTTTTGATTTAATATCATGTTTATAATATTGACGAATTAATTTATTATTTATAATATTAACATAAGGAAATATACTTAGTTGACATGTTGGGTTTCATACCTTAATCAGTTTTCACTACAAACTTGTCTTTTTCTCCAAATGATGGGTATTTAAGATGATTTTTTCACAAATAATGCACTGTAATCAACTTATGAAAACTCATATCATCAACAAAAGGATAAATATCTATTTTTACTACCTTTAATCATTATCCCAAACTAGAATGTTTAGTAAATGATTAGATAATCCCCAAAAATAATAATCATTTATATGTATAATTACTACTTTTAATCTAAAAAATTCATCAATAATACCCAGGTAATATATATATTATTCAACAAAAAAATTTCCATAAAATTATTTGAAATAATGAAAAATAAGATTGAAACCAAAAATTCATAAGTATTTGATCACATAGTCTTCCATGATAAATCATAAAATTTATCTCCAAAAAACATCAACAACTCTTAAAGTATCACACTGAAAATTAATTAACCTAATTGCATATACTCCAATATAGGATAATCATTTCTATAAATAACCCAAATCACCATAATTCCAAAATGAAAACATAGATTCTTCCAAAATAAAATTTCAAGCAATACTCCTCAAATGAAATCTCATAGTATTCTTTTTACCTTAATCATATATGGTTCCCAAAATAGTAAATTTCTACCAAATTTATATTTATCACTTAATCCCAAAATCATTTCCAAATACAATGTTTATCTATTTGTTAAAATATATAATTCCCAAATCAACTTATTCTTAATCGATAAAATCATTTAACTAAAAATATTAAGTTATACTAACTATGGTGTTCACATAGGCCAGTGGTAGGTGATACACCCTTGTCTCCCTTCGATCATGGGTTCGATCCCTATAGCCTTGTAGTACATGACGGGTTGTCACCCATCCTATGAGTTGTCCCTTTTATAAAATAATATAATTATTATAATATTCAAAACATATTATAAAAAACTAAAAAATAACCATAACATGTTTCAAACCATAGAGGTAATTTCATACCTCACATTTCTCATCCATAAAAATAATATCCCATGATTTCCCTAAAGTTGAATGTCTCCAAAAATACCATTAGTCACATTAATATTTCATAATATATATACACAAAATGGGTCTCTAAAAAATTAAAATTATGATCAACCTTAATATTATAAACCCATGATGATATCTGTAATTCTTAAGAAAACTTTATAATCCCTAATTTTATCTAAACCAAAATCTGATACCAACTATAAGTACCTGAACATAATCATTACATAATATTGAGTTAAGTCTATATTTTGACATTATTTCACATTGAATATATTTTCAGATTTATATCTTTAGAGAATAAGGTCGTAACTCGTACATAAAAACCTAAATATTTGAAAAAGACACTTCTACTCACTATCCATTTTTTAAAAAAACTTTTAAAAAAGAATATGGTTCGTTTCATGTTTAAATAACATGGATTTTCCTTAATCCCATCCTTTGCTATATTCATCTTCATGTCCTATGAAAAACATTTCAAAAATTGGGATGAGAAAAAACATAGAAATCGATACACAATGAAGGAAAACTATTATTCTTGTGAAAACATGAAAACAATGAATAAATTATCACAATTTAATACTTTTCACCTTTAATAAGTAGTAAATATAATTCATTGAATATAAGATCATTTCTTACACTTTATGTAACCAAAGTTTTACCATAAACCCATAAAAAGAAACATATAACATTTAAACATAACTTGGGGCCTAAAAATACTTAAATAGAATCACTGTGTGGGCTAATTCAACACATATCACTAAATGGAATAGCCATATGACTGACTTCCATACCCAATTCATTGGAGTTTATAACATAACCACACATCCACAGTTTATCATGAAATTTCATGTCTTTGGTTTATCACAGAACCACCCATATTTGTTTTATCATGTAACCATCCATAAAATGTCAAAGTACCATAATATAACATGTAAAAGATTTCAATTATAAACATTTCACTCATAAAATTTCATTTGTAATCACAAAAAATCATTTCAAGATATTGAAATATTCAAACCATTTCCAAAACCATTTAAAACATCTAATATAATGATTTTTGAATCAAAGTGTCCCACATCACTTGGAAAATTTTGAAAGGAATTTAGAATTAAAAACATACAGGTCCATATAAATAAATTCATAAAAAGATATTTTGAAATCATGGACATGAAATATTAGGTTTTAGAAAAATAAATCATTAAAATATTAAAAATGATGTTTTTGTTAAAGATTCCTTTGTCACATTCGAAAAACTTAAATAAAAATTAAAAGTAATAACATTAATAAAAACATTAAATTTTATGAGAATATAAAAATTTCTGATATATGTGTCAAAAATGGTATTATATACACCTTAACGTCTAATAAAGTTGCATAATATCAAGATATGCCTCAATGAAAGAAGATTGAGATGAAATCTCTTACAAAGATCGTATAAGTAGATTAATGACAAATCAATGACATAATTATGTGTGAAAAAATCTAAATACTCCCAATATAATTAGATATATAGTGTAAAATAATACAAATTAATCCACACATATTATTGGAAAAACAAAACCAATGACATGGGTATTTAACTTAATGAATGAAAATTGAGTTAGAATTTCCCTTACCTTGTGTCCGACATGTCTCATAAAATTTTATGTTCCTAAATAACAAACATAGGTTAATTTATACGTGCTTGATAAATTTTTTAATTTTTATTATTCTTTTAATATCAATTATTACCATGTTATAAAAATTACATAATTATTTATGTTCATATTTGATGTTTTGTGGATATTCAGTAATTGAGTTAAAAATGAACTTGCTTTGATATAAATTGTCCACTTGGTCAAAATTCCATTATCTCCAGAATATTAATCATGATATAAATATGATATATATCCAGTTTATATGTATTTATAATAATAAATAATATTTAGAGATAAGAAATGAAATGTACCATTCATGGAGATGGTAGGTCGTACGTACGCATAAACACTAATTTTATTTCTTTGTCATAATAAATTAATTAAAACTAATTGATAAAAAGTTATAATATAATTAAATTATAATATATATGTTATATAAGTCACATAATCTCATTAACTCCACCATTTATATGTTCCATGTATTTCTTCAACAAGTCATATCACTATGAGGGGGTGGTAGTCTACACTTCCTCAAATGAAATTATCATATTTACACATTATGGAAAGCATAATGGTATGTTAATAATAAAAATTAAATATGGGTAGAGAAAATATAAATATAATATGTATCATATATCAATAAATTTCCATTATAATATCCACCATGAGTGGCGGTGGGACAATATGGAATAATCATCATTTCGTGAGGCAATAGTTTTCCGTACAGAGAAACAATATATTCTATATCCATTAGATATAGGTTTTTGTATGTGTAGGCTGAACCATTAGAATAAAAGCATCATAGTATATTTATTATAATTTTTTTATAAAATAATTTAAAAAATAGAGATTATTTGGTTGTACAAGGAAAATAAATGAAAGGAGCTTGAGAGAAGATGTTGCCTCTAAATCAGGTAACTCCTTTTGATTTGATCCAAAATGCTTCCATGACTTTCCTTCTACAAAATTTAAGGATCATATGTCGAATGAATGGATTTTGAGAGATTATTTGAGCTTATTTTGGGTGAGCAAAGGGGATTGAGGGTTTTGAGTAAGTGGGTAGAGGTGGTGACCTTTTATAAGATGGGGCACTTTAGGAACATCTTGAAATATTATTTTATTATAAATTGATTTTCAAATCATAATTGTTAAAAAGAGATATTTAGAGAGGATAAGTTTATTATGGGTTAAAATCCCCTCAAACAACGGGGTTTAGTAATGTTTAGGTCACAAATGAAACCTTATATTTTGGCATTAACCCTTAGTTAAATAATTTATCTCTTACAATGTATTCATTTATTTTTACACTATATGGTTAATATGGTTTCAATAAAATATCAAGAGAACCTAAATTGTGTCATTAATGAAATTTTAAACATTATATAATTCATTGGGACGAATTTAAGAAATTTATGTCTATTATATTATTTAATAAAATAATATTTTTTTTAAAAAACTCATTTATGTCAATTTTTACAACTTTTAGTAATTAATTTTTGTTAGAGTCATAAGAAATTGATTCCTTACAAAACATCCTTAACTAAAATAAAACATGTAATAATTATCCCTAGAATTTGTGCAAGTCATAAAAATGTTTAAAACAATTTTTTTAAATATTTATAATATCATTAATTTGAATGTTTCATTAATAAGGTAATAACATTCTCATCATCATGTCATAAATAATGTTTTTTATTTTATGCCTAAAAATTATAAATAAAATACCATTATGTAGGAAATATCATTATATTTCTGATTAATATTTCTATTCAAAGTGATAAGTTATATAACTCTATATTAAATTTTTTTTAGTAAAAAGATACTTGTTTAAATAATATTTCTCTTTACTTTAAATTAATTATTTTAACATGTTATTATCACACCCAAATGGCTTTATGGGGTTTTAAAATCCACCCAAGGATGATCATGTTCATCCATATCTCATAAAATAGGATTAGGATACATGTTTGGGTTGTTTTATATTATTATAATATTATATTATTCCTTTATTTACCTGATTTACCCATTAACCAAGGTTAATAAAAATAATTACTAATTTTACTATTCATAATGTTAAAAAAATAAAAGGAACCTATTTACACAATTTTTGAACATATGATTCCAAATATGGAATCAATTTTTCTAAATTCAAAACATTTAATAGGTAAAAATTAATTTAAAATTAATTCATGTTGGAAAAACAAGAAAAAGGGTTTTTTAAATGTAAAAACCATCAAAAGATTGAGACGGGTTTATATAAAATTTAAATGTGAAATTACTTCCAATGTACAAAAATGGATTCAATGATAAATAAAATTAATCCAATTACACTTTAAAACCAATTAAAAGGACAATCTTACAATACAAAATAATTCGATGAAAAAGTAATTTTGAATTAAAATCCAGTATTTTTCACTATTTATTAAAATATGGATTTTATCAAAAAATATATAATATTTTCATCAAAAATAAATTTTGATTTCCCACTTCTATAGAAAAATTATATTTTATAAATAAGAACATATAAAATTACAAAAACTATATTTAAAAAAGGTTCTTCCACAAAAGGCGATAAAACTGCATTTTTAGAAAAATAATCATTTTATATGTAGAATTGAATTTGTTCACATGTGATGTCGAGAAAATAAATAATATTAATTTTTAAAAATATATTGAATTAATATTTCATTAATATAATCAAAAAAAGTGTTATTGGATTATTTTATAAACTCAATTATTCAAATTTAAAAAGTTTTTTTATACAAATACATCCTTTATATTCAATTGGTTTTTAGTTTCATTTCAATTTGTTTTGGTAACCAAGAAATCATTATATACATATGTGTCAACCATATTTTCATAATTAAGTAAACATTTTTTATTCCATCCATTTAAATGGATATGTGATAACTACGTTATTAAATAATAATATTTAGTGGTACATTTATGCTAGATGTGGCATATCATGTATGTTATTGAACATTGTGTTTCTTTCTTAAAACGTGAAATGTTACAAGTATCACTTTTGAGTTTTAGATATTAATTTATTAAACATATTTGTTTTTGAAAATTTTATGTAAATATATAAATACTTATTACAATTGTTGGTCGGAGTAGATACTCAAGAGGGGGGTGTATTGAGTTCCAATTAAAATTTTTGTTAAAACCATTATGATTAAAATCCACAAAATTAAATAAAAATTAAACTGTAGTAAATTTATAATGATTGTTAGTTTTCAATTAGTTTCTCAAGAGATTGATTATTTCTCAGTTAACTTGATCTGAAGATTAATAAACGTTTGAAACTAACTTACTGGGTAACAAAAGTTATAAACACTTGCTAGTTTAACTGTCAGAGTAACTTTAAAACAGATTTATATTTAAAGTAATTAGCAGCGGAATATTCAAAATAGTTTTAACAAAGGTAACAAGCATAACATTTTAAAACAAGAGGATCATTCTCAAGCTGAGACTTAGTCCTCTCAAACAGTTTATATAAAATTTTATCCCCACCATAGATCAGGGATAACAAAAGTACGAAGACTGTCCAGGTCATATGACCTCTACAATAGTTCTACTTGTGAAAAACAAAAACAATAGCACATAGAATATCCAGGTCACACATGACCTCAACCACAATTCACAGTGGGAATAAATAAAGGGTTTATAAAGATTGAGTGATGATATTAGATATACTCCAGTTATGCTCTGGAGTTAGTGTGTAAATACAGAACATACACTGCTCAAAATGTAAATAAATGAAACACAATAAAGATAAACAAATAGAGATGAGTTTGTAATGCTCTATGTGTTTTGAGGGAAGCTCTGAACTCCTTGGATTGATGCAGATCAAGCTTTGAGACCTTCTCTGGTTTTTGTTAAGAAAAACAGAGTGTCGTTTTTGTATTTGACTTCTAGGTCCAAGTTGATCAGTCTGATCAGCTTGAGTGTAAGTGAAATCGTTGAAGATCTTTAATCCTTGAATGAACAAGTTCTACATAATCATAATGTACTCTTATTTCTTCTTCTATTCATGTATATCTTTAGTAGTTTGAGGTTCCCTCATATATATCTTCACCTCCAGCAATAGGAATGATTATTTTTTACAGGTATGAGGTACGGTTCCTGACATGCCAAAAACTATCATTAATTAATGGTAGAAGCATTAAAAACATCAAATATGACTATTTCTAAATAAAACAATAGTAATAGAGTTTAGAGATATAGTGACTGGTTTCCATCAGTATCTGTTAGTATTAGCGAGCTTGAATCGGTGGACTTGAGTCAGTAGGTCTGTATCAGTAGTTGTTACTCTTTATAATGGTAGACTGTTTTAATTGGTAGCTCCTTATATTGGTATCTCCTTTTATCATTTTCTCCTTCTATATGAGTGACCCATACAGGTGACATTCTTGTATCGGTAGGCTTTGTAGTGGTAGCCGTCTGTTTGTATCAACAGACTTGTATCGGTAGCTGTCTGTCTGTATCTGTCTGTATCAGTGGACTTTGTAGTTGTATCGGTGAACTTCATATCAGTAGCTATCTGTCTGTTTGTTTGTATCGGTATCTTGTATCAGTCACTATGTACCAGTGACCTTGTGTCACAGGAATCTTGGTCTATCAGTGACCTTTAATTATCGGTAGACTATGTACCGGTAGGTCTGTATCTGTGACTCAACACTTAATACTTATTTGTTCTATGCAAATCATATTCATATTGAGTCAGTAACATTTCTAAACAAGTATAAACATAGATAACCATTGATTAACAAATTCCAATGATCATTTTGATATTTTATCAACATAATAATATGATGTCATAGATTGAACAAATAATAAAGATAAGCATTATTTGGTATTATCAAAGCATATTGAAACATAATTGAGATTATCAAAACAGGAGAAGTAAACAATCTCCCCCTTTTTGATAATCACAAATTAAGATATTATAATTCCAAAATAAGCAGTAATATATCAGTGTAAAATACATTGGGTCTCACGACATTTTCAAATGTATCAGAGAATAGAGTATTAAATTCAAATGTATCAGAGGTAAAATTATAAAATAAATGTACCAGAGGTATGAAACAACTATATCAGAGGTTGAATATATTATGCTCATATTCCATATTTCTCCCCCTTATATAAAGTATGCTATATTATGCTCACATTTCTCATATTTCTCCCCTTTTGTGATTGAAAAAAGTAGTAAACAAAGGATGAGAGAAGTAACAGAAGGTAAAAGAAAGTAAGATCATATATATTTCATGGGAAGAAATACATAGAAATACATAAAGAATCCAAGTGATTCCTATAAAATTTCCTAGACACTATTCAATCCACCTCCTCATCATGTGATTTGGATTTTCCCATAGAATCAGAAGTGGAGGCAGGATGGGTAGATGTATGTGGAGGCTTAGGAACACCAGAGATGATCATTGGAGGTCGATCTACTGATACATTTTCTGGCCTATACTGTGTAGCTCTCTGGGTGATCATAGGAGTGAGGCTCCAGATTGCTTGTGCTGGAGTCATCTGAGGAAAAGAGGATGACTGAGCAGAGGTAAGTAGAGATGGATGTACAATAATTCGAGTACATTCCACATGCAAAAGTGGAAGCAACAGATTCCTAATGTCCATAATGAACCCTCCACCTCTTTATATAGAATAAATGAAGTCATCCTTGTTCTCCATTAATTTATCTAGAGCAGGATTCAACTCCTCAAGCTTTCTTATTTGTTCTCTAGAATCCTGAGAGACTGGGTGCAGTTTCAGGTTTTCTAACAGAATATTGAAATGATTGTTCAACTAATTCTTAGTGTAGATCATTTGGAAATAGAAATCCACTTTTTATTTGACCTCTTTTTGAGAAGTAGTGGAATCTATCATAATATTCTGAACAATTTGACCTATATCCCAAGTGGTAGTCACCACTTGGGTCAAAGCATCAGTGTCTACAGAGCCACGGGTAGAAGACTATCCAATATCTTCTCTCATCACAGCTCGAATATGATCAATATCCAAATAAGTCTTGGTAGTACTCAAAGGTGTAATAGTAAAGGCAACTGTTTCCTTAAAGGATTTAGTCATGCCACTTATGAGATTTTTTACAAGAGAGTCCTGGATGCTGACATTCTGTTCCATGGAAGTCTTAAATTCCTCAAAATCAGATACCATTTGGACAACTACACTCTTCACAAAATCCAAGTCTTTGTTTTCTTGAGATTTAGAGCTCATATAAGACTCCATAAAGACAATCGTTTTCTTTAGAGATTCAACATCTTCTTCTAAGCTTGAAATTTGATTCTAGCAGGTCTTGACTTCATCCATGACACCAGATACCGATTCAATCTTCACAGACTGAATAGAAGATATTTAATAGGTTTCCATTCTTTTCATTTCTTCCACAAAACTGGCCTGGAGATCAGACTTCAACTATTTTAAATCATATTTTCTTACTATTTCCGCTGGTAATGTTTCAAAAATGAGATTATAAGTGGAAGGAGGTCTATTGATGGGTGTCTCATCTTCTGAATCAGGATAGTCCACCCCAAGCACTACAAAACCTTGGTCTTCATCCCAGTCTTCAATCTCATGAGCAACTAAAACGGTACCATGTATGGAAGGATGATTCCCCTCAATCTATGCATTCTCCTATATATGTACATTAATAGCAGCCCCATCAGGTAGGTCATCCTCAGAATAATCTTCCACAACCATCTCCAATTCAACAATAGGAGGCTCCTCAGGAATAGGTGCAGGTCAATCTACTTCATCAATTTCCTCAGTAGGCCTTGAGGAGTGCCCAATCAGTGGACTAAGACTTAAGCAGGTAGAAACAAATGCTTCAGTTTCAGATTCTCTTTCTTCTTCATTCTCTGGGGAGACCTTCTCATGATCTGAACTAGCTTGGTCTTCCTCATCAACAAGTGCTTCTTCATTGCTTACACCCATAACTGTTGCTTTTCTAGGTAGGTTCAATGAAGGATTTACCTTTCCATGTGATACCACTTCACCAGCTGGACTAGGGGAAAATCAGAATCCCCTCTATCTGTTATAGAGGTATCATCCACATAATTATAATAACTATATTGTGGTTTCTTTTTGATCAGATCCTAGACCTAGATCTCTCTTATCTTTTGGCCTATTATGATGGTCAACATGGTTAAACTTATCATAAACCCTCTCATCAAAAATTCCCCAGTGCCTTTTCCATGGGTTCCACCCAATCTTCATATATTTACAAACTATGTTTGTGATTCAAAAATTGTTCCTTACCACCACTGTCTCATCCTGAGACTTAGCTACTCCCTTCACTTTGATCATAACCAAAATTAACATGGTAAAGAATAAATCATTGGACTTTTACATAGGCCTGATCACTTCCTCAATCTGAGTCATTAACAGTCTACACAAATTTACCTTAACACCATGTCATAACAGATGCAACAAATATAAATCTTGATATCTCAGATTTTCAAAGTCCCCTTTTCTTGGACTTAACACATATTGGATAAACATGAAAAGCAATATTTTTTCTCCATCCATCTCTGCAGCCACTACTTTCCTTTGTTTTCCACTACCGGTGAGCTCTTCCAATGCTATCTAATAAAAAAATATTTCACTAGTAGGAGGAATTGTCTTCGAGAAATACCCAAAAATTCCTTCATGTGAAACTTTAAAAAATTCATCCCATTCAACAGAGGAAAAAGATATTTCCTTTCCATTCACAACTAAACCCATTCTATTCTCTTATTCAGATTTCTAAAAGCACACAAACACATAGAACTCTTTTACCATCTTGGCATAATAGGGGCCATTATTGTTTGCTAAGAATTTGAGCTATCCATGCTTCTCCAATATCCTCAGAATCAACGATTTACTGGACATAAGAGTTTCTGCACAAAGTTACTTCTCTATTACAATTTCCCTATTCTGCAAATGCGGGTTCACTACATTCCTTCCCGACCTTGTTCTACTGCCACTACAACTTGATTTAGGTCATGTTTTATGCTTCTTCACATTTGGCTCATCACTCTCATCCCTGAATATCGAGAGCATTGTTCTTGCCATATCCAATCGAAGAACTTATGGTTCTCGTGGAATTTGGGGGTTCAAGAAGAGATATTCGAAGAGAGGAGAGTTTGTGGTGGATTGAAATGTGACTAAGGATTAATTTTTATCATTTAGGAATCAAAATGTAATAAGAAGAATTATACTGAAAATAATAAGAGTTTCGGGAAACAGACAGCGCATGACATATCAGTGACAACTACCGCTGAGCACCCTAATGGAAAGGTTTACCTATCTATGAGGAATCTCTAACGGTGAGGTGTCTCTAGCGGTGAGGTGTGTCTAGCGGTGAGGACTCTAGTAGTGATTTCATCCTAACAGTGAGGTGTTCCTAACGGTGAGGTGTGCATAACGGTGAGGTGTGCCTAATGGGGAGGTTTGGCTAGTGGTGAGGTTTTGGCTAACGGTGAAGTTTGGCTAACGGTGAGGTTTTGCTAATAGTGGGGTTTGGCTAACGGTGAGGTTTGGATTATACAATGTTTATCATTCCTAACCCATGACTAATGTAACTTAACCTATCTAAACTTAAGGTCTTGGTGAATATGTTATTCAATTGATGTTTAGTACCTATAAATTCAATAGTAATATCTCTTTTTTGGTAATTATCTCTCAAAAAGTGGTGCCTTACATCAATGTGTTTGGTCCTTGAGTGAGATATAGGGTTCTTTGAGATATTAATTGAACTAGTGTTTTCACAGTTTATAGATACTGGTCTAAATTGATATCCTTAGTCTAGTAAAGTATGTTTTATCCACAGAATTTGTGCACTGTAGGTACTAGAAGCAATGTATTCTGCTTCAGCAGTAGACAATGCAACCGAGTTATTCTTTTTACTACACCAAGATATGAGAGACTTACCTAGAATATGACATGTTCTAGAAGTTCTCTTTCTCTCTAACTTGCAACCAGAAAAGTTAGCATCTGAATAACTTATTAAATAAATTGATTGTCTTTTTGGATAGAATATTCCTAAGTTAGAAGTATGATTAATATATTTGAAAATCATTTTAACAGAAAGCAAGTGTGACTCTTTTGGATTAGCTTGAAATCTTGCACACATACATACACTAAACATAATATCTGGTCGACTATTAGTAAGATAGAGCAGACTCCCTATCATACCTATATAGCTGGGTTGATCCACTGGTTTTTCAGTTTTATCAGCATCCAAATTACAAGTGATACTCATGGGTGTGTCCCTACCCTTACTACTATCCAAACCAAAACATTTTAAAAGATCCTTTTTATATTTACATTGATTCAAGATAATACCATTTTCATTTTGAAAAACATGAAATACAAGAAAATATTTGAGTTCTCCCATTTAACTCATTCCAAATACATTTTTCTTACTCTTTGAAAAATAAATACAAAAAGAATTTTTAAAAGATCCAAAAATAATATCATCAACAAATATTTTTACTATCAAAACATATTTGGAAATTATTTTAATAAAGGGAGTTGTATCAACAATTCCTTTAGAAAAACCTTTTGAAATAAGAAACCTACTAAGTCTATCATACCAAGCTCATGGAGATTATTTTAAACCATATAAATATTTATAGAGCTTAAAAACATTATTTAGAAAATGAGGATAAGTAAATCTAGGTGGTTGTTCAACAAAAACATCTTCAATTATAAAACCATTTAGAAAATCACTTTTAACATCCATTTGATATCACTTAAAATTTGGATGAGCAGCACAGGAAAGTAGAATCCTAATAGCTTTTAATCTGGCTACAGGGGCAAAGGTTTCATCATAGTCTATTCCTTCCTCTTGACAATACCCTTTTGAAAATAGCCTTGATTTGTTTATAATGATATTTCTTGATTCATAAAATTTATTTCTAAAGAACCATTTAGTGCTTATGGTCAATGTGTCCTTAGGTCTGTCAACTAATTCCCAGAATTTGTTTCTTTCAAATTGATTTAATTCTTCTTGCATAAACATTACCCAAAATACATCATTGATTGCATCATTGATATTTATAGGTTCTAACTGTGAAGTAAAGGCTTGATGTTCAACCTGATTTCTTAGAGAAGCTCTAGTCTGTGTCCCTCTATCATGATTACCTATAACAACATCTAAAGGACGGTTCCTTAGAATCATAGTTGATCTGCTAAAGGTAGGACTAGAAATTTTAGGTTCTTTTCTAGGTTTGGGTTCACTAGAATAAGATTCTATAATATTCTTATAACTTGTTGTCTTGAAAACAGGGTCACTTTTTTGTCATTAAGATTTAAAATTGATAAATCTTCTTCAAGACTACCAAGAGGGGTCTTAGGTTCATGTGGATCAGTTTCATCAAATTTGATGTGAACAGATTCTTCCACATATTTGGTTCTTTTATTAAGAACTCTATAAGACTTACTGGTTATAGAGTAACCTAGAAATATTCCCTCATCACATTTAGAACAAAACATGTCAAGGATGTCCTTAGTATTGAGAATAAAGACTTTGTAAGCAAAAACTCTGAAGTAACTAACTTTAGGCTTCCTATTATTCCACAGTTCATAAGGGGTATTTTTAAGAATAGGTCTAATTAAGAATCTATTTATAATATAAAAAGTTGTATTTATAGCTTCTTCCCAGAAGTAAACAGGTAGGTTATACTCATTAATCATAGTTCTTGCAATTTCTTGAAGGGTTCTATTTCTTCTTTCTATTACACCATTCTGTATAGGTGTCTTAGGGGAAGAGAAATTATTATTTTAGCCGTTTTGTGAGCAGTATGATCCAAATTCATGATTTTCAAACTCACGAGCATGATCACTTCTTAGGGTATTAATCTTATGTCCACTGAGGTTCTCTATATACTTGGAGTATTTAATAAAATAGGAACAAGATTCAGTTTTGTGAGCAATAAAGTATACCCAAATATATCTAGAAAAGTCATCTACTAAGACATTGACATAGTGCTTCCAATTCATACTAGAAACTCTAGAAGGTCCAAACAATTCCATGTGAACCAACTCAAGAGGTTGAGAAGTTGAAACTTCTTTCTTTAATTTGAATGATACTTTATGGTGCTTTCCCTTTTAATAGAGAGTGAAAACTTTGTCTGATGGGAATCTTATTTGAGGTAGGTCTCTAACTAAATTTTTCTTAGTCAGTTTCCTAATTGAGTGAACATTTAAGTGTCCTAATCTTATGTTCCATAGCCAAGACTCTTTGTGAAAAGAATTTAAATAAGTAAAATTTTGTTTGGCTAAAGAATTTAAATCTATAGAAAATACATTTTCATTTCTCAAGGCAGTAAATACCAAATCATTTTTAGAATGAAATATATGGAAAACATCATTTTCAAATATAACATTGAAAACATCATCACACAACTAAGAAATGATTAACAGGATGTATTTTAATCCATCTACAAATAATAATTTAGAAATTAAAATTGAATCAGTGTTACCAATTTGGCCTAAGCCGATGATTTTTCCTTTTGAATTATCACCAAAGGTGACATGTCCTCCATCAACCTTGATTAAGAATTTGAAGCATGAAAAATATCCTATCATGTGTCTTGAACATCCACTTTCCATGTACCATGTCTTCCTACATGAACGTTTTTAGCAGGTTTACTACAAAACAGGTTTAGACATAATATGATTTTGGTACCCATATTTTCATGGGTCCAGACAGGTTAGCAAGCAAAACTTTTGGTACCCAAATTTGTCTAATGGGTTTTATATAATCAATAGATTAAAAATATTTTGAAAGATATTTTTTTTTGATCTATAACTATGTGAGTAGTATGTTGAGACATAGGGATTTCCAGAGATGGAACTAGCAACATACTTTCCAGATTTTGGAATTAATCTATTTTTTGTAATCTGTCTCTGTCCAGGTTGGTATCCCAAACCAGTAGTGTACTTTGGTGCCACTTGTTTTCCAACTATTTAAGTCAGAGTATTCATTCCATTAGTGAACTTCTCTAAATCTATTCTAAGTTTCTCATTGGACAATTTAAGTTGAGTATTCTCCTTTAACAATTGAGCATTCTTTTCCTTTTTTGTACTAAGATCAGATTTAACAACACTGGACAAAGCATACTATTTCTTTAATGATTTGTACGTATCCTTTAGATCATTGCAAGTATCTTCTAACATGTTACAATATTCAAATAATTCTTCACTAGTCATGTTTTCATAATCAGAATCATCTCATGAATAATATGAATTTAAAGCAGGAGTATCCAATGTTACCTCAGATGTGTTTTTCATGAAACACATATTAGGTTTGTGAAATTTTTCATCCTGAGTAGAATCAGAATCACTCGGACTGTCTTCTGAAGCACTCTAGGTTGCTTTCATAGATTTCATATATTTTATTTCAATGTTGTCATATTTCTTCTTGTACATTAATTTATGTCAGTTAGCTTTCACACATCCTTTTCTCTTGCATTCATAGCAGACTATGTCATCACTTTTATCTATCATTTTCCAATCCTTATTCCAGTGAACTTTACTATCATAATTTCCCTTATAATTGTATTTTATGAAGATCTTCTTTTTACTATAAAATTTCATAAATCTTCTTGATATCTGAGCCATTTCAGCATCACTGTCAGATGCACTTTCTTCACTGCTTGAACTATCACATGTAACTTGAATTTTCTCCTTGTCTTTGGTTTTTGAAGTAGATGTCTTGAAGGATATTGATTTCGTTCATGGTTCATCATCTTATTCCTTGTTAACTTTTATCTCTTCTTCATACATCATTAACTGACCAATCAGATCTTTAACAGGTAGTGAACTTATGTCACATGATTATCTTATTGAGACTGATGTGACTCTCCATCTTTCTGGCAGTCATCTTAGTATCCTCATGATATTCTCTTTTGTAGGAACAACATTTCAAAGTGAGCTCATTGTATTTAAAATTTTTTGAACCTGAGATACATGTCAGAAATAGGTTCATGAGGGTTCATTTTAAAATTAGCATACTTAATAGTGTAGGTATTCAATCTCATTTCCTTAACATTGGTTGCTCCCTCATGGGAAATAGCCATAGTATCCCAGATTTCATAAGCAGTCTTACAAGAAGATATTTGATTAAATTCTTCATCTCCTAAAGCACATTACAAAGCATTCATTTCTTTACAATTATTATTGTAAGCAATTTTCATAGGTTTATCCCAAGTAGTTATTTCAGTTTCTTGAATCTTATACTGAATCTCTATAGCATTCGAGATATCAAATCCCATTCTTTCTAAATAAATGTTCATTTTCTGTTTCCATTGGGAATAATTAACACCATTAAAGAAATGTGGAATGTTGGTAGCAACACCTTCTGGTCTATTATACATAATTAGATTTTATCAAATATATTTAAAGATATAAAATTTAGAACTAACAGAAATTTAAGATCTGTAAGATACAACTAAAATCACAGTTGAAAAATAGAGTATTTGGAAATCCTTTATTAAAAAATATTCCTTTGATACCAAATGTTGGTCAGAGTGGATACTCAAGAGGGGGGTGAATTGAGTTCCAATTAAAATTTATGTTAAAAACTTTATGATTAAAATCCTCTAAATTAAATAAAACTTAAAATGTAGTGAATTTATAAAGCTTGTAAGTTTACAATTAGTTTCTCAAGAGATTGATTATTTCTTAGTTAACTCAATCTGAAGATTAATTAACTTTTGAAACTAACTTACTGGCTAAATAAGTTATAAACACTTGCTATTTTAACTATCAGAGTAACTTTGAAAAAGATTTATATTTATAGTACTTAGAAGAAGAATATTCAAAATAGTTTTAACAAAGGTAACAAGAACTGCAGTTTAAAACAAGATGTTCAGTCTCAAGCTGAGACTTAGTCCTCTCAAATAGTTTTTATAAACTTTGACCACAGCTTGGATCGAGTTTTAAAACAATAAAAATATTATCTAGGTTCTATGACCTCTACCATAGTTCTACGTATGAAAAACCAAATTAATAGCACACAGACTATCCAGGTCACACTTGACCTCTACCACAATTCACAATGGGAATAAAGAAAGGGTTTATCAAGATTGAGTGATGATATTATATATCCTCCAGTTATTCTCAGGAGTCAGTGTGTAAATATAGAACACACATTGCTCAAGATGTAAATAAATGAAACACAATAGAGCTAAAAAATAGAGATGAGTTTAGAATGCTCTATGTGTTTTGAGTGAAGCTCTGGACTCTTTGGATTGATGCAGATGAAGCTTTGAGTCCATCTCAAGTTTTTGTCAAGAAAAATAGAGTGTCGTTTTTTGTATTTGGCTTCTAGGTCCAAGTTGATCAGTCTCATCAGCTTGATTGTAAGTGAAATCATTGATGATCTTTACTCCTTGAATGATGAGGTTCTACAGTCTCATAAAGTATTCTTATTTCTTATTCTATGTATGTATGTATTTATTAGTTCTTGGTTCCCTTATATATATCATCAGCTATGGTAATAGGAATGATTACCTTTTTACAGGTACGAGGTATGGTTCCTGTCATTCCGACAACTATCATTAATTAATTGCAAAAGCATTAGAAAAATCAAATATGATCATTGCTAAATAAAACAATAGTAATAGAGTTTAGAGATATAGTGACTAGTTTCCATCAGTGGCTCTTACTATCAGTGATCTTGAATCGGTGGACTTGAGTGATTAGGTCTGTATTGGAAGCTGTTACTCTTTATAACGGTAGACCACTTGAATCGGTAGCTCCTTCTATCGGTAGCTCTTTCTATCAGTATCTCCTTCTATATGAGTGACCCATGCTGGTGACATTCTTGTATCGGTAGAGTTTGTAGCGGTATCCATCTATCTGTATCGGCAGACTTGTATCTGTAGCTTCATGTCGGTATCTGTCTATATCAGTGGACTTTGTAGTTGTATCGGTGAACTTCATATCGGTAGTTGTCTGTCTGTCTGTTGGTATCGGTAGCCTGTATCGGTAACTATGTACCAATGACCTAGTGTCACATGAAGCTTGCTCTGTTAGTAACCTTTACTTATCGGTACACTATGTACCAGTAGGTCTGTATCAGTGACTCAACATTTAATACATATCTGTTCTATGCAAATCATATTCAGATTGAGTCACTAACATTTCAAAACAATTATAAACATAGATAACCATTGATTAACAAATTCCAATGATCATTTTGATATTTTATCAACTTAATAATATGATGTCATAGATTGAACGAATAATTAAGGTAAACATTATTTGGGATTATCAAATCATATCGAAACATAATTGATATTATCAAAACCAATGATGTCAAAAACCATTTTATATATATTGTGTTCTATTAATTTTGAATTTCAATTTTTCATGAATAAAAAAAGTCAATTTTTGTGTCTTAATTTCTTGGAGTAATGGAATATAATCTGAAATTGATAAAATAGAAACCAAATGAAGCAATTATTATAATTAAATAGAAATATTTAATGAATCAATGGTTCCTTATATTCTATGTAAGTAATATAATTAATCGACATTAATAAAAGGATCTCAAAACAAAAAGGTTATCTAAGTACCATTATTTTTGTCGAACTGATGGTCTTTTAAATACTCATAATTTTTTCACTTTGTGGCCATAAAATTCACATTTATCCTTCAACTGTTTTTGATCAATGACCTTAAACACTCCCTATTATAATTTATTATCTTCCTCCATGCCTATATTTTCAAATCCCATTAATGATTTCCAATATAGAGACCTATTTATATGTTATTCCATTTGACCTTATACTTCCCATACTCACTATTTTATAGGATATTTTATAAAATCTGTTAATATCTGGTGTTTTCGACAAGGTAATTTTAAAATATCAAAACCTATATTACAGATATCAATTTTAAATGGTGAGTATTTAAATTAATTAATATAGGAGGAATGTGACAACATGAGATTATAATGTAAGAATATTATATTTGATTGCATGTATGATACCCAAAATCATATGTATAATGACATATAAAATCTCGAGACTTTATAGAATATTTAATATTTTAAATAAATATAATATATTTTATATCATGTAATGAACAAAATATTGAATTATCTTGAATAAAACAAAACAATAAGTTTTGTTGGTAGCCTACATTACACACAAGACTAGGTTTTACATATTAATAGTACATTATTAAAATCATATTATTTAATATAATAAGATATAAACTAGCAGTTAAATTAGTTGTTATGAATAGGATTAACTATATTATGAATATATATGGTTTAAAAAAAATAAAATTAATTTTTCTACAATTAATTATAAATGAATATAAATTCCGGTAGAAAATAAGGAAAATATATTTATTTTTATTCTTACAAATGTGTTTTATTCTAATAAATTAAATGAATTAATATTAGTTAATTATATTAATTAAATTTATAAATTATATATTCATTAAAATATTTTTTACTTATATCATATATATTTTTTTAGAATGAGATAAGAAAAAACCCAATATTATGCATAAAGGCTATATTTTTCAAAAATAATGTTTTCAACCATTTAATAGAGCACCAATTTTAAAACCATAATTTTCAATTTTGTAAACATTATATGTAAAAATAATATTTTATTTTTTGAAATAGGAGAATCATAAATACCATAGGGGTATTTTTTTGGTATTTCTATTTGATGTTTCATTTTTTCATAAATAGTGAAAAATACTGAATTTTAATTGAATCCAACTTCTCCTCTAATTTAATTTATAAGTATAAACTATATTTTTATTTGTTTTAATGATTTATTACATAATTAGTGAATATATTGTTAAAATTTATGTCATTGAAATAAATTTGAATTTTAGATTAATATATAATAACATTTCTATATTTTGAACAATTTTACTTGAAAACCAAGTTTTTTTATCCTGTATAAAATATGAATTTTAAATTAATTTATGCCACGTCTGAGATTCGAATTTAGAAAAATGTATTATATATTTAGAATAAAAATAATTCATAATTTAAAATTTTATCAATTATGTTTTTTACAAAAAAATTAGTGAATGAAATTAAAATTAATTACAGCGATTAAGAGAAAAACTATCTTAACAAGAGACTAAACCGTAAACATAAGGCCCAAAATTACCTAAAACCATGTAGAAGGAACCCCCCCCCCCCACTTCTTTACACCTTTCTATATTTTTGTCTCATCCAAAAATAATAATAAATAATCTTCCAAATTCCCTAACCACTTATTATAGCCTCAATTTTTCATAAATGAAAACAATGTAATACTTTAATTTAAGAACCAAAAGTCCATATCTGAATAAGAGGTTACGATTTTCAACGATCAGTTTTGTTACATTTTCTTCTACACCCATTAAATTATTTTTATATCATTATTAAATAATAAAATTTGAATATTAAATAAATTAATATTTTCTTTTTTCAAGGAAAAAACATAAAATTACACACTCTTACATCTAATGGGATACACAATCATTATTCATGTATATGGAGGACTACCACCGCGTGAACTGATGTCATTGATTCTTCCATTTAGACCTTTAATGGTTAGGAATAATGATGGATTTATTATTTAATCCTAAATATATTATATTTATAATGTATTTATGGTTATGTAATTTTTAAATAACATATAAATTCTTGATTTCCTTTTTGTGTAAACAAGATAACATCGTTTGTAGATGTATGGACTACCACCTCCTGAAAGCGATGTGATTCATTCACATGTTAAATGGAATATATTAAGGAAGGTTTTAATAAAAATATGTAATTTATATAACATAAATATGATAAATTAAAGATAATATATATTTATATATATCACATACATTTTATATATGAAAAGTAATTTGAAGTAGTGGTCATGCATACGTACTACCTACCATCTCCATGAATGGTCCATTAAATTTCTTATATCCTAATTTTATGGATTATTATAAATTAATATATAAAGATTATATACAAATTTTACTCAATTTTTACATCCTTGAGATGATTAAATCTTGATATACATGATAATAATAAAGAAATCATTTTAAAAAATACTTGAAAACATGACAATTAACACCTAAAATGATTAAAATAATGAAATATTGTTAAAACATGGGTAATAAGATATTATAAGAGTATAATCTATGATATTATAAATAATATTATCGTTATTTTATATGTTAATAACATTGATAAAAACATTATAATGCGGTTAAATGATTTTCACTTGAAAAGAAATGTATTGTATGAGATTTCGTCTCAGTTTTTATTCCATTCATACTAATTTGTTATTATAAAAAACATTACATTAATGTAGTGTTTATAATTATCCATTTTAATATACTATTATGATTCATAAATTATTTATGGTGTTTTATGTTTCACTTTTAACTATCTCACATAAGGTGTTTTGACTTGATAGTTACCATGTGGTAAAAATTATCGTCCCAATATCATTTTTTTGTGAATGTTAACATTCTCTTCAAACTTTCACATCATTATTATAACTTTTATTTCAAATTAAATTTATCTTAAATTTATTTATTCTCAGGAATATATGTTTTTATTTTCAAACATGTTTACCATTTTACATAAGATGTTCAAATTATTTATATCTTGTTTAATTGAGGAAATATTGATAAATCGTTATCTTTTACACAGTACATATATTTGATGATAAGGAATGGTATTTATTAATTAATTAAATTTTTGGAAATGAAAGGAATGATTTTTAAATTCACTAGATGGGTTGGGGAAAAATTAATTTATGGACCTCAATGCATTGGTAGTCTTCTTGGATGAATCTTTTGGCTTGACCAAGATAATTGGTTTTAACCCATTATTCATTAAACCATTTAGAGGATTAATATTTTTGGTAAATGTATCATGTTCCATAGAAGAATTAAATATAATAATTGATCATTTAATTTTTTTATAATTATATTATTATTATTATCCATGGTATTTTCTATTTGATAATATCTATAGATTCATTTTCCTTATTGGTTTTTTTGATTTAATGGTATGTCGATTTAGTTATTTACCTTTCTATATTTCGAATGTCATAACCAATTATTTTACATTGAATGTGTGTTCAGTTATTTACCTTTTAATATTATTTTCACACACCCACTTAGTTTATTTATTACATGAAATTTCTGTTTTGTTATTTACCTTTCTATATTTATTAATTTAATTGATTCATTCTTTTTTTCGATGCAATTAAACTTTAATAAGAATATAAGATCACCCTTATTTTGTTTCATTTTTTAAATAAACCATTAAGTATACTATGAATTATATTAATTGATATTCCATTTTGGAATATTGTTATCTTCAAAATAAATTATTTTGTAACTAGTGTGTTCAATTGTAATAAATGATTCATGTAAGAATCTAGTTAACCCAAACTACTAAACTTATGAATCATTCAGGACAAATATCTTGTAATAATATCAATCTAATGGTAAAAGATATTGTTTCCATGACTAATGGATTTGGGTTTCTATATTTTTTCATCTCCATTGAGCATATCTTGGATCATCATTATATCTACCCTTTGATTATCTTTTATGAGATTATCAAATTTTGGTTTTCTACTTATGATTTTTTGGTGTACTACAATATATGTATATACTCAACCATGTATGGGTACCTTTCCCACACATTTAATTTATTGTGTTGAATGAATTTTGCTTTAGCAGTATCATATTGAAATTCATTTTTATGGGGTATGATGCGTCATAGTGGGGTTTTTAGTTCACAAAGTTTGGTATTTAGAGAGTAATTAGATACCTTTTTTTGTCTATTTTCTTGTTTGGTTTCCCATTATATTGGGAATTTCTTTTTCCCCACTATCTTAAGATTTATTTATTTATATTCATATATAGATCCTAGTGGATGTTACAATCAACTATCACATTTATTCCCAATTATGATATTTTCCATCTTTATTATGGTATGTGTGGAGGACTGTGTTTGTAAATGTACATTTAGTTAAGGACACATATTTTAGTGTTATACCAAAAAGTTCTTGTAACCAATCCATGTCCGATATAAAGTTTTCATGGGGTTTCACTCTAAATATGATGTTATGCAATGGGATTAATAATAGTTTATGTTGTGCATAAGTGGTATTAGTTCTTCTTTCCTTAAGGAAATATTTTGGTGTTAGTAATATTGTTAGGTTTGGGTTGGGAATTTAGTGTCATGTTATCATGGTTTTTGATTTTTTATAATTCATGACATGGAATTCATTGGTGGTTTAATAGCTGATTTAACCTTTTGGTAGGACTCTAATAACTTTATTGTCAACTTGGTGCATTGAGATATTATTTGATGGGTATGGGACAATGGTACCTATTTCATATAAGAATGGGTTTTCCCTATTCCATTTAATTATTTATTTTCCTCCCCATATATTCCATTTATACAATGTTTTATATTTATCAATTATTATATGTTACTATATAGATATCTAGATATGATTTTGAGGTCGGGTTATCATAAAAAACATTTCTGTGATGTGGATTCTTTTGCTTTATTTTATTTTATTAACCATACTAAATCCATATGAGAAGTAAAATTTGACTTCTATTTTGGTTCCAATTCAAGATGGGATTCATCATGGTGGGTAGAGATTGATTCTATATCCCATTGATTAATTAATGGAAAACCCTCCCATTATTTAGGAATATGTTTCTATTTATATTTTCGAGCAAATAGTTCTATAATTATAGGACAAGTATTCATGTAGTTTGAGTATACTACATAAGTTTCAACTGAAATGGAGTCCCATTGTAAAAGGTGAGACAATGAAAAATGTGGATGAGAGTTGGTTCAATTTACCTCTTTGTACGGAAACATTATGATTTTTGGTCTTGTTACTAGCTATCCCTATTTATATAATGACGAGTTGATGTGGGTCCTTGATTACCAAAACTCAAAAAGAGGATACACTTCCTTCATGTGAGTATGAGTGAATATTCCATAGATATCATTACTCCCTGACTCTAAGATCCATGTGTAATTAAAAAAATTAGAACTATATAATGGTATTGTAACCATTGATGTTTATGTATTTAGATTCATTGAACTCAGGGGGAACTCAAGTGATATTATCTATGATTAAATATTGTAATCATAAATTTTATAGTGAGGCCTTTATATAGACATACATGTCGGTGTAGGCACATTAGGAACTCCCAATTATCTGGGGTGCTGTATCATCCCCCAAATATATAAAAAATTGTGGATAATGTGAATAAATTATTATATGAGTGGGACAACCACATTGATGTGGAATAATATTTTATTTTATGATGAATCCATGCTTCTAGGATGTGACACTATAATCATCCATGTGAAGAAACATATTTTTGGGGTTTCATATTTTATAGTTCACATAATGGATATATTTAGTTGGGAGATGGGTGTTTATATGATAATTATAGGTGGGATCACCATCCATGTTTCTGAAAGACACATCTAGTAGATGATGGTGGATAGATATTTGATGGAAAATTACATCAGAGAAATCAACTTGACTATTTCAGTCTTTGAGGTAAAAATTTATGACCACTTGGGAGAGGCTATAACAAAAGAGCTATATGTTCTCTTGGAAGAGGAGTGGCTGGTAGAAAAATTTAAAACTCACATCCAACACCACCACCCATAGTAACTTCATTCTATGAATAGAGGTATGGGGACCAAACTTACAGTCATTTGAAGCTAATATAGGGTTTAAAAATTTTCATATAACATGATTCGTGGTATGATCTATATCTAATAAACAATTTAATTAGTTCTCATATAAATATTAATTAGCTCTTATATTTTATATATCATTTTTCATGATAATGATGATAAATTTTAGCCTCCATACATACCTCTATTTCTTGATACATGTAGTTTCCACAAACCACATTAAAAAAATTAAAATATTGAAAAATAACACTTCATGGATATGGGATCCCATAAGATAAATTTGTGGCTTCAACAATTCTTTATGATTTCTTATTTGGAATGAGTTGTCTAACTACATTTGATTCCCACATATCCTACCTCTATATAAGGGTGAGGTGAATTCTAGTAGATATGTCAATATTTTCCATCATATTGGAGAGGTATTTGAAAACAATAAAATTTAATATCCTATTATATATAAATTGTATTTATTAAAATATATCATGATTGGAATCTTTTATTTTCAGTTTTTAGGATTTCTGAAGTGTAGGTTCTGTTAGACTAGATAGGGCTTGTTGTTGAAATTCTATTGTATGCATTAAATCCCAAAATGAAAACTGAGTATCAAACAATAGTGAATTTAATATAGTTTTAGATATTCAATATTCAAAAAATAACACCATTACCCTCAGGGGATGATCCATGATAGTGTCAACTAAATGATTGGACTTCAACCATGGTTCCCATCAAACCCAAATCTTTTTAGATTTATAAAGAATATATCTTTAGTTATATTTTAAAAATTGTTTCATGAATTTAATTTTACCATGGATGAAACATTAATTCCTCTTTATTCTTCCCATACTCCCTTAATCAAATTAGTAATTTTTTGGAGCATTAATTAGGTAAGTAAATCTCTTATATCTTTCTTCATTGATTATTCGTAGATATATTCATTGTGGATGTTATCATCAGGTAATTCATATCACTATACACCACATTATTCATCAATGTTTTGGTTTCTATAGTATAATAAAAAATTAAAGGATTTAGGGATGATTTTAGGTCTTCATTATTTCATAATTTAAAAAATTACACCATTAACCTCGGGGTATGCTCCAGGACATTTTCAACTAAATGAATAGACTTCCACCTATGTTCCCATCAAATAAAAATCCTACAGGTCACATAATAAAATATCTCTCTAGTTAGTTTGTTAAAATGGTTTCATGATTGTAATTTTACCTTGGACGAAGCCTTCATTACTTTTCATTCTTCCACCATACTCATACTTAAATTTGAAATTTTTGGGAGCTTTAATTAGTTAATTCAATCTTCTCTATCATCCTTTATTGATATTTTGTGGTTCCATTCCTTATGGAGGTTCTCAGTCAGTGATTCATATTACTATTTACCTCTTCTTTCATCTATTTCATGGTTTCTAGAGTCTAATAGAAAATATAAATTATTTAGGGATGATTTTCGGTCTTAATTATTTGATAACTGAATAGAATGATGTCTGTTTTTATTTACAATATATTTGTATTAGAGTAGGGAGTCCTTACCTTCTATGGACTATCCAGAGAAGTTATTTGAATCATTATGCATATTGTTGTGTGTATCACGCTATGAGAAATCTTTTCATGGTGTCCAAGTGATAGGATATGTCTATATGGGTGTGAAATACCATTTATATTGGGATTTCTAGGTAATGGATTAGTTTATGTATTAATACCAACTCAATTCAAGGGAAATGGTTAGTCTATCCTCCTAGGAAATTTTACCTTGAGAGATCTATTCAGGTCGGTTAAGGCAATATTGACTAGATAAATTGGTGTGTCGGTTTATGTTATGTATCAAATTAATTGTGGATTATTTTGTGGCTTATTTTTTCTTGATTATTTCTAGCTATTTTCTATTATATGTGGACATATTGAATGAAAAGGTGTGAATTTAGATGTGATATGTAGCATGTCCTGACTAAAAAGGAATGGTTAAGATTATTGGTTTTTAGGTGAACCTTGAGTGAAATGAGGTGGATTGAGACTTTATGTGACATCCATTTAGTGAGAAGGGATATGTCAGGTATGAGAAAGAATGGAATTCCATATATTATAATTATATAATTTTTTTCTTAATTGAATCAAAATTTTAGAGAAATTATTATTCTTTAATGGGGCCAGAGAAGATATAATTATGTAATATTGGTGACATGGATAACACAAGAAATCATAAAAACTATCTCATGGTAATTAGTATATTTAATTTTTAATTTTTATTGGTTCATAAAATTTTAAACAATTTATTCAATTATTATATCGTCTCATTGGTAATATACTATTGGGTTTATACTCATATCATTCATGCACATGTCGATACTGTGAATTTTTTTGATCAGATAACTAGATAAGGGAAAGGTCCATGTGATGGAGTACAATGTATATAAATGTGGATGTAATTAAATAAATAGTGAGAACAACCCAAGGATATTATACTACAACACTACTTTTTTATTTGTTTTTTATTTTTTATTTATAAAACAGTTTCTCTGGCATATGTGGAGAACACTTTTGACTTGAGGTGCTTCTTATTGAATAAAATTTTATTATTTTATACAATAAAGTTATTATTTGATAGGAAAATTACATTAGATTCATAATTTAGTATTTACAATATAAAATTCTATTTTATTAATGGTTATACAATATTAAGGGAATATTATAACATGGTATTGTTTAGGACCTTTCTAGAAGTCAGAAAACTATTGTGTATGAGGAGTTTTGTATGTGGTAGAGTGGACCAATAAGAAAGAATCAATGATCAAGGTTGAGGGGTCAACAATTTTATTCAAATTAGATTTTTTTATTTCTTTTAGGATCATTGTTAAAAAATGGATTCCTAGAATTTAGGTATAGAGAAATGATTGTGTATGGTTAATGCATATAAAAATGAAAATTTTAATACTATTCTAGTTTGAAAGCTTTTATTATTTTTGAATTTTTTTCATGCTATTTAACTGATATTATTATGATATTATGGATTATGTTATTTTTATATGCCCAGATGGATGTAGTGGGTGATTTTATGGCTTTTTTCTGGGAACATAGGTTCACATGGCATATATAATATTTTCAATGATTTATATTGGTTTAAATTAATATAAAATTTGAAATGATACATTTTTTTATTCCCAAATATAAATTATTAGAGATATATGATTAATTTAACAATTTTATGCATATATTATAGATTATTATGAATATAACTAATGAGAAAGTGAAGAATATTTAGGATTAGTCTTTCGGAGAATAATAGATACTTTTTCATTCTAATGTTGTGTAGCCTTAGTAGTAAAATTATATATGGTTTTTATGTCATGTATACCATTTAATTTCTTTATTATTGTAATTATAAAGATATTAAATGTTTTTATAAGTATCCTCTTTTTAATTTCAAACAATTAATCCCAATACAAATCCCATGATTCCCCATAAGAACCAAATAGAGTATGTTTCCAAAGTATAGAATAGTATTTTTATTTCCCAAAACAACGAGAAGGGTTTGGATATGATTTATTCTATAGTAGTCCATACAGTTCAAGCTAAAGAGCTTCTTTAGCTGCGAATTATTTGTATATTAAAAGGGGAAGGAAGAGGTTCCCACTATAGAGGGTTGATGATAGTTTATTTTTTCTAAGACATTAAATTATATCACCTTGAAACATTTCAATTTAATGGGTTGTCCATTTAATTCTGAATAATTGATTGAATTCATTAATAGGATCATCAATATAGTGGAGATATATAATGAAATTTGGTTCAAGATGCATATGTATATATTATAGGAAACAATTATAAGGTGGCGGGGCTAGATGATCCATGGATAGAGACATTGGTGCCTAATAGAAGAATCCATCTAGGTCATCATTTTTAAAAAAAACATTTAGAAAATTATGAGTTTATATAATTTTCCAGAGTTTATAGAGCTCTAATAGGGTATAATATATATAGCTGAATATATAATTTATGTTTTTTAATTGCTCCTCTTTCCTCCACTTTTGGTTTTAAACATGGTCTAAATGTTAAGGAGGATTGAGATTGGACTTCAACATTATATTAAGATCCACATTTAATCATTTTAGATTACTTAATATATAAAGGTATTCTGCAAGGCTCTCATTATTTAAAATAGATTATCAAAGGACCATTATGTAGGCATTACTCTCTTATTCCGTGGATGGAGTGATTTGTTTTTGTGTTTTGTTTTTCCCCAAATCCTAGTTGATAAAAAGTTTTGTCTGGGAGGATATTTCTATGTGGAGGGTGGATTTTAGTACGTGGTTGGGTTTCTTATATTATTTTTCCAGGTGGAACACCCATTATGTTTTCATTACATGTAGTATTGGTATTATTTAGAAATGTGTACCTGTATTTAGAGGAACTACAATTCGTATAGTAAAATGTGAAGTATATGGATATATTGTGGAAGGATATCATAGTTTAATCTGGATAGAGTATCTGGGTATAAATAGGTCTGAATGGATTGGAAAGGATGACCTTAGATAGATAGTGAGTCTAAGACTGGGTAGTTAGACCATGTATCATTTTTTCATATTTTCCATCAAATAGTTCTCTTAGAGATATCAATACATCTTTTCCCACCCATTATGGATATAAATTATTGAGATATGTACTTAATTCAGTATATATTTCTTTACCTCATATTTTTATTGTATAAATAATCATTTCATAAATCTCACTACTCATTTTTCATCAATGTCAAAACCTAATGTTTATTCAATAGTCATAATTTTTTCATATTTTCCATCAAATAGTGCTCTTATAGATATAAATACATATTTTCCCACCCATTATGGATATAAATTATTGAGATATGTACTTAATTTAGTATATATTTCTTTATCTCATGTTTTTATTGTATAAATAATCATTTCCTAAATCTCACTACTCATTTTTCATCAATGTCAAAACCTAATGATTTTTCATTTTTATAGTATCCACCTTCTCTTGAATCTCTGCATTATCCATTTGGTATTCCATAATCCTATCTTGAATAGATATTTGAAAAGTAATTTGTGTAATATAGGATGATAGTCATTCATTTATGATACCCATGTCCATATCATTCATGTATTATATGATTTTATCCTTACAAATCCATATAATGGATAAGGATGCATGATCACTTCTACATTGAGAATATTATTCTTTATTCACATTCCTAGGATGGTATGGGATTTATTAGTCATAGTCCATGATTTGATCATACAATATTCATTAGAACATATCTATCTCTTTTTATGAAAATATATATTTCATGAATTTATGATATATTTATATATGTCATTGTTTTTCCCATTCAGATAATGTCTTCAAATATTTAATGTCATGATTACAATAGAAAATTCCAAATCATATGTTGGAAAATTATTATCATAAATAATAAAATAAAATGATATAAACATTTTCACATTGTTTTTTATCATCAACATACAACCCAATCCATTCATTAAATAACCACAATAATTAAGAAATTCTTCCCCTATTGAAGGTGGTTTGGGTAAAGGTGCAGTTTTGTGCCTCATCACAATAATCATGAATATTTCATATAATTCATCATTGGGGTATACTTTATACCTTTATTAGTTATTATAGTTGAAGTGTTTGAATATTATGTGATGATTTTCAACTATTTTCAATAGTACCCAGCTGTTTTGATGAAACTATAAATCACTAATATAGATTTTGGTTTTGACCATTTCTCAACTAATTATTTCTTCAATGGATATATATATATATATATATATATATATATCAATATAATGGTGAAACAATTCCCCATGAATGTTTATTAATCCAACCAATACTCACATATAATAAAATATTAAAAAAAATCTTTCACTATGAATTTATGATTTTACTTCAATTCACATTATGTACCTCATTTCTTTTAAAGTCTATATGAATATTGTCTATATAGAATACAAAAAATTTATGTGGTTATCTATAGAGACTATATTCATTATGTCATTTTGGATATATAGTGTATTATTTAGTTTCAATAGAATCAATATGGAGTCAGAGTATTTATACACTATTCGAATGGTGATATTAGGAATATCTACCGTATTCACCTTTATTTGATGATATCCCAACACCTGATCCCCTCAAGAGAAGTATTTGATCCAATATAGATGAAAAAAGTATTCCTCAAACTATTTCTGGAGATACTTTTCTTATTCTTGATTTCATTGAGTTTATTATTATCAATATAGAGGTGCATGGAACTATCCTTCTTCTTCATAAATATGATTATCACATTCCATGGGGAACCACATGGTCATATGAAACCCTTGTACATATTCCATTTAAGTTTCTTATTTTTTTCTTCTATTTCAAATGAGTCCATTCTATAGTGCCTCTTGGATATCAATGTTTCCCTTGGTTTATCTTCATTTTAGAACAAAGCATATCAGCTAGGAGGGAAAAATATATTCCTTAAGGACCACATCATCATGTTCATCCATAATGGACATGTATTCAAAAACCATTCTCTCATTTTCCTTAGTCTCCTGAGTGAGGAACCAATTCTCAAATACTAATAATGGAAATTATTGATAATTAAATTAACAAATTATGTTTATCATCCTATTTACACGTTTGTATAAATATTGGATGAATCAAGGAAAGTAACATGATTTCATTCTCCCAGTAGTTGACGTTGGATCTATAAAGAGAATTCAATTCCATTTGTAGTATAACATAAAATTCTACAAAAGGGACTATGAAATTTGTTTCTAGAAAATTCCACATACATATATTGACCAATAAAGAGTTATGTACTTTAAATTAAATTATTTCTAAATTTTTTATGATCACTGATAACTCAATATCAATTTTTTGTGGTAGTTTGTAAATATTTTTATTAATCATGCATGATTTGAATAAATAAATATAGAAAAATAAGCATTCATGATATTTTAATGGACAAACCACATACCTATAAACAAATTATTTTTATAATCCCCCTAATTAGTAATGATAACATAATATAATCCTTGATCTATTTCATATCTTGGTTATCTTCATCAGTTATCTTCAACAACCCATGTCATAGGGAATTGGAATTCATAGTGCATTTGTTCCTTGTAATTGAAATATTTGATCAAGTACTGAGGATTGATTACATCTATCCTTTAATCCAACATATTTGGGCTTTGAGATATCTAATCTATAAAAATCCTCTTGATGAAACTCTTTTAAAAATATGAAGAATCTCATTAATCATCTTAGGTGGTTTTTGGGAAACTTCTTCCAACACATATAGAAATTAGATAGTTTGATTTTATTTCCTCTTTGGGATTTATCTACTAATACCCAATAAATAAACTTCAATCTCCTCATCTTGTGTCTTTTCCAATGATACCATTGTGAATTAACACTCCATATCCAAGAATTAATTGAATAACAAACTATTTCCTTATATATAATAGTTTTAAATCCATGATAATTTTTATGACTCATGTTGTTGTCACTAAGAAAGTGATAAATCATACTTTTGTGATCAATGTACATTTTTCTAGTATATGTGAACTAACCATTGATTTATACCTCAAAAGAATAGATATATCCATTCTACTTTTTCCATGGTAAATGTAAATATTACTCTATTTTAATAAAGATAATATAATTTAAATATTTATTAAAAATAATATCATAAATCCATACCACTCTAATGATTTGATTTATTATTTGGTTTCTATATTTGTGTAAAATGTCCAAAAAATCATATTTCCCTTATTTGAGAGAGATTTTCAATATAACTATTACTTAATAAGTACGAGGCCATTACTGCATAAAAAATAAACCAAAAATTGATTAATCTTGGTATAAATATATGGTTATATATGATTAAAGTTATTATAAATAACATGAGTGAGTTTTCAAAGTAAATTCTGGATGTTCTCAACTCCCACTCCTATTCTATATTAAATTGCATTCTGGAATTCATCACATTACCTGATCTATTAATTTTATAAATGCATACTCACATTTTTAGAATGTAAATAGTTTAAAGGAAATTAATGGATGATAATTATTGAATTAATATTCATATAAATGGGAAACTACAAAAATTTGTGGAATAACATATAAATATATACATACCATAACAATATGTATTTATATGTTTTAATGAAGTCTATCCATAATAATTTTCTTATTATTTTAATTAACCATTTATTATAATATATTAATTTCATTTATAGTTTTTTGTAATCTTCATTTGTATTATTAAATGCATATTTCTCTAGAGTGTCAAACCATCTCTGAATTGTGATCCAATTATTGTGCACTAATAACAAATTATGTTATTACCCAACCCGAATTGTTTAGTTTTATCACCACTATGTGGATTTTTCCATAGAAAACATATATATTTTTCTAAAAATATATTAATTCTATTTAAAAGAATCAAAAAAATCAGTACATTAATTTTTTTCATAATGTTTATATATATTATGACTTATCCATAAGGATTTCAATAAGATTTAAAGTAGTAATCTAGAAAATAACAATAATGTAATTTTATTCAAAGTATAAAAACCCAAGTCTCATATACATTTTTTGACATGAATTTTATCATAACGATCCTTGAAATAGATCTTTGATACAGATAGTCCTTTTGACCTTTATAGATTGGATACATATATATTTTAAATAAAAATACAGTAAAACATAATTATTTTGATCTTAATAATGTTATTTTAGGTTTATGTCTTTTTCTACAATAAATGTATGCCATTGGTATTATTCAAAAAATGGGTGATCAATAACTCACAATATTGGAATAAAAAGTGTAAAACATGGTGAATGGTAATACACATGAGACAAGAGGCATATACTGATAGTATAATAGAGATGGAAAATATATATCCAATTGAAATAATTAAATAAAGAATATATTTTCCCAGGATCATAACATCATAGTAATATTGAAACAACATGAAATTTGACATAATATGCATAAGTTAAGGATAACTACTATGAAAAAATAACAACAGGGGAAAATTAACATAGATTATTAGGTTCACTCCCCCATACCAAACATATCATCTCACAAGATATATACCATTACCCAATTCATTGGGGTGTATAATTTTAGTCCCACCCATAACATTCATAATATTTATATAGATATGTATTCTTTTTATTAATGTCCTACATGATTCCCAATCATAATAAAAACCCATGAAAAGATATCGGATTACATAATCTTATTTTGGGGAATAAAAAATAGAGCACCATTTTTATTTCCATAAAATAAAGGATCAACTAATTTTTTTTCTTTAGAAATAAATAATTATAAACCAAATAACAAAATAAATTTCAAATGATGAAATTTTATAAAAGAATGGATGATACTTTTTTTAAAAGAAACTCTTATTCATTATTTTAGGGAAAATAGTAGAGAGTATTTTTAGACTGTAATCACATAATAATTTCATAAAAATAAAAATAAAACGAAAATCTCCCTTATAAAATTAATATTTCTAGAAAAAATATAAGGCTTAAAATAATTTATCAAGTGGTACCTGAAAATATTTATAAAATACTAAGTTTCCCTTTAAATGATTTATATTAAAACAATTAATTAATAAGGAAACTTGTTGAACTTGTATTTTCCCCACCAACAAAGGGTAAATTGAAAATTTTCTATAGATAAAGAAAACATATTTTGAATATTGAATAATTAAATGAGATTATGATAGAGGTAATAAGACAAAAATAATGAGAATGTGCGACCCCAAATTAATGAGAAAGGTTCGAAAGATCCCTTATCTCTGATAATTGACTCATTAAGTATGTTGATCAATCATTGTAAATAAAAAATCATGTTGACTAAATAATTAATTTAAAATAATTTTAATATATATTTGATGCATTATTATTCATTTATGTTAGTTTATAATTATTTTATTGTGATATTATTATCATGTTCACCTTCCTTTGGATGTTTGTTCCATAGGTATTCAATATTATTATTTTTTGGTAATTATAAAAACTACTTTTTAATGAGACCAACCCCACGATTTTATCAAAGAATTATTTAAATGTAATAATAAAATCAATTTTAGTCCCAAATATCTATCAATTCTCTCACATAGAGATGATCCATTTTTTAAATGATATTATTATAACCATAGTTTATATTGGTTATCTTTTTGACCATGCTGAAAATATTTGGTTCAATTTGATGTTATAACTATTTATAAATTACATAATGTGAAAAATTTAGAATTTAATTATTTAAATCATTTTTGAAGAAATTCTGAATTAAAAATAGCCATGGTGGTGGTGATGAAAAATTTAAAATGTTGTTCCTCATGCCGGTGAGCTAACCAGAATAAGAACAAAGTTTTAATTTTACAATAAAATGATAGGAGGTTAGATAATTAATTTTAAATTACTATAATAAAATTTTATTATATTTATGATTCATGTGTTATTAAATTAGAATAAATATAATATAATTTATGTTGTATAAGAAAAAAAGAATTTAGTTGAATTTAATTCAAAATATTTCCTCTCTCATTTGATGTTCAATATTATACTAAAACATATGGAACATTTAATTTCTATTTTGGTGGCCCAAAATATTTTGGACACTGATAGAGAATTTAGGATAAATTATATATATATGAGATATTTTTTTATTTAAGATTAGTTGGTGAGGTGGGGAACTTTTTATATAGGGTGAGGGGAGTTGTTTTATTATAGTAATCATTAGTTTATTATTTTTACACAAGACTAAATATGATGATGATTCATTTGAATGAATATCATAATTGGATAATGTGAGGTTAAAATAATAGTTTTCTTTCTCCATCCAATTTGTAATTAATAATATTTTTTACTTATAATGTCAAATGTCATTTTTTTATTTTCAATTTTCATAGAAAATTAAATATATTCATAACAATAGCATAAAATCACCTTAGTATATATATATATATATATATATATATATTAATGTGTATATTTCAAAAATTAAATAAATTGTATCAGAAATTACTTTTCTAAATGCGTTAAATATTATTTAAGGAAAACATTTTTTATAGAAGAATAAAAATTTTTATTACATGAATTTACTTCTAACCCTTGGAAAATTTACATATGATTTTAGAAGGTAATTTTAGAATTTATACTAAAATAAATAGTTTTTTATTAAACCATTTAATCGAATTAAACTTTTACTTAATATTTTATTAAATAAATAATAATTATAATGGTAAATTTAATATCTGAACATTATATTATAATTTCATTATGTCTAATATTTATTTTATAATATTTAATTATTTTAATTAATATCAATGTAATATAAAATTTATATTTTTTATTTATTAATATTTCTCATAAAATATTTTACAATTACATTAGTTTTACTACATTTATTATGAATGTGTTACATTTCATAACTATCTTGTAACTATTTAATCAACCAGATTTTTTAAAAACACAGTGGTTTTCTACCCACTCCAAAGACAGCATATGTCCCCTATACTTCGTGTACTTCGATTTCTCCCAAGATTATAATCAACCATTTTAAAAATTATGATTATATTACTATTATTTAGTATATTTATTCAACTATTATTGAAATATGTAATAATTATATTTAATCTTGATGGTCTAAATTTACTTTCTATATTTTTTTCATTTTTTATTGCCCCATTGTAATATTTTCAACTTTCAAAGCTATATTTTTCCCCTAAATATAATCTTAAATAATAATAATAATAATTTTTATTTATTTTCATTATTTGGTGTCTGTGTGTGTATTAGAATATATTATATTACTATATTTTACCCATGTATATATTCATAAGGGAAATGTCATTAATAAATGTTTAGTTTTTTATAGTATCTAAGTTAGGGTTGAGTGTGGAGTTTCCCCGTGAATGACTAGCACTTGATGCAAATCCTTAGAAGTGGTTAGATAATATTTTTAATGTCCTAATATTTTAATACATGTTTTACAATTCATATATCAAATATTTTTGATACCTTTCTCCAAATGATACACTAGACTAAAATAAAATAATTGAATATAGATATAACAAAAATTATTAATTATGGCCACTAAATCTATAAATTAAATCATTAATTATGAATAGGGAGAATAAAATTTGAAAAAAAATATAATTATATATATAAAGGTTGTTTTATATAAATTATGTTAGTTAGTAATTGTTTATAAAAATATATTATGGTACAAACTTTACTTTTAACTAAAAAAAATAGGAATATTATTTTTAAATAATCATTTTTATAATATAATTTTTTTTAAAAAAAATGGTTTTTTTATTTATAGTAATTATGAATAACAAAATATAGTATTTAAAAAATATTTTTTCCATTGATTCCCTTGGAACTAAGTTTGTTTTAGGAATCACAATTTCTAAATGGTATCAAATGGGTTTGTTCGTGGAATCAGATACACCCAACGATTTAGTATCCCTGAGGTCCTTTATTCCAAAGTTTGGAGCTTATTAAGAGGTTTGTACGTTGATACTTAAGAACTCACATTAATCAAGAGGATGGGAGTTTGGGCTCATCACACCCTTTTAGGAGATATTATTACCTAATCTAGGACCACCTTCTTGATTTAAGACATATTCGAAAATCCTTGATTAATTCCAAAGCTTGATGTGGGTCACCTTTGAATTGATAACCAAATATTTTCATGTATTTAATGTATAATAAAAAAATATGTATACAATGTTCTTCATCAATAGAGATATCAGTAGTTATTTAAGGTTCAACATCTATGGTATCCTCTTATATAATACTCATACATTCTTTAGTTGTTATTATGATGATTTAGGTTTTCTAGGCACTCTATGAGGAACTGTGGAGTATATCATCTTACTTGGAGAAGGGAGTTGTTTTGATGTCCAGATCGAACCTATAGATGGGATTCCAATATATCATTAGGAAAGTAATGAGAATACATAGTGTTCAATGCTGATTAATGGGGCACATCATACCTATTAATTTTAGGAGATAAGGACACAACTATAATGTTTAACATCATGTGGAATGGATGTATAAGTATAAGGTGGTAGGAAATGATTGGATTGGGACGTATATTGAATTATATAAGGAATACTAAGAAGAATATGGATCCCATTGTAGAATTAAACCCTACTGGGAATATTCCCCAGAGATAATAGGTTTGATTTGGGGTGTTGTATTTGGGACTCATTGAGGATTCCTATATATCCCATTTTTAGAGGAATAAAAAACCACATAGTTCGGTAATAAGTATTGATGCTTATAAAGGCCCTCTATATGTTTATCATACAAGGGAGTGTTTCCCTTTAAGTGGATTAATATTGGGATTACTACTAAAAAGGTTGCCCGAACAATTTGATGATAGGATTTGGGATTACTTCTAAGGAGGATGCATGGTTAATGTGTCCATGGGGGTGTTTATCTCATAGTAATTTAGAGGATTGTTTTAAGGAATACTCTTAAGGAGGATGCCTAGATTCAAGGAAATAGGATTTGGGATTACTCCAGAGGAGGATGACCATGAATCTCTGTCCCTAAGCGGGGATTCAACTTATTCTGATTTTAATAGGAATTAGAGTTCTCATAGGTCAATCAGTCACATGGATCATTTGGATGTAATGATCATTGTTAAACCCTAATCCCAAACGAGTAATGATAGGTGTGAGAAATAAATAGAAATAGAATATATGGCATACAATACAATATACTTCTGTCTGTAGGTAGACATGGATAAAAACCCTAAAGGGAGAAGGATGGAGTGTTGAGTATTCATGTTCCCTCTATTTCTTTATTATGGTGGTAGAGGATGAGTTTATGACACATCCTTATCTTCTCTTTACCATATAATGTGTGTAGGTTATGGATACTAAACAGGGAAGGTATTAGGAGAGAGGGGAGAGGTATTAGGTTCCCATTCCATCTCTGACCAAATGGCCAAGGGGAAGAGGGCAGAAATAGTTGAACCTCATGTTAGAAAATTTTAGGGTATTACTCCCTAATGGATTCCCTAAAATTGTGCTCATAGTAAATAAGGGGGATTCTATTCCATTTCAAAAGTAAATTAAATAATAATAATCATCCTCCATGATTAGAACTATAGGATCTATGTATTAGAGATGATAAGGGGAGGAATTTTTCTTAACCCTTATTTCCAATATTAGGAAATCCCCAAAACTATCCCCGTGGTAAGGGTCCTTGTGACCATAATTATACTAATCCATAGGTTCCTCAAGGATTATAACAGTCTTGTTGGAATAGTGCATGAAACCTAAGATCATAGAAATAATAATCCAAATAAGATACATTCTTATATCCCTTTCCCCATGTATTTTCAACTTTATGGGTATCTTTTTAGATTTCAACATGGACCCTTATAAATAAGGGATCCAAAGAAGAAGGATCCCTGCCTTGGGTAGCTTAGAAAAGGTCCAAAAGGGTGGCTCATACAGGCCTTGGTTATATGTAATTCAGGAAGTTTTACCATGAAGGTGTGTCGTGCTGGGCATGGGAGGAACTGAAAATGTTCTGTTCAAGGAATATAATACTACATGACCTTGATACTCCTTTCTTAGTGGACCACTAGGGAAAAAATATGTGGTTGAGGCTTTTCCCATGAACCATGTGTCTCCTCTAGTGTCCATAAAAGGGTCTCGTATAGGTCCTTATTTATGGATAGGGGCCTAGAGGAGGTGTTTTCTCTTAAGGGTATAATGATCATCATGTAGGTATATTATGTTTGGGAGCTTGAAGTAACTTTTATCATAATTTCCCCCTTTAATTATCTTTTATCATGGGTTTTAGGGATCAACCTGAGAATATTTATGGGCCCTAAGTGAAGGTTTTATAAAATCAGAGCTCTAGGGGATCTTCCTAGTTATCAGTTTTTCAAATGAGGAGCCCTAGGGTCCTATTTGTAGGAAAATATGGGACCCTAGGTGAAGGAGGTTTCTAATTAAGATCCATGGTATAGGTCTATGGCGGAAGCATCTGACATTGGGTGTCCTTCTCCTTCGGTCTGTGTTGTGTAGTTATGATGCCTTTGTAACGCACAATGTTTTGTGATAATAGGTAGATTTGGGAAAGTCCCTTGATTTTCTTTAAGGGTAATTATATTTTTAAAATTTCCAAGATTTTCATCATAATATTTTTTTTACTTGATAAGATGGAGTTTCTAAAGAATCCACCCATAGGATGGGATCCGAAAGAAATAGGGGGTCTATTCTTGAGGTAAAACAAAATTGGGAAAATATTATTAATGGGAGAAATGGGGTACCACGTAGGGTATTACAACAAGGTCCACACATGAGTTTTGGGCACAAGGAATCAGTGTAAGACCATGGAAGGTTTTATTAGTGTCTATAAATTCCCTTTGTCATTTTCCACCATTCGGAGTTTTTTTTTTATTTCCGCACTCACTACGCAGGTCGTCCGTCTAACTACACCGCACATTGATTTTGCTTTCCAGAAGGTCTTTCAAAATTTCTCTCAGGGTAATGTCACATGATCAATGGTTTTGAATGAAGTGAACTTGGATATGAGCCTATTGGATCCATCTTATTAAGGAATTTGTTTGGGATTCCTTGTCTAGGGACCTGCGTGGGAATCCTTGTCAAGGGACCTGCGATACAATCCTTGTCAAGGTACCAGCATGAGTTATTCCCATTTTCAATTTTTTGGAATTCTTCTATATTAAAATGAAAACTTTTTAAGTCAATATTTCAACATAATGATAGAATTTTCTTCTTTCTTTTACGTTTTCAATGGCTTCTTGAATCACAACAACCAAGAAAGCTTATGTGTGTTCGTAAAAAATGATTAATGCTTTCGGGCAAAATTATTATTATTTAATTGAATATAATCTTTTAAAAATGAAATAATAATTTATATCATATCAACATGAGTACCCATGAAGTGACTACATTCCTTTGTATGGGCCTATAATTGTGAAGTATGCTCATATTTCATCATATATGATGTACTTCATAGAGTCTTGGTTCTTGATGAACTTCAACTACCCTGCTGCTAATATATCCACAAAGGGTGTTTATATCAAGGATTATTCTCAATCTATTGTATTATTCATCAAAGTGGATGAACTATAGAAATGAAGCCACATTTTGAATATTCTAGGTCTCATTGTAATAAATCAACCTTTCATGATTCAAATAATGATAAATCTCAAGGCTAGAAGGAAGACTGAGACTTCCTCTCTTGAGTTAGAGTCAGGACATTGTGGATGTGGGTGTTCTAGGTGTTCCAAAATTTCACCAAATTTAAAAGGATATTTGATATGTTTATATTCATGAGGATGTTTTGGTGGATACTCATGCATTTATATGAATCCATACATCATCCCTAAGTTGCTGAGATGGTGGAGTCCGTAGACACATTCCCATTACATTATGCACAGTGAAGTTGGCATCAGTTTGTGGGATGTCTACCAAATCACTAGGTTCCCTATTATTGGTTAAATTTATGATGATTTTATCCAAAAAGGTAATCATGGTTTGATGTCAAGATAATTCTACTATTAGACCATTATCTCTGCATGATAGAGTTGAAATTGAAGAGATATGAAGATCATAGCCCAAGGGATGACGTCCATTTGGGAATGATGATGAAGGATTTCTTATAACCAAAATGAGAGGGTCCTACTTGAATTCCCCCTATAATTTACCCCACAAAATGTAATCAGGGTGGTTTAGGAATGTTCTATACCACAATAGAGAATAGTGAGTTTATGCTTTTGGGTTATAAGGTTAATCCCATGACTGGTTTGAAGACTCTCCTGGTAATATTTTCTTCTATGTGGATTAGAATTTATCTTCTCCCATTCCATGAGTCCAGTGTTAGAGTGGTTCCAAATACTTCTGTCATTATGAAAAAATTAGATGATCAGAAGTACATATAGTTGGATTCCACTATTTTAGAAAGGATATCTCCCTATTTGATGCATACATAAAGAGGGAAGGGACTATTTATAATTGTACATAAATTTCAGGTGTTGGGGGGGGATTGTAGTGCATTTTAGCTCACATTTAGTGCTGAGTTCATTTAAAATCCTTAAAAATTATTCATCGCATTTTTTTAGAATGTTTATAGGATTTAATCTATGAAGATGAAGCCTAATAATGTAATAAGGGAACTATATGTATCTGGAGACATTCATTTCTTTCTGTATGGTGACCCACTAACCGGAATATTTATCAGGGATTTTAAGGAGAAGAAGTACAAGATGAGGTTACACATGATATCAATAATAGAAATCTTGTTGGTAGATTGAATTGATAGTGAGATCATTTGTAAGGATTATGCTCTTTAAAGGTTTTCTATCTAGTTTAAATGTTTTCAAAAATAAATAACTTCTCCCCCTATACATGTTATGCATGAGAAGAATATGACGGTAGTCGGACCATCTTGTATCCTAATGGATATATACATATCAAAAATATCAATCATTATTCCTCTATTGGATTATTGAATTACTCTAAAGTGTAGATATGAAAAGGTATGGATCTCTTCATACGCTCAGGGATATTGAATAAAGAAATTTATTAGGTGGAGGCCACAACTAATATTCTTCATGGAATTCCTTGGGAAACTGTTTGAGCCAATGATGATGTTTAGTTTTTAGAACCTTCGAAATGTTCTTGGACAAATACCACTAAGAAGGTTATGGTTGGGAAGACAACACCTCCAGTGCCAAGGTGGTCGAGTATTCATCACCTTGAGGAGGCCTTTATCTCATCCCCTCATTCTTCTGATAGAGAAAGGAGACCTAAAGAGGATTTTCAATCTAAGGGTATAACATCTTCTTCATGACCATCCATATTGGATCCAATCTAAATGCATCCATTAGCAAATCAAATATTGGAAGAACAAGAATAGTGATATCGAGGATACATGGGAGTTTTGTTATACTAGTTTTTGAATCCCATAGTTGGGAGATATCAAATCACCCTCCAATCATTACGTTGACAATAATTTGGCTGAGGTAAAAAAATATTTCCTGGAGTTGGAGGCTTTGGTATATTAAACCAATGATCACATTCCAAAATCAAATAAACTATCTGATATGCTAGACTGAGGAGTGGTTTAAGCGGTAAATATTCATCTTAAGGAGGAATGATACATTTACATTAACCCAGATAACGTATTTATATTTTCTTAATTTCCATTAATTCACTTCAACTTGTCATCATTAACCTTTGGTGTATTTTATCTTTTAGCACAAAATAAGAGAAGTATGAGAGGATCAGAAACATAGAAGCTTGTGTCACAAAATTATTTGTCCATGGGTACCCCAATTCAGGTAGTGGAGGAAGACCACATGTCCATAGAACTATACTCAAGTCTGAAGACCCTAACATAGGTGATGGTGTTGTGAACTTCTCAACTATTACCTAATGCCTCTATTTCCAAGAAGAGTGGTATTGGGTCTTCTCTATCTAATGTGAGGAAGTGGAAGAGAACCTTAAATTTGGTTCAAAAAATGCATCAGAGTAAGAATTTGTATTGCCATTCGATATTACAACCACCCTGAAACACCTTTCTAAAAATTTCTATCTTTTATAGAACCTTAATTTCTTTTCTCTATTAAAGGATATGGTATTGGTCCTTCAATGACTGGGGAGGATACTCTAATAGAGTTAAAGATTAATTATGATGAATCTGTCTCCTTCGTGGACTATGTGTCAAGTGGTGCCGCTATATCTACCCCCACATCCACAGTGGGGGAGGAAAGTCAAAATAATATCATATGCACTCCTTTATGCGTCGTTTACCAATTATAAATTCCCTATCCTCATGATATTTCAAATATTTATCATATACAAGATTGCTAGTTTATGGTCAACATTGGACCTACATCTATCTGTAAGGGGATAATAGGGATCTTAGTCAATCCGATGGAGGTGTTGACACTGACCCTGACTTTTTGGGGTTAATGATGTTGTTCTTACTGATCAGTTAGTATAGGGGAACGTTAGTAGATCCAATTTGGGTTCTAAGTTAACCTACCACGAATACCCTTACGAGTGAAGATGATGCAATGGTTAACACAATTTATAATGACATGATGGGTTTACATAATCCAGGAATTGTTATTTTAGCTTCCATTTAAATGTTTGAATAACTCAATAATGAATTGAAAGGATTGAAGTTTTATCATCCTTTCACTTTTCAAAATAAAATTGATTTTATTTTACCTATAGTTTCACATTAATTTCCTACTTGTGTAACTTTTTCTACAGATAACTTTTCTATGGCACATTGTGAAAAGGGAATTCATATCCACCCAAAAATAATTTTTCAAAGGAGCAGCATTTGATAATCCCAATGTTTAGAATTCTTGGTGTATTTGCCTTCAATTTCTAGAAAAACTCAAGGGGATGATCCTCATTAGGAGTTACTGACCCCAAGAGTAAATGTTGTGGTTATTGTAGAAGTACTGATTTTACCAGTTGATCCAATGATGATAGAGTGTCATCAATTGTTTCATTTGTTTCACCACACTTTCTATTTTTTATCATCTAATGTAAATGAAGAAGTGTCATTTTCTATTCAGTGTCAAAAAATTATAAAATTGGTATTGAGATGGGGGATTCTATACCATCTCCAAAAACATTGGTCGGGGGGGATGAAGAAACATTAGACGGAGCAGAACATGGCAGATAATTCAGTTCACTAATCTTGTATTATGTCTCTCCTTCCAAAATTTGTTCTGAGTCTGACCTAGAGATATATGATGTTTTTCTCACTACATGCCTTTTTGGCTGATAAGATATCTGAAAGACTGTCAGTGAGATTCCTCTTAAATATATTCCATCACAACATCATTATCATCCACCAAATATTTGGGTTGTGGGATATGTTCATTTTAATTATTGTGATATCCAAGGTATGCTGAAAGAAATCATTTAGTAAATGGAGGAGTTGAAATGGATTCTGCATGCTCAGGTTCAACATGAAGACTAGTTTTTAGAAAATTTAGCTGTTGTGATCCAACCAAATGTCAAAAACTCCAAAAAGGATGAGAATTTCGAGTAACACCTAGATGTGAGGCCTTTCAAAAAAAATCACCATAAAGAATAATTACATGATGTAAGGGGAGATGTAGTTCAACATTATAGATCTCTAAAAGAAGCTTCTGCATAAAGGATAGAAGCTGTCAAGGCTGAGTAGGATAATATTTGTTATGTGGGGAAGGATATTTCTATGAAAATGATTGAGCATTTTGAAGCTTCCCTAGCTACATGGGGTTTGATAGAAATTCTCAAATATGTAATTGAGGAAAAAATATAAATTTTTTTTAGAGAGGCTCTGACATTTGGAAGTCCGTACATATTTCAAAATTTTAATGAAAAAGATTATTTTTGTTCCGAATCATTTTTTACATCATCTATGTTCTCTTTCTATGATTGTAGCATACCATTAAAACTGACTTTCATAACAAAAGATCTATGTGCTAGATAGTTCTAACCACAATGGAAAGGATGAAGAAAATACACTAGTTTTTTTACTTAACTGAGTGTTCTAGTGAGCATTGTTTTTCTATTTTCATAGTTATCTTGAAAACCATAGAAACTTTCTATTTTCTAGGCCATTTCAATAATTTTTTCCTCAGATCAATATGAAGGATACTTAAGGGGTGAGACATGGTTTTTTCTTCGACTATCATTCTTTATTTTTCATCCTAACAAGTTTTATGCATACATTCCTTTTTATTGCACAATTTTTTTTTGAAAACATATGTATTATAGGACTATAATAGGGAGAATCAAATTTTATATAGATTTCACTATGGGGTTTTCAATAAGGAAATTGTGATGTCTCGTTTTATGGGAATTTCAAATTCAGGAAAGTCATACTATAATGGATATCATTTTTTTCCAAAAAAAATTTACTATAAGGATTGAAATAATTAATGAAATATGTTTTGTAGATTGAAAATGTTAAAAAAAATATATCCATTGGGTAAATTTGAGCTACAATTTAGTGGTTCATGTATCTAAAACACAATATTACATAATATAAGTGGACACTCATATGGAAAAAGATACCGCTGACTTGAAAACCCATTTTTTGTTCAGTATTATGTATTTACAACTAGTTAACAAATTTCCGAGTCATTTATGGCATCCATTGGATGAGAGACCCTAAAATTTGTGTGTCTTTTTATTCTAAGACAACACAGGCATACAACCACATTGCCAGCAAATAGGTTCTCAAGAATTCTAAAATTATTTTTCTGATGATTGAAGATTAAGATTAGGATTCATCATGACCAAAATTAGTGTTTTTTTCAAAGGGATATATTAGATAATGAATATAAAAACTTAATTGGAATTTTACATGAATAGTAAAATTCTCATTCATGAATTCAACTCGAGTAAAATAGGTTAAATTTGATTATATGGTCATTGTCAATGGAAGGCCTCTTTTTAACAAGGGAAAATTCCTTGTAATTTAATAGTGTGTGATCTAGATACTGACCATGTAGATTAATTACGTATGATGATAAAATTGTTCTATACAATTTAAAGTCATACAGAAAGGACATTATTCTATGATGTTTAAATTCATCCAACAATAACATTATTCTATATAGTTTAGAGTCATAATGTGGGGATATTCTGTAATTTAGTTTAAATTCATATATCATCTACATGATTCTTTGTTGATTAAATTCAAACATCATGAAAATTATTTTTGTTAGATTAAATGTGAACAATAAGGAAATGATGAGGGAAAATAATTTAAAGTCTTTAGATTTGATCAAAAGAATTAATAATCTCACATTCTTGGTAAATTTTCTAGAAGTCTGCTACCATATTCAAGTGTGAGAGGTTAAAATTGAAAGCTATGATTAGGGATCCCCAAATATTAATAGAGGTATGGGAAAAAGGGATAATGGAATTAAATGAATTATTCCCTAAGGAAAAATTTATCGTTGATTGGTAAACCCGTTCTATGGGTTGTTTAATGCAAGGACAATTAGGGTGCATACTACATTGTCCAAATATGGGGTGATTTTGCTGAAATTTCTAGTTGTTTGTGAGTGATTTCGTGAATATAAAACTTGGTCATGTTACAATATAGTGATTAAAATAATTCCTTAAGAATTTTGACTGTCAATTGGTAATAGTCGATGACAGTTTGTGGATATTCGGTTTTCCCTACGCATAGTGTTTTTTTACAGCTGAGTACATGAACACATAAGAGGAATTTCTATTATAAATTTCCAAATAATTATGTTTATAGGTTCTATACAAAGGTCTACCCGAAGCACATGAAGAATGATGTCTATAGCTTTATGTTATATGACTAAGACCATAACAACTTCGAAATGGAAAATGATACATGGCCAAATGGTCTAAGGTTATTCTGGTATTACTTAAACATGGGTGATTAAATTTTAATCCATAGTCTTTGAGGATTTAAGATCAAGAAATAGGATATGAGAACAATATGCAAGAGATGACCATTGAAATTGATTTGCGAGTTCCAGTGCATTTTTTATCCAAGCATATTGGGATATAAGATGATTCTCCCAAAGGATAAATTACAACTATTTGACAATCCCATTTGTGAGATCCATTATACAATTCTAACTAGGGCACATACTGCATATTCAAACAGTTTCATCATTTGGATGACCCACCCATTTTGTGGGTTGTTTTATGAAAATCCAACTACGAAGTATTACAACATACCTAAGTAAAAAACCTCTCTTGTATCATACATACTACTACATAAATATGATGAAATATTATTAAGATATAAAAGTTATCATTATTAGGAGTATGGCATGTGTAATGGATATGTACAAGAATAAAGGAAGTTATTTCATTGATATTAACAATGAGATGTAAGACTCTTTTGTAAATCTGAATCATATGTAAATGGGGGAATCTCTGTTTTCTTGGTTTTCCCCCTAATGAGGATACCCAAAAAAATTCTTCCATGTAACATAGTTTGTATGTGGTATAGGGGTATTTATTTATTTCCCTCATTAATGGAATTATGATTAAGGCCTATGAATCACTTCATATCTCAATAATATGAGAATCAAGCCATGCATAGTTATAATAATGAAGTTCCCCCATTAAGATTTCATTTATATGTGATCAACGTGGGTGTTTGGACACGGGTTAATGCCTAGGGTAAGAAATGTTGTCAGATATCCTCATTATGCATTTCTTAGGGGTGAGAATCAAGTCGTGCATAGTTCTTGAAGAATCATGCATTTTATCATCATGCCATTAAGTTATGGGTGATTCTAAAATGAAATTGAATTTCACATCTAGACCAAGGTGTACCAACCAGGCGTTACTATATATCTTTCTAGGGAAATAATCAAGCCCCACATAATTCTTGAAATGATAATGCATTTTATTGTCTTGCTAAGTGGACATGTTGTGTTCTTTTTAGGGACTTATATTCATGACCAAGAATGTAGCAATAGGAATCGATACAAATTATTAATGTGGATAACCCCTTTTACAAACTCCCAAACCCACATAGGTTGTGCTCGTTGTGAGAAAAAATGTGTAGTAAAGGTTTCTTCTACAACACAAGGGTAACACAAGTGATGGATAGATACATCTCAATTATGTGGTGGATGAGAAAGTGATATGATACATGTGTAACTACATATATCACAATTATTAGAATCAAACCATATATAGTTATGTAAAATGTTCCTCTTGCTGGTTTGATTCACACACACAGGGTGTGAAGGGGATTTTTATTTTTCTATGGTCATGGTTAGATAAAATATAGGGGATATGAGTGTCACTAAATATCCCATTGGAGTGATAATAAAGAAACATGAATTCTTTAAAAATGATTCCCCACGCCAAGTATGTTTTGACATGGAGAAGGGTGCTTTTAAATATTTTCCATATTGATGAATGTGGAGTTCTAGTTTACACCTTGGGAAAAGAGGGTTTGTATTCTTCTTGTCCTGACTAGACCTGGTACGGGAGATCTGGGCATCACTATATATCCCAATATATATTATAACCAATCCACACTTAGTTCTTAGATAAAATATGTAGATTACTATCATACGATGATGACATTGGATGTGAAATTTATCATCTTGTTATATGGATGTGAAAATGTTGGGGCTTATACCTAAGAAAATGAGATAATTTTTTAATGATTTCAAGGGATATCTAAACTCATTACAAATTGGGGGTTTCATAACATCATATGAAAGGGATTAAAAATATGCAGTGTAATGTCTGGTTGTGAGGAAAATGCGTGTCTTTCAATTTTAAGTCATATGGATAGGACATTATGTCATTCATCATATGGTCATGCGACAAGGACAACAATACAAAGAAATTTAATTTTATATGACATGAACATGACATCATGTCTATTAAGGTCATGAGACAAATACCAAATACATATTTTAGCTTCTTGCATCTTGAGAATATATGATTCTATTCAGTTTAATTCTGAGTATCTTGGAAGAATGTTGTGTAATTATAAAAATATTTATTTAGGATCATTTCATTGGATTGATTCATAATAATATCTCCTTCCATCGAGATCAATGAATAAGATACATTATATTGGACCTTATGTATTGATTATGATCCCTCCCACATTGGCTCAGCCATTGGTTGATTTTTTTCATGTTATCGTTATTGTCCTAAGGGCCACAACTAACTCTCCTTGGAGGAATAAATTGAGGTAAACCTTATTATTGAAACCTCTCGCTATTCAATTATGGTAGACCTCAAAGGGAAACAAGGTTTACATTATCTTTTCATCTAGTCAATCTAATTCACCCAGTCATTTCTACATTTTTTTATCTATATATATATATAACCACATATGAAAGTATTTCGTGAAGGAAATTTAACCTTGATGGGTAGGATTTTTTCCCTACCATAAACCAATGAGTATGGGGTCATCCATTTGGAAGTATAAGTTGTAGTTCAATAAGACTATATGGCATGCAAAATATTTCCAGGATAATGTTTATTATCCTTATCAACCATCTTATAGAGTATGATTGACATGATCTTTGTAAAAGCCTAATATCTCTATTAGCTACTACATGATGTTGGGATGAATGCTGGTATTTGATATTGTATTATTAATATAGCTTTTCTACATCAAAAAATAGAAATTGTTTCATTTTCCATTCAATATGGTTTGAGGGAATACAAATCTGGTAATGTTGTTGGCTTTGATGAGGATAAACATTCGTTTCACCCTAAATTATTTTAGAGGTGTTGCCTCAACCCTTTAAGTGAATATATCAGTAGTAGTAAATAATTATTTGAACTTATTGGCCATAGCTAGAGGGTATGACCCCACTAAATTCTTTCCCCATATAGAAAATAACCATGACTAGTTTGGTTTATATAGAAACTCAGGGGGTGGTGGATAAATTTTTCATGCACCTAGTGGGAATTATATTTCATGGTGAATTCTATGCAATCATGTTTCATCAAAGGATAAAAGTATCGAAGCCTTTATTTCTATCTATAATGTCTATAAACTAATTTTTGGGAACCATAGGTTCTTACATGTACTTATTTTAAAACAATCAGAGTATATTCTCCATAAACACTTTGGAGAAGGACTCCATAAAATCCCCATTTATAGAAAACGTTCTAGTGATTTGGGACATCCTAAATAGTGAAATTGGCTACACTCCACCGGATCTGCTCTCTTTTAGATCTATTTAGTAGGATCACACCATCCTAATGGTAGTCCATTATTGGAATCATCTATCTAGTTTTTGTGCCATATGGAATAGGGATGTGGTTTATTTCATTGGTATCCTCTATTTTGGATTGATTAAAAGGTGAGACTATATAGAGATGAGAAATATTAATAACTATATGATCCCTTTTTGGATTTTCTAGGGACATAAATACATTTTCCAATGCATTTTCCGAAGTGTTATGTGATCATGTGACATGATTAAATGTTGTTTATAAGGGAGATTCTCCAATTCACCCTTATACATACTCACATAAGAGAATTATATCCACTTTTTTATGGAATACTCTTGATTGATTTTTTTGATTAAAAAATCGGAGTAACCTTTCACCTCCATGTGGTTTACCGGTATTTATTGGGCCAATTATATTATTGTAATGAGAGCATGATATTCTTCCTCATTATTGGTCAAACCTTATGATAATAGTAAGGATTATCGAAATACCACCTTCTTTATGAAGACAAACACAATTCCTAACCCCAATTTTGGAGTTTAGGGTATTCTATTCTCTTTCCAATCGATATACTAGATGCATCTTAAAAATATATTTCCCACATTTGGGGATCACCTCGAATGGATAATATTTCTTCATATAAAAATTAATTATTTAATGATTTCTCTTCTATAGATGGGTGTTCAGTAATTTTTTTTGCCATGTCCTGAACATTCAATGCTTTCAGAGGCACAAAATATATGTCGAACTAATTCATAATACTGCCCACTGTGAAAGATATTTGGTCCACATAGGAAAATTGAGGATAAAATAGATCAGGTTATTGCATGAAACCAAGTGGATCTCGTGGTGCTTTAGGTAGCACCACAACATCTAAACTACAAATATTAATGATAGGAAGCTCATATCTATATTTGAATAATGATTCTAAGAATCAATCATTATTTGACTATGATAATAGAACTTTTATTCATTCCCAACATCATTATTTATTGCAAGTAATACTTCTACTGATCACGTCATGTTTGTTACAAACATAATGAGTGTCTTTTCTTTTAATAGGTGGAATTAATACACGTGGGATCAAGAGGTACTTCTTGAAAATTTCAAACACTTTCTATTAGTTTCTGGTCCATTGATATATTAGCCCTGTCTTCATAAGTTTTTTTAATGGAAAACATGTGCATGAAAGGTTTTTTATGAAGATTCAGATGTAGTCCATGTCACCTTGAAGTCTACTCAACACTTTTAGGATCTAGGGAGGTGACATACTAAGGATAGATTAAGTCCTCTTGAGATCAATTTCAAATCTAAGATGGTGTACAACAAATCCATGAAATTTTCCCTCAGGCTACCCCAAAATAATAATTGAAAGGGTTTATCTTTAATTTATTCTATAAATGCTTATTGGTGATGCTTTTCATGTTAGCAAAGTGGTCAGGACATTATTGGGACATGACCATTAAGAAAAAGGGCATCACCTGATAGCATATTACTCATTGGATGGATATGAAAGCTATGGATTCTTCATATTAGGGGTCCATCATAATTTTTTTGTACCCCAAATAGCCATCCATGTAGTAGAGGGCTTCATATATAGTCATTTCATCAATTAGGTGTTCTGTGATTGGATTGTCGAAATAATTTTTGTGAAAATTCATGTTGAGATCTCTAAAATTGATGAAAATCCTGAATTCCCTGTTCTTATTATTCAATAGTACAATGTTTTATTTCCATTTTATATATTTTACATGTCCTTAAATATTTGACATTGATTATCTTATCGACTTCAACCTTAATTTTGGAGTTGTGAGTTGGGTGTGTCCTTCTGACTGACTACTTGTCTCCCTAATGATCATCTGGAAAACCCAAGTGATGGGTGGTCACCTCAGAATAAAGGTCATGAATCTCTTAATACTTTTAGGTGAGCTTGTCCTAGAGAAACTTCAAGAAAGTGGTATATAACTCTTATTATTTTTGAGTCAAGTCCGCACTAATTATAGTGGTTCATCGATCCTTTTATATACCCATATTTACCTCTCTGAGTTCATCTAAAGTAGTGGAGAGACTTTCCTCAATTACAAGAGGGGAATCTCTTATGTATTACTCTTATTCTTCATCATCAGGATTTATTTCATTTTCCCCTACTTGGGGAATGGGTGATGAAGCAAGTTCCTTTAAGGGAATTAAAGAGTCACTATTTGGGCTTCTATAAGATGAAGCAATCATTTTTGGAACAATCGATGGTGATAGGTCTTTTTGTAGATCTGAAGGGGAAATTTGGGACTGAGAATGAGCCTATTAACATTCTCATATTAACATAATAACTTCTTATATCCCAACAGATGAAACTCTATCTCTTTGGATATTAGAGGATAGAATTAAGACATTTTCATTCAAACTTTTATTACTACTGGGATAGTTGATAACTTCCTTAGAGCCATTAAGATCAGCTTCAATAATTGAAATCATTGAAGTCTCTAAAAGAGTAACTGAATTTGGATCTTCCCATTATATTTTCTAAATAGGCCGCACATAATATTCACCAATATTCTTGAAAGGGTTAGTTGGGAATATCTTGAGGCCATTCAGGTCATTAATCCAAGAAACATCATCATTCATAGATTATTTTCCTCCCTTATAGTAGAATCCTGTGTCAATTTGTTGTGACTCGTTATATTTGATTATGGACTTATCACTATGTAATTTACTAATTTTCCAAACAATATAGTATTTAAGGCATTGAAGGTATGAAATAGGAATGGAATCCTATTGATGAATAAGAGGTCTTCCCCATAGGGCATTGAATGTTATATCTTGACGAAGAACCACTAATTCTGAGTGGGACACGCTATCCCTAAAATGAGTTCTTAGTTTAATGTTTTAAGTGGATCATTCTCATTATTTTCATAACCTTGTAACATTATTGTGGAGGGAGAAATGTGAGATTCATTTAGACTGAGTTGGTGAAGCGTTTAGACTATAATGAGGTTTACTCCAGAGATATTGTCAATAAATACTCATCAGATATAAATGTTATTTATCATTCTAGATATGTTTAAGGACCTGACATTAGATTATATGATAACATACTCGTCATCACTTTTTAAAGAGATAAATATATGGAATTATGAAGTATCATTCTTTTCACGATACACTTTAGTAGCTGAAACCTTGATCTTACACTCATGAGGGCTTGACAAGGCCTCAATGAGTGACTTGGGGAGATCATTTTATAGACTTATGGAATCCATGATTGATAATACATCTGTTACTTGGTCTAATTACATTAAAAAATCATACTTTTGATAAATTTTGGTTCCTACCAACATGGGGGTGTTCTTTTTCATGTGCTTTGGGTGGTAATTTTCTTAATGCAGATAGACCATCTCTCAGAGTAGGAGTAAAAAATTTCTTCTCATATAGCATTAGGTCGTATGGATATACCTACGTACCTAGGTTGATCAGGTGATAACATATCCTCTAACTGATAATCTGTAGATTATTATGTCTTAGAGCATCCAATCGTGCATGGAGGACTTCCCTCGTTCCTTTTGAGCTCACTGTAGATCTCTTCCATGTGTTCCGGCTGTGTAGATGGCTCGAGTAGGGGCACGGTTGATGTTGTGACTTCTGGCATGACCATGTAACCTAGGTTAGGACAACCTCTTCCCTTATTTCACCTTTATTTTTTTGAATTCAGGTTCATAATCAGAATCACCATGTGTGAAGTGATCCATTAAGTGAATAATTTTAATGGAGTTAAAAATCAACTCATTATCTAATGTAGATTCTCTATAATGTGTTGAATAATATTTTGGCATTTGGTGGGGGTGGTTCCCATACTTTTGGGAGTATTTTCATGATGTCCCTTAATATTAAGGATAAATCCATCTTTGGAATGACCTCATCATCTTTCATTTTCCTCATACCCTTTTAGTCACGTCATTTTTTGGAGGATTGGACTTTAGATGATTGAGATGCTGATAGAGGTAGTTTTTCTATACATAATGTGGCTAGAGGCATAGTTGGATGGTTCTACTATGTTTAGATAATATCATGAGTCTGGTTGATCCTTATTTTGACAATAAAATCACAAAAAATCTTTACAATCTATCACTTAACTTATTTACATTCATTCTCCTCCTTCAAATTGGTGGTAGAAACAAATTCATCATATGCATGTGAATTTTTTACCTTCACTTTCACAAGGTACACCATCTTTTGTAGGTGGTATTTAAAAACAAAATAATATATGATGTGGTGCCCAGAAATTTTATAGAAGCATAAATTGTTTAATAAATCATCATAACCTTATTTACTAGGATTCCTAATCTTTGGAAACATGAAAATGTTGTTTTCTAATACTGACATGAATTAGTCAAGGACTTGATAATTTTGAAAATAATTTACCTTGTTTTTCATCTCCTCATGTTTTTTCACCTTTAGTCACTTTGATCATTCAAATGGGTTGGGTATTGTTAGTGTCACACACAAGGTTGATCCATACAATATGGTGAGGAAATTGAGGTACCAGTGGGTACAGTGTCCTTCTTATGTGCAACTGTAGCAGCCTCCACTTTTTTGGTTCTCCTTATCAAAGTCGATGGAATTACTTTGGAATTTTGATTTTGGTCTCTATGATGGAGTTTTCAACATATTAGGAAACTGAGGTAAGGTATTGAAACCACCTATGAATTTCACAGGGATCAATGGCATTCACAATTTATCATGAAGATTCACTACACAAATTGGAAACAACCCTTACTTATGGAATTGTAGATTTAAGTAGTATGTCAATCATTTCCACTTAGAAATAAAATATGATACCCTTTCAGTCACCCATTGTTTGAAGTTTTTTAGATCGATGATTTTTTGTATTCTAAATAATATAGATAAAATGGAAGATAAACTTATTATGTAGGTCTTCCCACATAGTAATCGAATGAGAATACAAACTCCTATACCAAACAAATGATGTTCCTTGTTGTGATTTCAATAAGAACTCGAGTTTCATCACCTCCTATTTTTTAGGGGTACCCATTATGAGATAAAAAAAGAGTTGAAATTCATAAATTGTTGCAACCAGTCTCATGAGCCATTGAATATTGGAAATATAAGATTATCAATGTTTGGAGGGGAAGATTCTGATCTACCCATTTAGGGTAAGGCTTCTTTTTAGGTTGTATTGGCACACATCATTCCTCCATAGATTCCAATCAATCTATTTGTGAATCAATGGTGTTCATAATAATTCAAGAAATTTCTGGATAAGATAGTGTCTAGACATGTATGGAAAATGGTTCTTGAATCATTTCTGTTTTGGGTAGTACCATTGTTAGTGGCACTATTAGTATCTGTCATGGGTATCCCATAGATACAGAACTATGAGTATGTGACTAATCCTACCCTAGTTTCACATGTAATAGTCAGAATTCAATATCTTCTTCTATATTATCCAAATATATTAGAGGATGGTATCCTGTATTGAGCGGATGTTCTATGTATTCTTCAGTTGTTGAGAAAAAATCTCTTTATGGAGGTGCACCACCTAGAAGGGAAAGTGAGGGATTTTCTTGATGCAAAACTATCTCAACAGTATTCTCTCTTCTAGATTTAAGTTAGTGAGAATCTATTAAAGCATGTTCATGATGATCATATCTTCGATCATGAATAGATTTTATTTTTTTAGGTCAGTATAAGGATACAACATTGCATGTTACAACCTTCGAAAGGATTTTCTTGTCATGGTGTGAAATGAAATGAATTGATCCATTTACACCCCATCCTCTGACACAAACTTCATATAGGGTATTTTGTGATCTTTTCTCACAACCTCATTAACCTGTTAATGATTTATCAATAAAGGGGTGCTTTATGTTTCCTGATCTTTGGATTTCATGAATCCAAGAGATTTTCCAAGTCAATTTGGACCTGAAACTCTTCTATTACCTTGATGTGACTTCGATAATCATCATAAGGTAATATATTTTATTTTAGTTGATGAATATTTTTTCATATGTTGAGAATATTTCCTGTACAAAATCATCTAGAAATTCCTCTATAATGTTTTATTGAGTAGTGGATAAAGGATAGAACATGACTATCGTGTCATCTTTAGCCAACTATTTTATCATGTTTTGCACATCATCTTCCCCTTTTACTAGAGGTTTCCCTACATGGTCTGACCATAGAGAACACTGCCTAACCATTCTACCATAAACGGTGAGATTAGTATGGATTTCATGTACTATGTTGGAAGTCAAGTGACCCAAGGGTGGTTTAGATAATTAATTTCTCATTCGGATATATTTCAGTTGAAAAAGTATTTCACATGCTAGTGACAAGTCATCAGACTTGACTACCCTTCAGTTTGTTGGTGCCTCACGAATAGATGGATTAATCATGAAAACACTTCCAATTGAATAATTATTTCTAAAAATGTGATAAAATACTATGGAAATATCTTTCATAGTAAACACCATCATGTGGAGGACTAAAATTGTGGATTACAGCAAGTGGGAGACCATCTTGAACTTTGATCTTCTCTCTATGGATAGTCCTACCACAGATCTCATCAGGAGATGGGATCTCATGTTTAACTAGATTACAGGAATGATGAAATAATTCATTATGAGGTGTCCAAATATGACCTTCATAATTACTTCTAATTCTTCTATAATTTGGTAATGGGGGTAGGATCTTGAGCTACAACAGATATGCATACTTTTGCCTAAGAACTCAATTATAAAGTAGATCTGAATCATATTTCAGCTCATAATTTTACAATTATGTTTGATGAGGATTATTCTAGGATTTCTTCTTCTGAGTGATGGGGATATATTTTGGAGAACTATATATCATGGTAAGGTTTTTGTGCCTGCCTTGTTGGTGGTCCTTTGGGATGGTCCAATTACATCAAATTGGAGAGGGTGTATGTTCCTGATCCGGTTGTATATATTATATGGTGGGACATTCCCCATGGCCGACCTAGATGGGTGAAGTGCTATGTATTTACTATGTGGTGACATGCTGAGGAACCCCCCCCCCCCCCCCGCTTGTGGGGATATAGTTTTGTGTTCATTCTCAGGAACCAATATTGTCACTCTTATGATGTCCTAAAAATTTTGAAGGATGCGTACTGGGATTGCAGTATTCCCTTTCACCATTTCTGGGTTAATATTAGTGAGTTTAGTGACTGGAATAAGAATATATCTCCATTCCATATCTAAACTACATGTATGTGACTACTCTCGTCCCCCTTTCCTTCCACTAGATACTGACAATACACATGTGTGGGGGAAGAGAGTTGTGTCTTCCCCCAACTCATTATTTGTACATTCTAACTGATTTCTCTTAGTACTACTAGATGAATATAGAGGAAGGGTCGGTCGGTTCATGATTGTGTATATTCCCTCTAGTGTCATGCCACTATATTTGATTGGTTTTAATCCTTGAATTCTAGTAGACAATTCTACTGGATAGATGAATCAATTTTAATGGGTGTATGTTCCTTCTCACAAATTGACACTGAATTAGGTTGGTGGGATTCTTTGATGGGGGAAGAGTTATGGCCCTTATCCCGGTTGGCTAGTTATTATCCATGTTAGGCATTATTGTATGTATAGGTTTTATGGTTTGGTTCTGAATAATCAAGGACAACACCATCATCATGTTAAGGACTTACTACCACACAGAGTTGGAAACGACGATTGATTAAAGTTGACCATGGGAATGACCAATATGTACTAGAGGTGATTAAATATAATTCCACTAGTTCTACCTCTCTATGACTTTATATGAAATAATTATCATGTTACATGGTTAAGCTCCAAAAACATCTAGAGACAGTAATTTTTGTTGTCTACTTTAGGACTATTGGTCATTGTTGATTAGATAATCAGTGGGGCTTGATGAGTTAGAGGGCCTATTTGGTATCCTCCATGGTTGGGATGGAATGGTGATGATGGAATTCAAAAACCAACGCATTAGAGACCTAGTGTTGAGGATGTTGGGTTAGTGATGGTGTCCTTCATATGGATGAGTACCCAGCCTAAGCAGCAACTATGGAATTCATTAATGAAAGATATACTGATTCCATTAGATTGAGGGGAGTTATGAAAAGTTTCTAGAACATGTGATATACATGAATAAAAAAATCATGAAAAAATATCTTCTTTTTGGTTCAACATATGTGTGATTGATTTCATTGTATGGTCCACTTTTTTAAGTGAAAGGTTCCAAAAAGATGGTTGGTACTATCATCTTGGTTAATGATTCACATTAGGTTCAAATTTTTTTATTTCCCTAATAATTGTGTTCATGTTGGAATAACTATTTATGAAAAGCTTCCTATGGGTTTTTTCATGGAACTAAAAATACCCGATAGTTTTGTATCTACTAGGGTATACTTTCTAAAGGTAGAAACTCATGAGGAGGCTTATTCGATGATACTTAAGAACTCAAATTGGTCAGGATGATGGTTGGTCAGACTCATCACACCCATTTGGGGAATTATTACCTAATTCAGGACACTCTTATAGATTTTAGACATATTTCGGAATCCATGATTAATTATAAATTATGATGCTAGACAACCATTAATTAACAACCAATTATTAGCATGTATGGAATATAGAATCATCTTTATGTATCTGAGGTTCTTCGTCGATGCAGATATCTATAAGTATTAGAGGTTCTACATAGATGGTATCATATTATATAATACATTGAGATTATTTGATCATTATTATGATTATGTTGGTTTCCTAGACACCCAGTGGGGAACATCAGAGTATATCCCTATCTAGGGAAACAATAGTCATTTCTGTGTCAAAATCAAACTCTTAAATGGTATTCATATGTATCCTTGTGAAATAAATAATAACCCGCATTGTTCGAGGCCTCCTGTTTGGGGAACACAATAAATTTTAAGATCATGAGATAAGGACTCAACCATATATTTTAATATCATGTATCTTTAACGTCTTTGTAGATGGTTCCTAGATAATTTTTGGTTTGGTACTTATATCGAAGAATCCCAGAGAACCTGAGAAGAATATGGATTCTCAGGTTGAATTGAACCCTACCAATAATGTGGCCTAGAGAGATTATGTTTTATTTTTGGTTTTGGGTTTGGAACACATGGATGATTCCTACATATCACATTTAGATGGGAATCAATGTCAATATAGTTTGGTTGTAATGACCAATTCCTTTAGAGGCCCTCTGTATGTTTATCTCGCAGGGGAGTGTGGATAATTGAGAGGAATAAGTCGGGGATTTCTCCTAAAAAGGATTCTCATAAAGTTTTTTGACGTTATTTGGGATTACTCATATGGAGGGTTCCTATATTAAGGGAAATAGGATTGGGGTTACTATTAAGGAGGATTCTCATTGAGCTCAAGACCTAAGTGGGTGTCTTATGTATCCTAATTGTAATAGGAATCAAAGATCTTGGGGTTTAATTTTTATCACGGATCATGTAAATGTTTTGATCATAATTAACCTCTAGCCCACTTGATTCATGATCAGTGTGAGAAACATGGGGAAAAAAGATCTAAGATACCACACAATCTACTTCTGTCTACAGGTTTACCTAGCACAATGCCCAAAGGGAGAGGGATGGTGTGTTGTGTGTTCCAATCTCTTCTATCCAAAGATGATGGGTTAATAGGATGAGGGTAGGAAAATTCCCTATCTTTAAATTACCTTGTTATGGGTCCACAGTATGGAGACTGAGGAGGGGAGGAAACATGAGAGCATGGAGGGGGCTCAGGTGCCCATCCACTCTCTAACCGAATAGAAAGGATGTAGAGATGAGCATGAGTGAAACCCTATTCAAGAAAGAATAGATTCTTACTCAATGAGAGATTATAAGAAATTTGTCTCATAGAAATGAAAGAGGATTTCATTCCATGATAAAATGAAATTCAATCATGACCCTCATCCTCCCTGCTTGGAACTAGAGGCTTCAGTTCTTGAAGATGAGAAAAAGGGGAAATTTTTCTAACCCATATTTCTAGTACTGGGAACCCCCCAAATTGTCCCTATTCTAAGGGTCCTTCTGATGGTTGATATAAAAATCGATACATGCTTTGTAGATCTTAACCACATGGTAGGGCTGTTATGGGAAACCTCTAATCGTAGAAACATAAATCCAAATAAGATTAACACTAGTGTGGCATTACCCATGGCATTGAAAGTCCAGAGGTCTTGGTGAATGTTTCAAAATAGAAAATTTTAGACAAGGGGTCCACGTAAGGAGAGGCCAATCCACGTCTATCCTAAAAAAGGCCTAAAGGCTGACTCACATAGGCCTTAGTCCCTGGTACTAGGCATAGGTGTACGACGAGGATGTGTTGTGTAGGGCCTGGGAGGATTATAAAATGTTTTCTAAAGGGGGTATAAGCCTATGAAAACTAGATATGACCCCTAAAAGAGACTACCTAGGAGATAACTATTGACTGAGTCATTTTCCAGGGCACACTAGGTCTTCTGTTGTGTCCCTAGAAGGGTCTTGAACATGTCTCTATGTAGGAATAGGGGCCTCACGCTTGTGGTTTTTTTTTAGGGTCGAATATTCCTCATGTAGGGATTTTATTTTTGGGAAAATGAAGGAAAATTTAACACACTTATCCCCCTTAATTCCCTCTTTGTGTGGGTTTTGTTGAGCTACCTATGAAATTTCAGGGGACGTGGGAGAAGTTGATGTCCAATAATTTATCAGTGGGATCTTCCAATTTTTCGTTTTTTCTAATGAGGAGATAAGATGTCCTATTTATTATAAAATATTAAACCCTAGGTAAAGTACCATTCCCACGTAGGTCCACAGTGTAGGATCCTGGTTATGAGTGTCATGTTCCTTGGGTCTTCATAGGGTAGTTGTGTGGCCTTTGTGATGTGTAGGGGTTTTCACACGTAGGTTCATTTGTGAAAGTCTATTGACTTTCATTAAGGATCTTTATCATTTTAACATGACCAATATTCTCTTTATAATCTTTTCATCCTCTTTATTAGTAATGAGTGTCTACATCCATTAACATTATTTTTTCAATAATCAAAATAAATTTATTTTAAAACTAAATTATATATTTTTATAATTTTAAATTGAAAAAATAATCAACGCTTTTGGAATCACCAAAATAATATCAGTTTAATATCTTTTTTAATTCTCCATGAAATGATTATTTTAAATTTAATAGTACAATATAATTGTTTCATAATTATCATTCCGTTATCAAATCATTGGTATAAGAGTATAATTTTCTAATTTATGAAACCATTTTAAAAAAAATATGTATTTTATAAATTATATTATCAATGAATATAAATAAATTTGGTTTAAAATAAGTATCATTTTAGAATTTATGTGATATTTTCTCAATAATATTGCATCAATACATTATTCATATATTATTTTAAATTGAATTTGTATCTCTTTTTAAAAAAAATTCAAAATGAAATGGATTTTAAATTTCAAATTACTATGTATAATTTACATAATGAGGGATATTTTTATTCATAAAAGATAAGTTACATATAGCGACCCTAGACCTATAATACCGAATCAAGTTTCTTACTTTATTTCATTGGAATAAGACACAAGGAATGACATCCTAAAGGATTAAATTGTCTAGTAGTATTGGTAAAATAGATTCATACTTATATCTAGAATTACATTTGAATAAAAAAATTACAACAATATTTTTTTTATAATATTGTTATTAACTCTATAATTTTCTTTCATATTAATCATAATAAAATTAATGAATTTTTTAAAAAAAAAACAAGGGTGAGCTCAAATGATTCGTAAGATTTCTGTACAATGAAATGTATAACATGTTAAGAAGAATACGCAATATTAAATTGTAATTAACTGAACACACCTTCCATGTATTCAATAAAATGAATACGATAATTACATTAATAATGATCAATAAGGATAGATAAATAATTAATCACACATTCAAATTGAAAAAATAATAATAATGAATAGATAACTAATAATCTAAATGGAATGGTAAATAATTGAACACGTTCCATTAAATCAAAAAATAATAATGAAATTCATCTATAGTTGATATCATTGTGAAAACTCAATGGATACTACAAATTGATTTCTTAAATAAGTAATTGGTTAATAATTGGATATAATGTTCTTATGAATTATTATACATATACCATTGTTACCTTTCATTAGATGGTTTAAAATTATATGTAAAACCCTATTTAATTCAATCATACTAATTTGTCTCTTGAGACCTACAAATACATTGATTGGATATATAATTTTTGGCCCGCCCATCACAAAATTTATAAATCATTCCTCCTTTATTGAATAATCTATTTTATTCATGAAAAATGTGCATTATAATAAAAAATATCTATTGAGTTTGGATTTAAAAATAATTCCATAGATAAAACCATATCATTAAATGTATAACACAGCATGTATAAATTATATGTTACTTTACCAAACCTCATATCCAGGATATATAATTTGGATATTTATAGTAATTTTAATGTCCAATGATCGCATGAATGTTAATTATTCATGCAGATATTAACAAATAAAAAAAAGAATCCAGAAAGTGAATGTTAATACTTTATTTTGTCAAGATGATCACAGACCATCCATATATTGAATAAGAGTGGTATAAATACAAAATATAATAATTGGTGTGCAATTAAAGGTTTTTTGTCATTGAGGAATACAAATACCACAAAAAATCATTAAAACACTATAGAAGAAAATATAAGTTTCATTTTGAAAATAACGTTTTAACTCTAGAACACCAAAAACGTTGAAAAATAATTATATTTTAAAATAATATCTAAAACATATATGTAATATTTAAACAATTGAGTGTTTGTGGTTGAAGGAAATTATAAACATGTTGATTATGTTAAAACAATATTTTTTCTCATTTTTTGGCTGAAACCCAAATGGGTCTTGTCTTGATGACAACCTAAAGATTCATTTAAATTATTTAAAAAATTTATAATTGGAAAAAATTTATGTAATAACTCATTTTGAAAATTATAAAACCATTTTATAAATTTTATTAGAAAACACGGTTTTGGAAGAAAATTAATTTCGGAACGAAGAAGAAAATGAAGTTGGATTATATGAAAACATTTTTCAATAATTTTAAGTACCAATGATTATTAAAATGGTACTATTTCAGGAAATATTTTATGAATAATCCTATGATAAAAAAATAAAATGGTTTTATTAGGAAATGGGGAAAGAATATACTTCAATTGAAATTAGATAATAAAAAATCTTGGTTAGATTGAAATTTTAAAATAAACACTTATAATGATCATACTGTTGGTATGATCATTGACTAATGAATTTATTATGTGTCTCAAATGTAAAAAAACATTAAAAATTGTTTATACACCATAATTTATTAAAAATTAAATAGACAAATAATTATAGAATATCAAAGGGAAAAAATAAGTAATATAACCCAATGAAAGAAATTGATTAATGAAATTCATAACCACATGTTAATTTTAATGTCAAATTACCTTACAATAAATGACTCAAATTGAAATATAAAATAAGATGAATAATGTATTAATAATTATATTAAATGTTATAGTGGCTATATTTACACCATATAAATGCAATTATGTGATTGACATTACAATATGCATCATTGAAAAGAAATTGAGACAAAGATCCCAACTAAGACAACATTATGGTTAAACATGATTAAACCATTTTTATAGTGGTTTTAAAATTTTATTATCATGTAAAATAATTTTTTAAATATTTATAATATCATATATTATCCTTTTATAACATTTTTTTACCCTTTAATTAATAATCATTCCTTACTTTCATTGTTTCATGTGTCAATTGCCTAGTATTCTCATTAAGGATTTGTAATGAAAGATCAAGTTTATATGAAAATTAAATCATTTCATATATATATAGTAATAATAATGAAATAATTACAATAATTATACATCAATTATACATTTAATACCAACCTTGAAATTAGTTTTGGATATATATTGTTCATTATAATCATGGAGATGGTAGGTTGTACGTACTCTTAAATTACGTTTCCATATTCCAACTATAAATATAGAAATAAGGAATGTAATTTTTCATGTTTAAATAATTATAATAATATCATATATAACATATTATTTCTTTAAATATATTTTTTATCATCCATTTGGTTTGGTGATGAAAAAGCAGTCACATCACTTCATCAACCCTGTAATACACACATACAGGAGTGATGTTATCATCATTATGTGTGTTAAAAGGTAATAAATAAATTGTTATATTATATTTTTTCAATTATAGTTATTTCATTAATATCATAATTATTTCTTTCATACAACATATATTCTTTAAATTTATCCTTGTTATGTTCTATGTAAAGAATTACTGAAAAAAGAATGGCATTGCTTTACGAGGTGGTAGTGTGGCGTACACCCAAGTGAGGTTATTGTTCCTTATATAGAATGGATTGAAATTATATATATATGTGTGTGTGTGTTTGTGTGTGTGTGTGTGTGATATCATGAACCCATAGGTAAAATATGTTATGAATATTTTTAAATATATATATACTTCATATCCATCATCATAACCAACCGTGAGAGGTGGTAGTGTAAATCGAATGACATCGATTTGTGAGGTTGTAGTCCAACGTACACACGAATGATGATTTCATAATACATTTGATTGTAGTGAAGATGGTTATAGGTAATGAATTTTATATAACATCATATCAATATATTTAATATAATGAGTTTTTCATATCATCATGGTTTAATAATAATTTATGGTTATGGAGGAAGTAATAATATAAAATCTCTCATTGAATAATGTTACCTCTTATTTAAATAACCTCCTTAAGTTTTCATCTAAATCCATAATTGGTTGGATTTAAGCCCCAAATATTTGTACTAGGATGATGTTAAGTAATTTTGGAAGTTATTTGGGATTTAAAGTTCTAGGAAAAATATGGTTTTATGATGTGAAAAAGAGAGGACATGTGTAAACTTTTATAATTAAGGTGAGTGGCCCAATTATTAATTTTAAACGAAAAAATATGAACCCACAATATCAATTGAAAGAGTGTATAAAATAGATTATTATAGATCAATAGACATTAAAATGTCAAAATATGTCCATAAAAGATATTTTATTATAAGTTTTTAGTTCATTTTAACCCTTAACATTATAGTTTAATCCCACATTAATCCAGTTTTTACCTTAATCAATTTAAAACAATTTTTTTGTTTTAACAAATAATTTTCATCAATAATGATTTTTATATAATTAAATATTACTAACTATTATTATTCCAAATATTTAATCCATTTTTAAAATTTTCATTCACATTAGGGGAAAATTTTAATTTAAAATTAACCCACAAACAAAAAAAAGAAAGGGGGATTTCAAAGAGGAAATATACAAATGTTAACAAAGTTTTTATATCAAAATTAAATTAAAAAATGATTACAATAACATTAATTGTATTAATAGAGATATTATTGAACTAATACTTCTTTAGAACCAATTTATAATAATATTTAACTTTATAAATATCAAAAATGAAATTTAATTTTTCCATTAAAATTCATTATTTCATACTCTTCATCAAAAAATGAAACATTTTAAAAAAACAAAAAAAAATTCACTCTAATCCGAATTTTATATTACAATTCCAAAAATTAAGTTAATTTTTGAAATAAATGTTATAAAATTGTTAAAAATTAATTTTAAATTATGCATGAAAATGGTGACTATAGTGTCTTTTTGTGAAAATACAGTTTTTTTGAAAGCTTTTTTCCATTAAATGATTCTTATTTTAATTATAATAAATAGAAAACTAATGAATTTATTTTACTTGTGTAATAAATATATCTTCTATAAATTTTTTAATATTATTTCACTCTAATTTAATATCTAGGATATTGTAGTATACAATATTATAGTACAATTAGACTCAATTTTTCATATTCCTCAGGATATTGAAGTGGTTAAATGGAATGAAATATATTTCATGGGTTTTTTAAATATAGTGATTCATGTATCAACTTCTATGTAATAAAATGTAATTTTTTTATAATTTTTGGGTGTTTCATTCTCCCCACATAAAAAAATTATTTCCTCACTATTTAAGATTTCTCTCCATAATCAACGGTTTGACATTTAGGAATACCATTTCTGAAAAGAAAAAATTATAAAAAGACTAATTAAATATCCACTTATTAATAGATAAAGGGATTTCAAAATGTTATATGAAATAAAACTAAACTAGGTTTATATGTTGTTGAAAATAGGTGGATAGTGAAAATATTTACATGAAAGAAAATCATAAATAATTATAGAGAGTGATAGAGGTCATTGATCATAAGAGATTGGTAAATTGAATTATAAGGATATTAAAACCATATATTAAATACTATTTAATAGTACATTTTATTTATCAAATATTATGTAATATTATAGGATTTTTTTCATGTTACTTTTCTGGAAGTTAGGGAAATATTTTACTATCCATTAATATAAAGAAACATAATTACCTGATACATTTTTATTTCAAAATCACAATTTCAACCTTCATATGGTCTTCGATCAATTTTTGATTCATCACATACTCAAATAAATGAATATCCAAAATGAATTTTTTAACTCCCAAAGTAATCAAATTAACTTTTAACAAAATTTAAGATCCATATATTTCTACTAAAAATCATTATTCTTGGAAGACAACCATCACACTAAATATAAAATGGGTTTTTAATAATTTTAACTCACATTCAATCCTAAATTCATAAACACATGGTGTTATCAATAAATATTATTTTAATAAAGACATATATTCTTCTAAAATTTAATAAAATCCTTAGCTATTTCATAACTCTAGTCACCAAAATAACATTCTCCAAAATATAGATATAATTTAATTCTTGAATCCCAATATATAAATAATTAACCTATATTCTTTTAACATAATTTTATCCTTGGTCTATGGGATAACCTTTAGTTGATCAAATTGACTAAGATAATTCCCATGTTCCCCACATTTCAGACAATAAACTATAATTGGATCCCTATAATGATATTTATTTCCATATATCATACTCATCATTTCCCCCCAAATAATTATTTTCTTTCTTAGCCTCTTGTCCACATGTATAAAATTTTTCCTTTCATTTGAGACACATTATTGAGTGTTTGTTTCCACATTTCTCACATTATAGAGATAATTCCTTCATTCATTTGATGTTTCCACCACAAAATATCTTACTAAACTCTCATTATCTTTTTTGTGAGTTCAAGAGTTAGTTAAGGTATAGGTTGTTAGTTATATTTTAGGATAAATTATTAGGAATAAGAAAGATATATTTCACCAATATCATAACCCTATTTCATTTATCATGGTCCCAAAATTTTCATTCATAGTCAATGTTGACATGATTCCTTTGGGTTCCAATCATTGAATAAAACCAGAAATCATATTGTTAGGATCAATAATCATAGTGTGAAAACCATATAATTTATTATAAGATTTATAAATCGTGAATAAATTTTTTTCAAACCAAGAATCCTTACGTTTAACATCGGAATTTCATTTTTGTTATCTGTTCAATTCATTCACAATGTTTTATAAATAAAATTTCAATTGACCCAAGAATATCCCTTGGGAGTGTCAAACTAAGAGAAAAGTAAGGCCCACAATCATGTACCATGTGATGGAAGGGTTTATCCCAATATTCCCTTTTTTGAGTAATTACTCCTAGGTTTTTATATTGAAAAACTATATCCATTTTTTATAGATACAAGTATGTTTTTTCTACAAAAAACCCACATGATATAATCCTTACCAAAAATTTAATATGTTACTCTATACTTCTATTCAATTTCAATTATAGAATTATGTTATTTAATCATTTTATTACATAATATAGTTACCACATTTTTCCATTAAACATACTCTAATAAATATAGTAGAGAAACCTGAACTAGTATCCAAAAACTGTTGTCTTACTTTATTACATTGGAATAAGATACAAGGAATCAGATCATGAAGGAACACATAGTTTATTAGTATTATAAAACTAGACATATACTTGATTAATTTTTTTAAAATTGTAAAAAAACTCCTACATATTTTTTAGAATATAATTATCCTCTCTTATAAATCCTAGCATATCATTCATGGTACAAATTATGGATTCCTAATAAAGGAAAAAATAAGGGAGAGATTAAATTCTCAGTTAGGGCTCCGTACAATGGAAGATAGCATGAATAAATAATCATAAACAATACAGAAATGTAATAACTAAATTCACATTCCATCTAATCAGTGATATGAAAATATTAATTATAAAGGTAATAATAAATATGGAAAGGTAAATAACTAAGAACACGTGTCATTTAAATAACATGACTATCATGAATTTATAGGGTGTAATAAATATGGAATGATAAATAACTTTACACATTCCATCCAATCAATAAACTAATAATTAAATAAATCCAAATATAATATCAGTGATTAAATATCATGGATAACAATAAATTTATTTTTCATGAAGTAAATGCTTAATTAATTGATGTCATGATTTTGAAAATCATGATACCACTACCTTTATGAACATTCCCAAGATTGTATAAAAATACATGTAAATTTTTTTAATCTATGTATACTGATATATCTCATGAGTCCAATTAATGCATGGATGAGCTATGTAACTCTAGCCCCCACCAATCCCTTCCCATACAAAGAATTACTCATATATCAAATAAGTGTTTTGTTGTACTCATCATTTATTAATCATATCTTAATGATCACAAATCTCAATCATAATTGCACATCTTGTTAATGATCTCAAATCTTAATAATAATTACCCATCTTATCATTAGTCACAAATATCACATATCATGTTACTCATATGTATTTATGATTCAAGTTATCTTATACTTTATTATGGTTAAGATCAATCCATTTTATGCATATTACTATTTACATTTGAGCACAATTATTTTCCTAAGTACAAGACACTGTGAAGATTGCCACAGTCAAACAGACACCGTGAACAGAAACACTAAAGCAGACACCGTGAAGCCTAAGTCTCAGACACCGTGACCAATGAGACATTGTGACCAGGACACACCGTGAGCAAGACACTGTGAGCAACACATTGTGAGAAATACACCGTGAAAAAGAAACTGTGACTCAGACACTGTAAAGGACATATCGTGAAGGACATACCATGAAGGACATATCGTGAAGGACACACCATGACACGGAGATACCATGAGAGAGACATCGTGAAGGAGACACAGTGAAGGACGTACCGTGAAGGAGACACCATTTGCATAACCACTGTGACACCCTCTCTTAACGTTTCGGTCAATATTATTTAAATATGGCTAATGGTCATATTTTATGTTTTTAAAGAAATTAATGATATTTAATGATAGTTGTTGGTCTGTCAAGAAATTGTATCTCGTACCTATGAAAAAAGAAATCATTATATTGCTGGATCTCAGGGAATATAAGGAAGATTAAGCTGCAGTAGAAAAGATAGAATAACATACGTACGTGCAACGACTAAAGAAACACGAGTCCACTATACTGAATAGAAGATAAATCTTGAGCACAACTGAAGAACACATTGCAAGATCTTAAAAGAACTCTCATGTGTGCAATACAACACAACTGAACACATGAAGAATTAAGAGAACTTATTCACATGTGAAAGACACCAAGATGAACCACGACACTTTGTTTTTCAACTAAAAAATCAGAAAAGGACTCAGAAGAATTTCTGCTGAATCCAACGACTCCAGAGCTGCACTGCTAATCACTAAAGCTTTTTTAACCTCATTAATACTTACTCTTAGTGAATATTTGGTTTAATTTCGAGCATTGTGTGTATCCTATTTTTTTTACACACACAATGTCTCCTATGCTGAACTGGAGGATACAAAATCCTCATTCCAAACTTTTTACACCTTCTCTTGTCCCACTGAGGATAGTGTTAGAGGTTAAGTATGACCTGGACATCCTGGGTGTTGTTGTCTTTGTTTTCCCACGAAGAACAGTGGTAGAGGTCTTAGGACCTGGATAGTTTCTAAACTGTTGTTAACCCTGATCCAGGGTATGGATCAAATTTATATATAAATTTGAGAGACTAAGTCTCGGTTTGAGACTGAACCTCTTGGTTATATCTTATGTGCATTTTAGTTTATGTTTAAACTATACAATATCTAATTTATATTCTGCAGCTATCACTTGGAAATAAAAATCTATTTTATAGTTACATTGATAGTTAATCTATCACGTTTTTGTATGTTTTTTAAAGTATTAGGTTAGATTCAAAAGTTAATTAATCTTTAGATTAGATTAAATGAGAACTAATCACTCTTTGAGAACCTAACCAACCCTTTTCTTTAATACAAATTCACTACAAATTATCTTGTTATTCAATTTCGGGGATTTTAATAGAAATAATTTTTAACAGAAATTTTAATTGGAACTCAATTCACCCCCCTCTTGAGTGTCCACTCAGACCAACATTTGGTATTAGATGATTGTTTTTGTTTTTTATATTATTCAAAACATTCTATTTTTCAACTGTGAATTTAGTTTCATCTTTAAAGATTTTAAATATCTGTTAATTCTAAAGTTTATCTCTTTAAATATATTTTCTAAAATCCAGCTATGGATAATAGACTAGAAGGTGCTGCTACCAACATGCCACCTTTCTTTAATGGAAGAAGATATTCCTAGTGTAAAAATAAGATGAAAATTCATTTGGAAATTATGGGTTTTGATATTTGGACTTCTATAGAAACTCAATATAAAATTCCAGAAATTGAAAAAAAAAACCCTTTTTAGGATATTCTATAACTAGCAAAGCCTATAGAGTTTTCAATAAGAGAACCAAGTGTGTGGAAGAATATGTTCACATCAAATTTGATGAAACTAATCCACATGAACTTAAGCCTTCTCTTAAAAATCTTGAAGAATATTTGTCTGTTCTGAACCTTAATGATAAATTCAATGAACGTGCTGTAAAGAAAATTAGTTCTGAAAATATTTCAGAATATGCTCCAAATGAACCAGAACCTAGAGAAGAACCTAAATTTTCTAGTCCAACCTTTACTAGATCAACTAAGATTCTAAAGAATCGTCCTTTAGATGTTGTTGTAGGAAATCTGGATAGAGGGACACAGACTAGAGCTTCTCTTAGAAATCAGGTTGAACATCAAGCCTTCTTGTCACAGCTTGAACCTAAAAACATTGATGATGTTATTAATGATGAATGTTGGGTAATTTCTATGCGAGAAGAACATAATCAGTTTGAATGAAATAATGTTTGGAAGCTAGTAGAAAGACCCAAGGACACTTATGTCATAGGCACTAAATGGGTGTTTAGAAATGAAGTAGATGAAGCTGGAAACATAGTTAGAAAAAAGGCTAGGTTAGTTGCCCAAGGCTATAGTCAAGAAGAAGGAATTGACTATGAGGATACTTTTTCTCCCATATCCAGACTTAAAGCCATTAAAATTCTACTTTCTTATGCTGCACATCGGAATTTCAAACAATATCGAATGGATGTCAAGATTTCATTCTTAAATGGGTATATAACTAAGGATGTTTTTGTTGAACAACCCCCTGTATTTAAAAACCCTTATTTTCCTAATCATATTTTCAAATTATCAAAAGAATTATATGGTTTGAAGTAAGATCCAAGTGTCACGAACCAACCCGGGTCGACCCTGAACCGGTCAACCGAGCCGGCCCGCGACATGGCCCGAGAGGCGTTCCTGATCCTCTCGGGCTGGCGACAAGCTCCAGGGCATCAACAGAGGCTGTGGGAACGATTTCTCCCAATATAAATAAATAAGACTGCAAGATAATATAGAGCAGCACAGAAAAGATAAACCAAACGAAGTGACTAAATAGGAATAGAAGAAAAATAAAACTGACCAAACACGATGTCTGAACAAACTCCGCGCGACCTCGCGGGTCACTCTCTGACTCAACGATCAAGCGTCGCCCGAGACGAGTAGACTCAAGCTATAGCCTGCACAAACACTAAAAACAGAAAAGAACTACAAGAGTGAGTATTAAAACTCAGTAGGCTAGCCTGATATCTATTCCCAATGAACTACCTTTAAAATAAAAGAAACATCATTTCAAGTTTGAACTACAATTTATAAAAGTATTTTTTTATGAATATTCTACTTAAAAACAAAGTACGAACAATTTCCCTTAACCATTTCCAATTTTGGGTTCAATTCATTAGGTTCAATGACATTTTAGGGAAAGGGAAAGTGGTGTTTATATTTTCAAATTTATACAAAGAGGGTTAAGCACTTTCATTTGAAAACCATTTTTAGAATCCTAATAAAAATCAATTTACCACTTCACAAGAAAAAAACAATACATCAGAAACGCACAAAGTAATACACACAGCAAGGGAAATGTAGGTATGCATATGAGCATCATAATCACTACTGCAAGCAACAAAAGCTGAATAGACATGGGTGAACCTAGGAGATCGAGAATAAACCAGAAGACACCAATACATGAGAAATCATCCTTATCGACATGTCACGATGAAATCAAAATGCACAATACGCTCAACCATCCTCTCTCAGGCGGGTCAAGGGAAAATCCCATAGTAATAAACCCAATATATCCACCTACTATGGGCCACTGGTCAGAAACATAACCTACCAGTGCAGCAACCATTCTTTGAATATTCTCTCAATATGCCAAATTATCATGTCTCAAGTGTTTAAAAAAGGGGTGAGCCAACAGATGCCAAACGATCATCCAATCATATACACATATATATAAAGCACAACAGGCATCACCCCGATCCACTCCGTCGAACAACATCTTGCCTTTAAACTACTCATGTACCTGGGATCCTCTAAGCGCGGCCTCCCAAACAATCAATTAGGACCAAGGCATGAGAGTTTTCCTAATAGGGTTTTTCTCAAAACATTTTCATCTCTTTCCATAAAGTGCCAAACGGTCATTAAATACATTTCACAATCACTACTCAAAAAAAAAGTACAACTTCTTTATAGGAAAAAACCCAATTTAAAACCATTTAAAGAACCTCCAAAACACTAATTCGTAGGCTACCAACATTTTTTATAAAACCAAACCAAACCCTTTTATTTTTTTCAAAATAAACATTAAGAGCCAACCGGGCAATTTCTCAAATGATCCACGGTACTTGTGCACGCTTCAAAAGAAATCTTTTACCATTAAACCAGAACTCTATTTTATATTATGTGAATTATGTTTAAAAGCCAAACGAGCATTCTTTCATTATTGGGTGTCTGCTCGTCAAAAAAATGTTCCAAGCATCCTGTATAAAATAAACGGCTCTTTTACACTAAATAATAATTTAAAGATTAACTATCTTATATTAAAAATTAATTATCTTATATTATCTCACATTATTTAGAATTAATAAAATATTTACTTTGAACAATTAGTGTGTGCAAACAGCAGGAAATAATGTAACTTAAATTTTAAAAGCAGTGCAAAGGGGACCTACCTTGGATACACGATGCGACAACAACGCTCACTCTGAATCGGGGCGTGACGACAAGGAAACTTCAGAGGCAAGGCGTGAAGACAACGCTCGCTCGAAAACACCCTGCGTGGATCCTAAAAATCCTAAACCAACCAATAAAAAAACAACCATCAACTAAAACCCATAATCCAACAAGAGTAAGATGATAATAATAATAATGAAAATAAGAATAAGAAAAAGAATATGAATAATAAAAATTATAATAATAATGATAACAAAAACAAAATAATAATAATAATAATAATAATAATAATGATGATAATAATAACAATAATAAAATTAATAATAATAACATTAATAATAATAACAATAATAATAATAATAATAATAAGAACAACAACAATAATAATAATATGAATGATAATAATAATAATTACAATAATATGAATAATAATAATAATAATGATAATAATAACAATAATAAAATTAATAATAATAACATTAATAATAATAATAATGATAATGATAATAATAACAATAATAAAATTAATAATAATAACATTAATAGTAATAATAATAATAATAATAATAATAAAAGGAAAAATAACAATGAAATAAACATTTTGGGTTGCTGCGCACCTAACAGGAGAGGGGGGCGACGCCGGGAGTCGCCTATGGGGTGTGCGAGCTGGTCAGGTGCTGACCGGGCAGGGCAGGTCAGGTCGCTAGGAAAACAGGAGCGGCCCAGGTTTTGGCCGATGTTGGGCGTGCCGGTAATGAGAGGAGATCAGGAATTAGGGGGTGCTGCACCGAGTAGTGGGATGCCGAACGAAGAAGACGAGCAAGAGGGGAAAGAGGGGGCGCAGCTTCCGTGCGTGCTGGGTGTGCGACGACGGACAAAGGAGAGGGAGAGCTGGTTGAGTACGGGAGAAGGAGACGGGGATGGCAGGGGAGGCCAGGACTGGGTACGCTGAAACAAAAAAAAAAATAGGAGGGAGGCCAAGGGGGCTATGCGCTGCACCAGGAGGGAGGAGGGTCGGCGGGAGGCTGGCGCAGCGAAGGAGCTGGATCAGGCAGGAGGCTCGCCAGGTGGGGAAGGGTGAAGCTGGCACAGGTGGAGGTGAGCAGTGGGGTGCGGGAGATGGATGCAGGAGGTTGGCCAGGAGCTGGGGGCGCGGGGTGCGGACGGCGTGCTGGGGAGAAGCCGAGTAGGGGGGGCGATGGGTAGCAGGAGGATATGAGGAGGGATGCAGCGGGGGAGAAGAAGAAGGGGGTGGCGGCTCCTGCGGGGGAGAAGAAAAAGAATAAAAAGGGTGGGCCGCTAGGGTTAGGGGGAAAAAGAATAGAAAAAAAGAAACATAAATGAAAATAAAAGAAAAAATAATAATAATGAATAGATAAATAAATAAAGAATTAATCTATAAATATACCTCCATAAAAACCTCAATAAATTCTAATGGTAATAATAAAAATTTAGTAATATTATTAATAACAATAATCATTATTATAAACCTCATTAATAACAATAATACTAATAAAACATATGTAATAAAAATATGTGTCAAACTTTAATAATAATAATAAATGTAACCACTAATAATAAAAATAATAAATGAATCCATATACTCTTTAATAATATTAAAATTAATGAAAGGCCAAGTAATTTCATGGGCGAAACCATGCGGCGTCGCGCTCCGCCCGCGCGTCCAACGTTGTCGAACCCAAATGTGCGTTTTTTATCAAAGACCCAGAAAATTAGTCCGGGACATTCCTCGGACCCCAGAAAAAAAATTTAAAAGTCCAAGAAATCATAAAATAAAATAAACAGATAGGTCGGGTGTGACAATTCTCCCCACCATAACGCTTTTCGCCCCCAGAAAGCCACAAAACTATATAGTCTATTGATCAACACCTAAGGGTTCCACATAAACACGGTCCAACCTCTTGACCCAAGGACATCACACTGGCTACCAGCGAAACTGAACCTCATTGCCCAAAATAAATCACCAACAGAGGGAGACCCGAATGGGCTCCCCACCATAAGAACCCCACTAGCATTCGATAACGATTTAAGAGAAAACCCAAAGAGACTCATGGTGGGTCTCCCCACCATAAAGAACTATTCTACTAGCGACTAAATGGAAAAACCAGCTTAGACATGCACGAGGCCTTACTCAAGATAAAAAAAAGCACAGAAAGGATCTTTTAACCACTTACTCCCGTCCAAAAGTTGATTTGGAATGTTTGCGCAAACCAAAAATCCTTACTCCATGGGTTGGGAGGGAGGGACCAAGGATTGGTTCATTGAAACTTGGACGGAAAACTACTCATGTCCCACCGCTTAGGGATGGACACATACCAAATCCGTAACCGATTCACATTGGTGGCCCTTTTAGGGTCACTAATCCGCAACTTACATCCAAAAGGCACAGTCCCTGACATTGCACGATGGATAAGTCCTTCACGCACTGTATGGAAAGAGGAAAATTACAAAAATAGAGAAAGCAAAGTAGAAACACTAAAAATTTCTCACCGCGACGATAGAAGAACGACTTTAACCAGACTCCTTAAAATTCCACGGGGGTTCCTGACTACGCGCCGACTTCACTCTGAGACCTTTTGGCTGGAGATCTGATGGATGAAGCATCTTCTGCCTCGCACTCAGGTTCTGATAATCCCAATGAGAAACATATATCTTTTGATTTGACAAAAAGAAAGGACAATATTTTAAAATTTAAAAACATACCAGCATTGAAAGCCGAAGTTCATCAACAGACCCATGACATTCCCATACATTTCAAACCCAAAACACCATCAGTTCAACTACAACGATAAAAGATCCCTTAAACTGAAAGGAAACTTACACTAGAAACTCTGAACAAAGACCCAACAACACATTATTTCTGAGAACTTCCTCTGCGACGCTTCCTTGCAATGCCCTGAAAAAATATCCGCAAGTGACCTAAGCGTCCACATGCCTTGCAGGGCTTCAAAGTTCTTGGCCACGAGGACTTCTTGTGACCCCGCTTGCCACACTGATAACACACAACAATCTCTCGCTCCGAAGAGGTTGATGAAAGATCTTTAGGCCTCTTGATTCCATGACCTGCTCCATACACTTTCATTTTCTTACTCATCTCCTTTTTATAATCTTCACAAGTGCTCATAGGGATCAAAGGTGGGAGAACTACTTGAAGCACTCCTGCCATCGAGGCTTCGACATTAAAATCTTGTCTTTCCACATCGACAAAAAAAGTTAGGTTGGACTCTGACACCTTCGACTGTAGATCAGGGAGGATACCCACCTCGAAGCGTCGAGCCTTCATGGGGTCATTAGTGGCATACTCTCAATCATAAGGGACTAGCTCCACAAAGAGATGGAAATATTCTAACACAGATCTGTCGCCCTGCTGCAGACAACACATTTTCATCCCCTTTCTCACCCTTTCTTCCTCAGAGAAATACTGGCGAACGAAAAAAGCATTGAAGAACTACCAAGTAATCTCTTGACAGGGATTGTTCCGAGACACTGACTTCCACCACATCCACGGTGAACCTTCAAGCATGAAGGTCGCAAATTTGACCTTCAACGACTCGGGAAACTCAATGAGGTTAAAGTCCCTTTCAATCATCTGCATCCACTCCTCAACTACGGAAGTTTCTGCTTGACCATAAAATAGAGGTGGATCTAGCTTCCGAAACTCTAGCATAAAATCCTTAGGTTGATCAACCGCATTACGATCACCCATCGAAACTTCAAAAGGATAACTGCTAGACAAGGAAAAGTCAAAAACCCAATCAAGGCCAACTCAATGAGTGAATAAAAACCTCGAAATCAAACATTGCATCGGTGATAAGTTCAAAAGACAAGAAAGCAAGTTATCAGAACATCAAAACTTTTCTCTTTGAAAACATCTTTAATTTAAAACAAGCTTAGTGAGTTAATCCCTCGCCATTGGCATTCTTTAGAGTCTCACTCACATGCTTGTATCCGTGCCACCCCAAACATCCATTCACCATACCAAAAAACCTTCCACATTTCCAACATACCGATGTGCATGTGAGCACTCATAGGAACACCAAGGCCAAAACAAAGAAACATCATTTTCCAAAAACAAATCATTCTTAACACTTATTTTAAAACAACCCACAAATTAAGAATGTCATTTCAAACAAACATTTTTTTTCAAAACCCATTTTTTTATTCAAATTAGAACCACTCTCAGAAGTCACAAGATACCCAAAACATCTTAAAAAGGGAACTAGTGTCATTGGGTGACATGACCATATGGTTGGCGGCCATATGCCAAACACGTCACTAACACAAAGAGCCTTCTTAGACCATTCCCTTAGCTCTGCATGGCTTGACAGGCTGTGCGGGTTAGGAGGACTAGTGGCCCAAACTCCCTCTGTCGTATCCCAGTCACAAAACCTTTCCATAAAAACCCAAATAAAAAAATTAAACTGGACTTCCCATGGAAACCTGAGGATCAGTACGGGAAAGAGTTCGTGACGCTCTTCCCCCACCTACCCCTCGAGTCCCAACAATCCTACTCTGTCTACCTAGACATCCCAAAAAAAAGGTAACTCTGAAAAGTGAGGTCTGCTGAGAACCAACCTACCTCTGATACCATTTTTTCACGAACCAACCCGGGTCAACCCTGAACCGGTCACCTGAGCCGGCTTGCGACATGGCCTGAGAGGCGTTCCCGATCCTCCCGGGCTGGCGACAAGTGCCAGGGCATCAATAGAGGCTGTGGGAACGATTTCACCCAAGATAAATAAATAATACTACAAGATAATACAGAGCAGCACAGAAAAGATAAACCAAACGAAGTGACTAAATAGGAATAGAAGAAAAATAAAACTGACCAAACATGACGTCTGAACAAACTCTGTGCGACCTCGCGGGTCGCTCTTCGACTCAACGATCAAGCGTCGCCCTAGGTGAGCATACTCAAGCTATATCCTGCACAAACACTAAAAACAGAAAAGAACTGTAGTCGTGAGTATTAAAACTAAGTAGGCTAGCCCGATATCTATTCCCAATGCACTACCTTTAAAATAAAAGAAACATCATTTCAAGTTTGAACTACAATTTATAAAATTATGTTTTTATGAATATTATACTTAAAAACAATTTACGAATCATTTCCCTTAACCATTTCCAAATTTGGGTTCAATTCATTAGGTTCAATGACATTTTTGGGAAAGGGAAAGTGGTGTTTATATTTTCAAATTTGTACAAAGGGGGTTAAGCACTTTCATTTGAAAACCATTTTTAAAATCCTAATCAAAATCAATTTACCACATCCCATGAAAAAAACAATACATCAGAAATGCACAAAGTAATACACACAGTAAGGGCAATGTAGGTATGCATATGAGCATCATAATCACTACTGCAAGCAACAAAAGCTGAATAGACATGGGTGAACCTAGGAGATCGAGAATAAACCAGAAGAAACCAATACATGAGAAATCATCCGTATCTACATGTCACGATGAAATCAAAATGCACAATATGCTCAACCATCCTCTCTCAGGCAGGTCAAGGGAAAATCCCATAGTAATAAACCCAATATATCCACCTACTATGGGCCACTGGTCAGAAACATAACCTACCAGTGCAGCAATCATTCTTAGAATATTCTCTCAATATGCCAGATTCCCATGTCTCAAGTGTTTGGAAAAGGGGTGAGCCAACTGATGCCAACCGAGCATCCAATCATATACACATATATATAAAGAACAACAGGCATCACCCTGAGCCACTCCGTGGAACAACCTGTTGCCTTTAATCTACTCACGTACCTGGGAGCCTCTAAGCCTGGCCTCCCAAACAATCAATTAGGACCAAGGCATGAGAGTTGTCATAAGAGGGGTTTTATCATAACATTTTCATCTCTTTCCATAAAGTGCCAAACTGGCATTAAATACATTTCACAATCACTACTAAAAAGGTACGACTTCTTTATAAGACAAAACCCAGTTTGAAACCATTTAAAGAACCTACAAAACACTACTTCGCAGGCTACCAACATTTTTTATAAAACCAAACCAAACCCTTTTATTTTTTTTCCAAATAAACTTTAAGAGCCAACCGGGCAATTTCTCAAACGGGCCAAGGTACTTGTGCACGCTTCAAAAGAAATTTTTTATCATTACACCAGAACTCTATTTTATATTCCGTGAATTATGTTTAAAAGACAAACGAGCATTCTTTCATTATTGGGTGCCTTCTCGTCAAAAAAATGTTCCAAGCATCCTGTATAAAATAAACGGCTCTTTTACACTAAATAACCATTTAAAGATTAACTATCTTATATTAAAAATTAATTATCATATATTATCTCACATTATTTAGAATTAATAAAATATTTACTTTGAACAATTAGTGTGCACAAACAGCAGGAAATAATGTAACTTAAATTTTGAAAGCAGTGTAAAGGGGACCTACCTCGGATACACGACGCGACAACAACGCTCACTCAGAATCGGGGCGCGACGACAAGGAAACTTCATAAGCAAGGCACGACGACAACGCTCGCTCGAAAACGCCCTGCGCGGATCCTAAAAATCCTAAACCAACCAATAAAAACACAACCATCAACTAAAACCCATAATCCAACAAGAGTAAGATGATAATAATAATAATGAAAATAAGAATAATAATAAGAATATGATTAATAAAAATTATAATAATAATGATAACAACAAAAAAATAACAATAATAATAATAATAAAAATAATAAAACTAATAATAATAACATTAATAATAATAATAATAATAATAATAACATTAATAATAATAAAAATAAGAATAATAATAATAATAATAATAATAACAACAAAAATAATAATATGAATGATAATAATAATAATAATAATAATATGAATAATAATAATAATAATAATAACAATAATAACATTAATAATAATAACATTAATAATAATAATAATAATAATAATAATAACAATAATAACATTAGTAATAATAACATTAATAGTAATAATAATAATAATAATAATAATAAAAGTAAAAATAAAAATGAAATAAACATTTCGGGTTGCTGTGCACCTCACAGGAGAGGGGGCGATGTCGGGAGTCGCCTATGGGGTGTGCGAGCTGGTCGGGTGCTGAGCGGGCAGGGCAGGTCGGGTTGCTGGGAAAACAGGAGCGGCCCGGGTTTTGGCCGATGTTGGGCGTGCCGGTAATGAGAGGAGAGCAGGAATTAGGGGGGTGATGCACTGGGTAGTAGGAGGCCGAACGAAGCGGACGAGCAGAAGGGGAAAGAGGGGGCGCAACTTCCGTGCATGCTGGGTGTGCGACGACGGACAAAAGAGAGGGAGAGCTAGCTGAGTGCGGGAGAAGGAGACGGGGATGGTAGGGAGGCCAGGACTGGGTATGCTGAAATAGAAAATAGGAGGGAGGCCAAGGGGGCTACGTGCTGCACCAGGAGGGAGGAGGGTCGGTGGGAGGCTGGCACAGCGAAGGAGCTGGATCAGGCGGGAGGCTTGCCAGGTGGGGAAGGGTGAAGCAGGCACAGGCGGAGGTGAGCAGTGGGGCGTGGGAGCTGGATGCAGGAGGTTGGCCGGGTGCTGGGGGTGAGGGGTGCGGACAACGCGTTGGGGAGAAGACGAGTAGGGGGGCGATGGGTAGCAGGAGGAGATGAGGAGGGATGCAGCGGGGGAGAAGAAGAAGGGGGTGGCGGCTCCTGCGGGGGAGAAGAAAAAGAATAAAAAGGGTGGGCCGCTAGGGTTAGGGAGAAAAAGAATAGAAAAAAAAAAGAAACATAAATGAAAATAAAAGAAAAAAATAATAATAATGAATAGATAAATAAATAAAGCATTAATCTATAAATATACCTCCATAAAAGCCTCAATAAATTATAATGGTAATAATAAAAAATTAGTACTATTATTAATAACAATAATCATTATTATAAACCTCATTAATAACAATAATACTAATAAAACTTATGTAATAAAAATTTGTGTGAAACTTTAATAATAATAATAAAAGTAACCACTAATAATAAAAATAATAAATGAATTCATATCCTCTTCAATAATATTAAAATTAACGAAAGGTGAAGTAATTGCATGGGCGAAGCCACGCGGCGTCGCACTCCGCCCACGCATCCAACGTTGTTGAACCCAAATGTGCGGTTTTTATCAAAGACTCAGAAAATTAGTCCGGGACTTTCCTCGGACCCCAGAAAAAAAAAATTAAAGTCCAAGAAATCATAAAATAAAATAAACACACAGGTCGGGTGCGAAAATTAATGTGACAACTGGGCCCCAGTGACAGCCCAACCACCCCTCCTTAACATGGTTGTCGGGTCCTGGCCCACCAGGTACCACCAGTTGCCCCTGCAGACGCATGGGGCCCACCCCAGGGTCCACCCACATGCCTGAACGGGTCATCTGACTAATGATAGTTCCCACAGGCCAACACATGTCCTTTCTAGTGTTCTTTGTCCTCACTCACACATACCCTGAGAAACTTCCCAGGAGGTCACCCATCTTGATCACTACTCTAGGCCAAAGCACGCTTAACTGTGGAGTTCTAATCAAATAGGCTCTCGAAAAGGAAGTTGCACCATGTTGACATGAGTCATATCATTTAGTCATTTAACCCTTTATCATTTGGGGATGTTACAATCACCCCCCCCCCCTTTAGAGCACAACGCCCTCGTTGTGGGCCCTACATCTCAACCCAGGCAGTGCACCGCACTTAAGGCTGGGTTCCTCCTCTGATACCAAATGTGACAACCGGGCCCTAGTGACAGCACAGCCACCCCGCCTTAACAGGGATGTCGGGTCCTGGCCCACCAGGTACCACCAGTTGCCCCTACAGACACATGGGGCCCACCCCAGGGTCCAACCACATGCCTGAACGGGTCATCTGACTAATGATAGTTCCCACATGCCAACACATTTTCTTTCCAGTGTGTTTTGTCCTCACTCACACACACCCTGAGAAACTTCCTAGGAGGTCACCCATCCTGATCACTACTCCAGGCCAAGAATGCTTAACTGTGGAGTTCTAATCAGACAGGCTCCTGAAAAGGAAGGTGCACCTTGTTGACATGAGTCATATCATTTATTCATTTAACCCTTTATCATTTGGGGATGTTACACCAAGAGCTTGGTATGATAGATTAAGTACTTTTCTAATTTCTAAAGGTTTTACAAAAGGAATAGTTGATCCTACTCTTTTTATAAAACGAATTTGTAAAGATGTCTTAGTTGTTCAAAATTATGTAAATGATATTATTTTTGGATCATCAAAAAATTCATTATGTGTTTATTTTTCTAAAATGATGCAAAATGAATTTTAAATGAGTTTAATGGGTTAACTAAAATTCATTCTTGGATTTCAATTCATTCAAAATAATGATGGAATTATTTTGACTAAAAGTATGTATACTATAGATCTTCTAAAACATTTTTGATTGGATAACACTAAAAGTAGTGACACTCACATGAGTACCACCTGTAAGTTGGATCTTGATGAAGATGGAAAATCTGTTGATCAAACCACTTATAGAGAAATGATTGGAAGTTTACTCTACTTAACTGCTAGCCATCCTGATATTATGTTTTGTGTGTGTATGTGTGCTCGTTTTCAAGAAAACCCTAAAGAATCGTGTTTAAATGATGTAAAGAGAATTTTCAAATACCTCAAGCATTCTCCAAATCTTGGACTGTTTTATCCTAAAGGAAAATCATTTGAACTAGTTAGTTATTCTGATGCTGATTTTCTTGGATGTAAGTTAGATAGAAAAAACACCTCTAGAACATATCACCTTTTAGGCAAGTCACTAGTATCATGGTGTAGTATGAAACAAAATTCTGTTGCATTATCTACTGCAGAATCTGAATACATAGCTGCTGGAAGTTGTTGTGCATAAATTTTGTGGTTGAAACACACTTTACTAGACTATGGATATCAATTCAGACATGTCCCAATAAATTGTGACAACACAAGTGATATTAACATTTCAAAAAATCTTGTTTCACATTCTAGGACAAAACCTATTGATGTAAGACATCACTTTTTGAGGGATCATTATCAAAAAGGTGATATCACTTTGGAATTCATTGGTACTGAATATCAACTTGCTAATATATTCACTAAACCATTAAATTCTGAGAGATTAGATTAAATCATACATGATCTTGACATGATCTATCATAAATAGATATCTTACTGGTCTTACCATTTAATATTTTAATAAATTACTTTAATGTTTCATGCTCACTGTTTCTTGGTTACTGTCTCATGCTTACGGTCTCACAGTTAACACTTAGTGTTCACGGTCTGACACTCATTGTCTCACTGTGACTGAACAGTTTACTCATTGTCTCACCGTAACTGAACAATTTACTCACTGTCTTACCATAACGACCTCTTATCCTCACACCATAACGAATAATCACGGTCTCACCATGAAGATTATTTATTTTAACCTGTATCGCGGTAATTTTTATTTCACCGCTATTTCCTTTCCCGTGTTTTTATTTTTATGACTCTTGACATTCCAAAATGATAAAATCTAAGGGTTTCACTCAATTCCTCACCCGAACTCTCTCCTAAACCTTCTCAACCTTGAAAACCTTCTCTTCTTCTCTCTCACCCGAATCTTAATTGGATGCTAAGGATGAATCATCAATCTTCACCCTCATATGAGAAGCACCGGTCTATGAAATAGAAGTGGACACCAAAGATTGCACTCAAAGGACCCATGAATCCTAAGCTAGTAAGTCGTATTACTTCTACTGAGAAGGAAATCTTCCCTGAGTGGCTTTTTTCCAGAAAGTCTTTAGTCCTGAAAGTATTAAGAGAACAAGTATGGATCGAAAGGTTCTCTATACAAGATAGACTTATTTACTCGAGGTTTGTTTCACAGTTCTATAAATATGTAATGTTTTCCTTTAATGCTGGAGAATGCTATATGGAAATAAGATGGATCAATAGACAAAAATGCTCATTCTCTTCGAGGCTATGAGCCGCATGCCTAAGGATTCCTCATGAAGGGATTTGTGGTGATTATCAAAGAGACCCTCCTCCTAAAACTGACATCTTTGACCTAGAGAATGCCTTAGAAATTATAACTGGAAATGGCACCAAGAGAAGCGCCATAGCAGCTGAATTGGATGGAGAGACAAGGTTTTGGTTTAAGTTTGTTCATAATTTGATTATCCCAAGTAAAGGAGACATTGCTATTTTGAAGTATCAGGGTGTATTTATGATTCATCTGATGAAAAATGTCCATAAGATAAATCTGTGAAAATATGTCATTCACCACATGTGTGAATTGATTAGGGTCACTTCCAAATCCACTTTCCTGTTTTACTCAAGGATTATTTCCACTATGTTAGTTTCCAAGGGTGTAGTTGGACCTAATGATGAAAATATTGTGGATTTTGAATACTTTTTATCCAATCCTACCATCAGAAAGATGAAGATCAACTGGAAACCCTGGAAGAAGCGGTGGGTTAAAGATAATGAAAAGGTTTATGAAAATTTCAATCCTCTTGACTATCCTACAAGTCATAAGAACATTATTGATCTTGGTTTGGAACCAGATGAGGTGGTTGAGTATCCATAAGAAGAAGAAAAGGCAGCTAGAGTACCTCATAGAGAAGAGGCTGAAATACCTCAAGGGGAAGTAGCTCCTATTGAGAAAGAAAGGACTGTTGTTCCTACTGATGTTTCAAGAGAAGAGGATGTTGTTGAAAAAGAAAGGATTGTTGGTCCTTATGTTGTGGTTGAATAAGAAGCACCTCCTACCCATGATAATCATGAAACTCAATCTGAAGCTGTAAGAGAGTTAGTTGTTTCTGAATCTGAGAAGCAAGCAATGGATGAGACAGATCCTGTTGAAGAAGAACTCCCTGCTGAAAATGAAGAAAGTTTGGAAGCTCTACCTGAGAAACAATCTATTCCCAAGTACATACCTCTGCTGAAGAGTGGATGTAAATTTCCTTTCAATTGGTAGGGCAGGAAATGGATGCGGAGATTAGAGATGATCTTGTTCCTGAGACTCAAGAATCTGAAATGGAAGAACATTTTGAGGGGGAGGAACCTCAAAATCATGAGTTTGATGAAGCTGAGACTGGTGATGCATCTCCACCAACTGAGTCATACTGTTTGTATACACGATATGAATTCCCCAGATTCTATGATATGAGTTAATCACAACAAGTGACTACATCTGGGATTGACCTTTCTTCTTTGTTTCAACTGAAGTCAGTCACACACCCTGAACCTCAACCTCAACCTCAACCTGAATCAGAATCTGAAACTGACTCAGAACCGTAACCAGACCCTGAACCTACCCATGGACCACTTTCTTTACCTGAATCCTTACCTAATCAACAATATTTTCTAAGTAAAGAATATTTGAATGTGTTTGGAGAGGCTATCTTAGCTGGAGTTGATAAGATTATATCCTCTCAATCTCATCCTATGACTCAACTAAGTCAAGATGACACCTCGATTATTTTGGAAAATAATTTTCTTCATATTCAACCCAAAATGATCCATGAAATTCAAGAGGTAAGGGTTGAAAATAATTTTCATAGTGTTGATGTTGAAACTCTGAAAGGTATGGTTGAAAACCTCCAGCAAGAACTACATTCCAAATCAGAGCCTGCTCCTGCTCCTGCACCTGTTGTTGTTTCTCCTGAACCTACTATTTCCAAAATTTCTCGAGACATTGGGTCCCAAATGCATACCTATCTATTATCTTTTGATGAAAAGATTGTATAAAGGCACACAAAGATGTTTCAAAGCATGAGATAACTAGTGTAGAACTTAGATAAACTGACAGATGAATACATTGGATGTCTTCAAAAGGTATTGAAACAGCTCAAAGTTCTAACCGAAGCTTTCAAGTCTTCTCCTTCCTCTGGTCAGACCTCCACAACCTATTTGGATGATTCTCTGCTCATATCATTAATCAAGGAAGAAATTCAGAATGCCTTCAGTGGTTTTGACTTCTCTCCTTTATCTGAAGATGTTAAGAACAGTGATCGAATACTTCACTTGGTTCAAATTCATTCCAATATTGCCAATGATACTCAACAGGAGATCACTTAGAAGATATATTTCTATCTCACCCATATTTTATCCAAATCTGATATGACAAATCACTTTAAGTATCTTGTGGAAAATTTGAAGATACCTCCTATGACTCAGGGTTTCAAAACTCAAGTTCAGAAGCTCATTGAGTTCACCAGATTGTTAGAAAAATTCATGGAGAATAAAGATGATTTTGAAAAGGCTATGAAATATGAAGGAGAAATTATCATGGACTTCATCAACCTTATGAAGCCCTATCTCCATGTCCAAATTACTGCAATAGTTTCTCCAGCGGCTGCCCCTCTTAGACCTGGACTACTTGCTTTAGCCTCCAATGCCATGTCGGTTAACCAAGATCTAACTCAGATCATGCCAGTCATTCTTGATCAGCCACTGATGAGATACTCTACAGCTCCATCTTTGGCTCCCTCAATCTTTGAAGTTCAACCTTTACCTTCTTTGTCAACCACCTCTACGCCTTCTCCCACATCCACAACTGATAAAGGCAAAGGGAAGGCCAATCCCTGAAAAATCTCAGTGACTACTTTCTTTTTGATGGGGATGTCTTTGATCGTTTATTGTTTGTAGTTCTACTATATGGTGTATTCAGAACCTTTTTAATGACATATGAACTGTTTGTTCTCTACTATTTCTAATTTTTGATAATCCCAAAAGGGGATAAATAGTGATGTGTTATTCTAGAATATGTTATTCTATATGTTACTTTCTCTGCAGTTTCATTTAACTTCTACTTTACCTATACATGATTTGTGATCATCAAAAAGGGGGATATTGTTGGACTCCTCATGTATTAATCATGTTTTAATGATCACAGATCTCAATAATAATTGCACATCTTGTTAATGATCTCAAATACTAATAATAATTACACATCTTATCATTAGTCACAAATCTCACATATCTTGTTACTCATATGTATTTATGCTTCAAGTTATCTTATACTTTATAATGGTTAATCTCAATCCATTTTATGCATATTACTGTTTAAGTTTGAGCATAGTTATATGCCTAATTACAAAAAACCATAAATATTTCCACATTCAAACATACACTGGGAACAGAAACACTGAAGCAGACACTGTGAAGCCTATGTCTCAAACACCGTGACCAATCAGACCTCATGACCAGGACACACCGTGAGAAAGACACCGTGAGCAACACACCATGATCAAGACACCGTGAAGGACATACCGTGAAGGACACATTGTGACATAGAGACACCGTGAGAGAGACACAGTGAAGGATGTACCTTGAAGGAGACATGGTTTGTATAACCACTGTGACACCATCTCTTAACCTTTCTGTCAATATTATTTAAATATTTCTAACGGTCATATTTGATGTTTTTAATGCAATTAATGATATTTAATGATATTTTTTGTTATGTCAGGAAACTATATCTCGAACCTATGAAAATGAAATCATTCTATTGTCAGAGTTCGGGGAATATAAGGAAGATTGAGCTATAGTATAAAAGATAGAAGAATATACGTATGTGCGACAACTGAAGAAACATGAGTGCACTGTACTGAATAGAAGAGAAATATTGATCTCAACTGAAGAACACATTGCAAGATCTTAAAAGAACTCTCATGTGTGAAATACAACACAACTGAAGAACACACGAAGAATCAAGATAACTTCTTCACATGTGGAAGACACCAAGATGAACCACGACACTCTCTTTTTCAACAGAAAAATTAGAAAAGGACTCAGAAGCATTTCTTCTAAATCCAACGAGTCCAGAGCTGCACTTCCAATCACTAGAGCTTTTCTAAACTCATTCATTCTTACTCTTAGTGATTCTTTGGTTTACTTTCGAACAGTGTGTGTATCTGGTTTCTATTACACAGACACACTGTCTCCTATGCTGAACTAGAGGATTCTAAATCCTTATTCCAAACATTCTACACCTTCTTGTGTCCCACTGAGGATAGTGGTAGAGGTCAAGTAGGACCTGGACAGCCTGTGTGTTGTTGTCTTTGTTTTTCCACGAAGAACAGTGGTAGAGGTCTTAGGAATTTGACAGTTTCTGAACTGTTGTTAACCCCGATCCAGGGTGTTAATCAAATTTATATATAAATTTGAGAGGACTAGGTCTCAGCTTGAGACAGAACCTCTTTGTTATATCTGCTATGCATTTTAGTTTAAGTTTAACGTATACAATATCTAATTTATATTTTGCTGTTTTCACTTTGAAATACAACCCTATTTTAAAGTTACTTTGATAGTTAATCTTGCAAGTGTTTGTATGTTTTGTAAATTATTAGGTTAGCTTCCAAAGTTAATTAATCTTTATATTAGATTAACTGAGAACTAATCACTCTTTGAGAACCTAACTGACCCTTTACATTAATACAAATTCACTAGAGATTATCTTTTTATTCAATTTTGGGGATTTTAATAGAAATAATTTTTAATAGAAATTTTAATTGGAACTCAATTCACCCCCCCCCCCCCCCCTTGAGTGTCCACTCCGACCAACATGTTTTAATTAATAAAAATTGTTCCTTATAATCAAATATCAATATTGGGTATAGATTTATCAATATTTCCCCAAATAAAAAACAACATTCAACCTAGAATACTATATGTATAAATTATGTATAATTTATGAATTAAACAAATACATGATTAATTGTATGGATATTCAAAAGAAATTTAATATCCAACGATCACTAGATGGTGAATATTTCTAGGGGATGTTAATGACTACAAATATAAATCTAGAAAGAAATTATAATTAAATTACATAGAAAAAATGGTCATAAACAATCCTTATAAATAAAAATGTTTATATTAATAAAAAAATATTCCCATTTGAGTAAAATTAAATGGTTATTTTCATTCAGAATTTGAAATACCATAAAACTGTCATTAAAAATATTCAATTTCCTTTTCATTTTGAAAAAAAAATAAAACTAAATGTTCCCAAATAATTTTGAAATAATTTTTTTAAAATAATAATTGAAACTTGTAATTTATTCTATAAAATATTTACTAGTCACAAGTACAATAAATTCCTAAAAACCTTGTATTATAAAATAATGATTCCTTGGACATTTTAAGTAAAATAAAAAAAGTTCTTTTATTTGAAAATGAAATGATGATTACATTAAAAAAACAAAAAAATAAATGGTTAATATTTAGTTAATAAATCATTTCAAAAGGTCAAAAAAATGAAATCATTTTTATAAAACATGGTTTTGGAAGTAAATATATTTATGACTCGTTATTTAAATGAATTCATATTTTTTGAAAACATTTTTAAATTTTATTAATTATAGATGAGTCAAGAAATTATAATATTAAATGAAAAATTTCATGAATAAATATATTATAAGAAAAATAAATGGATTTATTATTAAATGGTAAAATAATTTCAATCAATTTAAATTCAAGAGTAGGCAATCTCGATTAGAATGAGGTTTTCAAAAAATATATAGAATAATCATAATGTTGAAGTTATAATTAAACAGTGAATTTATTGTGAGAATAAAATGTAAATACAAATAAAAGAGTGAATATAAAACATAATTTAGTCAAAATTAAATACAATCATAGTCATATAATATCAATATACAATGAGTAATTAATATAACCTATTAAAGAAATTGTGCCATGAAATTCCTTAACACTTGTTAAATATAATGTAAAATCTCCTTGGATTAAATAATAAAAATTTAATTTTAAAAACCCATGAATAATGATTTAATCATTATATTTCATGTCAATGGGGTAGTATATAGACTATATATATATATAATGTTTAAAAACTATTTAATATTCCTCAAGGAGGATAAATTGAGATGAAGACCCTTACCTAAATAATTCTTTTGGTTGAAACTATATTAACCTCTATTATAGTTGTTTAAAACATGTTATTATCTTATAAAAGAAATATATTAAGAATTATAATATCATATATTATTCTTTAATAAAATAGCACCTCCGGTTCATTAATAATATTTCATTATTTTCATTATTTTGAGTGTTAATTCCCAAGTTTTATTTTTTGTTCTTTATCATGAAATTTATGATATTTTTGAATACTATAAAGATTTATCGTCTAATGGATAAAAATAATTATAAAATTATAAAATTTATTAATGAATTATACAATTAAAACCAATAATAAAATATGAAAAAAATTAGTAATATTTTATAATTAAGTAATGATCATAATATAATATATATTATATTAGTTGATTAAATATAATTATATATGTCACCATTTTAGTTTAGTTTTGTAAAGAGAGTGACATAACTTTGTGAAGGTGATAGTCCACATATACACAAGAAATGTTATCATCTTTAAGTGAGTCAAAATGTAAAAAATAAAAGGATAGATTATTTATTAATAATTTTAAATATTTAATTAGTATCATTTTTTTAATTTATATCACATATATTCATTCAAATTTTTCTTATTACATTCCATGTAATGTTTTAGTGAAAAATTAATTACATTGCTCCCGAGGAGGTAGTCTTCTGTAAAAACGATAGATGTTGTCAAATCCTCTACATAATGGAATGCAACAATTTATATTTTATATAATTACTCTATAGGAATGATTATTTTATAAATATAATATATTATCATTATATCCATCATCATAACCAACCATTAATTGTAGTAATGGAAGATCAAATGACATTAGTTTATCAAGAGGTATTCCATTGTACACATGAATAATGACTTCCAAACACATTTGATGGAGGTGGATATGGTAATAGGTAGTTCTCAAACAAACCATATTAGTATATATAATATAATGGGGTTAATATATCATCATGGTTTAAGACTTATTTATTTATTTGGAGGAAGAAATAGAATAAAAATACTCATTGAAGAACGTTACCTCTTTTTTGGGCGACCTTCTTGGGTTTTGACCAAAATCAATCTTAGGTTCGATTTATTAAAAAATATGAATTCTAGGTCTATAATATGTAATTTTAAAATTTATTTTTTCAGGAATTAACCAAATCACAATGTTATTATGGTGTCAATAAGAGAGAGTATATAGAGGCCTTTTATAATTAATTTGAGTGGAAAACCTGGGATTTTTGAAAAGTAAAATGTGTACCTATGTTTCTAACTTGAAAAATGGGTCAGAAGTGGATAATTATAGATCATTAAACATTATATGGTCTAACAATTGATATAAAATAGATTTTATATAATATTTTAAATAATTTAAACCCTTGTCATTTTAGTTTAATCCATGGGTGAATCATTTTTACCTTAACCGTTGTAAATACTTTTTATTGTTTTCACTATTAAATTTTTTAAAGATTAACTTGAAATTATTATAAAATATCAATTATTTTGATTCTACGTATTTCATTAATTTTTCATAATTAATTTAAAATAAAATGAAAATTTTAATTTAAAATTAATATCATATATGTGACAAGAAAGCGAGTTCTCAAAAGGAAAATGTTCACATGATTACATCGTTTAAAAAAAATTAAATATGAAAATGATTACAATAAAATAAATTGGAAAATTAGATATATAGTTGAAATAATTTTACATGAAAAAAAATTGATATATACTTTATATTTATAAATATCATAATCAAAAAGGTAGTTTAAAATTAAAATTTAGTATTTTCACTATTCATTTGAAAAATGAAACATTTCTGAAAAATACCTAAAATTCATCCTATGATAATTTTAATATTATAATTTCAAAATTTATTTTATATTTATCATCTTAATTTTATTAATATATTAAAAAATTATTTTAAAATAGGTTCCGAAGGATCTACTAAAAATTTGTTTAGGAAAAAACACTATTTTTTTAAAACATTATATTTTTCTTTTAAGTGATTCATATTTTATTTACAAAAAAACCAACTAATTTTTTAGAAGTGTAAGAAATATAATATTCATAATTTAGTTATTATAATTACTACTTACCAATTTAATGGAATGGTTATAATAGTATACTATATTACGATTCATTTAGACTCGAGGTTGCATGTTACGCAAGCTATCGAAGGGATTAAATTTATATAGTTATATTTCAGAGGTTCCTTAGGCTTGATTATTCATGTCTCATAAATTATCTAAAAAAATTTCATATTCTATAATTTTTTTAGTGTTACATTCTCACCACCTTTAATAAATTATTTCCTCATAATTTAAACATTATCTCTCTAATAAAGGGTTTGACATTTGGAAACCAAATTTCTTAAAAAACATAACATTAAAATATTAATAAAAAAATGTTATTAAGAGATAAAGGGAATTAAAATCTAAATACTAATAAAAATAACTTTTTTTATTACAATAACATTGGTGGAATGTGATGAGTTGGAAACTGAATAAAAGAATAAATAATTATAGGTAGTGATACAGGTTATTGATTATAAGAAATTATTTGATCAAGGAAATGTTAAAGACCTCAAAACCACAAATCCATAATTACAAAAAAGTTTGTTTTATTTATAAAATATTCAAGTAATATGATAAATTTTTTGTATATCTATTTTCTATTGTTGAGTAATTCTTTTTATGTCTAAGAATATATTGAAATATAATTAGATGATATATTTCAATTTCATAAAAACAATTTCATCCCTTTGGATGTTATTCAATCAATATCCCATTCATTCCATACTCCTTGAAATTAATATAAAATATTAATCATTATTCCTAAATCACTAAAAGACACTTTTAAAGGATAGTAATATCATTAAATAGCGACAATTATTTCCATCTCTCTATAAATATTTTCAAAAACTAATATGGATTTAGAAGTTTATCTAAAAAAATACATTAATCTCTAAACCTTGACAATAACACCACTAGCTTACCATTAATATTTTTTAAATAATTTAATTAAAAATTAATTATTAACAAGATCATAATATATGCTAGTGGTAGATGTTGAAACCTTATGTTCCTTCAGTCATGGGTTCAATACCCACTGCCTTTCTAGATAGAATGGGGTTTCACCCATCAAGTAGGTTTCCATTTTTAGAAAACAATATTAAAAAAATTATAAAAAATATGATGGAAAGCCTTAAAAAAACAAATTTTTAAATAACCTTTTTTACTACGGTTTCTCAATACAACTTATTTTAAAAAAATATAATAATTTCATTTGACTATTATTATAATGTAAAGACACATTCCCAGTTCTCTAGAGCCAGTGCCTTATTTTATTACATTGGCATATAAACAATTAATAGGAATCCCAAAGGGCCAAGTAATTTAGTAACTTTTGTAAATAAGATATATATATATATAAGTTCAACATTACACCTTGAAAGGAAATATGAAACTAATTTATTCCATTAGAAACATCCATGCCTCCTAGATTATGCCTAGAAGTCACTCATAACTTATGTATTCATATCCTGGAAAAATGAAACATAAGAAAGGTGGGAACTCAAATTCATAATAAGAGTAATCAATGTAGAGGAAGATAACATAAACATAAACATTTGGCATGCTGAATAATTGAAAATACACGCCTTAAAAAATAATAAACTAGAACACATTATGGCAGGAATATGATCTAAGTAAATAATTTTATAATAAAACATAATCATGGGTATCCTACTAGTCGAATAACCACATGAACATTAAATTACTAGATTAATAATGTGGGATGTTCATATTCTAGACATTATTAAACATACCATCAAGGCCTCGGCCATGGCTTCTACAAATGATTAAAGCTTTGGCCAAAACCATATCTCAAAATTGGAAAGGCCTCGACCAAGTCCACGTCTATTTGTCTCGTGAAACTTAACCATGCATATATGAGATATAGAGGCCCTACTCATCACATAATAAGTCCAATTAATTCCTCATATGATTGGGGATAAACATAAACAACATATACAATCATATTAAATGTAAATAACATTCCCAAAACATTATGCTTAAACACAAACCATTCAGAGTAAATCAGTGAATGGTTTTAGGATAAGACATCCACAATAATACTAGTAATAACCAATCCAAATAAATAAGGGATATTATATCATAAAATATTAATCCCAATAGTATAGAAGAATCAACAATAGTGTTTAAATAGAAAAAACTACTCTTATAAAATCATTAAGTAATTCTTCAGATTAATACTCACTTATTTTGAAAAAAGTGTTCTTTTGGAAAAGTCTTTGTATAAAATTAGAACTGAATTAAGATAGTATTTTCATAATAAAATAAGTTATTTTAGAAATATAATGGTTTTTAGAAATAGATTATAGAATTCCCTTGAAAATAGGTAAGAATTTGAGAAATTCCCTTGATTCAGGCTTGTATTTCAGAAATAATTTTGAAAGTCCCTTTTAAAACATGTTAATACCCATAAAATAAGGAAACATTCATATAGGTAATTCTATATATAACAATCAAAAATAATTTATGAGGATTACATAATAATATATAATAATTTCATTATGGTAATTATATAAGAAAAGTAACCTGAATGAAAATGGAGGTTCGGGTAGAAAACTCTTACCTTAGGTCTGAATGTGTTCTTCTCTTAAACTTAAGTTATAGGAATTTGAAATTAGACTTATTAATAACATAATTATGAACCTATTGAATATGTATTTAGTTTATCATTATTTTATTAAGTTAATTATGTCTTTATTGAATAGCTATAAGATTGAATTTTGTCATTCCAGAGTGTTCGTTTTCTTGATTTTCATAATCAGTTCACTTGTTTTTTATGTAATGATGTTCATGTGGAATGGGTGAAAATATCTATAATTGAATTTATATATTATTTATGAATATTAAAATGTGTTAATTTTCATTTATATGATTTATTTACTTGGTATTAGGATGATTCATTAGATGAAATATTAACAACATTCATTTAGATTATTCGAGTGGTATTTTGATTATTAGGAACTAGTTTAGTCAAACAAATTAATAATATGTATCTATACTGGTTCTTGAAAATTAAATAGGTTATAAAAAATATATTAAAAGACTGTTTCAACCATCAAAATGGTTTCATGACCATTAATTAAGTATAAATTTAATAATGAAACTTCATCATCCATGAAGGTTTTAAATTGGAACCTCACGAATGATTATTTGGTTTATAAAATAAAATGGATTGTTTCCCTCGGAATTCGGGGATGACCTCCTTGATGGGAGGTTCAAACGTTTCAATCGGTTTCAAATAGGTTTGTTCGTAGAACTGGAAACATCCAATGATTCCACATCCATTTGTAACTGCTTTCCAAATGTAGGCGCTCATTAGTTTGTGGACTGATAAGGCTTAGGAATTTGCATTGGTCGAGAGGATGGGAGGTCTGACTCATCACACCTTTTTGAGGGGAATTATTGTCTATTCCGGGACTCTCTTTATAGATTTAAGTTATGTTCGTGAATCCTTATTACATTACCAAGTATAAAATGAGCTTTTCCTTTAGATTTGACAATCAATGATCAAATATGTAAAAAATTTAGAGAATCTTTTATATGTATTCGAGGTTCTTCATTGATAGAGAATCATCTGTATTTATTAGAGATTATTGGTCAATGGTACCCTTCGACACATTTATATAGAAGTATCTTGATCATTATGATTACCATGATGGTTTTAAAGCCACTTAGTGGGGCACTTGAAGTTTATTGTCATTCAGAAGGACATGGATTATTTCAGAGTTGGGATCGAACCCGCAGATGGGCTACCTACATATCCTTTGTTTTTGGAAAAGGAATCAGAACCCATGTAGTTCGAGTTAGGGAGTATGATGTTTATGATTGAAGGCTCAAATAAGGATGTCATAATTACTTTTACACTCTAAGCTCATGTGAGTCATTCTCGATGTGAGAAACAAGAGGTATTGATAAAAATTAGACAATTGTGCCATGAAAGATGAAATCATAAGAAATAATGTGGGGATTATGTATGTATGACTTCCCAAATAAATAAAGATTACGATTTACATCAGGGAAGAAATCCAGGAGCAGGGTCCATAAAGGTAAATGTGCTTTATGGAGATTTTGAATACTCTAACTTGGGGCTTACTCCTGAAAATGAGTCCTAAATTAAGAGAGGACTTATGATTGGGTTTTACTCCTGAAAAGGAATCCCAAATAAAAGGTAAATTAGGACTGGTTAAGAAAAAATAAGACTGGGGCTTAGTCTTAAAAAGGATGCCCAGTTTAAGAGATTTGAAAAATTAAGGGACAGGGGGCTTACTCCTAAGGAGGATGCCTAAATTTGAGACTGGGACTTATTCTTGAAAAGGAATCCTGGGTTAAAGAAATTATGACTGGGACTTATTCCTGAAAAGGAAGCCCAGGGTAAAGGAATTATGACTGGGACTTATTCTTGAAAAGGAAGCCCAGGTTAAAGGAATTATGACAGGGACTTATTCCTGAAAAGGAATCCCAGGGTTGGATTCTCTCATCTTAAAGGATGAGGTTGAATGAATGAAATATCAATCTTTAGTGACATAAATATGTGTAAATCACTATGTTTTGAGGGATATTCCATATAATTCCTTTTAGATAAAGAAGTCAAATCATGAAAACACGCCATAAATGGATTTGAAGAGTGTCTTGAAGACTAAATCTTGAATAGGAGAGGTGCAATGGCTTAAGAGGGGAAAAATGGGCAAGAAGGGCACCCAAAAAGGTAGGGGTGCGCAAGTCCTGGCAGGCGCGCAGGTACTGTGTGGGCGCGCAAGTCTTGGTCGCGCAGGTATACTTGCGCGACACGTTGGGTACTTGCCCGATGTTCACCCAGCAGGGTAATACTTGAGCGACTTTTGGTTAAGGCCTTTAGAATCTTCTTGAGGTTCTTCCAGGAGAGGGGCGTGTAGGTTCTATTGAAGGAGTAATGTGGCGCAGAAGTGTGGACATTTTCTTTAAGGGCTGGCCACCTAGGCACGCAAGTGTTGATGAGTTTCAATACTTAGGTCTTCCTCCCCCTCTTTAGATCTTCCGTTCTAGGTATGAAATTACCTTAGAAGTGTTCCGGAAGCTTTGAGAAGAGACTAGGGCGCCGGTAGCTCAAATATGAGTTTCTGGAAAAAACCTCCCCAGAATGGGGGGCCCACAGGGTCTATTTATAGGTAGGAGAAGACCCCAGGTGGTTATCACTTAGGTCGCGCAAGTCACATGCGCGACCATAATGCGTCGCGCAAGTTGACTTGCACGACTATGAGGAAACTTGCGCGACTTATGGGAAATCTTCTCCTTGTTCATCCCTCTATCAATTTTTGATATTTTCTTCAAAGGATGAATCAATTTGAGCTAAGATATTCCCTTTTTCCAATCTTTAGACTCTGTGACGAAAAAGGATCGTCAACAAAAGTCCCCCCTCAGAGTTGGATCCAAAAGAAAATGCGGATTTGACTCTGAGGAAAAGAAGAAAACCAAAGGAAAGGCAGCGCTCAAGTGTTTAATGCGCAACACTTGGTGCACAAGTTGGATGCGCACAGGGATAGAGCGCACTGGGTGTAGGTGCGGAGATAGGCCTCCTGGACTATAAATACACGGTTATTGGCTGCCCATACACTAGTGCAGAAAACGTTTTTTACGTCACCATTTTTTACGTCGGTTATATAAAACTGACGTCATAATATGTAAAACGAGGTTTTTTACGTCGGTTATTTAATAACCGACGTAAAAACTTGTGTTTAGTACACCTTTAACGTCGGTTATTTTTATAACCGACGTTATTAATCGCGTGGCTTCGTTTTTTACGTCGGTTATACATTAACCGCCGTAAAAAACAGAAGAGGGGGGTGTTTGTTACGTCGGTTATTCAATAACCGACGTAACAAATAGACATATGTACGAGTTATTACATCGGTTATTCAACAACCGACATAAAAAACGTGGTTTTTTAAAGCCTTTTTACATCGGTTATTTTATAACTGACGTAAAAAAAGAATCCGCAGATGTTTTTGACGTCGGTTATGGAATAACCGACGTAAAAAAACGCGGATTTGGAGCCCTTTATAACGTCGGTTATAAAATAACCGACGTAAAAAAAGAATCGGAGGAAGGTTTTTACGTCGCTTATTGAATAACCGACGTTATAAATGTTTTTAAAAAAATTATAACGTCGGTTATTGAATAACCGACGTGATAACTCATTTAAAAATTTACCCAGACCCGTGGATTGTCATTCGCGAGTTTACCTTCGACAGTCGCGACTCGTCTCTCTCATGCGTAAACCCGAATCGGCTCATCCATTTCGTTGGTTTAGATTTGTTTTGCGATCATCGTTTCTCATATTTAATCTCCTCGGATCAATCATCTAAACTCGCAGCACTCAGGTAATCCTTCCACTCGTTCGTTTTTTTTCGCGGATAGTATATATATATATGTGTTGTGATTTTTTTATTGAAAGTAGCTAAGATTCTTCGATTGTGAACCCTTTTAACTCGTTTTGGAACCATAATCTTATTTATCATCCCTAGATCTATTAGTTCGACTTGCAATATTGACTAATTTTATGATTTCACTAATTTTTCATCGTTTTCTATAAATCCCCAAGAGGGTTGGGGCGTGTCCATTTGGATGGGTTTCCCTTTTACAGTTGTTACTAGTTTATTCACACACAACCATGGCATAGGTGCATGGATTTGGGATCACATCACCATTTTCACCCCCTGCAAACAAAGTTTCCCAAGGAGGACTCGCCAGATTTCCCCTCGGCATGTTAAAAATTTTAGATACCCTCTTTTCAGCAAGTAAAAAATTAACTAGTTTTTTCTTCACTACTTATCCTAAACAAATAAAACCACCATTCTTTCTAGAACCTCTACTAGATCCATTGCATCCATCAACATACATATTTGGTTCTGAAAGCATCCCTTAAGCCTTATGTTCGATGCTAACATCCTTTACTTATCTATAGAAAATATGATGGTCTGCTAAGCTCTCCATTTAAAAGTCAAACCCCGCCAATTATTCATCCTCATCATGAGAAAATGGCACAACATCTGAATTTCTAATTCAATCTCTTGGGTCACTGAACAAACATTAACTCCTTCAAATCCACACCTGGAATAGACAACTTAATGTCGAGTTCCTTCTCTATCTATTGAAACTCAGTTCTTCCTCCACACCTAAAAACTTTCTTTGAATGGCCCAACTTCTTGTTATGGTAAATTTTCAGTGATTCCAGGGGGGTGGGAGGGCTATCAAGAGGGTTGGGGGGTGTCCAGGGGGGTGTCCATGGGGGGTAGGGTGTGGGGGGGTGGGTGTCCAGGAGGGGTGGGGGGCTGTCCAGAGGGGTCGGGGGGTGTCCAGGGGGGTTTACAAGGGGGTGGGTGGGTGTAGGGGGCTGTCCAAGGGTGTGGGTGGGTATTGGGGGGTGTCCAGGGGGGTGTCCAAGGGGGGTAGGGGTGGGGGTGGTGTTTAGGAGGGGTGGGGGGTTGTCCAGAGGGTTGGGGGTGTCCAAGCAGGTCGGGGGTGGGGGGTTGTGTCCAGGAGGGGTGGGGGTGCTTTCTAGAGCGGTCGGGGGCTGTCCAGAGGGGTCGGGGGGTGTCCAGGGTGGTGTCCAAGGGGATGGGTGGGTGTGAGGGGCTGTCCAAGGGGGTGGCAACCTGTCCAGAGGGGTCGGTGGGGTGTCCAGGGGGGTTTCCAAGGGGGTGGATGGGTGTGGGGGGCTGTCCAAGTGGGTGGCGGCCTCTCCAGAGGGTATTTGGGGCTGTCCGGGTGGGTGGGGGGGCTGCCCAGAGGGTTGGGGAATGTCCAGGGGGGTGTCCAAGGGGGTAGGGGGTGGGGGGTGGTCTCCAGGAGGGGTGGGGGGCTGTCCAGAGGGGTCGGGGGGTGTCCAGGGGGGTTTACAAGGGGGTGGGTGGGTGTGGGGGGCTGTCCAAGGGTGTGGGTGGGTGTTGGGGGTGTCTAGGGGGGGTTTCCAAGGGGGTAGGGTGTGGGGGTGGTGTTTAAGGAGGGGTGGGGGCTGTCCAGAGGGTTGGGGGGTGTCCAGGGGGGTGTCCAAGCAGGTCGGGGGGTGGGGGTTGTGTCCAAGAGGGGTGGGGGTGCTTTCTAGAGGGGTTGGGGGCTGTCCAGAGGGGTCGGGGGGTGTCCAGGGTGGTGTCCAAGGGGATGGGTGGGTGTGGGGGGCTGTCCAAGGGGGGTGGCGGCCTGTCCACAGGGGTCGGTGGGGTGTCCAGGGGGGTGTCCAAGGGGGTGGATGGGTGTGGGGGGCTGTCCAAGTGGGTGGCGGCCTCTCCAGAGGGTATTTTGGGTTGTCCGGGTGGGTGGGGGGGGCTGCCCAGAGGGTTGGGGGATGTCCAGGGGGGTGTCCAAGGGGGTGGGGGGTGGGGGTGGTGTCCAGGAGGGGTGGGGGGCTGTCCAGAGGGGTCAGGGGGTGTCCAGGGGGGTTTACAAGGGGGTGGGTGGGTGTGGAGGGCTGTCCAAGGGTGTGGGTGGGTGTTGGGGGTGTCTAGGGGGGTGTCCAAGGGGGTAGGGGGGTGGGGGTGGTGTTTAGGAGGGGTGGGGGGGCTGTCCAGAGGGTTGGGGGGTGTCCAGGGGGTGTCCAAGCAGGTCGGGGGTGGGGGGGTTGTGTCCAGGAGGGGTGAGGTGCTTTCTAGAGGGGTCAGGGGCTGTCCAGAGGGGTCGGGGGGTGTCCAGGGTGGTGTCCAAGGGGATGGGTGGGTGTGGGGGGCTGTCCAAGGGGGGTGGCGGCCTGTCCAGAGGGGTCGGTGGGGTGTCCAGGGGGGTGTCCAAGGGGGTGGATGGGTGTGGGGGGCTGTCCAAGTGGGTGGAGGCCTCTCCAGAGGGTATTTGGGGTTGTCCGGGTGGGTGGGGGGGGCTGTCCAGAGGGTTGGGGGATGTCCTGGGGGTGTCCAAGGGGGTAGGGGGGTGGGGGGTGGTGTCCATGAGACATGGTTTGTGCCATAAGAAACGATCACGACGAAGGAATTTGGGAAAACAATCCAACTGTACTTTCCTAAAATTACAGGTAACACATGTTTATTTCTTGTTTACATTTAGTTTTTTCATATAATGTTAGATATTGTAAATTTTTTACTTATTAAAACATGTATCAAACCAAAATGATAAAACAATAAAAACCGTAAAGAAGAGAAGTCATGGGCGCACCGGCTGGCCTGTGGTGGACCACCGGTTGGCCGGTGGTCCAGACAGAGAGGAAGGATCTCTGTCTGGTCCACCGGTCGGCCGGTGGTGATCCAGCGGCCGGCCGGTGGTCCAGACAGAGAGGAAGGCTCTCTGTCTGGTCCACCGGCCGGCCGGTGGTGAGCCAGCGGCCGGCCGGTGACACCAGGCAGTGGGAAAGTCCACTACCTCGGTCCTCCGACTGGCCGGTGAGCTCACATCGGCTGACCGGTGGACTCAGTGAGTCCACTTTTCAGCTTTCTTGGGCCAACTCCTTTGCAACCTTTTTCCTATCAACAAAAACACTAGAAAACAAGTTAGAACATAATAAGAGTGATTGTGATCATTAAAATACAAGAGACAGGGGTACAACAGACTGTGTTTACCATGTTTATCATTGTTTAACATGCTTACCATATTACCAATGTTTACTATTATGTAATTTAGTACACTTTTCTATTTTCTGATTAAGTAGTATTACAATATTTGAATTTGTATATTTGTGAACTAATGTTTGTTTTTTTGATTTGAAGGAAAATGACAGATCAATCAGTTGATCAGCCACATGATTCTGGAGATGAGCATATTGGTCATACATCTGGGGAGGAACATTCACATGCTCCTATTACGAAAAAGAGTTCAAAGGTTGGTAAGCGTGGTTGCACACGTTTACCAAAATTATCACTTGCTTGTACGAAGGAGGAGAGGATAGTCGTGGAGTTTGATGATGATGATCTTCCTAGAGGTCCAAATGCTAAATATTTTAAGGGTTTTTTAGCAACTCAGGCTAAGAGCAAAGTAAAAATTCTCTATGATGATTGGAGAAGTGTGGATAAGGCGATAATTTCTTAGCTGTGGGAGACCATTTTGGTAAGATCTTTTGCTATTGTTTGACTGTTCTTTAAATGTTTCTAGTATATATAATATTTTTAACCTCTTTTTTATCAGATGACATTTGATATTTCTGACACTGGAGGAGTCAGGAAGAAATGCTTATCGTTGGCTGCTAGGAGATGGAGGGATTTCAAATCAACCCTCTCATCTGATTTCATTTATGGTCATAGGAGTCATGAGAATCCATGTCATATATATCCTTTTATAGATGAAGACACATGGAGACAATTTTTTGAAAGTAGAAGAAAAGAATCATTTTTGGTAAGGGCAATGTAAACTTTTATAAGCTTTCTTATATAAATGATCTTATTATTGTTTTGTTAATGATTACTTATTCTTAATTTATAGAAAACAAGGAAAGCTCATCAAGAGATCCAATCTAAAAATGTATACCCTCATAGTTTATATCGGGGAGGGTATGCATTATTGGAAGAAAAAATGATGGCAGAAAAATTTCAACAACTAAGAGCTGAGTCTTCAAGCTCTGGAGAGGTGGCCCCTCCATCCCCTCCATCTAGACATGAGAAATGGAAAAGAGCTCGGAAGGGAAAAAAGGACAATATCTTTCGGAAGAATCGAGACTCGTAGTTGAGAGGATTGTAAGATATCTATTTTATTTATTTAAGTTTACTATTTTCGTCATATATTTCCAATCATTATTGAAATGTTCAATTAATTATTATAGGACTCTCTTGAGGAGCAGAGTTCACAGGGGACATTTACACCATCTGGGAGGGAAGATATTTTATCTGTGGCATTGGGAAAGCCCGAACATCCTGGCCGTGTAAGAGGATATCTGGCAGGTGTATCGGTAAGAAAAGTGTTGCCACGTTCCTCAACTTCTAACGTTGAGGGAGTTTATAAAAAAAAATAGAATCCTTGGAGGCTGAAGTCCATAATATTAATGCGACAATGGAGGAAAATATTAGAGCATCGGTGCAGTTTATGTTTGCAGACTTTCAAAGACAATTTCAGGGTGCAGCTCCCACTCCACCTCTCCCAGTAGCTCCCACTCCCCCACCTCAGCCTGCGGACCCCATTTTTGATCCTCCTCCTCTGCCGCAGCTACCAAGTTATTGTGAGTTGTATGTTGATGATCCTCAACATAATATAGTTGCATATGGGATGGTATATTGTATAGGAGATACAGTTCATCATCAACAGTTAGAGGTAGAGAATCAGAGGGTCACTGTACAGGATATTATAGATAGATCAGCTCAGATACCATTACCTACAGATGAGGTGACGACAGTTGGACATAGTATCGGCCATTTTTTACTTCGGCCATCCAGACTTCTTCGACTCATTACCATAGAGGTATGGATGTTATATCTTTTATTTTATATTTTTATTAATGTTTTATCATTTGAAAACTAATATATTTTTCAATTTATTTTTACAGGAATACTTCAAAGGTAAAGAAATACTGTATAGACAACAACAAAGATAGATAGCTATGACATCAGATGCAGATACTAGCAGTCTTGACAAATTGTCAAGATATTCAAATTTGTTGGTGGATCATTATGACTTTACAATGGAAGCTCATGTCTGTGGACGTGAACTAAGTGTGGGGATTATGAAAACTGATATCATGGAGTTTGTCACTGGAGATAAGTTGGGCATCAACGTGGTGCAAATTTTTATCATGTAAGTCTTAACACCTTTTCCTTGCGTTATATTTATTAAAAATGTATACTTATGTCTGCTTTTATTAGGTATCTGTATAAAATTTGTGAGAGGAATGAGCTGACAGATGTATATGGATTCGTGGACCCACAATTGATTTCCCCTGAAGCATGTGCATTGGATGAGGAACAAAGAATGATTTATATTGCTGATAGATTTGAAAAGAATGTAATCACACAGTGTTGGATGATGCCTTTTTGTGAGTGGTATGAAACACATCCCTCTCAAAGAGTTAATTATCTTTTAACATAAAAAACCACTAACATTAAATTTCCTTTTATCAGATATCATTGGATGTTAGGGGTTTTTTGCCCTAGGGAGAAAGCACTTTATTGGATATGCTCTCTCCATGATGATGTGCGAGAATGTTTTAAGAATATATTGGAAATGTAAGTTTCAATTTCACAATAGTTTTATATATTATAATGAATTTTAAATTTACCCCATTCATATTATTTTCTAACAGGGCATGGGTCCACTTTCGAAAAAGCGCAAAGAAAAGGAATTTCAAGATCAAATATGTATATGCGAAGGTAAATATCCATTTATAATTTGTACATTTTGATTTATTACATAAAAATAATATATTGAATTTACACTCATTCAAACAGAAATGTCATGAGCAACAAGGCATCATCGAATGCGGATATTACATGTTAAGATTTTTGTATGAAATAATAACAACTGGGACAGTTCTGAGTTTTGACCTAGTAAGATTTCCTCTTTCTCATAATATTTCAATTTGATTTATTCATTATACACGTTGACTACTATCCTTTTCCTTTGTAGCTTTTTGATGACCCTCAACCCTTTACTGCTGAAGATATCAAACACTTACAAGTGGAGTGGTCAAATTAGTTTACAGGTTTGATTGACTTTTAGTTGTTTGTAATGTAAAATGTAATTTTGAATATTGTCAATGTAATTGTGTATTTCGTAGTCGTTTAGGTTGGATTTAGTTTTTTTTGAAGTTGACAGTGTAAGTTTTGAATGTTATATAAGTGAATGTTTAATTTTTCTCTACTTCTTGTTTTGATCTACTGTTGATGGTTTTTCTGGTCTGGATTTTGGTATGGGGGGAGAGGTTCCAAGGGGGTGGGTGGGTGTTTGGGGGGTGTCCAAGGGATATGGGAGGGGTGTCCAAGGTGTGATTGGGGCTGTCCTAGGGGTCGGGGGGGTGTAAATGAGGGTGGGGGTGTCCAAGGGGTGGGGGTGTCCAAGGGATATGGGAGGGGTGTCCAAGGTGTGTTTGGGGCTGTCCAAGGGGTCGGTTGGGTGTAAATGAGGGTGGGGGGGGGGGGGCTGTCCAAGGGGTGGGGGGGTGTCCAAGGGGTGGGGGTGTCCAAGTGGTGGGGGGTGTCCAGGGGATATAGGAGGGGTGTCCAAGGGGTTTTTGGGGCTGTCCAAGGGGATGGGGGGTTTCCAAGGGGTCGGGAGGTTTCCAAGGGGTCGGGGGGGTGTCCAGGGGGTGGGGGGGCTGTCCAAGGGGTGGGGGTGTCCAAGGGGTGGGGGGTGTCCAAGGGATATGGGAGGGGTGTCCAAGGGGTGTTTGGGGCTGTCCTAGTGTTCGGGGTGTGTAAATGAGGGTGGGGGGGCTGTCGAAGGGGTGGGGGTGTCGAAGGGGTGGGGGTGTCCAAGGGATATGGGAGTGGTGTCCAAGGTGTCTGGGAGTTCTGTCCAAGGGGCCGGTTGGGTGTAAATGAGGGTGGGGGGGCTGTCCAAGGGGTGGGGGTGTCCAAGGGGTGGGGGGTGTCCAAGGGATATGGGAGGGGTGTCCAAGGGGTGTTTGGGGCTGTCCAAGGGCTCGGGGGCTGTCCAGGGGTCGGGGGGGGTGTCCAAGGGGTCTGGGAGGGCTGTCAAGGTGTGGGGGGGAGTCCAATTGGTGTTTGAGGCTGTACTAGGGCTCTTGGGGGTGTAAATGAGGGTGGGGGGGCTGTCCAAGGGGTGGGGGTGTCCAAGGGGTGGGGGGTGTCCAAGGGATATGGGAGGGGTGTCCAATGGGTGTTTGAGGCTGTACTAGGGGTCGTGGGGGTGTAAATGAGGGTGGGGGGGGGGGTTGTCCAAGGGGTGGGGGGTGTCCAAGGGTTGTGGTGGGGCTCCAATGTGGTGGGGGAGGGCTGGCCAGGTTGTTAGGTGGGTATAGATGAGGGTGGGGTTCAGTTGGGGCTTAGGGGAGGGCTGGCATGGTTATTTTTGTTATTTGGTTTCTGGTTGCTTTTTGGTGAGAGCAGTGCAAGTATTTTAAAAAAAAATATCGCTTTCACGTCAGTTATTTTATAACCGACGTGGTAAATAAATCGGTAGGGGTTTATCACGTCGGTTTTTTCGAGAACTGACGTGATAAACCGTTCTCGGGCCTTTTATCACGTCGGTTCTTAATATAACCGACGTGCTAAAAGGCCTGGGAATCGATTTACCACATCGGTTATTGGATAACTGACGTGCTAAAACGTTTCCCAGGCCTTTTTATCACGTCGGTTATTTAAGAAACCGACGTGATAATAGGCCCGGGGAAGGGTTAATCACGTCGATTATGTCATAACCGACGTGATAAACGATATCCCAGGCGTTTTATCACGTCGGTTTAGAAATAACCGACGTGATAACCCCCCCCCCCCCCCCCCCCCCCGCATATTTATCACATTGGTTATTATATAACTGACGTGCTAAACCCCCCCACCCGCGGTTTATCACGGCGGTTATATAATAACCGCCGTTATAAATCCCCATCCCCCATCATTTTTCACGTCGGTTATTAATGAATCGACGTGATAAACACCGTGATGTTAGGGATGTTACGTTGGGTTTTAAATAACCGACGTAAAAAACGTTATTTATAACGTCGTCCGTATTAACGTCGCCTAAAAACCGACGTAAATAATGAAAAATAACCGACGTAAAAAATGTTTTCTGCACTAGTGATAGCATCTGATTCTGAATTCTCGAGCTCTCGTCACGCAAGTCATCTTCGCCGTGCAAGTCTCTTATTTCCGCTGTTTCCTTGGCGCCGCGCTACTGTATAGGTATTTAAACTTGTGCGGTTTAGACTTGCGCGGTAAAAACTAGTGCGACACAAGAAAACTTGCGCGCCAAGTTTTAGACTTGCGTTCCTTAGTGCCTTTTCCATTTTTTCGAATTTCCTCACAAAGTTTATGAAAAAAATCAATCCATTTAATTAATTTATTCAACTTTTGTGCAGAATCTATGGCTCTTAGACCCGGAATAGTTTATGAACTGGCTAGCAAAAGGATAGATGATATGATGAACATCATTGTCCATGATTATTATACTTTCAAAGATAGAACTCTTCCGAATTTGGCTAAGTATCTGAAGAAATATCATTGTGACTTCCCATAGAGCACTTATCTGCCTTTGTATTGCTATGGTCATCTGCAAGAAGTCACCATTCCAGAAGCAAAGAACTATCTTCCATTTTCGTGGTTTCAGAATTACACCAACTTTGCTTCAGAAAATATCTCATGTGGAGGAGTATTTCTAAATGCTGGAACAGTGGATAATACCTACATGATGCATCATAGCCCTTGCACACCAGATCTGAAAAATCATACACCTGAACTGCAACCACATTGTCATCCTTCAATCTTCCGAAATGCTCAGCTGGATCAATCCAAAGGCTGGAAGAAAAGTTGGGACTTCCATTCTGGGGGAGGTGTGAAGCCAACTTGGATGTGGGCATACTGGGGGAGACAAACCTGTGTAGTGTTTGTCGATGATTTGAGGAGAGCAGTAATATATGAAGCTGTCTGGGTTGGGCAAACATATGTTTACAGACATGATAACTTCGTACCAGAAATACTCAAGGATAAGAGGCCCAAACGTCCTACCACCTGCCCAAAACCTGAGAAGAGGGGTGCTCCTGGAACATTCTGGATAACTCTAGAAGCAGGAGAGTTAGAGAAGTGGGGATATGAAGAGAATCAAAGAATCCCAAAGAAGACTCGTCTGGCATGATTCTTGGCAATGTGTCTTAGTGTTTATCTCTTGTCGGTCAGGGATTCGAAGGGAGGCGTTAGGCCAGGGACCTTCGTCATTGCGGAAAAGTTGGCTGAGGGAAAAATGGTTGGGTTGGCTACCCCCATTTTAGCAAAGATTCACAGGAGTTTACTTCATGTCCTCATGGGTAAATCTCCTTTAAGAATAGTGGGACCATTCCAAGTTTTGTGTGGGACCATTCCAAGTTTTGTGGGGATGGATCGCCACTCACTTCAGTACTTACAATGTACATAATGGATTACAAATTCCTGGAAGATCTTTCCGGCCGTCAATGCAAGCATTATCTGGGGTTGCTCCATTAGATGTTAATGCTTATGACATGAAAGTGAGGCTGAGAATGTTTAAGGAATTCAACTTCTTTCCCTATGGAAGTCCGCCAACCGAGAGGTTTGTTGATGATGGGACATCCCATTTGGATTTGAGGGCATACAGGCTAGCTTGCAGGGATGGTGTGCTAGTTGCCAGGATTGACGGAGAAATCATATGCGAGGCCTATGCTCCATATAGATTTGCACGTCAATTCAAATGTCTGCAACAGATTGTTGTATCTCCTCCAGTACATGTCAGGTTAGAGAAACACTTGATGTTGCTCGGCAACTATGGCTGCTGACGTCAAGGGAGAAAACTGGGGCAATATTTGATCTACGAGTTGAAAAAGTGGCACATAATTTGACTACATATTATTCTAAACACTGGATAGCATCATACCCTAAAGGGATTTTGAATCAACCAGTTTATTAGGTAGGGAAAAGTAAGAGAACTATAGAGAAAGAAACCCTTCCTCATGAAGGTGATGCTTCCCCACCTGAAGTTGATTCGACAGACTCCTCTTCTAGAACCGATTCACCGGATTACCATGATGGGGATGATGAGGCACAACCAGCAGCAAAGCAGTTTCGTGCCCGATATAATCCTCCGGCCAGAATTAAAAGACTCATTCCATAAACTCCTGGTGAGTTACTTCATTGTAGTAATTTAATCACTGCTACTTTATAAAGCAATAAGTCTTACTTTCTTATTCTCTATCTGTAGTTGCAGGAGTTGGGAAGAAATTGAAGTCAAAAATTGTAGGACCTTCCTCAAAGCCTTCATATCTAAGACCAGAGGCTGTCCAGCTATAGCAGAGTTTATATTGTGGTACTGAGACCGCCTGGCTAGATTTGTGTGAGGGCCTACAACTCCCTGGAATAGGGAATGTTATGGTTTCTACAAATCTTCAATATGAGGACAACTCCAATGAAGTGCGAGATTACATCCTAGAGCTGGAAATGCTCATATATGCCACTGATGAGTCTGTTTCTGTCACCAGGCGGGTGAAGGAAATGATCGATTGTGGCGCCACTAAGGGGGCTGGTGGTTCTGGAGATGAGGAGTGGCATGAGTATGTGGCTCCTGAAGATGTAAGTTTTCTTTCCTTATTTTCTTTCCAACTTGATTTCAGTCTAAGATTTGTTACTTAAGGAAGTTATTTTCTTCATCTTGCAGCTTGCAAAGAAAGGAATTGGGGTTCCTTCACCACAGTATGGCCTTGGTGGTACTACCATCGGGGCTACTGCTGATTCTCCTCGTGAACCAGGCGAGATATCTCCAGGAAAGCAGGCCGTGAATGAGGCGTTGGACATAGCCTTCCATTCGCCAATTCAAGTGCCAATAAGGGAGACTACCGATACTCCCAAAAAAACAAAGAAACAAAGGCAACGAAGGAGGAATTCCACAGCTAAACGTTTCATTAGCAGCGGTAAGTCCTTCAAGTAATCATGATTTTATACTCATGACCACATGGTTACTCATATTTCTGGGGATTGCAGGGGCTTCTTCAATTTCCCCATGAGGGAGATGACTGATCCTCCTTCAAAGTCCACGGAGGGTGATGTGGAACAATCACAGATCCAAGATGACTTGGCTATTCCTGGAGAAGAGTTAGCATCTATTCCCAGTATCCCTCCTGCTGCAGTTGCAAGAAGAGAAGAACTTGTTTCTGGTAAGTCAACAATGCTTCATAAAAATGTTGAACGAAATAACGAATGACTTCCATTCAGTGATACTTCAGGTTCAACTCCTACATTAGAGCTTCTGGTGACTGTTGTAGCTGATGCTATGATTATATCCGAAGATGATGTCCAAGGTCAGGGGTTGCAGGACGTAAGTCATCAAGAAGATGCAACAAATGCTCCCACTGGTGAGACTAACCAGGATTCTGAAATATCATTGGATGAAATGATGAATCACGACATGAATTTCGAAGAATTTTATGATCATGCTAAGTTGTCATGTGATTTATAAGACCTTGCGTGTGAGTGTTATCCTTCACCCAGTAATTTTTTTTAATTTACACTTCTAATCATAACTGAAAATAATATGTAGTTTCATCAGTAGAAGCTGTTGAACTACCAATGCATGAAGAGGGTGTGGACATTGATGTCAACCCTACCATTGCAGAAACATTAGCTCAAGTAGAGAAAAACCCAGTAAACCCTCCTGAGACCCATCTTGAAGATCCCGTTGAGACTGGGAAAGATGGGGAGGAATCTTCTCAAGTTGCTAACCCACCGTCGGGTAAGGGATAACAATATTTGTGATTGTACTTAATTTTCAAGTCAATCGATTCTTTTGTTATCCTTTGAAGCTAACCAAATATTTAAATTAATCATACAGGGCCATCAACTACAGTGGCTAGATCTGGAGGTGAGGCCTTAGCCTCTGCCCCAATGGGAATTGAAATCAAAGAAGCACAAATCAGGGGGGGAGAGCAAAACAGGGCACTTCCTTAACTGCATTAATCCCAGATTACATGCCCTCTTGTGATGATGATGTTGAATCAGACCCAGAGATGCTTAAAGAGTTCAGATTTTTACGACGCAAGGCATGGAACAACATATGGAAAATCATATTTGAGGTTCCTTTAGAAGATCTATCATCAAAAATCCCTCGATTGTCATCCCAATTTTTCATACTAGGACTTGGCGGTTTTGGATATTAAAAGATCCATGCCGTGGTGAAACAGATCATTTTTAGGAGGGAGTAGGAGAAAAAGTGTCGTGAAGATTTGATCAGAGTGAAACTGTCAGTTAACATTAGTGAATTTGAGGCTACGGTATCCCAATCTGAAGCTGATTATGCTGCCAAGATGAAGGAGCTGAAGCATAAAATCAAAGAAAAAGTCGTCCAGTAGGTGCAGCTCCAGCAACAGTTAGATGTTGTTACTGGGGAACTTCATCAGCTTAATAATTCATTGGAGGGAGCTCATATTAATGGTATGGAAGACATTACAGATGCCAATAAGGCACTCCATCATGATCAGAAGAATGAAGTTGATCGAGTGCACGAGCTTCAAGTAGTTGCTGATGAAGCTCAGGATGTTGTACATCAAATGAAGACTTATGTTGACAGTCTTTTTTAAACTCTTGAAAAAGGGAAGAGGCTCCAATTTGTGAATGTCCCTCTAATTCTTGTGAATCAATGAAGATTACTTTTCTTCAATCATTTTTACTTGCATTCTTTTGCTACCTACTTTAAATTTACTTAAACCAATGGGCCTAGTAAGCATAGTTTGATTTTTACTAAGATTAATATAAATAACCCTACAATATTTGAATCTTTTAATTGCTCAATATTACCTAAATCATACAATATTTATGTTTAGTGAGCGGGAACTTGACTTTTATTCATATTTCCTTTGTTTGTTGTGAGCAGTTTAAAGTCATGCACGTCAGACATAAAAAGGATAATGTTTAAGGTCGAAATAGCTTTGACCGAAATGGATTAAAATTGACTCAATTCCTTGACAGTTCTTTTGAAAATATAGTACCATTACTCAAGTATGAGGGAAAAAAGAAAAAAAAATTTAAACTATGACTTAAGAATATTTGAATCTGAGGAATGATATGAAAAAGAGCTAAAAGGCATCAGAAGAAGTAGTTTCCAAGAATGAAGTTACTATATTTTAACAAACCCGTTAGGGGGTTGAATTATGCAGGGCCACCTAAGGGCATTTGCTGCATAGTCAAATAAATAGCATCTTTCAGCTGACAAGTCTGTTATGTAGACTGTTTATGCAAGGCCGCCTATGGGCACGTGATGCATAGTCAAGCAAAAGAACTCTCAGAAATTTACTTTCCTAGTGCTAAAATCCAGCAAAAGTTTATGGAGATTCAAATCTTCCAAAGTATAGAGTTTGTTGTATGGAAATAGGTACTTGAATATGGAGAAGATATTTCCAAACAAGATTATCGAAGAACCGAATAGATATTACTCCTATGATGGTTTGTCTCAAACGTAGGGAAGGAGAATATAAACCATAGACTTGAATACTTTCAGATCATGAAAAAAGGACATGGGACAAATATGTTAAGGATGGCTATTTTTTTGGATCCCTACATACTGTCATTTAAGACAAATAAGAACAAAAGAGGCATTCTTCCCAAGAATGAAGTTACCACTATCGGACAAACCCGTTAGGGGGTTGAATTATGCAGGTCCACCTAAGGGCATTGGCTGCATAGTCAAATAATAGTATCTTTTGGCTAACAAGTTTGTTATGTAGACTGTTTATGCAAGCCCGCCTATGGGCACGTGCTGCATAGTCAGGCAAAAGAATTCTCAGAAGTTTGACATTTTTGTGAATAAAAGTCATGAAAAGGGTTATGAAGATCTGAAAATATTTAAGGTCGGGATTATGACACATAAAGATGGGTATTGTTCAATGTATACAGAGATACACAGATCAATGCTAACCATAATCATGTTGTGGCTGGGTCTTGAATTGAAATGTTGGACCTCACTACGTATTCCATAAGGATGAGAATCAAGCCATACGTAGTTCTTAAACTACAGTTTAACGTCATGTGGGACAAAAGGATTAGAGATCTTAGTTTAGGGTCATAGATCTTGGACTATTGTAAGAAATACACAGTGTGTGTTTTCATGGGGACTTTTCAGCCAAGGGACTGAAAGTGGAATTTGGGGTTAGTCCCAAAGACTTGGGGCGGGATTCGAGGGACACTCAAATGTTCTTATGTATCCCATAAGGATGGTAATCGAGCCATACGTAGTTCTAGAAATACCCTTTGTACAAATTTGGTTCGTACATATGAAGGGTGAAAGGGGACTTTAGTACAATGATGGTTTAACCCAAGATAAAAGGTTTGGGTGTTGCCATGTATGCACGTAGTCTTTGAAATTAAACATGATTGAAAAATCAATGTAAATAATGGTTCCCTCTTAGGTGAGGGTAAGAAAAAAAAAATTGTATTTTATTGTCATACTGGATAAAAGTGTTGTATAGTTTAACGTCGTATAACCAGGATGAAAGTGAACCAATGTAAAGATATTGATTCTAGGGGCGGTTTCACGAATTAACATCGTATGAGATGGAGGTGAAACGATGATAAAAGATTTATTTTGTGCTTGAACCTTGGGATGTTTCCTACATACCTAGCCTAGAAGGCAAGGATCAAAGTCTGCGTAGTTCAATTAAAAAATGAATTAATGATCAAGTTGTTATTGGGGACAACGACCTAAAAAATGATGTTGGTACTTACACATGGTTAGTATCCTAGAGAGAATGTTATGGTTGAGGTTTTCTCTAAGCTCACGTGAGTCATACTTGGTGTGAGAAACAAGAGGTAGCAACAACCTTAACGATACATAGTTTAATGTCATGTAGGACGTATGAAGGGACTATGTAGTTTAAAGTCTTGCAGTTAGGACTATTGGTGCATCACAGTTTAATGTCATGTAGCAGGGACAAAGTATAGTTTAATATCATGTAAAACGTATCAAGGACTTTCTGTACAGTTTAGCATCATGTAGTTAGGACGATGGGGACAGTACAGTTTAACATCATGCTGGATAGAAGGGGGACTGTGCAGTTTAATGTCATGTCGTGAGGACAAATTGGGGACTTTTTTCCACATTTTACATCAAGTTGGAAGAAAGCACGAATAGTTTAGGGTCATACGCATGGACCGTTGATGATGCAGTTTAAGGTCATACAGGACCTAGTTGCAGTTTACGGTCATACTGGACCATTTTGGAGACACAGGTTAAATTCATGTTGGACTAAGTTGTAGTTTAAGGTCATACTAGACCATTGTTGTATAGTTTAATGTCATATAGCAAGGGAAAGGGTGGTACTTTGTAGTTTATACAAAATACTTCGTCAAAAATCTGGCATTGGTTGGAGTAGTGATGAGTTCTCTATCCATCGAGATTAATGAATAAGCTCCATTAGAGTAGACCCTATGTATTGAATAATATCCTTCCCATTTTGGCTCATGTTTGGGAGCTTTCATTCCTGGTATCATTGGATTTTTGAGAACTAATACCAATTCTCCCTGAGTGAATGAACAAAGACGAACTTTTTTTGTTAAAAGCTTGTGCTATTCGATTCTGATAGACTTCCACGTGGTGCAAAGTGCACAATCTTTTCTCATATAACCGTTCCAATTAATTCAATCACTTTTGACATTTCTCATCTGTAGATGACTGATTGAAAATGGATACTCTGAGCGAGGGTAATTGAACTTCAATTGGCAAGACTGCTTCTGTTCCATATACCAATGAATATGGAGTTGATCGCATTGCAGTGCGGGTGGTAATCCGATAAGACCATAAAGCATGAAAGAGTTTATCAGGCCATGACTTCTTATCTTTATCCACCACCTTTTGCAGTATATTTGAAAGAGTATTTTTGAAGGCTTCTATCTGGCCATTAGCCGCTGCATGATACCGAGATGAATGGTTGGATTTGATGTCGTATTCTTGATACAATTTCTTCACCTCAGATGAATAGAAGTTGGTGCCATTGTCCATCAGTATGGTATGAGGGACACAAAATCTGGTAATGATGTTAGACATGATGAAGATAACAAAACTTTTAGAACTGACTTCCTTGAGAGGTATTGCCTCTGACCATTTGGAAAAGAAGTCAGTAGCAGTAAGAATATACTTAAACTTCTTGGTTGTAGCCAAAGGGTAAGGTACCACCACATCCATCCCCCATGTGGCAAATGGCCACGAGTATTTAGATGTATGAAGCAACTCTGGAGGTTGATGAATGAAGTTGGCATGTACTTGGCATGAATGACAATTCTTTGTGAAATCAACACAATCTAGTATCATTTAAGGCCAAAAGTATCCAAGCCTTCGAATTTGATCGGACAATCATTGTCCAGACTGGTGGGCACCACAGACTCCTGCATGCACTTCTTTCATGATAACCATTTCCTCTTCCCCATCAATTCATCTGAAGAGAACTCCATCAAAACCAAGTTTGTAGAGAATTTTCTCTAGGTGATCTGGGCTATCATAAAGAGTAAAATTGACCACACATCGCCAGATTTGTTCTTTCTCAGCTCTATCAGGTGGAAGTGTTCCATTTTGATGGTATTCCCTGATAGGTGACATCCATCCTGTAGTATGACCATATGGTTCAGTAATGGGACTAATTTCATTAATTTCCTCTGTTCCAATTCGAACATAAGGTGAAATTGCATGACGGTGGGAAATACTAATGGTTGTCTCATCCTGATTTGGATCTGTCAGAGCTATGGCTATATTAGCCAACGCATCAGCTTGAGCATTTTGTGATCTTGGGACATAAGAAAATGTCAGTTCTGAAGGGAATTCCTCCATTAACTCTCTAACATAATTATACAAAGGAATTAGTTTTTCTTTTCTGATGTAATAATCCCCATTGACTTGTTTGATTACCAGGTCTGAATCACCCTTTACCTTTAAGTGATTAACTTGTACTTGAAGCGCTAATTCTAAGCCTGCGATAACAGCTTGGTATTCGGCTTCATTATTGGTACCACCTTCCCATAATAAGAAGGAATAAGGTAACACTGCCTTTTCTGGAGAAATGTTCACAATTCCTAAGCCAATTTTGTTGAATTTAGGATTTTCCATTTTCTTCCCTGTTGGACTTCTGGAAGCACCATGAAAATACATTTCCCATTCTTGAGGACTTTCTTGAATAGAGAAGACTTCTTCATCAGGGAGTTCAATATCTGAAGACGTGTCTTCCACTGAAGGGTGTTCAGCCAGGAAATCAGCAAGATCTTGGCCCTTTATCACCTTTTGAGACACATACTGAATGTCGAATTACTGCAAAATAATTTCCCACCTTGCTAGACGTCCTGTAAGCATTGGACGACTAAGGATGAATTTGAGAGAGTTATTGCGAGATACCAATTAGACCTCGTGATGTTGCAGGTAGTGTCTCAATTTCTGAACTGCAAAGATTAATGCCAAGTAGCACTTCTCAATACTTGAATACCGGGTTTCTGCTTCAAGCATAGTTCGACTGAGATAGTAGAGGCTGTTTTCATTACTAGAATCGTTATTTTGAGCAAGAAAGGCACCCAATGATCGCTCTAGAGCTATCATGTAGAGGATAAGTGGTCTTCCATCAATAGGTGGCATGAGTACCGGTGGACTCAAGAGGTATTTCTTGAGAATATCGAATGCTTCTTGACATTCTTCAGTCCACTGGTAAGTGACTCCCTTCATCATCAATTTGGTAAAGGGTATAATTTTTCCTACCAAATTGGCGATGAAACGACGAATATAGTCTAAGTGTCCTTGAAGTCCTCTTAATTATTTCAAATTTTGAGGAGGTGACATACCAAGGATTGACTTGGTCTTCTCAGGATCGACTTCAATACCATGATGGCGTACAACAAAGCCGAGAAATTATCCTGAGGTTACCCCAAAAGCACATTTTAAGGGGTTCATCTTCAAATCATGTTGTCGAAGCATGCGGAATATGACTTCCAAATCAGCCAAGTGATTAGAACTTTGTTTGGATTTAACCACCAAATCGTCTACATAGCATTCAACAAACTTCCCTAAGAAGGGTTTGAAGATACGATGCATGACACGCTGATATGTTGCACCTGCATTCTTTAAGCCAAAGGCCATTACCCGGTAACAAAACACACCCTGAGGGGATCTGAAGGCTATGGATTCCTCATCTTTTGGGGTCATTCGAATCTGATTATATCATGAATATCCATCCATGAAGGAAATTACTTCATAGCCAGCTGTTGCATCAATTAAATGTTCTGTAATCGGAACTGGGAAATCATCTTTAGGACAATGCCGATTAAGATCTCTGAAATCGATGCAAACTCTAATTTGTCCATTATTCTTCTTTTCAGGGACAATATTAGCCAACCACTTGGGATACTGAACTTCTCTGATGAAGTTAGCTTTGATAAGCTTATCCACTTCAGCTTCAATTTTAGAAGCAAAAGTTGGGTGTGTTCTTCTCGCGGCTTGCTTAAATCATCGATGTTCTTCTGGTAACCCCAAATGATGAGTAGCAACATCAGGATCAAGCCCGTTCATTTTTGTATAGTTCCAAGAAAAAATATCTCTATTTCGCTTTAGAAAAGAAATATACATTTCTTGATCTTCAAGGGTCATGGCCGCACTGATTAAAGTGGGGCGTGGATCTTCCTTTGTACCCAGATTTATTTCTCTGAGTTCATCCAGAGTGGTAGAGATAACCTCTTCAAATGCGGGAGGAGCATCTCTGAGATCTTCCTATTCTTATTCATCATGTGTTATTTCTTCCGTTTCTACTTGCATAGTAGATGACAAATCATAATTTTCATGATCAGAAGAGATGTCAAAATTTGCACATTTTGAAGAGGAAGCTTCCATTTTTGACCCTATTGATGATGAAGAGTTTTCTTTGGGTAATAAAGAGGAAATGATGGATTGAGAATCGACATCATTGTTCACCTCTAATGTTTCTATAACTCCTTCTGGCCTAATTGGAGAAGTATAGACTTGTTGGATTTCATCAGATGAAATGAAGACGTCACCATTTGTGCTTTCATTACTGCTTGGTGGGTTACCAATTTCTCCCATGTTGTCTGGCATGATTGTCGTAATTGACATTACGGATCATTCCATAAGAGTATTTTGATTTGTGTATACCTTGTCAATTTGACTGATAGGAAACACATAATCTATAATCACATGTGTAAATGGATTTACTGGAATCTTCTCCAAACCATATGAAGCATTAACTTTGGTAATTTCCTTTATTGTGGATTTCTCCTTTCCCTTCATGTGATAGAATTCCGCCTCAATGTATTGAGACTCACATGTCTTGAATGGGGCCTTATCACCATATAATGTTCCAACTTGACCATCGAAACAGTATTTGAGACATTGATGGTATGATGAACGGATAGCTGCATGATGATGTAGCCAGGGTCTTCCAAGAAAGATGTTGAAAGATGAGTCTTGATCAACAATCATGAAATCTGAATTGGATACAAGATCTCCAAACTCAGTTCTGAGTGTAACTTCGCCCAGTGGTTCTTGTTCATTTGTATTATATCCTTGCAACATCATGGTATAAGGAGATAAATCAGATTCCATGAGGCCCAATCGACGAAGTGTAGGAATGGGCATGAGGTTGACTCCTGAACCATTGTCAATGAAAGCTCTTCGGACGTCTACACCATTGACCTTTCCAGATAAATACAAAGGTCTGATATTCCCATGCACAACATCATCTTCATCTTTATCAGTAAAAGATATTATTGCATGGCATTCTGCAGGATTATTCTCTATGTGATAGACTCCAGCTGCAGCAATTTCAGTTTCAAACTCTTGAGGACTTGAGAAAGCCTCGATGAGTGCTTCCCGAAGATCTTTTGACAGATTCAAAGCATCCAAAATTGATAACTTGGCTGGTAATTGTGCCAAGTGTTTCAATATATCATAATTTTTATCCAGAGGTCTGCGTTTCAGGACTGAATTTGCTATTGGTAGAAGAATTTTCTATTGGTAGAAAAATTTTCTTGTTGTTTCTGAGCTCGCTGAAGGGCACTGCCACGAGTTTCTGCTGCATACACAGTTCTAGAAGGGGTAGAATTGGGGTAGTGGCTTCTGAAAGATCCACGTCTTCCCCTGTATCCCGAACCTCTGGAACTTCCTCTAATTCCCTTGATTGATACTGGGAATTCAGGCTCATCAAAATTGAAACTGCTACTGGCATATGGATCTGTTAATTGAATCATATTAACAGAACCGAAGATTAACTCTTCGTCTAATGAAGACTCTACCTGATTAGCCTGTTTAGGTTGTGCCGTTTGGTGGGGCGGTGCCCATGGCTTTGAAGTAGATGGCATGAAGTCTTCCAGAGTCAAAGACAACTTAGGCTTTGACGCACACTCATATTCTTCTGATTCTTTTTTCTTCTTTGAATTATGTTGTTTCTTTGAGGAATTTCCCTCTGACAAAGAGGGTTTTGCGGCAACATTCATGGCAGAAGATAGAATTGGTTTCTTTAATTGTGTTCGAAAAATAGCATGAGTTTGACTGATTGTCTTTCTGACCATCCAATCATCATACTTCGGTGAATTTTTGCTTTTGACTTCTTGCCATTCACCTTCCTCCTCTAGAACTGTAGCAGTAACACATGCTACCTGAGCTGAAGAGCCTTTCAATTTGACTTGTCCCGAGTCGACCATATTTTTCAGGAGGTCTTTGAAGACAAAACACTCCTGGATGGGATGCCCCAACATTTGATGAAAAGGGAAATAATTGGGATGGTCTTCATCTCCTTCCTTGTTTGGCTTTTTGGGCCTTGGCAATTGAACCAGATTATTTTCCAGATCCGAAATGAAGTAACCAGGAACTTGTTCATTTTGGAAAGAGTATGTTTTGCTCTTAAAATACTGAAATTTTTTTCATCTTTGATCTCTTTGATCATCTGGACGAAACAGCCTTTGTTGTTGGCGTTCAGGAGGTGGAGCCCTTCGAGAAGATGAAGTTTTTGAAGTAGAAATAGGTACAGGAGCTTGTTTAAGCATAACTGTAGCAGTTTATGCTTTACCCATTCTCCTTCCTGGAGTTGATGGAATTACACGAGATTTAGCCTTAGCCTGTATAAGGGAATATTCAATATGCTAGGTGATTGAAGTAAGGTCTCGAAACCCTACCGTGTATTTCACAGGGATTAATGGCATGCGTAATTTGTCACGCAGATTTTACACACAGATTGGCAACAATTCTTCTTGAGGGAGTGCTAAACTCAAGGAATATGTTAATCCCTTCCAGTGAGCAATGAAATAAGAGACTCTTTCATTCTCCCTTTTCTTACAGTTTGTAAGATCAAAAACTGTTGTCTTTGGAAAAGTTGAGCTGAACTGAAGGAGGAATGTTTGGCGATGATCCTCCCATCTGGTAGTTGACCGGGATTGCAAGCTTGTATACCAAACAAAAGCTGGTCCTTGCAAGGTTCACACGAAGCATATGAGTTTCACTACATCTTGATGCTCTGGAGTTCCCATCATAGGATCGCAACAAGACACGTAATGCATCAAATGTTTCTCAGGATCTCCTAATCCATTGAAAATAGGGAATACAGGATTCCCAAAACTGAATGGAGGAGAAATTGAATCTACCCATTCAGGGTAAAATTTCTTTTTTGGTTGAACTTGCGCACATTTCCCTTCCATAGTTTCTAACCGAGCTGTTAATGACTCAATAGTAGTTATTAACATTTGAGAAACATCCGGTTGAACTTGGACTTGGGTAGGTGCACTGACTAGAGCTTGGACAGATGTGGCGATTGGTGCTGAAACTGATGGTATCACTACCAGCTGTTGTTGTACTTGACCCATAGGATTAGACCTGTGAGGGTGTACTGAAAGAGGAGGATATTCTTGATCCATCTCAGTAGCTGCAACAAATTCCTTTGGTTGACTGACTCTAGCATGCTTAAGAAGAAGAATACTCTAAAGTAGTTCTGCATTCAACCTTCTTAATTCCTTCATTTCTTCCTCTTGTTGTGAAAACCTTTTCTCTAGTGAGACTGATTGGCCTTCTCCAGATTAAGGATATGTAACCTGATTCTTTCCCCTACCTTTGTTGGACCCTTTTCAGAGAGGGGGAAGTGGTTTACTCGAAGGATTACCTAAGTTCTGAGTACTCATTTGATTTTGTGTACGCACACCTTCTTTATTTGTATCGGTGCGTACATCTTCTTGAGCAAGAACCTCTTTATCTGAGTCCCCTGAGTGAGCCTCATCTGGTGGATCATCAACAACGACATTGATGACATTGATTGATGCATAACGCATCGCATCCCTTCTATCAGCATTTCTGTGATATTGTCTTCTTCCATGTCATTGATGAGACATTTCCTTTTGTTGATTTAATCCCTTAGGAATTTCTTGACGAACCATAATTTGGAGGGAATCTCCTGATAATTTGGATCTTCGTTCCTCTTGAGGCTTCTTCCCCAATCGAGAAAAGACTGACGATCTTTGGGGAGGGAATTGATGATTTGAAAATGTCCCCATTCTGGTGGACTGGGGCTGTTCCTGCTGTTCCCACTCAACTTCTCAGAACCTATTTGTTGATTACGAGGGTTGGATTAAAGGAGTCCCCAGTCTGGCGAGATGGGTTGGTTCTTGGCATGCTATGTCTGAGACTTTCTTGAGAGTCCACCTGATCTTACGAACCTTAGTCCAGAAATTAGCTGGATTCATGAACCTGTATCCGCTTTTATCACCCGGTTCAAAAGACCATTGGATTATTTCTGACACTTCTGTCACTTGGTGACGTGCTTGCTCCAAAAGAGAGGCCTGTTTAATATTCTCATTTGCTTGATGCAAGAATAATTCACCAACTTGTTCTCTGTATTCTTGATTTTTAGAGGAACTTGTTGAAGCCTATTCTTGGGAAAGATTTTGATTACAAACAAATCCCATTGACTGTGGCCGGTTATGGGAAATAACATTGCATGAGACCATTTTCGGCGGGCTTTGTTGACTGGAGAGCACTATGAAATGTAGTGCTCCATGAACACCCCACCCTCTAACATGAATACCAGATGGGGCATTGGAAATTAACTGACGCAATCTTCTTAGTGCGCCAAGGCATTAACGTTGAAGGGCTCTCTGCTGCTTTTAAGCCTTCGGATATCGAGAGACTGATAGAGATGCCAAATCAATCTGACATTGTAACCCTTCTATTATCTTAAGATGATTTTCATATTCATCATAAGATAATACCTTCTTCTTCAATTGAAAAAGAGTTTTCCATATGTTGAGACGAATATCAGGGATTCCATCTTCTGTCAACATCTTTGGAATGTCATACTGAGAGTCAGCCAGAGGCCAAAACATGACTTGTACTTCACCTTTTGCCAGTTGTTTTCTCATGTTCAGCATTTCCTCTTTATCATTAAATGAAGATTATTCTACCTGTTTTGACCAGAGTTGGTGTTTCCTTGTTACTTCATCAGATTCAACAATATTGGTAGTGAAATCATTGATTAAAATAGAAGATTCATGACTTAGGGGTGGTTCGGAGAATGACATACACCCTGGGCTATCTTCTGATTAAGAATGTATTTCACCTGCTAGCGATGAAGCATCAGACATGAATGGTTTCACATTTGCAAGTGCCTCAATATAAGAGGGCTTTCTCGGAACTACAATGTCCACTGGAGAATTTTGCGGGAAATGTGCATCACTACTGCGGAGAGGACTTTTGCAGTGAAATTCATCATCATGGTGAGGACCACCATAATGGGTTACAATAAAAGATGAGATCTCTTGCTCCTTAGTCTTCTGACCACACAGAGGGTTCCTGTGTCTTTCATCTGAAGATGAAACTTCAAGATTGATCGAATTGTCATGAAGCAAGCCTTCATGATGAAGTGTCTGTTGAAGACCTTCGGAATTAATGTTCCCATTATTGGGAAATGAGTGAGTAGAATCTTTAATTCCAATAGATAACTGTCTGAGGGCTTCAAGAACTCCAGCATCGAGCAAGGCCTTGTTACAGACTGGCCCTTCATCTCCTGACTGTGCTGGGCAAGTCTTTTTCTTAGACGCCTTCTTACCCGCTTTGTAAACCACTTGTTGAAGAAAGTGGCTGCTCTGAGTAGGTGTATGTGCCTGATAAAGAAATATGGCCAGGTTAGACTGACTATCTCCACTCAAATCAAGTGTATGTGCCTGACTTGGTTGTTCATATGATATGGGGGAGTATGCCCCACAACCCTCTTGGACTGGAACATATGTTTGTGTCTGTTCTGGAGTGAATTGTTGATGTGTCACTCCACTGGTAGGGATAGATTTATGTGTCTTTCCCTGAGATTTCGCTGAAGTTGTTATAATATCCTGGCAGGAATCCAGAATATGAGCAGGGATTTTCTTCTTCTCTTTCACCATTGATAAAATATGCTTGGTGACTTCAGCTGCCGGAACTGGAATATACGTCCATTCTGGGCTTGGAGAATGTGTATGTGTCTGCTCCTGTCCTCCTTTTCCTGTCAGTGAATCCTGACAGTACTCAAGTGTGGCGGAAGAGAGTTGAGTCTTATTCCTATTTGTTTTCAGGGATTTCTGACTAAATTCTCTGAACGCTACCAAGAGAGACTGTTGGTAGGGTTGATTAATACTAGCAGGTGTATGTGCTTGTGGATTGCACTTCGCCAAACGTGGTTGACGAGATCCATCATATGTAGTCAGATGATCCTGCTGACTAGCTGATGATGTATAAACAGGTGTATGTTCCTGCCTATAGTACTCCGTCGGAATTTCCTGCCGGGATTGGTGTGATGCTGCCAGACGAGTCTGTTGGACAACGGAATTAAAACAGGCAGGTGTATGTGCCCGCTCGTTGCTTGCCACCAAGTTAGGTTGGTGGACTTCTCCAGAGATGGCAGAGATGAGAACCTGCTCACTGTTGACCGGATTCCGCCTCTGGTGGTTCGTCTTGCCTGCTCGGGTTCGAGGAACCTGAGCCGAACGCCTGGAGTTAGTACCCTCATCATGTTGAGGGCGCACTGCCGCACGATTCTGACGGCGATTGTTGGTGGGAGTCTTCAGGAAGGTCTCATGTCTTCCTGAATTAAGGCCCTGAGGGACCTTCTCATTCACTTCCTCAGAATAAGGGAGTGAATGGTGATTGCGTTCCGGGGATAAAGACCCAAAACGGTTGGAGACGGTAGTCAGCACCGCCTGTTTGTTGATCACTGTTCGTCATTGTCCGGACGATCGGTATGAGTTGTTCGATTGGAGGTCTTGTCGGGCAGCCTCCAGAGTTTGGATGGTACCGTGTTGACGGTACTCCTTCACCAGCACATTTGATACCCAGCATTGAAGATGCTGAGTAGGTGATGTCATCCTCAGAGCGGATGACGATCCAGCAGGAATAGCAGCAGTGGAATTTACATCAGCAGTATTCATAGGTGTGAATTTGATAGCGGCCATTATGGAAATGCAGAAGATCTTGGAAAAGAGTTCCTGTTTGATATAACTGACGTAATCAAGATAAATTCAGCTACTACCTCTTTTGGATGAGCACATATGTTATTGACTATATTGTTGGCCCTCTCATTGAGTTTAAATAGGGGCCTGAAAAATAGGTAAAACATCATTTTAATTTGGTTAAGGATTCACATCGGGTTCACCATTTTTGTTTCTCTCGGAATTCAGGGATGACCTCCTTGATGGGAGGTTTAAATGTTCTGATCGGTTTCTAACGGGTTTGTTCGTAGAACCGAAAACATCCAATGATTCCACATCCATTTGGACCTGCTTTCCAAAGGTAGGTGCTCATTAGTTTGTGGACTTATAGGTCTTAGGAATTTGCACTGGTCAAGAGGATGGGAGGTCGGACTCATCACACCATTTTGAGGGGAATTATTGTCTATTCTGGGACTCTCTTTATAGATTTAAGTTATGTTCGTGAATCCTTATTACATTACCAAGTATAAAATGAGATTTTCCTTTATATTTGACAATCAATGATCAAATATGTAGGAAATTTAGAGAATCTTTTATATGTATTCAAGGTTCTTAATTGATAGAGAATCATCTGTATTTACTAGAGATTCTTTGTCAATGGAACCCTTCGACACATTTATATAGAAGTCTCTTGATCATTATGATTACCATGCTGGTTTTAAAGCCACTCAATGGGGCACTTGATGTTTATTGTCATTCAGAAGGACATGGATTATTTCATAGTTGGGATCGAACCCGCAGATGGGCTACCTACGTATCCTTTGTTTTTGGAAAATGAATCATAACCCACATAGTTTGAGAAAGGGAGTATTATATTTATAATTGAAGGCTCATAGAAGGATGTTATAATTACTTTTACACTCTAAGATCATGTGAGTCATGCTCGATGTGAGAAACAAGAGGTATTGGTAAAAATTAGACAATTGTGCCATGAAAGATGCAATCATAAGAAATAATTTAGGGCTTATGTATGTATGACTGCCCAGATAAATGAAGATTAGGATTTACTTCAAGGAAGAAATCCAGGAGCAGGGTCCATAAAGGTATATGTGATTTATGGGGATTTTGAATACTCTAACTTGGGGCTTACTCCTAAAAAGGAGGCCTAAATTAGGAGAGGAATTATGATTGGGTTTTACTCCTGAAAAGGAATCCCAAATCAAAGGTAAATTAGGACTGGTTAAGAAAAAATAAGACTGGGGATTACTCTTAAAAAGGAGGCCCAATTTAAGAGATTTGAAAAATTAAGGGACTTGGGGCTTACTCTTAAGGAGGATGCCTAAATTTGAGACTGGGACTTATTCTTGAAAAGGAAGCCCAGGTTAAAGCAATCATGACTGGGACTTATTCTTGAAAAGGAAGCCCAGGGTAAAGGAATTATGACTGGGACTTATTTTTGAAAAGGAAGCCCACGTTAAAAGAATTATTACTGGGTCTTATTCCTGAAAAGGAAGCCCAGGGTTGGATTCTCTCATCTTAAAGGATGAGGTTGAATGAATGAAATCTCAATCTTTAGTGACATAAAGATTTGTAAATCACTATGTTTTGAGGGATATTCCACAAAATTCCTTTCAGATAAAGAAGTAAAATCAAGAAAACACACCATAAATGGCTTTGAAGAGTGTCTTGAAGACTAAATCTTGAATAGGAGAGGTGGAATGGATTAAGAGGGGGAAAATGGGCAAGAAGGGCACCCAAAAAGGTAGGGGCGCGCAAGTCCTCGCAGGTGCGCAGGTACTGTGTGGGCGCGCAAGTCTTGGTCACGCAGGTATACCTGCACGAAACGTTGGGTACTTGCGCGATGTTCACCCAGCAGGGTAATACTTGAGCGAATTTTGGTTAAGGCCTTTAGAATCTTCTTGAGGTTCTTCCAGGAGAGGGGCGCACAGGTTCTATTGAAGGAGTAAGGAAGCGCACAAGTGTGGCCATTTCCCTTAAGGGTTGGCCACCTAGGCGCGCAAGTGTTGATGAGTTTCAACACTTAGGCCTTCCTCCCCCTCTTTAGATCTTCCGTTCAAGGTAAGAAATTACCTTAGAAGTGTTCCGCAAGCTTTGAGAAGAGACTAGGGCGCCGGGAGCTCAAATCTGAGTTTCTGGAAAAAAAATTCCCCATAATGGGGGGCCCTCAGGGTCTATTTATAGGCAGGAGAAGACCTCAGGTGGTTATCACTTAGGTCACGCAAGTGGACTTGCGTGACTATGAGGAAACTTGCACGACTTATGGGAAATCTTCTCATTGTTCATCCCTTTGTCGATTTTTTATATTTTCTTCAAAGGATGAATCAATTTGAGCTAAGATATTCCCCTTTTCCAATCTTTAGACTCTGTGACGAAAAAGGAGCGTCAACAGGGAGAGATTAAGAATATTAATGATGGTTCTTCAATTAACATGATATAATTATATTATATAGATTATAATGGAGTTATCATGGTCATATGGGTATAGTAGGTGAAGATAGGTTAACAATTGAAAGGAACATGGAATGAAAATAAAAGAAATAAAATGTGAATTTACCTCTTGAATCAACCTCCTATAGAATCTCATTAAGGGAAAGTGTTTGGGTATTTTGGAAAGACTAATAGATTCTTGGACATGGGGAGTGACTAGGTAAGGGTATTTGGATTTAACATTGATGATATTCAAGGCACATAGGAGTAAGGATAAGAGGGAGTGAAGGGGGTTTTATAGTGGCATAGAAGAGTGAATTTCGAATATTTTATTAATTAATTTATTAATTCCCTCAAGACAACAAGTAGGTTTGTTTAATGTGACACATAATAGTAATTAGTTCATTTGAGTTTGAACCATGTGTCCTTACATCACTCATGATGTCATAAGTAGTGTGTTTAACTGCTAATTTTTATATACGGTGTTTTACCATATTTAACTATTCATAAAAAATAAAAGTATTTCAGAAAATACCAAAAAATCACCCTAACAATTATTTGACATGTAGATTAAAAAATGAGCTCTATTTCCCAAAAATTGTTTTATAAATATTATTAATTTATTTTTTAAATTAAATCATAGTTTATTCGAAAAATAACAATTTTATAATTATCATTCATTTTATATCACATTGAAAAATTAATAAATATCTCATTATCGTGTAACCTTAAGAAAGTAGAATAATAATATTATTTACTTTTCATAAGGGTCATATTAATATTCATATTACTATTAATAAGGGTATGATACTTTTCTCCACAAAACAAGTTGGTTCTATCAAACTCCAAATGACTTACTGATCACAACTCTAGATGACTGTTTTTTTAAGTTCAAAACATAATAGTGGAAAAGTTGTGTTTAACAAAAAGAATATAAAATCTGTTGTCTTGTAGGGACTCAGTGTTTCATGCATTCAATATTTATTTTTCAAAACCTTGGGGTGTTACATATAGTGACATTAATGATCAAATTAATAAGAAAGGTAATCGATTCCATTAGAATAATGTCTATAAGATATAAAGTCATTATTTATCAAATAACTTTTCACTAAAACATATACTTGATTTAAAATTATCCGAATATATTGTTAATCTTGGTAGAATCCAATCACATAAATATAAAAAGGTGTGTTTAAAAAATTGAACATATGATCAATATTAAACTCACAATCCTATGATTCTATATATAACTTTTAATTTAAGGACTACATATATGCTTCTAAAATACAACACAATCCTTATTTGTTTCCAAATTCTTTTCCCCAAAATTCAATTGTTAAAAATAAAACTAAATTTTTATTCTAGAATAATAGTACATTAATAAATTATTTGTTTTATTTCAACATAATACTATCATTGGTCTATTTGTTAACATTAAATCTAGGGAATTAAATCTAATAATTCCAAAGTTATCCACATTTATGAAATGGAAATATAAATAGATACCTAGAATTAGATATATTTTCCTATATCATAATCTTCATCATTCCAAATAAATTATTTTCATTTGGACCTTATTTTCCCCAAGAAAATAATATTCTGATTTATTTGATATAAATTCATGGGATTCTCATTCCAAATTTCTCGCATGATATAAATGAATCCTTATTTATTTCATTTTTGCACTACACATGCCCTTTGAAAACTTTATCCTTAATTAATTTGGTGACTCCAAGAGTTGGTAAAGGTATAGTATGTTAGTCATATTTTAGGATAACTGATTAGAAAAAATTATGATATATTTCAGTCCTTTCTTCATCCAATTTATTTTCTTGTTGTCCAAAAATTTTCCTTCATTTCAATGTGAAAATGATTCCATCAGGTTCTAGCCATTTTTTAAGACCAGGAACTATATTGTGAGAAACAAAAATCGATGTTAGAAAACCTTATAATAATTAATAGGATGTCGAAATAATGACACTATTTTTTAAATGGACATCAAATTTGGTTTAACATAGGTCAATCATTTTCATTATATATTCAAATACATTATAATGGATTGTAACGATAATGAAAATTATCCAAAGAATATCATTGGAATTTTCAATCTGGGTTCATATTAAGGCATGTTTTCTTGTACTCAGTGATGATTAGGTTAATCCCAATGCATCCTATCAGAATAATTACCCTTATTTTTTTCTTTCCTAAAACGACATACACATCTAGTATCCAGATAGATCTATTTTCTCTAGAAAAAACACATAATATATTTCTTTTTAAAACATTATGATGTTATTTTGTACTAATCCTCAAATACAGTCATATGGTTATGTTTCTTAAACCATTATTTCTTTAATATAGTTCCCATGGTTATACTAAACATCCTCTAACAACATCTATAGAGATACAAACCCAAATATACTGGAGCTGGTGTCTTAATTTATAACATTTTTATAATATATAATGAATGGAATCCATGAGGACCGGATAATGTAGTTGTCTTGTAAAAAAATATACTTGCGTATTGAATTGTATTTTAATATAAAAATTACAAAATAATTTTTTTTATAATATCATTATTTTATCTATCATATAATTTTATATTATTCATAGAATATATCATGGATTCCTAGGATAGGAAACAAAATAAGGGTGATGTTAAATGCTCAGTAATGGTTAATTACAGCCGACGGAATCCTCAATCAATAAGAAAAAACAACATGAAAAAGTAAATAATTGAACAGACATTTCCATTATTCAATAACATTAATATACTGATTAGATATGGAATAATCAACATCGAAAGGTAAATAACTAAAAACACATTATAATTAAACAACACTATGATCGTGAATAGATATGGAATAATCAATATTTCATGTTAAATGAATGAAAACATTCAATTTAATTAACAAAATAATAATGACATTCATCTAAAGATAATATTATTGTTAAAATATCATGAATAAGAATAACTGAATTCATAATGAAGAAGATTTTAACAACATTCCCCTCATCATTAGCTTGAGTTGAGTCAAATTTCTACATGGCCTTAGGAAACATCATCATGGTGCTAAAGGCTGTAAATAAGTGTTATGGGATTCAAGAACAAGTGAGAGATGATTTTCCCTTTGAAATAAAAGCAACCAACCAAACATGCCATAACCAACCACCACTACATGATTCCTGAAAGTAATGTAATCCAATTCAACACATTTCAATGTGAAAATAACACAACAAAACCAATCCTATAAAAATACAAAATCATATTACTATGAATAATAATATAATTAAAAAAACAAAGAATCCAATAATAAGCTCTATAGATCCACACCAAACTCCAAGATCTAACAGAAAAAGACCTCTCATGCGTCCAGATGAACCACTAATGAAATGAGATGGTTTACCTTTACCAGTGTCTCAGAATTCATTATCTTAAAATCACCATTCTTCCGAATCATGGGTAAGTAATAATATTTTGTAGGAATTCTTTATATGAATTCCGTACTCACTCCAATAAGATAGAACAAGTTAGCACATTTATATAAAAAATTACATAAATATATTTAAACAATGCATCAAATTCCAATAATCCAAAAAATTCTTACCAAATAATTTTACAAAAATATACACATTTATAATTAAATCAACCAATAAAGTTATTAAACATTTTTTACATAATATTAGCCTAACTAAATTCGGAATTTGTGGCCGTACACACATTTCAATCATAAGTATTGACGCCTAATGAATTTTATTATTTGAAAACTCTACTAATGAAATGTTTTTCCAAGAGCCCCAAAAATCCATCACAAAATCCCACAACATATCTTCAAACATTGGTATCATACTTTCGTATTGGCCATCTATTTAGGTATGATATGTAGTACTCATAGTCAACTACTTCCCAATAGTTCATTGCAATTTTTTCTAAAAAATTTATGTGATTTTAGGGTCCCAATATATTAAAATTAAAATTGGGACATTGTGCCTCTTTACCACCTCATTTATATAAATTTTTAATAGATCCTACGTAGTATGAGATCCATAATTTAGGATAAAATGATCTGAATTTATGAGTCAATCCACCATCAAAGATTTTACATCGTGCTTACAAACCATTATTGGAAGTCTTGTAAAAAACCTAGATCTATTTGATCACATTTACACATAATTATTAGTAAAGACTGTAATAAACCTTCTACTCACTGATCATTTTCCTTGACTTTTTAACAAGTCAATTATCTCGAGAAAAAGTCTGATACCTTCATTTCTATGCCAACCCACCTGAACTATGCTTTCAAAACCATGTAAATTTTTTAAATCCTATGGAGAACCAACCATCTCAAATGATGGTATTCCCTAGGAATTTTTTACTAGAAAGCCATTGGTATAACCATATGATTCCAAAACCACAACATTGAATTCACATCTAGTTTCCAACCCTCAATGGTCTCTCCACCAATGAGATTTGACATCATAGTCACACACTCTAAATTGAAAATTTGTACCTCTCTAACCAATTCGAACAAATTATTACCCAGTGAAACCATAATGAAAACTACTACACCCCCTCGATATTCACATTCCAACTACATGTTGACTATGATCGACATCAACTTCCCCCAATATAAATATTATTTTACCACATTACCATATTACATTCTACTTAATAAATCCTCCATTTAAATTTCCTTTACCCAGTGGATACATAAAGTCAAGGTAAAACATATAGAAATACTCCATCCATATCCCCTATCTCAAATTCAAATCTATTGGTGAAAAGATAGGATTAAAACTCTTATGATCGGTAAACACCATGAATTTCTCACAAAAGATATTATGGAACCATGTTTTCAAAGAATGGACCACAACATACAATTCCAAAAAATTTGTTGGGGAGTTCTTTTCATTAAACCTCATCTAACAAGAGACATACACAACCAATTGATACCCTTTCAGGAGAACCCACCTCAATCCTGATCTCGATTCATCAGAATATACCACATACCCATTTCTTCGGTTCTATTTTAACTGATATTGGTGTTTATATATTGAGAAACTTAAGCTCTTTAAAAGACATCTGATAGCTCTCATTCCATTAAAATGGAACATTAATCCTTGTCAATGATTTCATCAATGATGTTACTCGTGAGATGTCATGAAAAAAGAAATATTAATACCTAAAATTTCCAAGAAATATATGAATCTCAAAAACATTATTTGGAGGCTTATAAGAGATAAAAACCTATATCTTATCTATATCCACTGAAAAACCATTATTAGAAATAATATTTCCAATTAAAAATACCTCTTATATCTAAAAATCACACTATGATAATTTGGCATACAACCAATGATCTCTTATGATTCCCAAAAATAGTTTCCATGTGTTTCTCATACTCAAATGTTGTCCTAGAATACAACAATTTATCATCAACTAAAAACCCACAAAAGAATATAGATATATTTGAAATATCAAATTCATCAATTCCATGAAGACAACTGATGCATTTTTAAGAAAAACAGCATAATAAAATACCACTAATCTCAATATATACTTCTAAAATCATTTTTCCAAATATCCTTCTTCTTCACCTATAAGTTCTGATATCCTCAACACAAGTCAGTTTTGGAAATTCACTAGGATCCCCTCTACTGATCGAATAGATTTTCAATGCATGGGAGTGGATATCATTTTTTAATGTAACTTGGTTTTTCTTATGATAATCCATACCATGCCAAATAATTCCACCCACCTTTTTAATGAATGAGACTGGTGCTATACATGAAGAAGTGATAGGTTAGATGATGCCTTTGTTTCATAGCTCCTCTAACTGCACATTCAATTCCATTAGTTTGGATGGTTCTATCTAGTAAGATAGAAGTGAGATCAGACTAGTCCCCAATAGGAGATAAATCATAAATATCACATCCCATACAGATGAAAACCTTGAGAAATCATTGGAAAAAAAATCTAGAAACTGATCAACAACTACTGACAAAACTTCTTCTCTAAAACTCTTGCATTGATGCAATAGAAAAATTCTCCAATTTATATGAGGTCATCAAAACATGTGGTTCTAGAAATCATATTTACCCAACCATTACCTTCTTCAATATTTTAATGATTAGTTAGACTCTATCATTAGTCGTAAAACTAACCATTCCTGCATAATAGTCAATTTGGGCCTTAAACACTATAATGAAAACCATACAAAGGATTATATCATAAACATCCATCTCCAGCTCTCATACGTCCCAAATAAACTCAACCCCATACAATCTTATTCAACATGATATACATAAAAAGTCTCTAAACACTCTTTGATTAAGAGGATTTTGATGTTTTAAAAAAGAAGGAACAATTCCCACACTTAAACCCAGCAAACCAACAGTACAAGAAGCATTGAATGAATAAGACTAGACCTTATCAATATAAAATTTTATATCAGTATAATTAAAAATAAAAATACCTATACCTATATATGGACCTGACTAATCATCCACTACACCATTTTCAGATCCAAAAACGTACTTACTGGACACAATATGCCCTTTATTGCCTTGCTAAAACTTCCCCTACCGAGGAGTCATTGTAATATAGGAATCACCATGGTTATATGTGTACTAATAACATGGGTTATGTTGTTTCCCACATCCCATTAAGATATAATATGCATGTGACCCTTGAGAAGTTTCCCAAACTCTTGACCTTGGAGCACTACAACAATAATAAAAAAATATGGCCCATCTAGTTGCAATTGTGGAATGGTCATGGTGGTGTCATACATTTTCACTTCATATGGATTAGAGATACACAATGGAAGAAAACTAGGATTCTCTTAGGTTTTGTTGGAATATTCACTGATCCTTCAGACTATTTTAGAACTATACCACCACCTTGGAAATATGTTTCCCACTTTTCCTTAGTCCCCACATTAGAGTTCCCACCATTTCCCATGAGTATCAATATACATCATCTACTTGTAGCTCAAAATATTTATATTTCATAGAAAATTTCTCATTTATCTTTTCTACAAAATCTATCATACCGAGTCCCACGATCTAATAACAAATTACATATGCTATCCTAATTCTAAAATATGCACCTTCAACAATGTACTATAAGACAATATAGGTGAAAACATGACTAAATTCATGAATTTAGTAGAATATTCTATCAAATAAATTTTATCATGTTTTAAGCTATAGAAATATATTATTAACTAAATTATTAATATGTGAGGGTAGAATTTTATGTTAAAAAATTCCTAAAAACATCCCATGTGATACCGTGGTCCCTTTTATTCTTGACCACTTACTCTCACCACTAATGTTCAAGACCTTCTAACATGTATATCACCAAATTGAATTTATTCTCTTTTGTGTTGGCTAGGAAATAAAGTATTAGATTTTTCCTATTCAACCACAGCTATGCCTTTTCTTATTCCAAATCACCTTGAATGTTGGGTGGTTTTTTCTTTTCAAACTGAATCAAATAATCCAAAATATTCAGGTTATATCTTCTATTCCCACATTCCACGAGTTTAAAAGCATTCACTATGCTCTGAACTAGTATTTGGTTCATTTAGGGCTTAGGTGTGAAAACATTTTTTATAGCTCTCTCTCGTTGGTCACTACAACAACTACCTGGTACCATTTATATCAACACAATAACTATAATAAGTCTCACTATATAGAAACTCAATTTTTACAATTTCAAATTCTATCATATTTCTCAATCACAACCATGCTTTCCAAAATTCAATATTTCTCATATTCATCATTTTTAAAAGAAATCCACCATGTCTTTAAAATCAACAATTTTCAAAAAAATTGAACCATTCTCTTTTTAAAATCACACATTTGAAAACAGTTTCCATGTTTTTCAGAAATAAACACATTCATATCAAAAAATAAATAATTATGCCAAATGATATATAGAATCCTAGTGTGAAATCATTTATACCATAAATTCCATGATATTATCATTGGATTACCCATGAAATTGAGATTCCAATTTCTATAGGTGTCTTGAAAAGACTTATGTACCCAACTCCCATGTTACCTGGTGTTCAACAAAAAAAGGTTAGCTATGTCTTTTTATTTTATACATTTCACATACAGGCTATCTAAATCATTTTAACCATCCCAACAAAAGAAACAAACAAAAATGAATATCATCCCCAAGACCAACACAACTGATTGTATTAGTGACTATATAAGGCCCCAACCTTAAACCTTACATAATCTTGAGTTATTACAAGATTACACATTGAGGATATTTTCAGGTTTAGAGTTTTAGAGAATTAGATCATAAAACATGCATTACATTCCACATTTAAACAAAGTGGTTAAATAAAGGTAGTATTCATTTTTTTCCATCAATGACAACATATTTAAAATAAAACATGGATTCTTTCTTGACACTTCCTTGACACTATCATCATATCATGTACCTTTCCCTTGACCTGTGAAAAACATTTCAAAAAAACTTGGGATGAGCATAAAAAGCTTAGTAAGGGATATAAAAATATGGAAAGGAAACATGAGTACATATATACATAAGAATGAAATCATACATTACCCATAAAACATAAGCACTTTAACATACCATCTCATCAAATCATGAATAAATCATAGAAATCATAAGACATAAAGGTAACTTGAGGCATTCATAACATTCTTACGTAGGGAGTAACCCTCTTGGTTACGTTTGGAATACCCATCACAGTATATTCCCTAAATCTCTTCATAGAAACCTTAACGTTTAACTCATTCGCGTTACCCAATGCATTAGAGAGCTATATCGGTCTCACCTGCCCTTATTTTATCACGGAACCACCCGTCTTTATAATAATGCCCAAGAACCACAACATAATCGTATCACATAAAACATGCATAAAGGAAACATCACATTTCCACCTTTGAATCACAAGATATCAATACAACACATTGATATAAAAACATTATGAAAACCATTTTCAATACCAAAATAAAAGAAAAGTAAAACATGGTATTTATTTTTCTTTTTAAAAAAAGCATGGCATGTAGAGGAAGCCGAAACTCAATTAATGGTCACGGCGGCGGAGAATTTGTTGTCGCCGCATACGTACGACAAAAACATTCCATTTTTTCATTTAGTAAAATTCTTTGTATAAAAAAGATTCCTTTTAGATAAATGTAAAATTAAAAGGGGTTTATACACCATATAAAAGAAGGTTGTGTATAAAACAAAATATGCCTCAATGAATGGAGATTGAGACGAAGTCCCTTACCTCGGGTCCGACTTGACTTGATCGTTCTTTAACCTCCTGAATAATAAAATTGAGTTAATTTCTACTTGCTTAAGAACCATTTTCAAGTTCATTATTCCTTTTATATCCCTTATTACCATGTCATGAACACTATGCAATTATTTATGTTAATAACGGTCGTTTTAACGATCATTGGTACTTGAGTCAAAAATATGCTCTTTATAATTACAAGTTGTACATGTATCCATTATATCCAGAGTTATACTCATGATGTATATATCATATATATCCAGTATATACATGCATTTATAATATTACATAACATTTAGAGGTAAGAAATGCAATGCACCGTTCATGGAGACGGTAAGCCGTACGTACACATGAACGCTACTTTCATTTCTATTTAGTATTTTATGGAATGGAATCATAATGATATAACGGTATATTATAATTCCAATATAATATCATATATAATACAATTAATTAAATCCTTTATACGTCCCACATATGGTATTAACGAAATGAAATCACTTTGAGGGGGCGGTAGTCCGCACTTCCTAAAATAAAGATATCGTGTTTACCCATAATGGTAACCATAAAGGTATTCCATAAATGAAAAATACAGAAGATTAATTAAAACATAAAAATATTATATATCATATATAAATGTAGTGTCATCTTAATGGAAACCTTTGAAGGTGTTAAAAGAATGTTGAACAATCATCGTTTCGTGAGGCAGAAATTCACCATCCACGGAAACAGTATGTTATTTAACCATTAGATGTAGGTGTGTGTAAGTGTAGCTCAAATAATTCTTATAAAAACATCCTAGTATATGTAAGATACTGTTTTTTCTACAAAATAAATTTATAAAATGAGTTTAGGGGGTTTGAGAAGCAAAATAAAACATAAGAACACAAGAGAAGACACTACCTTTAAATCGGGTAACTCTTTTTGATTTGAGCTCAAAGACGTCCATGGTAAGACTTCTGCCCAAAGTGAGGCTTCTAAGAGTTAGAGAGGGATATTGAGAGGCAAAATGGGCAGGGGTTGGATGAGTCAAAGGATTTGGAAGTGTGGCTAAGGTGGTAGAGGTGGAGGCCTTTTATAAGAGGAGAGGAGGGTCACTCTTGGAATGTTACAAAATGTTACTTTATTTTCAAATGAGTTTCGGATTTTAAAGGTCCCAAATTGATGTATTTTAAGGATAAGGTGATAAGGGTTCTAAATATGCTCATAAAATAGGTTTTTGAAAAGTTTAGGTCTTATATTTTAAATTATCTTTAAATTTATTTAAATCGTTAAATAATTAGGTAATCGCTGCAACATCATGATGTCATAAATAATTTAATTTATTTAATGTCTAAAAATTATAAAAAAAATATCATGATGTAGGAAATCCCTTTATATTTATAATTAATATTTATATTCAAAAATATGACTTGTATAACCCCATTTAAAAATTGTTTTAGTAAAACAACTCATGTTTGTGACATTTTTACTTTAACATTAAATAAAAACATATTAATGTCATTTTCCTTCCAAAGTCTCTCCATGGGGTCCCCAAGTTGACCCATGGATTTTCTTGGTCGGCCATGAAACATCCAATAAGGGTAGGACATGTTTCAAGTTCATTTCATATTATAAAAACATTATTCTTACCTTAAATTACAATAATTACCGCTAATCGCGATTAAAAACTTAAAAGTTACTATTCACCAAAAAATTATTTTAATCCCATTGAACCATATTTTACTTCTTCATGAGAAACATGTATTTTGGATTTTTGGAATTCAAGACACAAAAGTGGTAAAATTTCATTTAAATGAAAAATCAGTTTTTTAAGTACCACTTGGTGGTTTCACTATTCATCAAAAATTGAAGTTTTCCAGAAAAATACCAAAAATTCACCCTAAGCTTTATTTGATATTCTGAATTCAAAAATTATGTCTATTTTACCTAATTAAAAACATATAAGTTGCATTAATTAATTTAATAATTAATTCCCGCTGTTAAAACAAATAGTGTGTTTTTATGAAATAAAAACTATTAAAAGATTGACACTAGTTTAAGTTCGATTTCAAAGTGAAATTAATTTTAACGACCACTATTGGATTGAATGGTAAAAATATATTCTAATTTAACTTTAAAACCAATTCAAAAGATAATATAATCATATAAATAAATTATACTAAAAAGAGGTTTTGAATTAAAATACACCATTTTTCACTATTCATTAAAAAATGAACTTTATTGGAAAAATACCAAAAATTTACCCAAAGTAAATTTCAATGTCCCAATCATAAAGAATAAGTTTATTTTGACAAATATAGCTTATAAAATTATCAAAAGTTTGATTTAAAAATGGTTTCCCATCAAAAGGCAGTAAAACAATCTTTTAAAAATATTAGTGTATTTCATGCTTAAGATTAGATTTATTCTCATTTTAAGCCTCTAAAACACTATCTAATTCATTAATAGACATAGATAAAAATATCTATTATTAATTACTTACTTGGGATGTTACATCTTTCCCCCCTTTATAAAATTGTGTCCCAACAATTTATTTACATATCGTATAAATGGGGGTATTTAGCCCTCATTGCATTTTCAGATTCCCATGTTGCCTCTTCAATCATGTGGTTTTTTCACAAAACCTTTACCTGATGAATCACCTTATTCTGTAACACTTGCTCCCTGTGGTCAAGAATCTGGACCGGTTGTTCCTCATAAGATAGGTTCTCTTCAAGCTGAACTACCTCTGGACTCAAAACATGAGATGGATCTGGCATGTACTTCCTTAACATTAAACATGAAAAACATTGTGTACCTGAGATAAACTCGGAGGTAAATCCACTAGGTAAGAAAATGATCCAACTCTCTCCAGAATTTCATATGGTCCAATGAACCTTGGACTCAGCTTTCCTTTCTTACCAAATCACATCACACTTTTCCATGGTGAGACTTTGAGAAAAACATGATCACCTACCTCAAAAGATAGATCATTCCTCCTATTGTCTGCATAACTCTTCTACCTGCTCTCAGCTGTTCTCATGTGTTTCTGTATCAGCTGAACTTTTTCTGCCAACTCTTCTACCAATTCTGGTCCCATTAGCTTCCTTTCATCCACTTCATCCTATAAAGCTAGAGTTTGACACCGTTTACCATATAACTCCTCAAATTGTGCCATCCGTATACTGGAATGAAAACTGTTATTATATGAAAATTCAACCAATGAAAGATGTTGGTCCCAACATCCCTGATAATCAATCGAATAAGCACGTATCATATCTTCCAAAGTCTGAATTGTTCGCACTGACTGCCCATCTGACTGAGGATGAAAAGTTGTACTAAAATTTAATTCAGTATCCAATGACTTCTGAAGGACTTTCCAAAAGTTAGAAGTAAACCTGGGATCACAATCAGATACAATGGAGAGAAGAACTCCATATAACCTGAATATCTCTTTAAGATACAAACGGGAAAGTTGATCTAGGGAAAAAGTATCTCGTATAGCAAGGAAATGAGAAGATTTAGTCAAGCGATCAACAATAACCCAGATTGTATTATTACCTCGAGATGTCTTCAGTAATCCCACAAAAAAGTCCATGGATATATTCTCCCATTTCCACTATGGCACTAGTAAAGGCTGAAGCATACCTTTCGGTAACTGCCGCTCTGTTTTAACCTACTGACAAGTAAAACACTTCACAGTAAAATCAGCAATATCTCTTTTCATTCCATCCCACCAGTAATACTCCCTCATATCTATGTAAATCTTAGTACTGCCAGGATGAACTGAAAATGGAGAACTATGAGCTACACATAACAACTCCATCTTCAAATGTAAACCAAAAGGCACACATAATCTCTTCCCATATCTCAAAACACAATCGTTATCAATGTTGAATTCAGGCAACTTACCCTTCTGAACCAGCTCTACCTTTTTCTGTAACTCACTGTCATGCTTCTGTGCTTGCTTGATTCTGTCTGATAGAGAAGATTTCACTGATACCTGAAACAAAATAGAATACCATACTGCACCAAAAACTTCTATGCCAAAGTTTATCAAATCCTTAACAAAAGGATCACGTTCCAAATGCAACATTTTTAATGAAGCATTACTTTTTCGACTCAAAGCATCAGCCACTTTATTTGCTTTTCCCGGATGGTAATGAATTGTACAATCATAATCCTTGATTAGTTCCAGCCATCTCCTCTGTCTCATGTTCAATTATTTCTAAGTGAATATATACTTTAATCTTTTATGATCGGTATATATTTCCCACTTTACTCCATACAAATGATGCCTCCAATTTTTTAAATCGATAACAACAGCAGCTAATTCCAAATCATGAGTAGGGTAATTTACCTTATGAGTTTTCAACTGTTGTGAAGCATAAGAAATTACCTGATCATTCTGCATTAGGACACAACCAAGTCCTTTCAATGAAGCATCACTGTAGATAATAAACTCACCATTCCTAAAAGGTAGTGCCAAAACTGGAGCATTCACCAATCTTCTTTTTAGTTCCTGAAAACAATCATCACATTCTTTTTTCCAGATAAACTTAACACCCTTCCGAGTTAGCTTAGTCATTGGACTAGATAACCGTGAAAAATTTCTAACAAACCTTCGGTAATAGCCTGCCAATCCACGGAATCTAAGAATCTTAGTTACATTTGTGGGTCTTGGCCATTCTTCAACAACCATTGTTTTTTTAGGATCTACAGTTATCCCATCTTCAGCAACAATGCGACCAAGGAAAAAAAAATTGTAATCAAAAATCACACTTACTAAATTTAGCATACAATTTCTTTTATTTTAAGGTTTGAAAAATAACCCTTAAATTCCTTTCATGCTCCTCTTTACTTTTCGAAAACACAAAAATATCATCAATAAAAACAACCAAAATTTTTCACCTGAGTCCACTGAGCCATCACTACAACAAACTGTTTAGTTCTGATTCTGACCATCTCAGGATACTGATTTGAAAGGTCATTTCCCTCTGTATGCCTTCCCAGAAAACCTATTCTGTTTCCTCTATGAAAAACCATTCTTAACACAAAAATATCTTAGGCAAAGCAACATGGTAATCTTTAAATGCTATATCATTTCAATTTGACCATAAAAAATATTTTTGGATAATCATTTAATAGAATTCTAACCCCTAAATTTATCTAAACTGACCTCTAATACCTACTATAAGGCCCCAAACTTAAACCTTACTTAATCTTGAGTTAATACAAGATTACACATTGCGGATCTTTTCGGGTTTAGAGTTCTAGAGAATTAGATCATAAAACTTGCATTACATTCCACATTTAAACAATGTGGTTACATAAAGATAGTATTCATTTTTTCCATCAACGGCAACATATTTAAAATAAAACATGGATTCTTTCTTGACACTTCCTTGACACTATCATCATATCATGTACCTTTCCCTTGACCTGTGAAAAACATTTCAAAAAAATGTGGGATGAGCATAAAAAGCTCAGTAAGGGATATAAAAATATGGAAAGGAAACATGAGTACATATATACATAAGAATGAAATCATACTTTACCCATAAAACATAAGCACTTTAACATACCTCATCAAATCAAGAATAAATCATAGAAATCATAAGACATAAAGGTAAATTGAGGTATTCATAACATTCTTACGTAGGGAGTAACCCTCTTGGTTACGTTTGGAATACCCATCACATTATATTCCCTAAATCTCTTCGGAGAAACCTTAACGTTTAACTCCTTCACGTTACCCAATGCATTGGAGAGCTATATCGGGCTCACCCACCCTTAGTTTATCATGGAACCACCCGTCTTCATAATAATGCCTAAGAACCACAACATAATCGTATCACATAAAACATGCATAAAGGAAACATAACATTTCCACATTTCAATCACAATATATCAATACAACAAATTGATATAAAAACATTATGAAAACCATTTTCAATACCACAATAAAAAAAAATTAAATCGTGGTATTTATTTTTCTTTTTAAAATAAAGTATGGCTTGTAGAGGAAGCCAAAACTCAAATAATGGTCACGGCGGCGGAGAAGTCGTTGTCGCCGCATACGTACGACAAAAACATTCCCTTTTGTCGTTTAGTAAAACGCTTCATATAAAAAATATTCCTTTTGGATAAACGTAAAAGTCAAAGGGGTTTATACACTGTATAAAAGAAGGTTGTGTATAAAACAAAATATGCCTCAATGAATGGAGATTGAGACGAAGTCCCTTACCTCGGGTCCGACTTGACTCGATCGTTCTTTAACCTTCTGAATAATAAACATGAGTTAATTTATAATTGCTTAAGAACCTTTTTCAAGTTCATTATTCCTTTTATATCACTTATTACCATGTCATGAACACTATGAAATTATTTAAGTTAATAACAGTCGTTTTAATGATCATTGGTAATTGAGTAAAAAATATGCTCTTTATAATTACAAGTTGTTCATGTATCCATTATATCCATAGTTATAATAATGATGTATATATCATATATATCATATATATCTAGTATATACATGCATTTATAATATTACATAACATTTAGAGGTAAGAAATGAAATGCACCGTTCATGGAGAGGGTAAGCCGTACGTATGCATGAACGCTACTTTCATTTCTATTTCATATTTTATGGAATGGAATCATAATTATATAAAGGTATATTATAATTCCAGTATAATATCATATATAATACCATTAATTAAATCCTTTATACATCCCACATATGGCATTAACGAAATCAAATCACTTTGAGGGGGTGGTAGTCCGCACTTCCTAAAATAAAGATATCGTGTTTACCCATAATGGTAACCATAAAGGTATTCCATAAATGAAAAATACAGAATCTTAAGTAAAACATAAACATATTATATATCATATATGAATATATTTTAATCTTAATGTCCACCTTTGAAGGTGTTAAAATAATATTGAACAATCATCATTTCGTGAGGCAGAAATTCACCATCCACGGAAACAGTATGTTCTTTAACCATTAGATGTAGGTGTGTGTAAGTGTAGCTCGAATAATTATTATAACAACATCCTAGTATATGTAAGATACCGGTGTTTGTACAATAGAAATTAATAAAAAGAGTTTAGGTGGTTGAAGAAGAAAAATAAAACATAAGAACACAAGAGAAGACACTACCTTTAAATCGGGTAACTCTTTTTGATTTGAGCTCAAAGGCTTCATTGGGAAGACTTATTCCCAAAGTGAGGCTTCTAAGAGTTATATAGGGATGTGGAGAGACAAAATGGGTGGGGGTTGGCTGAGCCAAAGGCTTTGGAAGTGTGGGTAAGGTGGTAGAGGTGGGGGCCTTTTATAAGAGGAGAGGAGGGGCACTCTTGGAAAGTTACAAAATGTTACTTTATTTTCAAATGAGTTTTGGATTTTAAAGGTCCCACATTGATGTATTTCTAGGATACGGTGATAAGGGTTCGAAATATACTCATACAATAGGTTTTTTACAAGTGTAGGTCTTATATTTTAAATTATCTTTTCATTTTATTTAAATCGTTAAATAATGAGGTAATCGCTACATCATCATGATGTCATAAATAATTTAATTAATTTAATGTCTAAAAATTAAAAAAAATAACATTATTTAGGAAATCTTTTTATCTTTCTAATTAATATTTATAGTCAAACATATGACTTGTATAACACCATTTAAAAATTGTTTTAGTAAAACAACTCATGTTTGTGACATTTTTACTTTAACATTATATAAAAAGCTATTAATGTCATTTTCCTTCCAAAGTGGCTCCATGGGGTCCCCAAGTTGACCCATGGATTTTATTGGTCGTCCATGACACATCCAATAAGGGTAGGACATGTTTCAAGATCATTTCATATTATTAAAACATTATTCTTACCTTAAATTAAACTAATTACCTCTAATCGCGATTAAAAACTTAAAAGTTACTATTCGCCAAAAAATTATTTTAATCCCATTGAACCACATTTTAATTCTTAATGACAACCATGTATGTCGGATTTTTGAAATTAAAAACACAGAGGTGGTAAAAGTTCATTTAAACAAAAAATCAGTTTTTTAAGTACCACTTAGTGGTTTCACTATTCATCAAAAATTGAAGTTTTTCAGAAAAATACCAAAAATTCACCCTAAGATATATTTTATATTCAGAATTAAAAAATTATGTCTATTTTACAAAATTCAAAACATATAAGTTTCATTAATTAATTTAATAATTAATTCCCGCTGTCAAAACAAATAGCGTGTTTTTATGAAACAAAAAGTATCAAAAGATTGACACTAGTTTAAGTTCAATTTCAAAGTGAAATTAATTCCAAAGACCACTATTGGATTAAATGGTAAAAATATATTCTAATTTCACTTTAAAATCAATTCAAAAGTTAATATAATCATATAAATAAAATTAGACAAAAAAGATGTTTTGAATTAAAATACACCATTTTCATTATTCATTAAAAAATGAACTTTATCAGAAAAATACCAAAAAATTAACCAAAGTAAATTTCAATGTCCCAATAATAAAGAATAAGTTTATTTTGACAAAGAGAGCTTATAAAATTGTCAAAAGTTTGATTTAAAAATGGTTTGCCATCAAAAGGCAGTAAAACAATCTTTTAAAAATATTACTGTATTCCATGCTTAAGATTGGATTTATTCTCATTTTAAGCCTCTAAAACACTATCTAATTCATTAATAGACATAGATAAAAATATATATTATTCATTAATTACATGGGATGTTACAGACTAAGGGACTAAACAAGACTATTTTATCTTATTAGTCAAGTACTGAAAAAGATGACAGCAATTGAAACATCATTCCCCTCCTCATTGTATTTAGTTTATGTGGAAGTTCTTCTTTCCCTTAAGAGACATCCTCAAGAAGATAATTGTTTAAAATAAATATTGATGTATTCATGAACTAGTGGGGATGATTTTACCTTTGAAATAAAAAAACAACAAAACATTCCATAAGAAACTACAACTACATGATGCATGGAAACAATTAAATCCAATATATCTCATTTCCAAGTGACAAAAATACAACCAAACCAATCCCATAACAATACCAAATCATAGTACTAAGTGGTATTTTATAATTAAAAACACAAATACTCCCATAATAAGCTCTATATATCCACACTAAGCTCCAAGATCCAACACCAATAAATCGCCCAAGCATCACCATGAACCACTATAAAAATGAGATTCTTTACCTTTGCTAGTGTCTCAGAATACAACATCTTAAAAAGCACAAATGTTTTAAATAAGTGGTTGAGTAATAATTCTCAATAGGCTTTTGAAAACGACTTCACTATTCAATCTACTATTATAGAAAAATTTAGCATATTTATATAAATAAGTTTATATAAATCCATTTAAATAATGAAACAAATTCCAAAAATCCAACAAATACTTACTAAATAATTTTACACAAATCAATACATTTAAAAGGAAAGAAACCAAAAGATTCATTCAGCAATTTTCCCATTTCATATTAGCATAAATCAATTCACCCAGTGTGGGAACACTCACAATTCAAACAGATTCAAAAATTTCACACACCCTTGATCTATGTACCCTTGATGGTGGAACTTCACATCCAAACCCATCCCATTTTGTAGTGATACTTCATAGCACTTTATAACCCATTTATTAGTGGTATATCATGCCACTATCCATCCTTCCCATCATATTTTTAATCACTTATTCCAACAACTATACCAATAACATTTACCTCAATAACAAAAATATGGAAATCAATAATTCCAACAATATTACAAAACCACTTCAATAAATTACCCATGTATTGAAAACACACTTAAGAAATTATTCATGACAAACCATACGTCAATAAAACTATTTTTATTAAAACAAAATTTTCAGAAACCATTTTACATAAATCACCTAAGCCACTGATTTTAAAATTAGTATTTCAAAATCCCACAAAAAATCTCATTTCACAAAAATAAACCATTTCCCCCAAAATCTACAATTATTTTCAAGATAACTAATCAATTTAAAACTGATCCTTGTAGTTTTAGAATGAGGGGAAGAGAGTGAAGTCTCTTACCTTTATGGTTTAGTGAAATAAACCCATTGAACAATTGTACACCAAATCCGGTGAAACTTCACCAAAATCACTATTAATCCATTAATGTAGCATAAAAAATGGAAATACTATGATTATAGGAAGAAATAAATCTATATATACCTTTTATTGGTATAGATAAAAGAAACTAAGAGACATGGAGAGAGAAGAGTAGATCTAATAAAAACAATGAAACTAAAAAAGTGATAGATTTACCAAGGGAGAATAACCTTCAATACATATTGAAAACCCTCTAATATCGCTTACAAAATGAGTAGAATGGGTTATATATCCTTGTAGAAGAGAAAATCTTGAGTGAAATTTTTTTTGGGAATTGTAATGGGGGGTTTATGAAAAATCCCAACCAATGACCATTTTTGAAAACACACTTTTTAATCCATGCACATTTTAGCATCATTGTTAAGAAAACTGTGTGATAATTGTGCACCTGCTACTATCTCAAGAGGGTGCCTCACACTTCTACAAAAATCGTTCTCAATCCATGAGAAATCACATGGTCTCAAGTTTCATGATTTTATGGAGATTCTACATAGTTTTCAATAATTTTCCTCAAATAGTTCACCATTTGAAAAACCCCAAAACCTTCTCAAAAACCATTGAAACTCTCCCAAAAATTACCCAACCACATAATAAACATAAAATTAACAAAAAGGTGGTTAAATGACTCTAATTTTGGATTATAAATAGTTCATTAAGTATTTTATATCATTATATAATGCAACGTGATACCTCTACCTTGAACACCTTTCACAATATGATTTAGAACTATAGGTAAAAAAAATTTATGGTGGATTGATGATTTCTATTTTGATACCTACTAATGTATCGAATGGATATATAATTTTCCAAAACACATCTCATTGTATGCAAAAAAAAAATCTATTTATAAAATAATATATTTAATTAATTATCACTTGTTTATATCATCAAATATACGTATTGAGTTTGGATTTATCAATATTTAACTAGAAAAAAATAACATTAAAATTAGAATAATATATTTTGAAATTATATATGATTTAATAAATAAACATATCCTTGCTAAATAATATGGTCATTTACTGTAAATTTTTTTTCCAATGATCAAATGAAGGATAATATTTCGTGGGAATGTTAATGAAAAAATCAATCTAGAAAGTGAATCTCAAAACAGTCCTAGGTCAAAATGATCATAAACCATCCATATAATGAATAATTGTTGTATCAATAAAACATATAAACATTTAAGTAAACTTAAAGGTATATTTCTTTGATGAAGTGAAATATGATAAAAATATGTTTAAAAACAAAATCGAGGAAAATATAATTTTAATTTTAAAATAAAATTTTAAAACTAAAAGTTCACAAAAAATTTTGAAAATAAGTTTATTCAAAAATAATCTTTGGAAATTTTAATAGATTTCGTAAAATTGTGAGTGTTCTTTATGGAAGGTAATTTTGAAAATGTAGATTACATTAAAACAATGGTTCCTTTAACATTTTTTGGTAATCGAAAAATGAATATTGTGTTCAATATGAAATGAATATTTCTCTCTAGAAATTTTTGTAATGTCCAGAAAAAATATATATGAAAAAACAAGTGAAGAGAAACCCTTCAAAGATAATATAATTATAGTGTGAATTATACAATAAGTTGATTATGTGTATTAAATATAATAGGCATAAATCAGGTTCATATATGGTATTATTTATTAAAAATTCAAAACATAGATAATCCTATAATGTCAAATAAAATGAAGTAGTAATATAAACCAATGAAAAAATTGGTTTATGAAATTAATTACCAATCGTTAATTTTTATTTGAAATACTATTGGATTATATTATTAAAATTTAAAAATAAAATACCATGAATTAATATTTATTCATGTTATTACATACAAAATTTGAATTATATAAACTATATAAGTGAAATTATATTCATATCATTAAAATGTGAATCATAAAATAGATATTGAGATGAATCCCCTTACCTCACACTTCCTTTTGGATGAACATGGGATAACCACCTATATGGTGGTTTAAAACATGTTAATAACATATATAAGAACCATATTAATATTCTAAATATCTGATATGATACTTTTATAACATCTTATCACCCTTTCATGAATAATCATTCATTATTTTACTTATTTTGGTGTTAAATGGATGGTTTTTTCTTTCTTACATTTTCATGAATGCGATGAATCTTTTGAATATTACATAGTTTCAACATATCCAAAATAGTAATCAAGAAATAATTATAATATTTATAAATAAATAATAATTTTAATACCAATCAAAAAATATCTTTTTTAAAAATAAAGTAAGTTATGATAACTAAGATGGCATGTCGTACAAACTCATGAGAAAAAATCATTTTACAACGTTCATTTTGGAAATAAGTTAAGTAATATTTTATCTTTACATAATGATAATTACATCATATATTCCATAGTTTATCATTAAATATAATTTTATATTTTATCTTTGTGGTGTGTAGATGAAAATACGGTCACATCTCTTTGTAAAGAAGGTTGTCTACATGTACACGAACCATGTAATCATTTTTAAGTGAGTGAAAGGGTAAGAATGAAAATGATATATTATCTTCCAAGAATGATGAATATTTCATTAATATCATACTTATTTCATTTATATCACATATATTTATTAATATTTTCTATTTATCTTCCATGTAATGGTTCAGTAGAAAAAATCATATTACTTCATGAGGAAGTAATCTGACGTACACACGAGTGATGTTATCATGTCCCTTACAGAATGAAATTTTAAAGTATTAAGATATGATATAATAACTTTAAATGTTTTATTATGTTATAAATAAAATATTTATAATTTATATCAATCATCCTAACCAACCATGATTGGTGGTAATATAAAAAAGAGTGACATTAGTTCATAAGGTTGTAGTCCACCCGTACACACGCATGATGTTCTCATAACCCATTTAATGAATGTGTAGATGGTAGTAGGTCATTAAATTTAAATAAAAACATATATTTATATTTATTGTACTTATGTCATTATTATTAATAATTTAATAGTAATTTATGGACATGGAGGAAGATATAAAATAAAAATGAATGTTAAAAAATGTAACATAGTTTTCAAGTAAAATCATTCTATGTTATGTAAAATCCTTTCATTATTGTCTTTAAGCCCAAAATAATTATTCTAGGATACAATTAGATAAATATTTATGTTATTGTTTCATGTTTAGTCCTAAACAAAAAAATTTCTATGTGGGAATAAGGGAAAAGAGGGGTCTACCTTTGATAAGTAAGGTGAGTAGAACACGGGTAATTTTTGAAAAGAAAAATATGTACCCAAGTTATTCACATGAAAAAGTGTCCAAAATGGATTATTATAGATAAATGTACATTATATGGTGTTATATACTTCCCTAAATATATTTTGGACATGTTTTTGGGTCATTTTAACTCTTATATTTTTAGTTTAACCCCAACTAAATCTATTTTTACCTTAACCACATCAAAGAATTTTTAATTTTTTCACTATTCATTTTGATCTAAAATAATGATAAAAAAAATTATAATATAAAATATTTTATTCCAATAATGCAGTTAATTTTTTAAAAATTATACCACATATGTGGATATTTTAATTTAAAATTAATCATAGATAAAAAACGAGAATCCTAGTTTCCAGAGAGAGAAAGATCAAATGTTTATAAAGCATGATATAAAAATTATATATTAAAATGATTATAATGACATAAATTTACCTAATATATATATATATATATATATATATATATATTTAAACTAATTTAATTTTAAATACATTTTAAATTATTATTTATGTTTATAAATAAATTAAATGAAAAGCATGTTACAAAGAATTATTTCTTTTTTTCACTATTAATGAAAAATTAAATAAATTAAATAAATTAAATAAAAAACATAAAAATTTATCATAAGATAATTTTTATAATTTAATATCAAAAAATAATTTCATTTAATAAAATAATTTTACTAATATTGATAGATATTAATTTTAAACTATGTGCACAAAAGAAGACTAAACTGTCTTTTTTTGCAAAAATACAGTTTTCATAAAACATTTATTCTTCTATTAAATATTTCTTATTTTATTTCCAAGTAATATAAAATCAATTATTTATTTTATATGTTTAATATACATAATTTTAGTTATTTTGATAGTATTTTTCATACCATACAAATTAACATCTAGGTTATAACAGTTAACTACATTACAGTTCATTTATACTTGGTGATTCTTATTCTGCAAGCTATCAAAGGGATCAAATAAAAAAATTATATTTTTTTAGTTTTCTTATGCTTATTATTTCAGTTAACATATTCTACCTAATACAATTTTATTATATTAAATTTTCTATTTTTTGCATTAACTTATAAAAATACTAGTTTTCGTAGTAAGAGATAAAATGATAAAAGTGATGATTATAACCATTTTGAGTTAAAAACATGTGTTAGAAAAGGTGGTTGATGCATTAATCAACCAAATTTATTATGTAAAAACTTTTTTTTAAATGTCAAGATACCTTCTCTGATACATAATTCATGTTATTAAAAAGTATTGGGAATTTTAAAAAATTTCATGCTATTTCACTTATAAAAGGGGATTCCATCTCCTCAAATCCCTCCAAAATAGAATCCAATTAGGTTGTCCCATAATATTAAAATAAATTATGAACAATTTTAAAAAAATTAATAGGTTCTAGTCTTCATGGAATACCATCCAAAAATGTCTTAACCCCTTTTCAAATGTGGTAATTCAATATATACTATATAAATTACTAACTTCTCAATCATCATTTCCATTTCTATATGTGCACATTTTCTTACTAAAATTACATTAAATGATAAAATATGGATAAAATATGTATAATTAATTCAATTTATTAAAATTATGGTGTAACATTTAATTAAATTCCCTTTTTCTTTTATGAAAAAAAAAGTCATTTTTTTGCATTGTGAGAACTACAACCACTGTGCAGTATTGTTATAAATTTTCCTACCCCACCTTAAAATGATATAAATAATATACAATTTAATATTTAAGAACATTATTTTTTAATTATTTTATATACTAAAAGTATAAATAAATATAATGATTCTTCTCCAAACTATGGAAAAAAATCAATATCTATGTGTATGTGTGAACTACCGCCACTATGGAATGATGGATTAGATTTTTATTTTTTACTCTATAAAATTTGGGGTAATGGAAATGATATTAGTGGATGGATATGATTTTTATGAAATTATCTTTTTTTAAATAAAAACTAGACAACATACTAATAATAAGATAAATAAATAATTGTAGTTAATTCAACCATCGAAAAAAAAGTATTCTAATAGAAAGGGGAATTTATTAATACCATGAAATAAAATTATATAGGTCATAATATTATTCAACTATAAAACACTAAAACACTAAAATAAAAATTATTCTTCTTGTATAATTATATTACATTTTAATAACATCATAATCATATATTTATTAGTGTATGTTCACATTTTTGTTGGTTTAACCATATACATGAATGTTTCTATAAATTTATCTCATAGATGGCTTTGAAAATTTAATTTCATATAATATAAGAAATAAATAAGTTAATAATAATTTTTTTATGTTTCTATAATTTTTATTAATAAATATTTAACTCATTATGTTTGAAAACAAAATTTTATTTGATTGGAATCACTAAAGCATAGCCATCACAAAAATATTCTGTAAAGATCATTATTGATACTCCCATGGAATGAAATTATAACATTATAAGAAATTATAAAATATCATTTTTAGTACCTTTTATGTCTAATAAATTAATATATTTTGGGATAGTAAATAATAATGATATCACTATTTCCAAACTGGTTCAAAACAATCCTAAATACTTATTGCCGATATCGAAATTAGATAATAACTACATAAGATTCACATAAAGAAAGAATATAAATTAAGACAATATATGTTAATAGTTCTAAATAATATTATAAATCATTTAGTTCATTTATTGATTTATTTATATATAAGGATAGATCATGTTTGACAAAAAAAATATATAATTTAAGGGTTTGCTTGGTCTTAATTACAATTTATTATGAAAGGATACATTTTACACCCCAGGTATCCTTTTTATAGTGTTATGTTGAATTATATAAAAAAATTTGTTTTATACATTATTTCATTTTAATTACTGTGTTATAATTATGAAAACAAAGTTTTTTATTGAATTTTTTTTTACTCAAGTGAAATCCCAATTGTAAGGGTTTTTACCTCATTCACTACTAATTGAGGCATGTGTTGATATTACACACCAATAATTTTTTTTATAGTATAGACAAATTACATTGATTTCTAATATAATAAAAAATTGTATTTGAGAATTTTATTGTATTCATTATCATACTTTCATTGGACTAAGATTGATATAATTCATAAAATATTGATTTTTTCCATTACTTAATTTGATTTCATGAGATTTAATATATTTACTTAAAATTTGTCTTTAATTTCATATGGTTTTCCATATTTCTATATTAGGAACTATTTTGTATTTAAAAATTTTTATTAATGAATTACAAATCATAATGTAAAGGAATCATTTCTATGAATAATTCCCACCCTATTAAATAATATTTTTTCATAGATTTCCAGGTTTTCCTCTTCCATACAATGATTTCTCTTAATATTTGGAATTAAAGTCATGTTTAACTTCTTACTTAATTCTTGCACATTTTTATAACATTTCCAAAAGGATTTTTTGATTGATTTATATAATGTGGGTTTTTAGTGAAGGTATTTTCTCATAAATTAAGAAAGGATTACACCACATTCATAATCATTGGGTTTCCCTTCTATCACAAATATTATAAAGATATTTTAATACATCATTTATAATGATATACTATTAATTTTTCTTTTTAAAAAATTAAAGATGTACGTAATATTTTTCATTCTTTTTTTAAAAATTACTTTTGATAGAAATATGTATGTTTGTATCTTATAATAATCTTAAAATATATATATATATATACACACTATTGTATGTTTTAGAATCAATTTTATATGTCATATTCATAAAATTTACCCTCACTAAATTTATGTTCAATTATTGACCCTCTGATTAACATTATTGTGCAATTAATCTTTTAATATCATAAAAATCAACTTCTTGATCTTTTTGATTGCATTACAATTCATGTAATTTAATAATAAGTATGTTTTTATCAATTTAAACATCATTTATTCATTAATATGATATATTTTGATGACACCAACCACATTATTACTTAAATAGATATTGATCATGTTTCGTAAGAATAATAATAAACCCCAATTGGTTCTCCTATTAATTATTCTTTTATTGAAATTATGATTGTATTCATATTTAAGACATATATGGATGAACATATTACATTATAATGGGTGACTGAAAAATTATATATCCCTTCAATTCATTTTATAATGATGTATATTTCATGATTTTTTCTACATGGTATTTGTTAGTGAATGTAATACAATATGTGAATTTTTTCACAGTGTTTTTGTAGTCCTTGGAGTGAACCTAAATATAAACTAATGGTGTCATAAAATATATAGTTTTAATAATATTTATTTTATGATCCATTGATATTAGTTTATTTATAGTAAAGTCTATGGAGATGATTATTGTCTTATGATCCGAGATTTATTAGGTTTGAATTCTATATTTTTCATTCATGTCACTTAAATACATTCTCATATCCATATATTTATGATATTCTCATTTATGTACTTTAATTTTTATGTCTTATTCTTACCCTTACTGATAATATGATCTCACACATTCTTATGTATATTTTTTCCCAAGTAACAAAAATGGTAATACATTTGGTATGTCTAGAAGACTAACATGTGTTGAAATTTTTTGGTAGATATTAAAGAAATGCGATAGATTAATTATTCATTATTATTGTGGAAGAAAATTTTGTTAGATGAAAAAAAATAATAACTTTTTAGTTAATCTTTTGATACAATTATCTAGATCTCAAAACCTTAGGGGTGTTTTGAATTTATTTTAATCGAATAATTGCATTATTTTATATAGGTGACAGAATCACTTCTACATGATACTACAAATTAAATTATAGAATGGTTTAATTAACATTATTGGTTATTATGTTAGTTAAGAATAATTTAGTGTTATGTAAACAATGATTGATCGTAATTTAAATGCTATATACAAACTAATATTTTATGAGGTAATATTTAAAATTCTGTGTATTAGGATGACGAAACTCTATAGAAAAAGTATGTAATAAATATAGCTATTGGATATCATACTACTGTTTCATTAAAGAATATATTTCATCATTTTTTTAGAACAAATATCCATGTCTTGTTACTACAAATGAATTCTAGATTTTTCTAGGATGTACCTATGGGTGATACATTAAAAATGGATTATTATATATAAACTCAATCATAAATGGGTGCATGAAAGATATTAATATCTATACAATTAGCCTCACACACTAGGGGGAAATACATGGTCAATCAGATCCTCAATATAAACCACTCTAATGAATTTATTTTCTAATTACAATAAGGTATTTGGTTAGGAAGTACTAGAGGATATAATTTAATGAAAAGTATAATAAACTGAATGTATTAAAGGATTAACTAATGGTTTCATTAGAGAAAACATATTATGATTTATTTTTTATATTCACATGATAATTTTTTCTGATAGTAGTGAAAACCATTTTGGATTTTTGCACATGTTAAAAATAGAATAACCTAAAAGAATCTAAAAAAAATTTGTCTCTTGAAACCAATATGTCATAAAACATATAAATAGAATAAAATTTATTGGTTCCAAATCCAAGTATATTCCATTTTTTATTTAAATTGTTAGTTTTAGAGTCTTACATAATGTTGTTAGGTTGATAACATAATAGAAATTTACACTTGTTACTCTTATATACTTTCCTTAGTTGGTGATATTTATCAATATAAATTATTTATATTTAAAATTTAAAGATAATTGAATAGATCGTTTAAGGGTTTTTCATATATATTTTTATTAATAGATTGAAAAAATATGATAAATGGTATCAATAATGCTTAAAATTTATTTAATAAGAAGGCAATATTTTGGGAATAATAAATAAAAAACACTTGAGTGATGTATGCTAAATTATTTGGATAAATATATACATGGTTATTAGCTAATAGTAGTTACGTCACTTTATTGAAGGATTTAGATAGTATTAATATCAATATAATTTGATACTAATTTAATGAAAAACTTTTCCATAATATATTTGGTAAAATTTACCTAATTATTATGATTATGATAAATATTTTTTTTAATATTATGAACTAGGGATTAATGCCTTTAATGGTTAAGGATTTAGTAAATTGTTTAAGAAATATAATATCTCAGATTTTCATATTGTCTTATAGATTCAATTATTTTTGGGAGAGGTATGATAATGTGAATATATGATTAGAGGATTGAGTTATTAAATGAGTGAATTTATAAATGGGTAATATTATTTGATGAAAGATAAATACCATGATATTTTCTATGAGAGTAAAGAAGATTCCAAATTAGATTTAATATATACATTCACCTATATTCATTAATCATGAATAATTTAAATCATGAGGAAAAATATTATATAAGCAATGGGAGAGTATGCAATGACCCAAGATTTGAATATGTGATTTCCTCTAATTAAGATAAATATGTTCAATAACAAAATCAAAAAATAAAATAACCTTCTAAAAACCATAGTACATGTATATATTTTTATAAATATTAAATACATCTTCAAAAACTATCTATTTTATTTTTATTTATGAATAATATGAACTCAATTAGAAATTATATATAAAAACTATATTAGACAAATTTTCATAATTCATTATTATGTTTTAGAATATATATATTAATTCACTATAATTTCTATTAAATAAATTAAATGTTGTCATCCATAAATGATAATTTAAATAAAATATAATATTTGTTTCATAATTATAGTTTTATATGGGTTTATTGAAATTAATAGTAATAATAAATTTTATTTTAAAAAGTTATTTACCAATAAAAAATGTTTTCCTCCATAATTTATAATAATATTTAAATGTTAAATTTATATGTTTTACAATGTTAAATGTAAAAACTAATATTAATTTTTTGATTAACCATTAAAATATTATATTATGATGAATTATTTATATTTTATTTAATGATTTATATTAAGGTGAATAATGTAATATACCTTATTATCCAATTTATTATATTTTAAGGAATTATTAGAATTCGAGTATAATTTTGAAAATTTATAAAATGATTTTATTAAAGGTATTATTTATATTATATGTTAAATTATAAATTTAAAAATATCTATTTTCTTTTATAAACCTATAATTAATTTTTTTAACAAAATTTATATATTTTTCTAAAAAAAATATTTAAATAAATTATACAATTTTTTTTAGAATTAATTTTTTTGACTTTTAGAAAATTATCCAAATTTAAGATATTTGAAAAATAGAATAATTAGGTCCAAAATATGTAATGAGGACTATTTTATTTTTGGAAACTATTTTTAGTATCCTTAGGTAAAAACTAGTTACCACTATAAATTCTCAAAGGGTACAATTAAACATTCATTTGGTAATGAGATGAAAACATATTTGAACCATTTGTGGGAATGGGTGTTTGATTCGTATCTAAAACTTATCTCTTACTCTATCCATTTTTTATTCTTTAGGAGTACACAATTCTTGAGAGTAACTTACCATTATTTAAATGTATGTGGTATTTTGAAAAATTCCATCCCTTTTCACATATAATAGTTGTTATCCTCTCCTTACTTCCCATCTAATAAATACCACATTAGTTTATATAAAATTCTACTGAAAACACCCCACATTCATAGAGAACATGAATATTTCTGGGAATTCTCCTAAGACTATCCCACAAGGGAATTTTTCATTTAAAATAAGATGGTATGTGATGTGTGTTATAAATTTCTAACTGATCATTCCTTAATATAATTTCATTATGTGTACATGTTTTATACCATATTACATTTCACCATCATAATGTGATAAATTCAACATCACTGGTACACAATTAGGTTATTAAAATTAAGGTAAATTCACTAACCCTCATTCCCTTTTATATTATGAAAACAAAAGTATCGTTTATTGTTTGTGTGGACTAACCATCCATTATGCGACGTGTTTCTTTTTTCCTTTTAAAAATTATATTGATGGTCATAATTTTAAATTAAATTTATAATTATGATATTTATTTCATATTTTATTTTATAAAATTATAAACCATATTACTCCTTTTATATATTCTATAGAAAAGAATCACCATCCTAACATACATGAGGACATCCATTACTATGGAACGATTGATTTTAGTTTTTATTTTTTAAATTCCCTTACAAGGATGGTCATGATAATTATTTTGATCAATAAATATAGAATATTTTTAAAATACTTATTTTACTTGAAGACGAATTGGATGACCTGTTAAAAATATGCGAAATATAAAAATATGGTAAATTTAACCATAAAAAAGGGATTTTTCATACTATGAAATTACTTTATATTGGATATATTCCAATTTTAATAAAAAAATTATATAAATGAATAATTAAATTGTTATTTTTTATAATGATACTAAAACTAAGTTACTTTATAATCGTAAATTAATTATGGTTTGTTCATATTTGGGTTTCTTTAACCATCTACATGAGAAATGATATAAATTTATGACATAGGTCACTATTGGATTTTATTTCAAGAAATATATGATATAAATAAGTAATTAAATATTTTTTTAAATTTTGGATAGGTAATACAAAAATTTAACACATATTTTTTGAAAATACCCATTGTTCTATAAGAATTATTAAAATATGCCAATCACAAAAATTATATTTAAATATTGAAACTAATACTCTCTTTGAATGAAAATTTTAAAATATAAATAATTATAAAACATAAATTTGACAACCAAGTATGATATTTGAATTAAAATCTTTGGGTGAAAATGAATATCAACACCGCGATTTTGATACTAGGTCAAAGTGGTCCAAATTACTCACACCGTATATAAAAAATAGATAGTAACTAATTTATAATCACATAAATAATGACTTTATATGTGAAGAAAAATTATTAACAATTTTGAGTGTGTTTCTTAAATATTTAGTTAAAATATTTATGTTTTTTATTTAATTCTAGATCATGTTCAAAGAATTTAAACATTAAAAGTAATAGATTTTTTTTCTCAATCTGGAATAATTTATACATGATACATCTTATTCTACATGATTCATTTTTAATAGTTATATATTGATATTAAACCCCATGAATGATTTATACAATATTTTTTTATTTTATGTGATACACTAATTAAAATATTATTATTTCTAAAAGACCATAAAGTCAATTTTTAGCCTAATTGAAATGGTTTTTTATCAATCACCCTTCAATGGGGAATTTTTTGATATTATATATAAATAATATATTATATAGTGTCTCTAATTACCCTTTACTTCTAATATCCAATTTTTTTTATCTTTGAAGCATCACTTTTATTCTCCATTATCCTTCCTTTAGACAATGATTATTAGATTCACTATAATAGATGGTTTTTATTCATAACATAAAAGTATTTCTTTAGTTATAATATTTTTCAATGAGTTACTTTTTAAATTTATATGGTATTCCATTTTAATAACTTGGAAATTAATTTTAATTCAAATAATAATTAATGATGAAATCTACTCCTTTAAAATTAAATTATTTTAATAAAAACTCACATCCTATTAAATGATTTTTTATCATTCATGACCTCATTTTCATATCCCATAGAATTTTTTATCAAAATATATAGAATACCAAGAATGTATTATTTATTTTTTCAATAATAATTCTACTAATATTATTTTAAATAATAAATATTTTTTATTTTTTATGAAGAGGATTTTCCATAAAATATTTTTATAATATATAAAATATTTTCCACCCTTATTATAATAAAGGGGGTTTCCATTCACTATAAATATAATGGACATAAATGATTTTTTCACTAGTCAAGAATCCATTACATATTTTTCTTTTCAAAAATGTTAATGATTTCAAAATCATTCAGTTTATTTTTTCAAAAATTACTTTTTAATGAAACATGTATGTCACCCTCCTATGAAAATGTTTAAAATCATTTATATTTTTAATATATATTTTATATTCTATTTTAATTTTAAAATTCAAATGGATTTACCTCCATTGGATTGATTTTTCATGATTGTCCCACTAATAGGAATTTAACAATATTTATTTTTAGGAATTGATATAATTATATCATGCGACCCAAAATTTTGATCTCAACATTTTCTTAATCATTAAAATTATCAAATAATATGGATTTTTTCATTTATATCAAAATCTTATAATATTTTTTTTATATTTTTAAAGATAAAATCCAAAATTATTTCTTTGGGTTGATTATGATCATGTCTTATATAAATAATTATAAAACCCATTTCATTCATGGGATAATAATGATTTTATGATATTATTAACAGTTTCCTATATGGAATATATATGCAAGTAATTTATATGAAATGAAAAAGGGGTTAAATAATATATACATCCATTTCAATGGTTAAAGCATTATATCATATGTGATGTTTTAAATGGTATTATGGAGTGATCCTAATCCACTTGTGAATTTTCCCATATGCGATGACGGTCATACAGTGATCATTTAATTATGATTGTGGTTTCATGTATTATGATATGGTTTTAATAGTTTGTTTCCAAGATCCTTCAATACAATTTTCTTTTTGATAAATACTCGTTATACAATTCCTATCATATAAAGCATTATTTATTGGATAATAATACTATCATTCATATTCATATCTCTTACATAAATTATCATACACATTTTATTATCTTGTGATCAGTTTTGAACATTGATGGTATTCTATAAGGTTTCTAAAACGACTTTATCCTGTTGGGAGAGCTCACCTCGACCACCTGATACTTCTTCCCTTCCGGTGATGATGGAGGCCCCTGTTCCAACTCCTCCCACCTTGGTGGGGGAGGGGGAATCGTCGTTTCGTGGGAGAGAAAGGTCATTTATGCCATTCTCCAAACCAGAGTTCCTTCCCCCCTTTCCGAAAGTATCGATTAACCCTAAGGTACTAGATTTAGTTGATGGAATTCTGAATCTCCCTCTATCGTTATCTGAGTTTACGGAATCCTCAGCATTGCAGAATCTTACCCTGGTGGTGCGGTTCAAGCACAGAAGGCCCTATGTTGACGATTTCGACCGATTTGTCTTTGGTGCTTGGGATCTTCATGAACGAGCGGTGGTTGGTTTTCATGACAGTAAGAAAATTTTGATTCGGTTTGAATCAGAGGAAGACCTTATTCAAGCTTCGGTGAGAGCTCCATGCATCTTCAATGGAACTCGTTTCATGTTCCTGCGTTGGTCTTTCGATCTTCATATGAACCGAGACCCGTCTTCCATAGCAGTTTGGGTTTGCTTCCCCAAACTTCCTTTACCATTTCAAAAACCTTCGATTATTCACATGTTGGGCAATATGGTTAGTATATATATTTGTTCTGATAGTCGTACCGAGGCGTTTTTTCACCTGGTAAACCCTCAGGTGTGTATTGAAATTGATGCATCTCGCATCCCCTTTGATTTTATTTGGATCACGGTTGGTGAGGAGTACCGTTCCAAGTAGAGGGTAGTGTATGAAAATTGGACTGAATTTTGTGGTTCTTGCAAGCGTTTGGGTCACTCGGTGGAGGCCTGTGAAGGCGGACTTTGTTCACGATCGAGGGTGTCTCATTGAAGTGGAAAAGATATCAGTGGGAGCACTGAGGAGGGTTCAAGGTGCAATGCACTGGACAAGAGTGTGAAGGTGGGCATGGCTCAAACAACTGGAGGGCCAACTATAGGAGGAAGGGGCTCTCAGCTGGCTGTTTCATCTGGGGAGGTCTCTGCATATGAGTCTCATAAAGATTCATTTGATGAAGGACTAATTGTTGGGTCTACTAGCATTAGGGGGTTTCAGGATAAAGAGAAGAATGATGGGTTTGTGTTTGTATTGTGTTCAGATCAAGTTGGAGATGATCGAGGCTCTAATTTTGTGGAGGTGACCAACATGGCCAGGTCTAAGGATGCTAAATGTCTCGTTCCTCTAGACAAACCATTTATGTCTTCAAGTTACAGGTTTGAAGGGATTGCTGAGGACAGGTTGCTTGTGGGTCGGGAGGAAGAGGTTCTTGCTGAAGGTGATGGTGATGCGGAGGCCTTGGGGGGTCTGCAGATTGTCTTCATAGATCAGGATGCTGTTTCAGGATCTGAGGAAGTCACGCACAGTGCTGTAAGGTCCCCCTTATTTTTGGAAGGTGATGATCCGAGGCTGGGAGATCGAAGCAGGCAGAATGATTCTGCTCCTTTGGTGTAAGTAGACTGAGGGAAGGAATGTCTTGGTGGTGATCATGATTTGGAGAGTATTATAATAGAAGGTAAGGGATTGTAGCCTACTACCACGGCTGGGGAAGAAACTTATCTGGAGGATAAGATGTCCCCTTGTTAGTTAATATCTCTCATGTACAGGGGTCGGGGCATAACTCTGAGTGCACAAGGTCCCCTTTGACGGAACAACCTGAGGAAGGAAGGGTGGATGTTGGGGGAGGAAAAGAAAATTTGAGTCCACCCAATAGCTATTCATTCAGTGAAATCGTCCAAAGTGGGAACCAGAAGATGTCTGCAGGTGAAAAGCCTTCATCAGCAAAGCTGGGAAGGCGACCAAGGAAGGACTACTCCTATCTTTCGTGACCAATGCAGACTAGGTCTGCCTCAAAATGGAATAGTGGGGTAGTTCTTGCATTCAAGAAGGGAATTAGAGTTAAGAAGGCATCCCTAGATACACTTGTTCTTGATCACCTTAGGAATCGAGTACAAAGTGCAAGCTTTTGGAGACACCCAGAGTGGGAATCGAATACTGGAGAAGAAGAATCATGCTTCGGATGCAGGGATGACTATGGTTACTATGATATGTAACTTCATGTATGAATTTTCTTGTTTCTAGATTTCTTTTCTATGTTTGACGTTATATGTGGGACACCGGGCACCCTTAAACCAACATTTTAAAATGAAAAAAAAATGATTTGCAGATGGTAGTCTATAATTCTTACCGTTACAAATTATTTTAACTCATAACTTATTTTGTTACCAATTATCGATTTAATGAAGGAATGTAATAAATATAGTCTATTTGGAAAATACTATTTGTCTAAATAAACTGGGGGATGTGGAATAATTTTTATGGATTAAGTAGTCACTTATATAGTGGAATAAATATCAACTAGATAAAAAATAAATGGGATTTTTTAGATAATATTTTTCTCTAATCTCTTTAAAACTATTGACATACGAAGTCATAATAATGTTTTGTAACAGAAAAATTTCCCTAAGTTTTGAAGATGATATGATCATGTCTATGGGGAACTTTATTTTCTAAAAGTACCTGGAATTTACTATAGTAGTGGTTGGATATATTAATTTTTCATATTTCCTAGTCTTTAATATGATGAGTTGTAATGTAATTTTTAGGGGGGATTCAAAGACTTTCTTCTTGGTTAAAATTGACATATACTATAGGTGTGTTTGTTTTACTAACCATAGAGAAGAGGTGTATGTTCTAGTAGTAGATTGGGATGTTGAGGTAGGTAGTGATGGACATGATTTTACACATGTGAGATCCATTTTAGTTTAGTTGTCTGATATGGTAATGTAAGAAGATTGGTAACTTGTTCCATCCACTTTTTCCAATATGGTATACTTGTTATGTGAAATATTTTTCAGATTATTTCTTTAGGATTCCTCTTAAGAGAAAGATTAGGTTTACTTTTGATCTCATGATAGGTTCAGAGAATATGTTAATTAATCCTTACCATAGATTGATAGTAGAGTTTATGAATACAATGGTATAACTCAAGGATTTTAAAATAGATACTCATAATTTGAATAAAAATATTTGCATCTAAATTAATTAATATTCAATATATTTTATAAATATATTCCAGAAAATCATAATGATGTAGTGTATTTGGAGACTAGAAATAAAATATTATTAGTAAATGAAGGATTATCATCATATCTCACAAATATATCCCAACATGTTATTCTTCTTAGACATACACTACCTAAAACTTTCTTCATAACTTGGGAAAGGAAACATAATAAATGGTTTTCTCATATACACAATAAGTATATACATGGTATATATTAATTATCTCAAAAAACATAACCTGTGCATAAAGGTATGATAATATGATATTAGTATTTTAAAATCCATATGGAGTATATTATAGACCATATTATCAAATATTGTAATAATGCTTCATAATTCATAAGACATGATTCATAAATAAGTCAAAGAAAATTATACATGAGAGCATAACATAGGAATAAGATTTAAGTTTTTAGCATATATATAATCATATAAATTCATTTTTATTCAATGATCACTTACAAGAATATCATAGTTGATTAAGTACACTCCACATTCAATCGTATCCTTAGTCATGGTCCATTCCCACAATTATCATTGTGGATGAAGTCCTTTACATAAAAGGGTTCACATCCCCTTCTAGTCCTTATAGTCTTATGAGATATCCTTAATTACACAATTAATTATAAGGATATAAAATATGAAGACCATCCATCATATAATCATTATATCTTCATATGTTTTCCACATAATTATAGAACATTCATTACACATCAAAATCCATAAAAATAAAACTAGATTCATTATCATTTCAACAATTCAATGAAGCATAACCTGTGGAAAAAAATGGGTTTCAAAAAAATCATATCATCATAAAAATAAAACTTATAGATAAATAATTAGGATGGAATACTAGGATCAAATCAACACTAAATTATATGTGACCTTAAAATGTGTTTTCATAAATCAAATAGATGTTAAATGATTATTGGGAATATTTTTGAGAAAAATAAACTTTTTTTGATACTTTAGAAAAAAATAATAATATCAAAAATATTGGGAAAGAAATTATATTAAAGGAAACATGGAAAAAATAATAATCATTAATTCTTTTATCATGCATGATAGTAAGAAATTCCAGTCTTTTTAAGTTTATAAAACAAATATTCATTTCCCATATTCGGTAAAAAGTCAAAAGTACCTCGCTTAGAAAATGAAAAGAAGAATCATTTGAAGAATTTTTAGTGATTAAAATATAGGAAAAATTATTTAAATATTAATTTTAAAAATAACAACATTATTGAATAAATTATAAATTAAATAAGGATATGGAAGAAAAAAATCACAAATAATGAGGATATATTTTTTCTCAAAAAACAACTTATCGATCAAATTATATACCAAAGAGTAGAAAATAGTAATATTAACTGAAAATTTAATTTATAAAAAATGAGAATTAAATGAAATTTATTTATCATAAAAGAATAATTTAATTTCCTTAATGGTAAATCAATGATAAACAATTAATAAAAAATGATATTATAACCTAAATTCCATATCACTTTTGGATTCTTTGGACTCAAAAACCCATGAAAGATAGAACTATAGATGGATATATATAAGTCCCCATAATTTTTAGTAGGATCATTCTAAAGTAAATTAATTTGTATAATATACACCACATAATTTAAAGAATTTATGATTAGGGCACGTGTCACATAGAAATAAAAGTGAGATGAAAATGTTTACGTAGTGTTCGACATGATTCATATTTGATCTAACATCATATAAAAAATAAAAATTTATTATAAATATGTACCATAATAATGTAAATATTTTTAATATAATATTTTTTTCACTTATAATATTTCGACAATAATTTATTAATAATTCCTTATTAAAATCATCATTTCTAGGTGTCAAATGTATAATTTTTCAAGGATGTTTCGAGTCAGAAGTTCCAATCCTTGAACATTGATAATGGTTCAATAATATCCAAAATTTTAATATTGATATTAATATTTTATATATTCATTATACACATATTAATAATAATATGTATATGATATATATAAAAAATGATTTACATCAATCATAGCGATATGAGGTTTTACATACACATGAATGTTTTTTTCATTTTCTAATAAATATAATATAAAAAGAATAAATATTTTTTATTAGAAATAAAAATAATTTTATCATAAAAATAAGATATAGACATCAAATATATCCTTATGACAATCCATGTAATGTAGAAACAAAAAGATAACATTTCTTTCAGGAGGTGGAATTCCACACATAGGCAGAAGAAACACTATCATTTTACAATAGTTGGAAATGTGAGATAGTGGATATGATATTATAAATATAGAGTAATAATAATTTCATAAATATCCTATATAAATATTAAAACCATAATAATATCTATCTCTGATAGATGGTAATGGAATGTGGTTTTGGAGTAGTAGCAATTTAGGGTGTTTCTTGGGATTATTTCCCTTTGTCGTCATTGGGGCATCTTGATTTTTGGTTTAATTTAGTAGATGTACCTTATTCCAACATAATATTCATCATTGAATGATGGTGATAGAAAATATGAAATATAACAGTTTACATGTAAAACATACCCATATTTCATGGTTTAACCTCCCCCCCAATAATCATGTTTTAACATTAACCGTGGAAACAAGTTTTTATAGTTTTTACTATTCATTGAATCCAAATATTGAGATAATTATATTATATAATATTTAATATTATGATTAAAAATATGGAATCCATTTTTTCTAATTAAATTAATATAATTTAAAATACTTTATTAATAATTAATGTTGTAAAATGCAATGAATTTGTTTTTTCAAAAAAATGTTTCCCAGAATATAATTTTTTTTAAACCGAAATATGACATCAAATTAATTCTACTGACTTTAATTTGATAATTAATATTATAATTGATCTAATTATAATTATAAATAAATTTAAAATAAAATAAAAAGTTTTAAAATATTGAAATGAGAATAAATATATTTATAATAATCAATATATTTCATTATTAATTGAAAATTCAATCTTTTTAGAAAATTACCAATAGCATTAAACTAAATATAATTGTATTTAAAATAGAATGAGTTCTGCCACAAATATTTTACATACCCAAGACACAACTATTAAGTAATAAATTTCATGTTCTTTGTAAACTATAGTGTGTTTATTTTCCCATTAAAAGGATTCATCAACCTGAAATCACAAAATATAAACATCCAAACCATATATATGATTAAAGAGTATAAAATACACTCTCAATGGTATAAGTGAAAAATAATAAATATCAATGTGAAAATGGATTAAGGGACACCCACTAAATGAAACCAATAGTCAACCAGACGAAATGTCAAATATAGTGGAGTAATATTGAACATCACCCATAAAATATTTATATTACAACAACACATTTAATTCCCATGGTATCAAAATAAATATCTTGAGAAATAAAATACATTTATTATTCCTATTTATTGTTATAAAATATTTAAAAATCCTTAAATGTTTACCAATACGGGGGGTGAGTAAGGCACTTCGTGGATAATCACTATAGATATCCAAACACATGCCACTAATATAAGAACTAGGGATCAGATTTTAAATACAATAAATGAAAAATATATAATAAGTTTATAAAATGATATAAGTTAAATATATGTGATAAATCACATTAAAATATAATTTCCATTCAAAAACACTAAGCCTGACTATTCCCGTATTGAAACACACACATAACTATATACGCACACAATCAAGCTTAGTGTCACACATTTACAATGTTACATCATGAATATACTATGTCCCACATAGAATATGGTAATTTATAACCATAAATCATCCTGATTAAAAACTCTAAAACAATTATTTAAAATTCTTTACCAAATAATATTATATAAAACATCTTTTTCATGGAAAACATCATTTAACAATTATCTCACATCAAAACCACACCATAATTATAAACCCATAATTATAAAATTGTAATCATATATGATTACCAAAATCAATCTTATATCCTATATTTATAAAATACAAGCCGAAATGGAATCCTTTAAGAAATAAATCATGTTTTCCATATAAAATAAAATCATAACAATTGAATAAAATCAAGCCTAGATGTTCTAAAACAAGTGGAGATGGCATAGAATCTACATAACTCAAAATAGATGATGAAAACAAATAAAAATACTAAGAAATATTATATTCAAGATCAATACACCTTACCTTCAATTTATTTTAAAATATCCTACAAAATTTACATCATAGAGAATATATATTTCAATATAAATTAGATTTGGGTTTATAAGATTGAGGAAAAGAGTATACCTTTGAAGAAAAAGGAGGACCAAGGATATAATATTGATAATGAAAACCCAAAAAACATTTATTTATCAAAATATTATTCTATCTAAAAATTAATCGCATTGGATTCATAGGGAGGAAGAGGATTTCAATAGAATAAGAGAGTAGGATAAAAATGAGTCTTTTATATCCTTAAATATAACAACCTTACATATTATTTCATATTTAGACATGATTTATTATGTATAAAATAGATCTTAATACAATACATAATATTTATTATTCTAGTTTCATAATTTCTTAGGATCATTTCATGAAAAATTACGATATAAAATTCCACATCATTATTGAAAACGTTTTTTACATGACCACAACATTGCTTCATACTTATCATTGCATAGTATAACCTGAGGACATATATAAGAAAAGGGTGAGATATGAATCCCATTAATGTAGTAAATAAGGAATAACAACAAGAATAAAATAAATTTTAGAAAATAGGCATATCAATAGAGTGTAATAAAAAAATTAACATAAAGGCACGATATAGCTGATTATCACAAATTAGAAATGTGGCAAAAACTAAAAACATTGCATCATTATCATAAAAAAATTAGGTAAACCCATATCCCACCATGGTAGACAAATTTCCTAAAAGTAATCAGGTGAATCGTTTTCCCAACATTACATATCATGATTCTAAACATTACCCAATGCATTCGAGCACTATCGGGGCACACCCTTCATAATCATTTCATTCCCATGCTTAAGTGTGCCACATATATCATATAACAAGGATTCATTAAACATAATTTTTTATTCAAAGATAAAGGAATTTGGAATAAATACATGAAATTATATAATAAATAGCTATATGTCCAAAAATGTTAATACCCATTATTGATAAATGGTCATGGTATTCACTACATGGTGATTTTGGCATGGAAAATATTGGTGCAATTTTGGAAGCCTAACAGCGTGACATAAAAAAATCATAAAAATTGTTGATGAGAGAGAAATGGATTTCTAATCATATATAAATAAAATTTAATGTAATGGGGTCATATAAATACATTTCTCAACACATGTAATTTTTATATATATGGAGTTCCATAATAAATATATTTGAAGAAATAGGGAAAATGGAAAAACTCTTACGAGATTTTGGCATGGTAACGGCTGTACTTGGGGGGATTAATGAGCGAAAAAGAGTTCTACCATAATACAAACCAAATAATGGAATTATGGGGGAGGTTTGAAAATCTACCCCATAAATTTTAATTGAAAAATAAAATGGTATAACAATATAGGGAAATTTCAAAAAATATTAAAAAAGAAGGAAACCCTTACTTGAGTGTGTGACTTTAAAACTTGAATAGGGGCTTAATGAGATCTTGGGGTGCCTTGGGGGGATTGTAGAGAGGTTAATATATATTAGGGATATTATCCAAAGATTTTAGTGAAGAAAAGTGGGATATTGGGTTGTTTTATATGAGAAATGAGAGGGGGATTATTTAATATTACACAAACATTGGATTTGGAATCTATATAATTAAATATTCAAAACCAAAAATCCGTCCATGTTTTTTGCCCATGGTTTTTGACAAGGAGGAGTGGAAAAAATTATATTATAAGTAAAATGGCCGAAAAAAATAAAATATTATCCTTGTTTATGTGGAGGTTAGTCACATTATTAAATAAATGAATTTAAAATCATAGAATATATTATACATTTTGGAGGATTCACTAACTATTTAAAAAATAAGTAAAAAAATATAAAATCATAATATTTTAATGGTAAAAAATATATTGGTCCTATAATACCTATTATTGTATTTATTAAATCATTTTGGTGTTATTATGATTTTATAAAACACATATGTTATTTTTACGGTATTTAATTTTTACCCAAAAATATGAGTGTATCATATAATTATGAAAAATTCACTCTTGGATAATTTCAAAATTTTTAATCCAAAAATAATATTCATTTTATCTATATAATTTTCTAGATATAAGAATTTTTACTTTTAAAATGAATATCTAAATTTATTAAAATTTCACGGGTTTTGAGAAAAATGGTTTTCTACCCTCAATTAAAATTACATTTGAATTCATTAAAATTATATAAAAATTTATTATGAATAAAATTAATTTGATAATATTATTTAGATAAAAACTTAATTATTTCAAAAATTCATTAATTATTTAATATAAAATCTTTTAAAAAAAATATACTTTCTATTTTATCGTATAAAAATATAACACTTATCAAACTGATTACCTAATAATTTACAGGGAAGGAAATAATATAATAATGATTTATTGGAAATTTTTTATAATAATAATAATAAACATATTTTAATATAATAATGTGTATATTTTTTAAAAGTACCATTTTTACCCGAAGAATTAAGTTATCAAATTCAATATTTTTTTTGAGAGAGACTATTCTCATAAAGTAATTGATGGAAGAAGTTTTTTATTTATTAAAATTTATTACACAATAAGTAACTAATAACATGTTAAACTATCCCTTATAACACCCACATAAGACCTAAGGGTATGATGTGCGATGGTGATAGACTCTTGGGGTAGCTCTGATAACATCGCCTGGGTGGTAATCTCTATTAATTTGAACTTCTCTCATTGGTGATTCTGATGAAGCTTAACATATTAAAGCTTGGCTTGGGATTTTTTAGGATAAAATATCAGTGATTCTACCTCCATTCCAAGCTTTGAAAAATGAGCTTTATAGGGCCTAAGTCTACTAGATGAGGCCATCCTCTCCCTTGTCTATGTTGAAAGGGTTTTTATTTAAAACCCGATATCTATATATGTTGTGAGATCACTATTCAATGGCTATATTATCAATGATATTGATACATAATGGTCATTTAAACCCAATAATAATAATAAAAAATAGTGTATGTGTTTTTATATACATAAGATATTAAAATAAACATAATTTTATTCCTAAATTATCAGGTTGTTATAACCATTCCCCCTTAAGAATTATTTCCCATAAAATTTCCTTTTCTCACACTAAAACAAGTGAGGGTAACTTTGCCTCATTAGTTCCTATAGTTCCCTCATTGCATATTCAAACATGTTGTTTCAGCACAACAACATGATGAGGGGAGTCATATTATCTTGTAGAATATGTTCTATATGATCTAATATCTTCACCGGATTATCTTCATAGGAGAGTTCATTCTCTAATAGTACAACATCTAGATAGAGTTCATGTGATGGGTTGGGTAAATAATTCATCAATATTGAAGTACGGAATACATCATGTACTTGATACAGGTTCGGTTGGAGTTCTAGTGGATAGGTCACTACTATGATGTGATCAAGGATCTCAAACGGGCCGATGTACCTTGGGCTACGTTTCACCTTCTACCCATATCTCATAACTCTCTTCCATTGTGGTATGTGGAGGAAAACCATATCTCCAACATCAAAATATATGTCTCTTTCATGGTTTTTGACATATTTATTTTGTCTAATCTGAGAATATTTGATGTGTTTTTGGATGGTCTTATCCTTCTCCACTATTTCTTCAACCTTTTCAAGACCTTAATGTTTTCGTTCCCTAACATCATCCCAACTTGCTGGTGTTCTGCACCTCTTCGAATAAAGGGCTTTATAAGGAACCATTTGATTCTTGAGTGGAAACTTTTTTTATAAGAGAAATATACCATAGAAAGATATTGATCTCATCCTCCTTTGAAGTGAATTGAGCATGTCCTCAACATGTCCTAATGTTATTGGATAGTCCGCTCATATTGGCCAGTAGTTTGAGGATGATAAGAAGTACTGATATTCAGCTCAGTATTTAGACCATGTTAGAGACTCTTCCAAAACTTATAGGTGAATATTGGATCTCAATCAGATACAATTGATAGTGGTACACCAAGTAGTAAGAGAAATTCTCTAATGTATATTCTTTACAGTTGATCCAATGTGAAATCCTATTTAATTTCAAATTAAGTGTGTTGTCTTTGTATGATGATCCATAAAACCCATATAGAATTGTTTCCTTTGGATGTCTTCAAACATTTGGTGACAAAGTCTGTGGTGATGTTTTCACATTTCCATATTGTTGTGGGTAATTGTGTCCTCATCCCCTTAGACTTCTACCTCTCATCCTTCACTTGCTGTCATACCAAGAAGATTGATGTATATTCAGTGATCTCTTTATTCATATTATCCCCCCAATAATTCACTTAGAGATCTGAATACATATTTTTGTTTTCTGGGTGAATGGAAACATTTGAACTATGTCCATTATCCAAAAGTTCTTTCTTTAACACCAGATTTGATGGAATGCATAGTCCTGACCCAAATCTCACAATTCATTCTTCATTAACATTGAACTATTAGGATTTCCCCTTCTTGGTAACTTCCACTTTCTTTAAACTTTTCACGTATTATTTTTTAGCATCCATTAACCCTTCCAAAAGAGATGGTTGAAAAACTTTTGTGAAAAGATTGATGATGTTCCCTTATTTATGATTCCCAAGTCCATCTTCATCAAATCAAAGATTATTGGATCCTTTTCAATTCTCATCAATGATCGAATAATTTGGTTCTTTCTACATAGAGAATATTCCACCTCTTTCTCTTTTCGAGGGTTGTAATAGATTGAGGTTTCATAGACTTTGATGACATATAACCAACTTTTTTGCACATATTCAACTCTTTCTTTACGAATATATACTTGAGGATTTTTTGATCTGAATATATTTCACATTTCTCCCCAATGATGTAATGTCGCTCAATTTTCAAAGCCAATATTACTGCAGCTAGATCCAGATCATGTGTTAGATAGTTCTTTTCCAAAACATTCAAATTTATATAAAGCATAGCCAATGTCTTTTTCATTTTGCATCAACACAGGACTTGGGCCCTTCTTTGAAGCATCACTGAATACAATGAAAAGTTCACCACTTGTGGGTAGTGTGAGCATGGGCGTAGTGATAAGCCTCCCTTTCAACTCCATGAATCTTTCTTCACATTCACTATTCCAATAAACCTTGAATCCCTTTCAGGTTAGGTTGGTAAAAGGGTTTGACAACCATGAGAAATTTCTCATAAATCAGTGATAACATCTTGCTAACCCAAGGAAGCTATGAATATTAGTCATATATGTCTGACTCATCCATCCAGTAATTTATTTTGTTTTAGAATGATCCGTGTATATCACATTGCTAGTGATGATATTCCCCATGAATGTGATTTACTTCAACCAAAACTCACACTTGTTGTACTTTGGATAGAGATTCTCTTTTCGTAAGGTCTCTAGTATAGTGCTTAGATTCTTCTCATCCTCCTCCTTGGTTTTGGAGCATATTAGAATATCATCTACAAATACAACCACAAAATTTTTAAGGAAATATCTAAACACTCTATAAATCTAGTCCATAAAGATTGATAGAGAATTAGTGAGTCTGAAAGTAATTATTGTGAATTAATTGTGCCTATACCTTATACAAATAGCAGTCTTATAGATATCCTCTTTATTCACCCTTACATAAAAATATCTTGACATTAAATCTATTTTAGATAAATATTGTACTCCATGTAGCTGATCAAAAATGTCATCAATTCGGGGAAATGTACTTTTTCTTTATCTTTATCTTTTTCTAGCTCATGATAATCAATTGAAAGCTGCATTAACCCATCCTTCTTCTTAACAAAGAGGACTGGTGCACCTAATGGTGAAGCACTTGGGTGTATAAAACCATTACCTAGATTCTCTTATACTTGTTTCTTTATCTCCTCAAGATCCAAAACATCCATTTAATATAGGGTCTTGGATATTGGTAATGTTGTAGGTATATAATCTATCAATAAATAAGAATTTCTTCTTGGAGGAAGCCCAGGATATTCCTTGTGAAACACATCAGTGAATTCCCTCACAATAGGCATGTTTTCATAGACGGTTCCTTCTGTAGACTCAATCATATGACAAAGATACACGTTCTTATAGTGAAGTAATATTCATGCTTTAGAGGATGGTTATAAAGAATATTTATCGTCTTCCTTGCACTTTTATATAACTGATGGTCGATCCACCATATGGAGTGTTATTTCCCTCTCTTGAAAATTTATATTGGATCTCTATAGGTAAATTCCATCGCGGCCAAGAATTCCATCAAATTCTACAAGAGTGAGTATGATGAGGATTTTCAGGAAGTTCAATCAACAAATTGTGACAGGGGAGGAGTTATATTCATGGAATGCAATAATTATGCACATTAAACATTCTCACTAATATATCTACTTCCATGTGTTTTTGTGGAGTTTGGAATCTTTTACTAAAATTTCGTGATATAATGGAATGTATGAAACCACAACCAAAAAGTATTTTCTATACCTTTGATCAAATAACTAGAATACCTATCACCACTTCATGTTTATGATTCACTTTAGTATTAGTGATGGAAAAATATCACCCTTTCTTCCTTGGAGGTTGTTAGTTTCCTCCAAAAACACTTGGTTTAGGGAACTAGTTTGTAATGATCCCCAGTTCGTTGTAGTTATTGCAATGAATAATGCGTTGAGGAACAAATAGAGTGCTTCATTCCTCTTTTTCAGTAGAGGGTTTTTCTTGTCAGTAATCATTAGCCAGGTTCCCGTATCTTCCACACCTAAGAAACTTCCTCATCCCCTTCTAGTAATTTCCAAGGTGCTTCTTTCCACACCTTTGGTAAGTGGGGCGATGGAATTTCTTAGAACTATTGGATTTATCCATCGGACCTCTAGAATTAAAGTCTAATTTCTTCTTCTAATCACCATGATACCCCAAAGATTCATCGATCTCTATATCAACATTTCGGGAACATCATAACATCTCTTCATAGCTTTCAAAATCGCAGATCGATATGGATTTTCATAGGTTTGGTTTTGGCCCACCAAAGAAACCTTAAACCTTGTATCCAGGTGCAACAACAAAACCAGAGGTGTATTGTGAAAGTATGGTTAAGATTACCTCGTATTCCCCAAAATATTCAACATCCATTTTCTTAAATGCATGGAAATCTCTTCTCATCTTAATATGGAGGGTGCAGGGAAAATATTTATCGAAAAATGTTTTCTAGAAATCCTCCCTTATCATCACCTTGATATCTTCCACATGTTTCATATTTATGATCAATATACATCATTTATGAGCTTCACCCTCCATATGATAAGTTGCTAGAGGAACCATTTATTGTTCAAAACATTGAAGGATGGAGAATATCTTCTCAATGGAGTTGATCTATTGTTCAGTGATCGAGTGATTGTATGATTTATTGAAAGTAGGAGGTCGTTGTCTCATGATTCTCTCAATCGCAAATTTTTATTTCTTCGGAGGGGATGGACATTCCTCTTCAACCATGTATCTATTCTAAACTTGAGTTAACTAAGAGATTATCATGAAAAAAATTTTGATTCCTACTCCCATCGAATTGGGCATCTCATTAGAACAATAATCACATTGATTCTGGCATCGGTTTTTAGCCAGAGTGTTCCTATAACCGGCCATTAGATAGAATAAAAGAAAAATTTTGGGTAGGTATTTCAAACTATTAAACCCATCAGGTGGAATCTAATGACAAAATAGATAACTTATAAATTACATTTATTTCTTTATCTTACGAATTTCTAGGCTTTAATCTAATTTGTACATGATCTATTTCCTAAAGTATATTCTTATGGGATTTTTACCGTAATAAGGGTTCATACTAAGCTTATGAATTTACCAATGAATATCCCTTTGGAGTGTTGATTCAAGTGTATAGAAAGGCCCGTTTTCATGCACCATTTCTCATTCGAGTCCTACTTAATGTAGTGTTTTTATGTTTTACCCCTAGATACATCTTTTCCAGATCTTCCTATACTTATTTCTATCCAGACCGGGATGTATTTTCTTGATAAAACAAATAATATTTACTCGTCAAAATTTAGGTATTATTTTTATATACTTAGTCTTATCCATAAGGATTTCACTAGGGTTTTCTAATCCTATTCCCTAAAATAACTAAACCTATCTTTTTATACCATCTATAAAAATCCTCTATTTTATTTGATATTTATACATGATTTTTTACCTAAAATTTCACTTAATGCATCCCAAAATATTGATAAGTCTAGTGACTTTGTGGATTAGAAACATTAAATAACAACATAAGACATAAAATAAAACATCTTTATTGAAAACGTCTTTCACATGACCATAACATTCCTTCATACTTAGCATTGCATGGGATAACCTAAAGACATACATAAGAAAAGGGTGATATATAAATTATAGTAAGGGAGTAAACAAGGAATAACATTAAGAATAAAATACATGTTGTGAAATATTCATATCAATGGAGCACAAAAGAATCATGAACATAAAGGCAATATATAGCATGATTATCATAACATGGAAATGTGGCAGCAACTTAAAACCCAACATCATTAACATAAAGGAATTAGGTAAACCCCTGTACCAACATGGTGGAAAAATTTAGTAAAAGGAATCTAAGAAAAACCATGTCCCTACTTGATGTACCTTGATACTAATCATTACCCAATCTATCGGAGCGTTGTTAGGGTGCACCCTTCATAATCATTTCAATCTCATGCTTATGTGTGCCACATAGATCATATAACATGGATTAATTCAACATCATATTTATTACATAATAATGGAATGTGGAAAACATATATTATATTATATAATAAATAAGTATATGTGCATAAAGATAAATACCTTTAATAGAGAAATGTGGATGGAATTCACTACACGGTGATTTTGGCAAGGAAAATCACGATGTAATTTAGGCAGCCTAACAGTATGACATAAAAATTAATAAAAATTATCAATGAGAGATGAAGGGGTATCACATCATATATACATTAAATTAAAATAATGGGGTTCATATAAATACATGTCACAACACAAGGATTTATTAAATAGAAAGCGTAACCTAATAATAAAACATGAAGAAAGAAGAGAAATGAAATAACTCTTAAGAAATTTTGGCATGGTAACAGGTGTAAATGGAAGGGATTTATGGGAGAGAAATATTTCTCCCATAATAATAACATAATAAAGGATGTATGGGGGAGGTGAAACAATATACCCCATCATTTTTAATTTAAAAGTAAAAGGGTATAATATTATAAGGAAACATGGACAAAATGAGAATAAAATGAAAACCTTACTTGACTGTGTGACTTAAAAATCTTGAAGAGGGGATTCTTGAGAGCATTGGGCTCATTATAAGGATTATATAGAGGTTAGTATAGAGTAGGGATGTGCTAAAATGATTTTTTGGGAAGAGAAGTGGGAGCTTTTGTGGGTTTATATAGGAAATGAGAGGGAAATTATTTACTATATCACATACTAGTGTTTTGGAATCTATAAAATTAAATATTCAAAACCAAAAACCATCCCATGGTTTTTCCAATGGTTTTTAACAAATAATAATTTAAAAAATTATTTTATAAGTTCACTAGACAAATAGATTAAATTATTATCCTTTCTTATGTGGAGGTGAGTCACGTTATTAAAGAAATGAATTTAAAATCATAAAATATATTATACATTTTAGAGGATTTTTTAAGGATTTATAAATTAAGTAAAACAAATATAAAATCACATTACTTTAATGGTAAAAATATATTGTTCAAGGAATACCCATTATAGTATTTATTTCATCATTATAGGGAAATTATGATGTCGTAAAACACATGTTTTATTTATATGGAATTTAATTTTTACCCAAAAATTCAATTATCTCATAAAATTATAAATAATTTACCACTGTCTAATTTCAATTTCCTGATTCCAAAAATAATATTCAATTTTTATAAATAATTTTTTACATATTTTTATTTTCACTTTTAAAATGAAAATTGAATTTTTTTGAAAATTCATGGGTTTTGACAAAAATAGTTTTTAAACCTCCATAAAAATTACATATTACTTCATAAAAATTATAAACTCCTTTATTATAAATAAATTAAATTTCATAATAAAATTTGATTAAAATATTAATTATTTAAAAAATTAATTAATTCATTAAAATAAATTCTTTAAATAAATAAACTTTCTGTATTATCTTATAAAAATATTACTCTTATAAAACTGATTACTTAATAATTTACATATAAAGAACTAATATAATCATCATTTATAATAATTTTTTGAAATATTGTTAATAAAAAACTTATTTTAAAATAATAATGTATATATTTCCCAAAAGTACCATTTTTAACTGAAGAATCAATTTATCAAATTCATCATTTAAAAAAAATACTATTCTCAAAAATTAATTGACAGAATATGAATTTTCTTCATAAAAAGAGATTACACAACAAGTAACTAATACCTTGTCATATAACCCCTTATAAAACTTTTATAAGACTGAAGGGTATAGTGTGCGATTGTGACAGACTCTTGGGGATGCTCAGATAACATCACCCGGGTGGTAATCTCTATTAACTTGAACTTCTCTTATAGGTGCTTCAATTAAAGATTAACGTGATGAAGCTCAGCTTGGGCTTGGTCAAAAGAGAATCCGAGTGATTCTACCTCTTTTCAATGCTCTGAAAAATATTCTTCATATGACCCTAGTCTACTGGATGTGGTCATCCACTCCATTCTCTATGTCTAAGGGATTTTTTTTAAAAAAACCTTATATTTATATCAATTGTGTGATCACTATTCAATGGATATATTATCAATTGTATTACTACTTATGATTAATTTAAACCCATTATAAATAAAAAAGAGTGCATGTATTATCTATATCCATAATACATTAAAAGAGATGGAATTTTATTCATAAATGATTGGGTCATTACATTATACTATTTTAATGATTAATGTTTGGAAAATTTAATGCATGTCTCATGATTTGGTTGTAGATATTTTAAAACACTATGCAAAATCTATAAGTTCTACTAGAAGCATTACTGTAAACCCCACAGTTGTGCTACATAGTATGGGAAAACAGTTTTGCAACCATGCACTACTACAAAACATTTTCTAAGGGGCTATAAGGATGTCTTTCACCCTTTTAATCAATAAGTAGCCAACATTGTGCCACTACTTTCCAAAAAAATTAAATCTGGCATAGTTTATTTGGACTCATCAATCTTTGGTCAAACCGTGTTCAGCCATATGTCTGTCTATGTTCAATCATGTGCCTGTCCCTTCACTTTCCTAGCTATCATGCACTAACCAGGCCTTTCAGGGAGGCCTACAGCCACCAAGGTCTTGTGGATTCCATCCTTAGTCGATAGAAGTAGCATATATTCCATAGTATTATCCTATTGGATGAACCAGACCACTGCTGAATCACAAAAGCAACATCTGGAAAATTTTCAAGAAGCAGTTATCGCTCCTCCTTACATACACGAAGGGACCATGATGAGCTCTCGACAAACAGATGGTGCAAAGGTAACCCTATAAGGCCCCAGCCTTAAACATTACTTATTATTGAATTAAATGAATAATTCACATTGAGGATCTTTTCAGGTTTAGAGTTTTAGAGAATTAGGAAATAACTATTACATCTCAAAGATTACAAAGTAGACACATCTACTCATCTTCCATTTTAAAATAAAAACTCGTGAATAAAAAAATCATGTCTAGTTCCTTGTTTTAGACATCATGACATTTCCTTGATCCCATCCATGACTGTATTCCACTTTAAGTCCTATGGAAAACATTTCAAAAAAACTTGGGATGAGCATAATAAGCCCAATGAAGGATACACAAAGAAGGAAAACTGTTAGTTTTTCAAAACAACAAGTAAACCATGAGTACATTACCAAAGTAATACTTTTCACCTTTATGAAGTAGTAAAAACTATTCACAAAATAAAAGACCATTATTTTCCATTTTGTAACCAAAATATTACCATAAAACCCATATAAAGAACACATAACATATAAAGGTTACTTGGGACATAAACATACTTAAATGGAATAACCATACGGTCGACTTCCACAGATATCACTTAATGGAATAGCCATACGGCCGACTTTCATACCCAATGCATTGGAGGTTATAACGTAACCACTCGTCATGGTATTCACGGCACTACCCGTCAAATGGTTTATCATGTAACCACCCGTAAAATGTCCAAGTACCATCATTACACATAAAATATTGAAAATATAAACATTTCAACAACAACATTTCATTTTCAATCACAATAAGTAATTCCAGGATATTAAATTAATCAATCCATTTTCAAAAATCATTTAAAAGTGATTTTTGAATCAAAGTGTCCCTTACCACTTTGAATCTTTTAATGGAATTATAATTTTAAAACATTAATGTCCATATAAATAAATACTGAAAACCATTTTGAAAACATAGACATTAAAGATAAATATTTAGAATAATGAATCTTTAAAACATTTAAAATGATATTTTTATAAAAGAGTTTTTAAAAAATTGAGAGACTCTTGAATACAAATAATTGCGGAATAACATTTAATCCAAACTTTATAATATCATGAGAATAAAGGGATTCATTATATAATATTCCAAAGGACAGTATACACACCATATAAGAGTGAATTGGTGCATAACAACATTGATGTCTCAATGGAAATGTAAATTGAGATAAAATACATTATAAAGATGGTATCCTTAAATTAAGGATAAATTGATCACATAATTATGTGTGAGAAATATAAATTCACCAAATATAATTGGATATTAAGTGTTAAACAATCAGAGTTCATTTACACATAATCTTGGAAAAATAAAACCAATGACATAGATATTTAACTCAATGAAATGAGATTGAGTTATGATTTCCCATACAAGTTCGTAAGAATTTATCAATGAGATGATTATGTGTATAAATAGTATATCCACACAAAGGTTTTTGGAAATTACAACATATAGATTCCACACATAATCTTGGCATAATAAAATCAAGAAGTAGATGTTTAACCCAAAGAATTGAAAGTGGGTTAAGAAGTTCCCTTACAGAAATCCGACAGCCTAACGACGTCACATTAAAATTCAGAAAATGAGTTGATGAGAAAGAAAATGGTATCTCATCACTTGGACATACAATTTACATAAATAAGGATATATAATAACATATCCCAACATAATATTATGTGAATTAAAATACATAACAAAAGGAGTCTTTTAAAAAGAGGAGGGTGAAAGGTCCCCATACCGAGTTGGGTAACTTTCATAACGTACACCCCATGGAAGAAGGGTCATACAATGAAGATGTAAATACCCATAAATAAAATTATACTACAAAAAGTGTATAATAATGGGTAGTACATACACCACTCAAAGGAAATAGTTTCAAATGTAGCATAAATGTCATGAGAATAAAAGTGAGATGAAAAATCCCTTACAAAAACTCGGCAGCCTAACAGCGCCACTTAAAACATCAAAAAATGGATTTTTGAGATCAAATAGGGTCTCTCATAATATGAACATAAAAATTACAGTATGAGTAATATAAAAGAAAATCCCCAAACATAATAAAGATGATCTTAAAAGAAATGACACAAAAGAGAGTACTTAAAAAGAAAGAGAGAGGTTGGATCCCTTACCTCGTGTCCGACATGACTTGATCGTTCTTTAATCTCCTGAATAATAAAATTTGGTCAATTTATAATTGCTTAAGTTACTCCTTTAAATATTATTATTCAGTTCATATCACATATCATAATGTTATAATAATTGTTTAATAAAGTGAGTTCATATTAGACGTTTTTATCGATGTTCGGTACATGAGTAAAAATTGAACTTGTTGGAAAAGAATTTTCCATGTAGTTATAGGTACATCACCTCCAAAATAGTATTAATGTTTTAAATATAATATATATGCACTATATATTCATTTTTTTTCTATTCCATAACATTTGGAGATAAAAAATTAAAAGCATCGTTCATGAAGACGGTAGGCCGTACGTACGCATGAACGCTACTTTCATTTTTTTGTCATATTAATAGAATTAAAGTTAAAAGAGAGATATATATATTACAATTCCAGAATTATATCCATAATTTAGATGTAATATATGACATATATATCCATTATATATATGTACTTATAATAGTACATAACATTTGGAGATAAGAAATGAAATGTACCGTTCATGGAGACGGTAAGCCGTACGTACGCATGAACGCTACTTTCATTTCTTTGTCATATTAATGGAATTAAAAATAATTGAGATATATATATATTATAATTACAGTATAATATATATGTTATATAGGTCACATATGTTCATTAATTTCATTCTTTATACATTCCATGTATTCTATGAACGAGTCACATCACTTGAGGGGGCGGTAGTCCACATTTCCTCGTATGAAATTATCACATTTACACAACATGATAAGCATAAAGTCATGTTTTTAATATAAAATTCAGAAGCATATATAAAACATAAATACCATATATATCATATATAAAATATATTTTCATCATAATGGCCACCATGAAAGGTGTTAAGATAAGATTGAACAATCATCGTTTCGTGAGACAGAAATTTTCCATCCACAGAAATAGTATATTCTTTAACCATTGGATGAAGATGTGTATAAGTGTAGCTCGAATACTTAAAATAAAAACATCCTAGTATATTTAATATACTTTTTTTGTTACAAAAAAAGGAATAAAAATATTTTAGAGGGTTGGAAAAGCAAAATTAAATAAAAGAACACAAGGGAAGACATTACCTTTAAATCGGGTAACTCTTTTTTATTTGAGCTCAAAGGCTTCCTTGTAAAGGATTCTGCCCACAGTTGAGGCTTCAATTATTAAGAGAGGGATGTGGAGAGATGAAATGGGCAGGGGTTGGCCAATCCAAAGGATTTAGAGGTGTGGGTAAGGAGGTAGAGGTGGGGTCCTTTTATAAGAGGGGGGAGGGGCACTCTTGGAAAGTCAAAAAAGGTTACATTATTTTCGAATGAGTTTAGGATTTTAAAGGTCCCACATTGATATATTTAGAGTATATGGTGATAAGGGTATGAAATAAACCCATCCAATAGGTTTTTGACATGTGTAGGTCTTATATTTTACATTATCTTTTCATTTTATTTAAATCGTTAAATAATGAGGTAATCGTTGCATCATCATGATGTAATAAATAATTTAATTTATTTAATGTCTAATAATTATAAAAGAAATATCATGATGTATTAAATCTTTTTATCTTTCTAATTAATATTTATAGTAAAAAATATGTGTTTTATAACCACATTTAAAAATTGTTTTAGTAAAACAACACATGTTTGTGACATTTTTATTTTATCAATAAATAAAAAGTTTTTAATGTCATTTTCCTACCAAAGTGGCTCCATGGGGTCCCCAAGTTGACACATGGATTGTATGGGTCGGCCATGACACATCCAATAAGGTTAGTACATGTTTCAAGGTTATTTAATATTATTAAAACATTATTTTTACCTTAAATTACACTAATTACCTCTAATCGCGATTAATAAAACTTAAAAGTTACTATTCACCAAAAATTATTTTAATCTCATTGAACAAAATTTTACTTCCTAATGACAACCATGTATGTTGGATTTTTGAAAATCAAATCACAGAAGTGGTAAAGTTTCATTTAAACGAAAAATCAGTGTCTTTAATTACCACTTAGTGGTTTCACTATTCATCAAAAATTGAGGTTTTTCAGAAAAATACGAAAAATTCACCCTAAGCTATATTCGATATTCCGAATTCAAAAATGATGTCTATTTTAAAAAATTCAAAACATATAAGTTACATTAATTAATTTAATAATTAATTCCCGCTATCAGAACAAATAGCGTGTTTTTATGAAACAATATATATCAAAAGATTGACACTAGTTTTAGTCCAATTTCAAATTGAAATTAATTCCAATGACCACTATTTGATTAAATGGTAAAAATATATTCTAATTTCACTTTAAAACTGATTAAAATTATAATCTAATCATATAAATAAATTAGATTAAAAGTGGTTTTGAATTAAAATACAACATTTTCACTATTCATTTAAAAATGAACTTTATCGGAAAAATACCAAAAATTTACACAAAGTAAATTTTGATGTCTCGATTCTAAAGAAGAATTTTATTTGGTATAATAGAATATATAATAGTAACCAAAACTATATTTAAAGATGGTTCACCATCAAAAGGTGATAGTTCGACCTTTTAGTGAATATTAGAAGATTTATGCTTAAAATTGGATTCATTTGCATTTTACGCCTCTAACATTTATTGGATGAAAGTAATAATACTTAACAAACATATATAATCATTTTGTAGTTATCTCAATTCTTTCCCGCCATTAAAATGGCTAGGAGTTAACTACCATTTAAAATAATATTATTTTATTATTAGAGTGCAACGTATGATTTCAAAGGAACTCGTTGTCGCGTATTGGGTACACCATCGAGCATAGTGTTCCCTTTAAAGTAATATTAACATTTTATTCACAAATATTGATAAACATTAAAATGTAATATTATTTATTTACCTGGGATTTACATCCTACCCCCCTTTTGGGAATTTCGTCCGCGCAATTTCAAAATTGGGCTTGGAAACTCCATTGAATGTCCCACATCGGAACAAGAGTCAGTAAAACTATCACTTAAAAAGAATGGTAGATAAGTACAAAGGTCACCCGAGTTAACTCATACTAGGATTCCAAGTATGAAAATATGGATATAGAGGAAAAAAACAAAGGGTCGTGTTCTGATGGAGAGTGATAGTAAACATGTCTAAGAGAAAGTTAACCATAAGAAAATCACAAACTTGTGATGGGTTAAACGGTATTGGATTCCCCGGTAGGAAAAGTTAACGGACAAAATTTTTTTTAGTTACTTTTCATTGAGGAATTTATTTTTTTTAACTTAACTAAAACATAAGGAAACATACTTACTTTTCATGTTGACTTTCAACTTTTACTAGATTTCTTACACGAACTCATATTTTCTCCAAAAGATGAGTATTGAGGATGACCTGTTTACATTTGGAGATCTATAATCAACTTCTTGAGAATCACCTAATCCATAAAAGAGAACTATATATTTCCCATGTTCTTAGACCTTAACCAAAACTAAAACCAAAAAGGTTAGTATGAGATCAAATAATACCCAAAAAGGATAATCTTTTATAAAAAGGAAATCTATTCTTAATCTCCAAAATTTTTCCAACAAGAGCCAAAGTTCAACGAAGACGAAAAGTAAACCAAACTAAGATTGAAACCCAAATATTTGAAGGATTTAATCACATAGTCTTCCAAGTTAAATCGTAACATTTATCTCCAAACAACATCAGTTGCTCTTAGATTCTCGTATTGAAAAGTAATTAACCTAATCACATATCCTCCAGGATAGGTTAAGAATTTCCATAGATAACCCAAAATCAACTTACTCTTAATTCATAAAATAATCTAACTAAAAATAATTAGTCAAACTAACCAGGTACTTCATGTAGTCTAGTGGTAGGCGATAAATACCAGTCGCACTTTGGTTATGGGTTCAATTCCCACAGCTTTGTCCGACGCGACGGGTTTTCACACGGTCTGCGTGTTTTCCTTTTTCCAAAACAATATAATTCTTATAACATTCCCCAAAAAACGTTAAAATCTTAAAAAATAACCGTAACATAATTTAACCTCAAGTTTATCTCATGTCGTTCATATTCCATCATAACATATAGTAACCCATAATTTCCTCAAAAGTAAGGATCATATAAACCCTAATGGTTACCTTTATAATTATTACCTGAAACTCCACATCGAGTTGGTCATCTCATACATGATGCATTAGAGAACTCACCAAGGTTAAAGTGGTTTATCATGACTCCTTGATAGTTGGTTTAGAACAACCACAAGATTCCTCATTCAATCCCCCATCTCATCCAGTCTCTTAATCAGAGAACCACCACAGTTTCCTTCAAACCCATTGTCACTATGGTGCCTACTAGATCCACCCATTTACTAAAAACAGATATGTCAGTGTGAGTATATCAAAAAAACCGTTATGTACTAAGGAGGAAGATAAACACTAATATATATTTACTCATTCACTTTATCTAAAACTAGGACTCTTTCTGAAATCCTAACCATTATGGTAATTTCACTTATGCTTAGAGAATACCCTAACCACTAAAGTTATCTAAACCTCCCTCTAATACCAACTATAAGGCCCCGACCTTAAACATTACTAATTATTGAATTAAATGAATAATTCACATTGAGGATCTTTTCAAGTTTATGGTTTTAGAGAATTAGGACATAACTATTAAAACTCAAAGATTACAAAGTAGACACATCTACTCAGCTTCCATTTTAAAATAAAAACTCTTGAACAAAAGACTCAGGTCTAGTTCCTTGTTTTAGACATCATGACATTTCCTTGATCCCATCCTTGACCGTATTCCACTTTAATTCCTGTGGAAAACATTTCAAAAAAACTTGGTATGAGCATAAAAAGCCCATTAAAGGATACACAAAGAAGGAAAACTGTTAGTTTTTCAAAACAACAAGTAAACCATGAGTACTTTACCAAAGTAATACTTTTCACCTTTATGAAGTAGTAAAAACTCTTCACTAAATAAAAGACCATTACATACCCTTTTATAACCAAAATATTACCATAAAAGCCATATAAAGAACACATAACATATAAAGGTCACTTGGGACATAAACATGCATAAATGGAATAACCATACAGTCGACTTCCACACATATCACTAAAGGAATATCCATACGGCCGACTTCATACCCAATGCATTGGAGGTTATAACGTAACCACCCGTCCTGGTATTCACGGCACCACCCATCATATGGTTTATCACGTAACCACCCGTAAAATGTTCAAGTACCATCATTAAACATAAAATATTGAAAATATAAACATTTCAACAACTACATTTCATTTGCAATCACAATAAGTAATTCCAGGATATTGAATTAATCAATCCATTTTCAAAAATCATTTAAAAGATATTTTGAATCAATGTGTCCCATAACACTTTGAAGATTTTAATGGAATTATACTTTTAAAAAATTAATGTCCATATAAATAAATACTGAAAACCATTTTGAAAACATGGAAATTAATGATAAAGATTTAGAATAATGAATCTTTAAAACATTTAAAATGATATTTTTATTAAAGAGTTTTTAACAAAATGAGAGACTCTTGAATACAAATAATTGCAGAATAACATTTAATCCGAACTTTATAATATCATGACAATAAAGGGATTCATGATATAATATTCCAAAGGACATTATACACACCATATAAGAGTGAATTGGTTCATAACAACAATGAAGTCTCAATGGAAATGTAAATTGAGATAAAATACATTATAAAGATGGTATCCTTAAATTAAGGATAAATCTATCACATAATTATGTGTGAGAAATATAAATACACCCAATATAATTGGATAATAAGTGTGAAACAATCAGAGCTCATTCACACATAATCTTGGAAAAACAAAACCAATGACATAGATATTTAACTGAATGAAATGAGATTGAGTTATGATTTCCCATACAAGTTCATAAGAATTTATCAATGAGATGATTATGTGTAGAAATAGTATATCCGCACAAAGGTTTTTGGAAATTACAACATAGAGATTCCACAAATAATATTGGCATAATAAAATCAATAATTAGAGGTTTAACCCAAAGAATTGAAAGTGGGTTAAGAAGTTCCCTTACAGAAATCCGACAGCCTAACAGTGTCACTTTAAAATTCAGAAAATGAGTTGATAAGATAGAAAATGGTATCTCATCACCTGGACATAAAATTTACATAAATAAGGATATATAATAACATTTCCCAACATAATATTATGTGAATTAAAATACATAACAAAAGGAGTCTTTTAAAAAGAGGAGGGTGAAAGGTCCCCTTACCGAGTTGGGTAACTTTTGAAACGTACACCCCATGGAAGAAGGGTCATAAAATTAAGATGTAAATACCCATAAATGAAATTATACTACAAAAGTGTATAATAATGGGCAGTACATACACCACTCAATGGAAATAGTGGAAAACGTATCATAAATGTCACGGGAATAAAAGTGAGATGAAAAATCCCTTACGAAAACTTTGCAGCCTAACAGCGCCACTTAAAACATACAAAAATGGATTTATGAGATCAAATAGGGTATCTCATAATATGAACATAAAAATTAAAGTATTAGGAATATAAAATAACATCCCCAAACATAATAAAGATGAGATTAAAAGAAAATACATAAAAGAGAATACTTAAAAAGAAAGAGAGAGGTTGGATCCATTACCTCGTGTCCGACATGACTCGATCGTTCTTTAATCTCCTGAATAATAAAATTTCGTCAATTTATAATTTCATAATTACCTAATTTAAATATTATTATTCAGTTCATATCACATATTATAATGTTATAATAATTGGTTAATAAAGTGAGTTCATATCAGACATTTTTGTCGATGTTCGGTACATGAGTAAAAATTGAACTTGTTGGAAACAAATTTTCCATGTAGTTATAGGTACATCACCTAAAAAATAGTATTAATGTTTTAAATATCATATATATCCAGTATATATTCATTTTTTACTATTCCATAACATTTTTAGACAAAAAATTAAAAGCACCGTTCATGGAGATGGTAGGCCGTACGTACGCATGAACGCTACTTTCATTTTTTTTGTCATGTTAATGGAATTAAAGTTAAAAGAGATATATATATATTATAATTTCAGAATTATATCCATCATTTAGATGTAATATATTACATATATACCCATTATATATATGTACATATAATAGTACATAACATTTGGAGATAATAAATGAAATGTACCGTTCATGGAGACGGTAAGCCGTACGTACGCATGAACGCTACTTTTATTTCTTTGTCATATTAATGGAATTAAAAACAATTAAGAGATATATATATTATAATTCCAGTATAATATATATGTTAAATAGGTCACATATGTTCTTTAATTTCATTCTTTATACATTCCATGTATTTCATGAACGAGTCACATCACTTGAGGGGGCGGTAGTCCACACTTCCTCGTATGAATTTATCGCATTTGTACAACATGAAAAGCATGAAGGAATGTTTTGAATATAAAATTAAGAAGCATATAGAAAACATAAATACCATATATATCATATATAAAATATATTTATATCATAATGGCCGCCATGAAAGGTGTTAAGAGAAGATTGAACAAACATCGTTTCGTGAGGCAGAAATTCACCATCCATAGAAACAGTATGTTCTTTAACCATTAGACGAAGGCGTGTGTAATTATAGCTCTAATCCATAACATAAAAACATCCTAGTATATTTAAGAGACTGTTTTTTTTACAAAATAAAGGAATAAAAAGAGTTTAGAGGGCTGGAGAAGCAAAATAAAATAAAATAACACAGGGGAAGACATTACCTTTAAATCGGGTAACTCTTTTTGATTTGGGCTCAAAGGCTTCCTTGGAAAGGATTATTCCCAAATTTGAGGCTTCAATGGTGAATAGAGGGATTTGGATAGATGAAATGGGCAGGTTTTGGCCGAGCCAAAGGCTTGAGAGGTGTGGGTAAGGAGGTGGGGGTGGGGGCCTTTTATAAGAGGGGGGGAAGGGCACTCTTGGAAAGTCAAAATAGGTTACATTATTTTCAAATGAGTTTCCGATTTTAAAGCACCCACATTGATATATTTCGAGTATAAGGTGATAAGGGTTAAAAATACACACATACAATAGGTTTTTGACATGTTTAGGTCTTAGATTTTACATTATCGTTTCATTTTATTTAAATCGATAAATAATGAGGTAATCACTGCATCACCATAATGTCATAAATAATTTAATTTATTTAATGTCTAAAAATTATAAAAAAATATATCATGATGTAGGAAATTTTTTTATATTTCTAATGAATATTTGTAGTCAAAAATATGACTTGTATAACCACATTTAAAAATTGTTTTAGTAAAACAACACATGTTTGTGACATTTTTATTTTAACATTAAATAAAAAGTTTTTAATGTCATTTTCCTACCAAAGTGGCCCCATGAGGTCCCCAAGTTGACCCATGGATTGTATTGGTCAGACATTACACATACAATATGGGTAGGACATGTGTCAAGGTTATTTCATATTATTAAAACATTATTTTTACCTTAAATTACACTAATTACCTCTAATCGCGATTAATAAAACTTAAAAGTTACTATTCACCAAAAATTATTTTAATCTCATTGAACCAAATTTTAATTCCTAATGACAACCATGTATGACATATTTGTGAAAATAAAATCACAGAAGTGGTAAAGTTTCATTTATGTGAAAAATCAGTTTCTTTAAGTACCACTTAGTGGTTTCAATATTCATCAAAAATTGAAGTTTTTCAGAAAAATACCAAAAATTCACCCTAAACTATATTTGATATTCTGAATTAAAAAATGATGTCTATTTGAAAAAATTCAAAACATATAAGTTACATTAATTAATTTAATAATTAATTCCCACTGTCAGAACAAATAGCATGTTTTTATGAAACAATATATATCAAAAGATTGACACTAGTTTAAGTCCAATTTCAAAGTGAAATTAATTACAATGACCACTATTTGATTAAATGGTAAAAATATATTCTAATTTCACTTTAAAACAAATTTAAAAGATAATATAATCATATAAATAAATTAGATTAAAAATTTGTTTTGAATTAAAATACAACATTTTTCACTATTCATTAAAAAATGAACTTTATCAGAAAATACAAAAAAGTTACACAAAGTAAATTTTGATGTCCCGATTCTAAAAAAGAATTTTATTTGGTCCAATAGAATATATTAGAGTGGCCAAAACTATATTTAAATAGGATTCTCCATCAAAAGGTGTTAGTTCGACCTTTTAGTGAATATTAGAAGAGTTATGTTTAAAATTGGATTCATTTGCATTTTACGCATCTAACATTTATTGGATGAAAGTAAAAATTCTTGACAAACATATATAATCATTTTGTAGTTAGTTCTGTTCTTTCCTACCATTATAATGGCTAGTCATTAACTACCATTTAAAATAATATGATTTTATTATTAGAGTGCAACGTAAGATTTCAAAGGAACTCGTTGTCGCGTATTGGGTACGCCATCGAGCATGGAGTTCCCTTTAAAGTAATATTAACATTTTATTCAAAAATATTGATAAAAATTAGAATGTAATATTATTTACTTACCTGGGATGTTACAATCCCAACCAAAATCAATTTTCTGACCTGGTGTACTCATCATCTGTCACTCTTAACCGATGATAACATCTAGCATCAATGTGTAATAACATCTTCATGTTGTCATTGTTGCACCAGCCCACAAATAGAAACCACAGAGCATCTCTTCATCCATAGTGATTGGGCTCGGAACTTTTGGGGTTATATGGAATCATGTTTGAATATAAGAGGTGGTAGGAACTATATCTTGGAGATATTAATGAGTTATATACAGTTCCATGTAGCTTTGAATATTGAAAGGAAAATTTGTTTCGTCACAGTGGAAGCAGCATGCTGGAACGTATGGAAGGCGATAAACAAGGACGAAGAGGGTGTCAAAGCTTCTCATGGTGCACTTAAGGTCTGAACTTGTTCCATGGTGGTCGACATGGGGCAATCCCTTCAAGGAAGTGTGGGCTCTCCATCTTTCATAAGAATCAATCCCACGATATGCAACTTGGTGGGCACAAAAAACAACAACCATGGAATCTGGGTTAGATGGACACCGCCTGGTAGAGGTTTGAAACTCAATGTGGGATGATCTTTCATGTAAGGAAAAATTAGTGGTGGAGGACTTTTTAGGTATCTGAATGGCTATTTTTTATTTGGTATCAGTTCCTTTTATGGATGGGTCACATCTGTGGGAGGGGAGATTAGGGCCACGCACACTGGTATGAACATATGTAAGTGCTTTCACCTCAATGTGGAGGTTGTCGAAACTAACTCAGCTGCTACCTCCCTTTATCTCAAAGGAAAGGTCAAACCTCCATGGGACCTTCACTACCTCATTCAGATATAAAGGAGCTCCATCAACCAAGGCGAATCTATCAACCATGTTTAGTGTGAAGGAAAATTTTCTACATATAAGCTGGCCCATGAAGGAATATAAGATAACACCCTCAACATCTATAATAATGTCAACTCTATTCTGAAGAGGTATAGATAGGCTATTCTGGACAATTCTCTTGGCCTGCATCATTTCCGGCCCCCATGATCCTTATTGTTTTTCCGTTGGACTATTTATTTATTTATTCTTCAATAAAAAGTTAATTTCCAGTATCTAAAAATGGACCTCTATAAAAACTTCAAAAACATTCCAAAAAAACTAGTAACTCATGAAACTCATCCTAAGTATTAAACTACATTCATAATACCTAATAAAGTTGTAATGTACCAGAAAATGATGGTTTTAGACTCTCCCCACCTTTTTACTTTTCCATAATTAGAATGTGGGAGTCTGATATTGTTTTAAAAAAACATGCTCTATTATTCTAACATGTCATTTTCGTGTTCCCATAGCTCTTCTAAAATTAATAATTCTACCATAATTCCCTTACCAAAATGATTATTTTCCAATGAAATAAATTCTTTTTTCTATCCACCATTAATTTCATAAAATTAATTAACATATAATTTAATTCAAGATTAGCATAATAACATTGAATGAAATGGTTAAGATTAGGTCACAACTTCATCAATTGAGATTCATGAAAAACATTATGCACAAAAAATGATCATTGATGGTAATTCAACATGATAATCAACATCACCAATAAGATCAATTATCTAAAAAAGGAAAAGGTATAAAAGAGAAAACCTAAATATGTTACCGAAACAATGATTCCATATTTTTGGATAGACTCTGAAGAAAACATGATCAAACACGTCAAATGATATTGGTCATCAACAATGACCCACTTATGACTTCTGATGACTTTGATTCACTTCCAATATATTTTTTATCATCTAAGTATTCACCCCTATAACTTCCACAAGGATATCTTAATAAAGTAAATTATCATATATTTTAGTCAAAGAAATTGAAAAAATAGTGATACAGTGGTTTATAAGGATCCATATATATAGAGTCTTGACAATTATTATTGAATGATAAATGCACTAACAGAATATGATCCTCTATTTATCCTCCAAAATCCAAAATTCAAGATCTAATAATTATTTATGATGTTTGTTTTGTACACTCCAATTTTCCATCAATTTGATGCTGATTAGCTATGCTAATTATAAACTGGGACCCATCGGCTTACATCATGGAATTAAGAAATATAGTTATAAACCTAATATCCCAATCAGACCCAATTAAAACTGAAATAACATGTATCAATATAACATCTTTAATGTAGAGTTAGGACAGATCATCCACTCTATTAAATTAGTGAATATGGATAAATTGATCTGAATTCATGAGTCTATTAACAATCACCCATATAGATTCATGTTTTATAGATATTTTTTGAAAACTTAAGAAAAAAAAGATCTACTTACCCTATTTCATAGATAGAAAAAGGTAAATATTACAACATACCTACCGGTTGTTGGGGATTTTTCCTTAATTGTTGACAAGTGAGGAATCATGGTATAATCTCAACCAATCATCATTTCATGAAAAAGAATAAGCAATATTCACTCATCAGCTTATGAATCATATATATGATAGGTTTAATAGCCCATAATAAATTTTTGTAACTAAAAAGAATTTATTCCTGATATGTTATGGGAACCACAATCCAATCTCTAAAACATAACATCAATCTCCTATCAAACATGTATCCCTCAACTGTTACCCCACCCTAGAGTTTTTACCTCGTGCTTAAAAATTCAGGATCATATGTCTGAGAATGATTATCCCAATCGACCAAATGTTCATCAATATAAATAAAAATAAATACTGAAATTTCTTATTTCTCAACAAAATTTATATTTGTATTAGATATAAATTATATTATCTTACATTCATGTAAATACTCTTTTACCAATTGGTTATATGACATCACACTAAGCACATAATCTTAGTAATTATCATTACCCTGGGTATAAATCTTGTTTAAGTGAAACATCTACAAATATTTCATCCATAAATATTACTATATATTAAAATATATTTTTGATAAGAAGGTGATTCAATCTCTTATGATACCTGATATATGTGAATTTCTCACCAAAAAATAAATGAAAAAATTATTTGAAACATGTAATACATTAGCTAAATTCAAATCATATAATGGATGATTATTTTTATGAACCCATAACTATCCTAACCCATAATAAACAACAAGATCTCCTTGAATGTGAAAACATCCCAACCAATATCCAGATTCATCATAGTAGACCACATACCACTATCTTGAATTTATAAATTCATGGATAAGAGTTATGTATGTTGAACCATTTCATTTCGGAATGATTTCCATCACTTTTTCTCCAATAAAAAAGAAAAAAAATTCTTTTCATAGTGTTCATTATTTAGGTGAGTCTCAAAAAATCAAAAACAAATAGTCATTAATATCCTATTAAGATAAGGAAACTATGTATATCATATACATTCTATAGTTAATTCAAGGAAATAGTAGATATACCATTTTAAGATCTATAATAGATCATCATTGAAAAATTTTAGGGTTATGTAAATGTAATTTCAGTATCTATAAATCACACATTTGATAATGAAAATAAATGTGTTTTCTTACAATCTACCCAACACTATTGAATAGTGGTGTTTAGGATCAACCTTAGTCCTATAATATATCACAAATTAATAAGAAACACCACTATAATGAACGCAATATATCTACGAAAAATCTAATTCATTAATTAGATAAACACAAAGGGCTCATTCAAAAGAACAAATGGAATAAACATGACTTCATAATTCCCATAACTACTCAAAAAAATATTTTCTAGATATCCTCCATCATACCTCTATGTCAGTGACTTAGCGATCATAAATTTTGCATAGATAAAAATGTGCCTCCTCTTAATTATCCAAACATATATTCAATTCATTGAAGATAATGTTGATTCATTATTGTCGGTGTCTTGAGATTAAGTTAATCCATACAGAGCATAAGATATTCATCTACCTTAATTAGAAAAAGAACAAGGGTTTCTCATAAAGACATTCATGGAGAAGGGACCCTTTTATTTCCAAATCCAACAATTCAACCCTAAATTATTTTAATTACAATAGTTCCTTTTAGTAATAAGAAAGTTAAATAGGAATTATTTATTGTAAGAGATCAATCATATATTCCAATTATATTTTAGGTCGAAACCTAGAGAAGTTATTGGATAAAATGTAATATAGTTTTCAATTAGTGAATAATATATATTTGTGATGTTTTTCCATGAGATGGTAATGTAAGTTTTATCAACTAATAAGATATATTTTAGACACTAGAAACAAAGAACGTTTTCTCCTTCCATTAATGTCACAATATATTTTAATGATATCTGTAAAAATATTAGAATATATAAAAATAACATGTTGGGAATAATAGTTGATGTTGGAATTGAATAATTTCATTAAATATTATCCCAAAATCAGTTCATAGATGTGTTTCTCAAGAAAATATAAATCCCACACAAATGTATCCTCATCAAATAAGGTAGAACACACTACACACTTAATTTTTTGAAACTCTGATTATGTTATAAAGTTTTGATAATCTAAACATGGGGAATAATTTCAACATGAACCCCCATATGATCCACCACACAAGAGGAAGAAAAGGAGTGGCATTATCTAGTATCAAAAAAAATATTCAAGATAATAGGAATCAAATGAATCATAATTTACACCATAAAATGTTCAAATAGAAACTATATAATCTTATTCTTGGAAACATAAATATATTTACTACCTCATCCCTAATCATTTCACCCGTACTAGGATTATATATCCTAAGGAGTCATGGGGTTTCTGGAATAAAATTGACTCATCGAATTTTGAGGATGAGACTTATTTTGGTGATATATCTCCACTAATGCATATTATGTATTAGATACATAGGATGTATTCAATATTTCCAACCTAGTAGGACAAGGAAAGTAACACTATAGATTTACCTTCTAATTAAAGATGTGACATGATCTTTGTAATGTCATATAATATCACTTTATATACTTAAGTGAATGACATTAAAAACCCTAGAATACTCGTGATTCATAGAGAAAAGTTATGTAATACTATGATCTCATTCTGTGACACTACAATACCCAAGAAATATGTTTCCCACTTTTTCATATTCCTGTCATATAAGTTCCCAATAGTTCCCATAAATATAAACATACTCTCTCCCTTAATATTTCCATGAATATATCTTTATACCAAAATCTCAATATTCCCCATCTTCATATAATACAAAATGAAAATAATAATTTTCTTAAGGAAAATATATGGCCACAACCCAATGAAAAACATGAATTCCTTCAAGGACACATTATAATCGAAGTTTATAAAAATGTTGACTATTTTATTCACCTTACCTATATACATTTTTACAGATAGATTCTCTTTATTCCAGATAAAGAAATCATTTGTTCTTGTGGTCATGAATGTGTTAGGATAGAATTGTCTACTAAAAAATTCTAGAGTCCCCCTATGACACACTATGCTTTACTTTATCTTGGACAAATACATCCCACCGTTAGCATGAACGATCCTACAATATATTATTTTATAACATAACATTGAGATTATAAGGGGAATCATGATATTCAAAAATATTTGATTTACTCTATTCAGCCAATCCTCTTATTTTCAATCGTGAAATCCCCACCACAAAAAAGATGTGTAGAATTTTTTTATAAAACTCCATCAGCCTATCTTCAAATTAAGGTTCACCATTATTATTTCCTCTATAAATTTTTTTAATATCATGAATGATACATTGTATAAGTTGTTTGTTTATATATAGATTATGTAAAACAATATTTTATGTATAGTATTCTTATTGCTTCTTATACCATCTAAATTGTATAATTCAATATAACTTAAACAAAACTATGTTTAGTAAACAGTCACTAGATACTAAAGGATTATAAATTTTCAAGTCATCAAATTTATTAATTGAATATAACTAATTTTCAAGATTCATCAAAATCAATAACCATTATATTTATCTTATAGAAATTGTTAAAAAGATTATGAATAATTTAGTCCTAGTGGGAAGAATTAGTACAAAGGAATTGTATGTTTACACAATGGTAAATTCAAAATGTAGAGATGAAAATTAAAATTGAAGTGTATTTGAAATATTTTGTTCTCATACACAATGGTGAAATGATATTCTTCATAAAAGGGATAAATAAATATTTTAATATTAAAAATTTCATAATATGATATTGCAATATATATAATATCATAACAAGATGATATAAATAATGACCAAGTCTGATACCATTTTTAACATCTCACTCACACTCATGGGATTGGGAAAATTTATCGTTATAGTAACCTTTGGTTACATCCTCCATAATGCAATGGAAAAAAGGAAATACCAAGGTCTTAAGAAAAAATTGGGGGATTATTTTACCATAAAGATTACAATACCCATAAATCATGAAAAATAGACATATATTCCTTTTATATGATTAACAAATATAATAAATTCACACAAAGTTAAAACTGAAAAATTAAAATATCATAGAAATAATGTAACAAGGTATATCAACTAACAGAAACCAAATGAAAACCTGAAAAAATGACACCAATGTGGTATAATCCCAAGAATCTCCCATAGTAGTTTCAACATTCAAAACTACCTTCCATGACCACAATATATAGATGAAACACTATAAAATTAAGTTCCTTTTTAATCATTGTTTCTTAGTATACAACCCATGAACATACACCAATTATCCCAATAAGATAGGAGTAAAACATGTAGTATATAATCCTCAAAGTCTTCCATATGCACACCACTAGGATAATAACTTATTATTATTTTATTATTAAAAAATAAATAAAATGTTGAATAGTTTAGATAATTCTATTTGTGAAATTCATGTCACAAAATCCTTAAAAATATTTTGACCAATCATTAACACTTGGAATCACCATTACCATGTTCACACACACCTATAAACACAGTTATTCTTTTTGTCGCACATTAACTATGGTACCCCATAACAATACTACATCACACATTTATAGTGTCACTTCATAACCATATTCAATCCCAATGAACACACTCTAATAAAATTATGAAAAATTACATTACAATTAGTTTTATGTAAAATATATTCCTTTGAAAACATTTCAATAATAATTTTTCTATCATCTAAAACACACAATAATTTTAAACACACCATTTTATATTTATAATAATATAGGTTTTCAAAAATTCATCCAATTAACCATATTTCCAAAACATAAACCAACATGATTTCTTTCAAGAAACCACACTAATTTATATAGAAAATAAAATAATAAAATCTAAATAAATTCAAACATTCATGTTCTAGTTAAAGTGGATATGATATATAAGCCACATAGCACTCAACGAATGACATAAACAATGAATGACACCAATAAAATCTAGATATGTTTTCAAACCCATTCCATTCAATAGATCCAAATAGATTCCTACTATATTAAAATCATAACACAATAATTTATCTTTAACAGATTAGATATATATCTCTATGAGATAAGAGATAATTATATCTATGAATAAAGATGAAGAGTATAGAAATTACATTGATTTTAGATTTCCATTACACTTTAATTCATCAACTATTTTTTAGGATCAAACGGAATAAACATTTATTGGTGAGGAGGAATAGAAATTTGAGATCCTAATATAATGAAATAAAAAAAGGGTCTTTTGTGGCTTAACTTAATTTAATGAATGATTTTTATATTATTTAATGAAATTTACCTATTAATGATGCATGATTTTTAAAACCATGAACCAACTATGTACATGCTACTAGAAATCATCCAGATAACCACATGATTTAACTAATAAATTTATAAAATTAATGTGCAAATAGTGTGAAGATACTTTAAACATCTAAGTGGGCCACAATTTTAATTTTCATATTTTTAACAAGATGGGTTCCAACCATTTACTACTATATTAAATAAAATCATGCATTGAACATTGGGAATATGCATGGTCTGGAAAAACTGGGACACTACTCAGTCACTCCCAATTTATAATTACATGGGTTTTTGGAGATAATGTTAGGTTTTTACTAACCATTCTCAAATATTTTACCTTATTAAATACTTCCAAACCCATTTAAAACAAAACAAAAACTCTCAAAACTCAAACTGTGTATTATATAACTTCACAAATATTTAATAAAAGGATAATATACCTAAAACTGGGTGTGTTACATTATCTAAAATTTTACCCTATTCACATTTACATGAAATCTTCATAAATAACTTTTATTTTTTCAAATTAATTTTCTAAAAGTGAAAAAATGTTATTATTTTATAAAAAAATCAATAAAAATGATCATTAAGGTAAAATGTATTTTTCAAGCATATAGACATAACCAAAAGATGTGTACTTGTAAATAAATATATTTTCATTATCTAAATCATTTATACAAAATTTTTAAAAATGGTATTTTATATTAATTATTACTATTTAACAAAAATTATATAATGGTATAAATATTAGGTATCTTTTTGGAATTTGGTTTTCATACGTCATAATATAAAAAATATTTTAGGGGAAATATATCTTAAAATCTATAGGTGTCACACTATACCATCATTAAAATTAATTTCAACCATGAAATTCATTCAATATAATAAAATCATGATAGGATATGTTAATTGCATCATATCCTTGGGCTCCAAAGAAGATTATATATGTTTCAGAATCCTATTATAAAATATAATGAGTTAAGTAATATTATTCTATATCATATTTTATCTACAATACAATATTTCTATCATTATTTTATTAAATGAAAAAAGTCGTTTTTTTCAAGTTTAAACATTTATTCTTGTACATATAAGTGACCTGGATTTTACTTACATAGGAGAGATTCATGGAAGAAATCATGAACTTCATATTACTATTTTTGAATCACTAATTGAAATGCTACAGTCCCAAATCGATCAAGAATATAAAAGTGGAAAATATAAATATTCCTCAGTTTTTATTCATTTTGAATCATATAAAATTTTTCCATTCATACATTCCTAGGAATACTTCTTGATAATATAAAATTTTATATGAGACCAATTATTTTCATCATATTTTCATATATAATATGATTTACTTAAATATGATTTTGAATGGAAATAAATTTACCTATTACTTCATCATCTAAGTACGTTTTTAATAGAATTTTTTCTCTAAATTAATTCTTGCACATTAGAGATCAAAAATTTTATTCATAGAGGAAATAATAAGGAGAAATATGTATTCAAGAGTGAATGATATTATTTTAGGAAAATGTGACTATAGTATGGTGTTAAAACCAAAAACAATTTAAATTGGTAGAACAATATCTCAAAATATTATATAGGGTTTGGATTCTTAACTCAAACTGACCATCCCTATAAGGAAGATAAATCCCATTACCATTATAGTATGGGTAATGTTTATTAAATCCCATTATACTTCATTCTGTCATCTTTTAATAACTATTATACCATGCACTAAGATACATACTATTTATTATATTTCTTCACTTTGTCTCAAAAAAATATTTTTTTGATATTAATACTCATTCATACTTCTAGGATAAATAGAGATTGATGAACATTGTGATTTATACAATAGAAAATTCTCAAAATATTATATGGAATAAAAACATACACAATTTTAGAACCATAACACTCAATTAGAATCAATTTTGAACTAAGTAGCATTAAAATTCAACTTTTGAATCTCCACCTATTCCTTATGTGACTCTTTAATCTTCACTTATATAAGTGTCCGAACACTCATTTGAGAATTGTAATATTTCTCCCCATCTAAAAAATTACTATTTAAACAACTAGAAACCCATAAAAATTTTATGTTTTATGATCATTAATATAGACAATCTAACATGTCAATTTTGGATCAAAGCATTGACCGCCTTGTTTATATTCCAAAGGTGGTAATGTTTTGATTAGTTAAAATCTTTTATAAAATACAAATATCTTCTTTGGATAATATTATACTCTTCTAGATTGAATATATACTTTAACATTTTATAAAATACATATATGTCTCAACTTTATCTTTCAAGTTAATTCCACAATATCTTTAATTCAAAGATTACCATTACTATATCCAAATTATGAGTTGGTTTCTTTTTCCCATGAACAATCTATTATCATGAGGCATAATCTGTCACTATATCATTATTAATGAAGACATATCCCAATCAATTCTTTATAGCATAACTAAAGAATACAAACCCTACTATGCTTCATGGTATTTTATAGACATGTGTGATGAAAAACCATCACATCAGTTCATTTAAATTCTATTCACATTCGTCTATAAAAATAGAATTTACTCCATTTTTAGTTAACATAGTTAGTAAATTATAAATCTATGATATATTCTAAAAAATTCATCAAAAATATCTATCCAATCTAAGAAAACTAGTGATCTAAGTAAAATATTTCGTTATGTTATAATGTAAAGTAATTGTTTTCTTTCTCTAATCCACCAATATACACTCATAAAAGAATATAAGACCCAAATATGAAACCTCATATAGCCAAAATTTATAAATTATTAATTTTTCAAGCAATCTATCTTTAAGATTTATAGTATTATCTTCATGTTTTATTTATGCAATTATTTTCAATCGGAATATATAATAATATCATTTATAAAAATGAATGAAAAATGATCATGTTAGTATATAAATTCTCTAATCGTTTAATACCTAAATAAAATGGGGGTTTAGTAATCCCATATGTCATAACAATATATTATTAGTCTACATACCTCATATGGATGGTTGAATAGTATATGTCGTTACATTTTACCCTCAATTGATTATCAATAGATTGATTTTCAATCTTGTAAAAATATTGATATTCTCATAATTGATTAAACATATCGTCAATATAGGATTTATGAGACTTATATTTAATTGTAATTTTTTAGTTCTAAATAATAAGTAATTATTTATATTGATAATTATTTCATTGTAATAAAAAAATTTCATCCTAGGATGATGAGATCTTTGGAATGAATCCCTCATCGAGATTCTCTTGGATATTCTTTATTAATTATTACAACTAAATCTTTGATATTCTATATGTTTTCATAGAAATAGATATTACACCAGGTATGAGTTATATTAAAAACACAACATCTGGATTTAGTGGAGTACTATGAATTTTTCTTGGAAATACAAGATCAAATTCTTGTATAGTTGGAATATCGATAATGAAAATTTTCTCTCCAACCATATGAGATAAAACCATTTTGAATTGGAATAAAAACCTATACATTGATTGTAATTTCCTTTGGTAGTTCATATTTATTATCCCTTGAATTGAAGAATATTAACTGGATAATTATATCAAATATTAATTCTATAATGACACACACCTTAGTATACTAATTTTTATTCTTACTCAATATCAATTCCACGAGATACAATAAATTATATCAGAGATCCCTGAATAGTTTAATAGTCATGGAAAATAATACACATACTTAAATCTCAGATACACACACAAAATTTAGAAATAATGTATTTTATCTGAGGAATTCATTTTTATCACTAGAATATCAATTCATATCAATCATAGTAATCTTCTTGGTATCATAGGGAAATAAAACAAAATATTTTTGTACTCATATGGTTAGTAAGGGTTATGTGCATTAGAATTTATCAAAGAATAAAAATAACCTCCCAGGTAGTTATAAAATAATAATTTTTCATATTTTCAATATTTATGAATTAGATATTTATTTTTCATTAAAAGGGATGTTTTTTTATGATAGCATACTCAACACCAAACAATGTGTTTCTCAAAAATATTATTTTTTACACAAGATTGAGTTATATCAAAAAATAATATACTATAAGTATTATTATTTTAAATTGTAGTTATCACATAGTTATTATATTGGTGAGAATTAACCAAACTAACTAAATTATTTTTACATGTGTTTATTAAATATTTTTAATTTTTATCATAACTTTTAGAGGCTTATAAATAGAATAAATACAATTTTAATCACAAAATGCTCGAATATTTTTAAAAGGTAGTTTTATCACCTTTCGATTGAAAACACTTCTTAAATCTAGTTGTTTTACATTTATATGTTCTATTTGAAAAACCAAACTTCTAATTTAAAATTGGGTCCTAGAAATTTACTTTGGTTGAATTTTTTGTATTTTTATGATCAAATTCATATTTTAATGAATAGTGAAAAATATTGCATTTTAAATAAAACCTGCCTTTTTTATAATATATTTATATTGTTAGATTATAATTTCACATGGTTTTAAGGTATTATTATATGAATTTTTTATCATTTAATCCAACTTATTTCATAACATTATTTTTCAAATTAAAAATAAAAAGAAAAACTATGTTAACTTTTGAACATTTTACTTAAAATACCCATTTACTCGATTTGTCAACGAGATTATTGTTAAACCTAATTTAACCACTTATTTGAATTTAATTTCCGAAAACAGAAATACATAGTTATAATCAGTGTGAATACTGTGGTCTAATATGATTAAAATAATTTTTTGGAAAACATTAACTTTAGTATTTTATTTACCACAATTAATGGTAATAAAGGTAATCTAAGGTAAAATTAATATTATAATATTATAAATTTACCATAACATAGGACGTAATCTTATTAGATATGTTATTATTGACCGTGATCACTCTTGGGCCTAAATTTTGACCATTTGAATCTACTTGGGTGTGATTATGACATTTATAACATCTAATTTAAAGTAAAAGCAAATGCATCATAAATATGTATCTTCTTAATAAAAAAATTAGTGTGAGGTTGTGTAAGTGATATCTTTTAATATGAATAGTCTATATAAATCTAAAATTATTACCCATAACATGGAAATTTATTTATAATTTTTTTAATGAATTTAATCATTAAATTTAATTATGATAGAAAGATAATGTTGTAATATATTTTTTAAAGAAAGAATAAAATAAATGATATTAATAATATTAAAATAAATATAATAGTAAATATTTGAGGTCATCCTATATTTATTTAGATGTCCATGGAATGATATGATTGATTAAATTTAGTTTTTTTGAATTAATCATGTTTTTATGATATTTTAATAAAGTCATGTAATAAATAGTGTTAAACCTGATATAATTAATATTTTAAAATAAAAAATATTTTATTAAATGATATAAAATTTCTAAAAATATATGATTCTACCAAAATATTTAAATTACTATAACAATTTCATTAAAGACTCATTTATTGGTTGTTTGGCATGATTTAGAAATTATTTTAACCCTCTAAGTGCAAATTACTTGATAAAATAGTAAGAGCTAAAAGGGATTAAAAAGATAAGGATTAAAAAAAAAATAAAAAATGTTTAATTTTAATTGGATGATTATATTTTGACCCACCCATATACTATATTCTAACTAAATGATTTTTTACCCTTTTTTTAAATTGAATTTCTTATAATTTAATTCTTTTAATAATTCCAAGTTTTCCCTTCCCCTCTCCTATAAAATGCACTCATTCCTCGATATTACATACAAGTAAAAAAACCGTTTGGTTCAGCAATGACCTTTCCAAACCCCTTCCTAGAATCCGTCCCAACAATATTGAAGCTTATTTTAGGCAGAACACCCTCCTTATATGTGTTATTATATTATAAAATTTTCCCATAAGAAGGAAATGTAATTTTTTATTTTTGTATTTCTATTTTATTTCTTTTTCAACTTCCTTCAAATCTTGATCTCCTAATATGATATAATAAATCCAGTATCTTCAATATACTGATATTTTAATATGTTAATTTAATCTCCCAAATTCACATCCACTTCCATTAAATGCGAAAGGAATTAGTTTTTCGTGTGAACATACGATCTATCACCTCCATGAACCAATCTAATTTGTTTTCCATAACAGTCTCTCGTGACTGGATATAATAAAAATTAATTTCTATATTTGATATTAATGAAATATTAAACATTATAAGATAATAATATATCAATTAATTGTTACTTTCCATGATCATAAAAATGATAACGTCGTTCATGCATACGTGTGAAATATCACCTTCACGAATCGATGTGACACATTTTTATTCATTATATAACTTTTATGATATATATAAGTATATTTAAATGATTAATATAATATTAATGATTTTATGATAATTCATGAATCATACAATATTACTTAACTTTTTTCTATAATGGTTAATGAAAAATGAAAACATTGCTCACGTGTACGTACAACCTATCGTCTCCATGAATATAACCATGTTCATTTTTCATAACAATAATTAATGGTTTGATTTTGAAGTATAATTTATGTATAAAATTGATAATAATGTCATTATTATTAATCTGGAGATGATTGACTTATTATCACATGGACTATTGGCATCGTACCAAGTTCATTTTCGACTCAAGTACCAAATATCGAAAAAATGTCAAATATGAACATAAATAATTATGTAATTTTTATAAAATGATAAATAATTAATATGAAAAAGGTTATAAATAAAGTAAACATTAACCTACATATATTTTTTAGGATTAGAAAGTAACATATGTAATGAATCAAACTCAAACTAAGGGACTTCGTCTCAATCTCCTCTCAGTGAGGCATATTTTAATGTTATACACCACCTTCTTTTATAAGTTGTATAATCTTCCCCTTATACATTAAATCAATTAATAGGTTTTCAAGAGGAATATTTTATAATTAATCATTTTACTTTATTTACAAAATTATAAAATGATTGTTTTTTATCATACGTGGTGACAAAAAATTCTCTATTACCCTTAACGTTATTTGATATTTTCCATCCTCTACAAGACATAATGTTTTTAAAATGAATAGAAATACCAGATTCCATTTCTGGGTGTTTCTGGTATTGAAAATGGTTTGGAAAGTGGATTTACTATTTCAATATTTGAAGTTATTTATTGTGATTGAAAATGAAATTTTATGAGTGAAATGTTGATTATTACAATCTATTATCTAGTATGATTATATAATAGAATTTGGACATTTGAGAGGTAGTTACGTGATAATATAATGACAAGTGGTTATGTGATATAATATAAAGGGGTGGTTCTTTGATAAACCAAGGATGAGTGGTTACATTTTACATCCAATTCATTGGGTATGGAAGTCGGTTGTATAGCTATTTCTTTTGTAAGAGTGATATATGTGGAAGTCGACCGTATGGTTATTCCATTTATGTATGATTATGTATGATGTTACCTTCATATGTTATATGTTTTTTCTATAAGTTCTAAGGTGATAATTTGATTAAAAAATGGTAATAAATGAGATTATATTAAATGATATGTATTTACTACTTCATAAAGGTGAAAATTATTAATTTATAATAAAGTATTCATGGTTTACATGTTTTGGAATGACTAACTATTTTTCTTCTTTTTGTATCTCGTCTGAGCATTTTATTCTCATCCCATGTTTTGTAATTTTTACAGAATATTTATGGGTTAATATAGTCAAGGATGGTATCAAGGAATTTTTATGATGATTAAACATGAAAAGAAACCATGTTTCATTTTAATAGTTTTTTGTTTTATGAAAAAAATGATATTATTAAAATTATACACTTTATATTTCTATAGTCTTGTTACATATCAGTTATAGCCTAATTATCTAAATATCTAAACCTAAAAAGATCCTTGGTGTGAAAGAAAGTTAAATTATTGACTTAAATCAAGATTAATTAATGTTTAATGTTATAGCCTTATAAAAAATCATTCATAATAAATATTCAATGGAAAATAACTAAAAATAAATTTCATATAACTATTAACATTATTATAAAGAAAAATACCTCATGAATAAATCATGATCAAATAATCCCAAATAACTATCACATGAGTTGGAAACCTATCTTTGGATATCGTAAATACTAAAATAATCACATGGATTTAAATAGATTATTCAATAATGATGGAATGAATAGAGGCAGAGATTATAAACCTAATGTTAAGGCCTCACATGAAGACATTTTACAATAAAGTCTACGATTGTAGAAAAATTCCCCAACTAGTTTATATCATGGTAAATACTAGTGCATCGAAGGGATACATAATTTGTATCCACACACACCACATATCTTCCAATGTATTCTTCATATATTTAAGGAATAATTAAATTTTTAAACAATATGCTTTATCCCTAAATTTCTATATTGAGTGAAGAATATGGAATACAAAACTCTCCCAAATCAAACTAATCATTAAACATTTAGATAAAGAAAATATTTTTATAATTATAACAAATTAACATTAGGGAATTAAATGTTTGAATATTTTTATGAATATAAATATTTTAAAATATCCTTAAAACATTATTCATAAAAATAATCATTTTTCATTGAAATCCTTTTTAAAAAGCAAAAAATACATAATATTCGGATAAATATGTTCAATTAAAATAACTATGAAATATTTAAAAGGAATCATGAAATCATTTACCGTTCATTAAGTATGGATATTATTTTTATTTCATATAAGTTAAAAAAACCACTTCATATTTTGTAATAAAATTATAAAGGTACCTCATTCAAAGAATGACTGGAAGATTACTTTTAATAGAATTTTTTAAAAGTAAAACTAGTTAAAAATGAAATTTAAAATCCTATATAAATATTAAAACATCAATGAAAATGTTTTATGAAAACATGGACATGGTGGAAAATGGTCGCTATGTAAATATAAAAATATTTGGTTTTCTTCAAAACCCCATTACCCTATAATTTTATTTACCAAAGATTGGAAAATGGTACTATTACTTTAAAATTTATTGAATAACCATATTATAAATGAAATTAAAATATTATATTAGAAAATGGTGAAATAATTTCTATCAATTTAAATTATACCATGAACAATAGCAGTTAAAATGAGGTTGTGAAATAAACACTTAACAAATTGGTAATATATGAATCAATCCCCCTGAGAAAAAAAATTAACTATAAATCTAAGAATTAAGAGGGATGCATGATATAACATCTTAATGTATTAGTATATACACATCATAAACATAATGTTTTTCATAAAAGTAAATATTTTTTATTGAAACAAAATTAAGATGAGGAACCCAAACCCATTTTGGTAAATTTTGAATCTTATCACCTATGAGAGAAATAACGTCGTACAAATTTTTAATTATGATAAATATTAAGTAAATCGTCTTATAACATATAAATGGGATAGTATATACATAGAATTTATGAAAAAATTCTATAAAATGGCTCATGTATCACAGAAAGAGAATTGAGATGAGAAACCCCTACAAAGATAATATCACTGAATCCAGAAATCATTAATAGAGTAATACTATGAAATAAATTTAAAAAAATAGAATTAAATCATAAAAAATAAAATAAAATTTCAAAAAAATATATAATTAATACTGTCAATGAATTAGTGATACAACCCAATGAAGGGAAGTTGAGTAATGAAAATTGTACGTTTCCATTTTTTCATCACCTTATTCTTCTCTATATTTTTTCACCTAAAAATATTATCCAATTAAATCTAACATTAAATTTTATGTTTTATTATTCTAAACATTTTCTTAATCTTCATCTACCATGATTTCTAGTTTCCTATTAGTTTGTATCGCATGGAATTTCATATAGCAATTTAGTTATGCTAAATCTATTTATATCAGATATTCTAAATCATTTCAAGGCCCCTAACCACTTATACCAGATATCTTTTCTCTAGAATGTTTTTTATAAACCCATATAATGTATTTTTAGGAATGAGAATATATTGTTTTAGATTTTATTGGTATAGTTTTTCTATAGAACATCATCTTTGGAGAATTCACCCCCCTCTTATCATTAACATATCCTATTGTACTAGACAACTACAAAGGTCGGTAGAAAAGTGATTTGGTGTCCTAAGATGGGGTTGGTGGAAACATTCCTTGTTAAGGGATCATATTTAATAGTTTCATCCATCTAATTTTTTCTGGTTGAATCATATGGTTCCGGGGTTGTGTGGTGTTCTATATTTATTGATGATGTTTACAGATAATTCATTTCCTTTCTCAATATTTCTTCAAAATGGGATACTTTTTTATATAATTTGGGAATGTAGATGATGTTCCTCATAGATATATTCTATTTATTTATTTATTTAATTGTTTCTGTGTTTTTATTGGTAATACTAAATAATTTAAATGGTAATCCAGTCAAATGTCAGGACCCACTATTAAGGCCAAACTACACAAAATTATTCTCTTTCTTCCTATTAATTCACCCCATGGATGTTGGTCCTAGTGTGATACTTCATGGTGATTTTTTGTTATGAGTTTTTTATTGGTAGTCGCCATTTTAGGAGTTACGACCTTAAAGATGGTGTTTGTTTTGGTCTTGGATTTTAGGATCTGGGGTTTCACCTATATCATTGAAGTGAGTTCCATTTTTCAAGGTTGATTACATTTTTATTATGAACCTGGATTTTTGGTGATATCTAATGATAGTTTTTTAGTACATGATGGTGATTTAGGTTTTTTTATGTGTTTAGGTATGGAATTTATGTTTTTATAATTTTTTTGGTTTTATACAGTGATGATGTTGAGAACCTACTAAGTGTTCACTGACACTAGGGTATGGATGAAGATAATGTTGAATTGTGTGATAAGGTTTATTTCTCAAGGTTCTTCATATTCTATTGTGATTATGTCTTTTGATTTTTATTTTTAATTTGAATTTCAATTTGATGGAGTGGGTGTTGTGGCTGGTGAGATTTTTTCTTTTTTGATTTCAATCTTGAGTAATTCTCGAGGTTTCAACTGAACTATAGAAGTGGTTTATTTGAATAATGTAATAATGGAATTTAATAGATAGATTTTTTATCACCCTGTTAGTTAAGGAAAATGGAAATGGAAATTAATTGGGGGATTTTTCTATATGTTTTAGAGAAAAAATATTATTATTTGTGTGAAAATTTTTTAAGTGAGTCCCTTTTTAAGGGTGATATCGAGTGTATTATTCCAATTTTATTCTTTAAGAAAGATAAATAAAATTATAAAAATGAAATGTGGATAACATAAGAACGAGATTTATATTCATTATAATTTAATTTCTATATGATTCAGGATAGGTTTTTTATAATTTTATACGGATTTTGAAATAATTAATAAAAATTAAATACTATGTAAGGTATTTCTCATCCATATTCACTATTGTTGACAATAAAACATCATTATAACTGAAACTTTTGAAATTATTCTCTTATATCATCAATTATATTTCAAAAATATATATAAAATTAATGGGATATAGAAATACATCTAAATATTATCACTTTTCATTTTTTAAATTTTTTGTTTAATGATTTTACTATATTCAAATACATTACTCCCTCACGAAAAAAGTGTTTCTGGAAAATTTTTGTTTCTTTAAAAATTAGAAATAAAAAATTGGCATAATGTTTTTTATTATACACAATTTTCACCATTTATATTAGTTAATAAGGAATATATACACTTATTCATATTGTGAAAACATATTTAACATATTATGTTGTCTTTTTTCACATTTTGCAAACATTGGACAAGAATTTGGAAAAAATTAATTTTTATAAAATAAAAAATATAAAAAAATATCAATTAAGAGAATAATTTCAACCCATTATTGACTATTAAGTGATTAAATTATTCTTTACTTCTAAAATATTATCATTATGATCTCAAATTCTACTTTTTTGGTGATGTGAACATACTTCATTGGCACTGAAATTGATTTTCATATTTATCATGAAATGAATTCTTATTTTTGTGTCAGGAATTAATTTTTTATAATATCTTTAATATATTATAATACATGGTTGATTCTATATATTTGATAAATTTATATACCATTTTTTTACAATATCATAATATATATTGTATCATATAAAAAACATCTGTTGTTTATTCACCAAAATTTGATTCTAAACACTTCAATAAAATAATAGAAATAAAATAATTTTTTTTAAAACATTAATTAATATTAATATTTTCCAAAAAAAATATTCAATACCATGACATATCCAAAACACCTAAAATTTAATACTTTAAAATCTATTTTCATTTATTTTTTTGACCTGGTTGTATAAGCATTGCATTAGCGATATGTAATCATTTTAGGTAATTATATAATTTATAAAAATTAAAGAAAATTCATACCATATATATAATAAGCTGATACTATATTTAAACATTTTATATTATTAATAACATATTTCAATAATTATTTTAAAATATTAATTCTTACAAATACAAAGTGAGTGGCATTTTGTTTTTATTCTTTATGTAAAAAATATTTATGAAAATATAAAATACAAATAGGGTAAATTGTTCATATGTAACACCACAAAAGATTAAAATATGATAATAATAGTTTATATCATTTATTACATTAAACAAGAATCGTATAATGGAATATAACATTTTGATAATTTATTAGATATTTTATATTTTATATAAATGCAGTACATTCTATAACTTGTAATGCAAGAAGTACTGAGTTAGCTTGCATTATAAAGAACAATGGACTTATTTGATGGATTATATTAAATGCACGACCGATTTTTATAAATAACTTTTAATATTATTTTTCAAAATAACAATTACTTCATAGTAGTTAAATTAGAGGTTACAAATATAAATAACTGACTTATGAAAAATATGGTTTAATTAATTGGTTACTAATTAATTAGAAATGAATATAAATAAAAGTTGAATTTCATGAAGATATTTTATAAAAAACTATTATTATGTTCCAAAGTCATTTCATCCAAATAAAAATAAATTAATTACTACTAGTTAATTATTGTAATGAAATTTATATATTAAATATTTAATTAAGTTCTTTTATAGTCATCCAATATATTTGATATTAATAAGATAAGAACCAATCCAATTTTATATATAAAGTGATTTACTTTTCAAAAAGAAAGGTTTCCCGCTATGAATGGTGAAATTTTTTCAAAAAAAATTTTGACAATTTTGTGAATTTTATTTCACATAATAAATATATTTTTGAACATATGAAGGTAAAAATTAGCTTAGGGTAAATTTTTTTTGTAATGTTTCAAGAAGTTTGTATTTTTGGACGAATAACAGAAAATGAATAATTTTATTTTGAAATTGAATATTTATCTAATTAATTTATATTGATAAATTATATATTAATACAATTTATATCATTAGAATAATCTTTTCAATTATATATATATATATATATATATTAATCTATAGAACATTTTCACTTCAAAAACCTGCTTTATCGTCATGTGTGCGATATTAATTTTAAATTTATTTTTCCCACATCAATGTTTTGAATTTGGAAAAATGGATTCAATATTTGAATCAAAATAATTTAAAATCTATTGTAAGTAAAATATAATTTTGTAAAAAATTATTAGTTAATGACATTAAAATTAATTACAAAGATTTTTAGAAAAATGTGTTTACCATTGGACAATTTTTTATACTTTGGAGGGAAAATATGCTAATTTGAATACAAAAACCATCTTATGGAAATAATTTCATCCTTTTTCCTTATATTAACTTGTTTATTTCATTATTGGATCCACATTAAATGTAAAAAAAATATAGGTGGTATCAATCTTTAGAAAATTGAGTTGTTTTCCACTCACCACACTTATAAAAGGCCTCCCAGTCTCCCTATTATTAACACTTGTAAAAAATATTTTTTTCAACCATGACCTACCGAAATAACACCTAAACTTCTATACTCACATCCTATAATCATTATTTTTGGCATAAATATGATATATAAAGGTATTATTGAAAATCTAAAGAGGATTAATAAAGATGAGGTAAAATTTTCTTATAAGTGTTTCATTATATTTTATTCTATAAATACTTAAATTTTTCTTATATAATGATTTTAAAACAAAATCAGTATCCTCAATCAAATAAGATATTTTTATTTTATTTTTGTATTACCTACCGATGCACAAACATCCATCAAATGGGTTATGAAATCATTGTTCATGTTTATGGCGGACTATCGCCTCTCGAACTGATGACGTTCGTTTTTCCATTACCACCTATCAATGTTGGGAAGAATGATGTAAAAAATATTTATATCATATACTTATGATATTTTTATGTCTTTATTAATATATTATTATTATATGACAAAAAACATAATTCATTCCATTTTTTTGGAATTCGATAATGTCACTCTAGTGTACGGCAGGCAACTGCCACACAAAGCAATGTGATTCATTCATGCATTAAATTGAATGAATCAAGTGTTGGTTTAATAATATTATGTAATTTTTATGAAATAAATAGGATACTAGAATAATAATATATATTTATATAATTTATTTTTCATTGTTTCAATACAATATGAAAATCAAATCATCATTAAAGCGTAAACATGGCATACCGTCTCCATGAATTGTGTATTTCATTTCTTGTCATGAAATATTAGGGATTATCATAAATTAATATATAATTACCTTATATGATATTTTAATAATTTTTTAAAATTTTAATTTGATTAAATCATGATCAATGGGATAGGAACCGAACATTTTGATGTCATAAAATTATCAAAAAACACAGCAAGTTGGTACACTAAATAATGAAAATAATGAATTATTATCGATAAATATTTAATAATATGTTATGAAAGGATCATATATGATGTTTTAGATATTAATTTGTTTATGTAATATGTTATTAACGTGATTAAATCAACTATACATTATGTTGATGAATGCTCAACAAAATTTAAGTGTTTGGTAATGGATTTCATAAATGAATTTACACTCAATGGGTTAAACTTCTAATTCATTGATCTTATCATTATAAGATTATATGTGTAGTGAATTTTTATTATATTACATTATTTATCACTTGTTTTAGGTGTATTTACATTGGATATAGTTAAACTATTTATTTATTTATTCTCACCTCAATATTATGATCTTCTTAATTGTTTGTTTCACAATCTCATTCTAATCAAGATTATTTATTCGTGATTATTAGTTGAAGGAAATTACATGAACATTTCTAAATAAACCATTCTATTTTTTGATCCATTGGTTATTATGGAACTATTAAATATAATAGAACCATTTTCCATGATTTTTTACCAAAATTGTTTTAGAAATTTTTTTAATGAAAATACCACATAATTTCACGCTTCAGTCATAAATTAGATTTTTTTTTCAAAAACCATGGTTTTTAAAACTATTTAAAAAAATGTTTTTGAAATTTAAAAATGATTAATTAAAGGCATTTTCACCCATTTTATATTCTTTCCAAATATATTTAATGAAATCTTTGTGATGTTTTCAATATAAATCTGAAATTTCTTTACTGAAAATGTGAATGGAAAAGATGGGTTTATCTTGTATGGAATGAAAATAATTTATAGACATCATGAACAATATATTTTTTAAAATAATATTTTTTATGAATCAATGGTTATATTAAATGAAAATTATTGTGAATTTATTTTATGAAATTTTATTTTTTAATGTGATTTTCAAGGAAAACTCATTTCAAAATGTTTTCCAAAATAAAAAAGGATATTTTCAACAAAAAAATGATTTGTAAATTATTCTTTATGTTAATTAAATTCATAAATGAAAAATTTACATTATTATTTTTCCAATGGATATATATTTTACTAATACCATCCTTAATCTTCCTCTGCATTGTTTATTATTTTTTTTACTAAGAAACTTATTGACATTCAATTAAAAAAAATCAATCCTTAACTTTTCCTTAATATGTTTACCTTCATATTATCATTTGAATTATATTTCCACTTAATATATATATTATTTACCATTTACAATTTTATTTATTAAACAATGTATATTTTTTAATTATTTTGTTTACATTGACAGTTATTTGATTAATTGGGGAAATATTGATAATTCTGTATCCTTTAATAAATATAGATATTTTATAAGGTACATCATTAAGGAATTAAATTTATAATATTATATATAAGTAGATATTTTTATAGGTATAAAATGGGTTGGTGACCATTTAAATTAAGCCCCTCTATTGACCGATATTCTCATGAGGGGAAATCAATTTGAAAAAAATCATTTGCATTTGTAACCAATCATGTTTTAAACTATATTTTGAAAGGTCATGATAGTAGTATGTCTTAAACTATATTTTGAAATTTCTTGATAGTAAATGTATTATGTACATAGGAAACATGATGTCCAATATTGAATCATTTCCTACATTTATAATTCTATTATCATTATCCATGATATTTTGAATATGTCAAAATATATATATGAACTTCATTCTTAGTTCACTAATTACATGGAATTTTCTTTCTATTATTTACCAAGAAATATTATTTACACACTTCCATCTATGATTATTCCCTAAATGAAATTTGTGTTTAATTATTTACGTTTTTAAATTTATTATTATCATTGACTCGTTATTTTCGACACTGTACTTAACCCATAGTGATCAATTGAGATCATCCTTATTTTTTTTATTTTCCCCAAGATTACATGAATTCTACTATTAATGATATGTTGGGATACACAAGAGTTTATAAATTTATTATTGAATGAAAATAATGTTAATTTTTTAATTCAAGAATTCATGTATAATGTAAGACTCATATATATATCTAGTATACCAGTAGTACTAAACTGATCGGTCCTCCTGAAGTTATTTCCCTATATCTTATTCTAATGTAATGGTATTAAGAACTGGCTCTAGGCTTATGGGGTCACTGTATTAACACTATATATTTTATTGTTATGTGATTCTAGAAGCACTAAACTCAACCCATTGGATTAGAAGATATTTTGTGTGATTTAGGGTCTCACCCCATAATTTTATCTTTGTTTACCAATTTTAACTTTACCACGGTGATAAATTTTTTCCTAATTATTATTCATAATAAACATCAAAAAAGGGACCAATTTACCAAATTTTAAATTCTTTAATAAAAATTGGTTTTAATGTTTTCAAGATTATTTTCACATGATTGGATAAAAACAAATTAATATTGTATATTGAAAAACATACTAAAACTATTTTCCACAAAAAAGGTGTTTTACTCCAAAAAAAAGAACATATTTTAGAAATACAAATTATTCTAAATAAAATATAATTAATTTCATTATGTAAAATTAAATATGAATTATATTAATTTAAAATATAATAAAAATTATAATAATAAATTTTTATTAAATTATATGAGAGGTTTGCAAAAATTTATACTTTTTATTATTCAATGAAAAATAAATCTTTTTAGAAAAGTTCTAAACCATCAAAATAAGATAAATTTATATACTAATTTCAAAAATTATGTTCATTTACTAAAATAACATTTATAAATGTAATATAAATTATTTATTAGATTCTATCACAAAATATATATAAATCATTTTTGAAAAAAACATATTTTTGAAGTATAAAATAACTTTACTAAAATTGAGTTCTTATTTACTATTCTTTAATGAATAAATTTATGTTATGTAAAAACAATATGTATCATAATTTGGTCATTAATATTCATAACCTCAAATTCTAAATATATTTAATAATTTTTAAATTTAAATAATAATAATTCATTGTTATTTTATGCTTGGTGTTTACTGTTGTATACTTTATCAAATAAAGGGTTTTTTAAAAATATCATGCTTTTACACTATCACTCCTTTAATAAATTTCATCATCAAAATTTTAACATGATCTCACTAACCGATGGTTTTAAATTGGAAATTACCTTTCTTGAAAATTGAATTCATTAAAAGGATTAATAAAAAATAATCTTAAAAAGTGGGAATGGGAAATAATAAGGTCACCTAGAATAACATAAAATGCTGTTTAAAAAAGATAAAATTAGTATGATGTGAAAAAATATACATGTATGAGAAAAATAATACCAAAGGATTAATAAAAATTAATATTTAACATGGTATTGAGAATATTAATGACCACAAAACCTTAAATATATAATGTGGGAAACCCTTAATACGTTGGGAATTCTTATAATATGAAAATCTTATTTTTCAAGAACATTTTTTTGGAGTAGAGGAATTACTTTACTATATAATCTAAGAAAAAAATGTGTAATACTATCTTGAAAATTTTAAAATCATCTATTAATAAACATCCACAATAATATCATCCTTTCTCAAAATAATTAGTATTCAATTTTAATTATTCATGGTTAAAGCACAAAAATAATCTTATAATAGATCACATAATCTACAAAATGATAAATATATGATCCTTTGATATTTAAATAGTATTAAATGATAAAATGGTTACCACACATTTTGATAATATAAAAAGTATTTAAACCTTTATATGAATAAATAATATATTTTACTTAAAAATTTTCACATTAACACCAAAGGTTCAATATAGATTATTTAAAAAATAAATAACCTTACATCCCAATTAACTTTAATAAGAAACTCATTAAAGAATGTTTTTACCACATAAGTAATCCCATAAATTTTAAATTACATCACAAAAAATATCATTAATTTCCATTAAAAATAAATATATAATCTTATAATATAGTAAAGATCACACCAAAATAACATAAATAAAATTTAGATAGTAACGTGACTGTTGATCCTTAGCTTGACCATAAATATCTTAAAAGGTATAACCCTATCAATGAATCACTTATTGACCATCATTATTTTCTAAACCATACTTTTAAATAAACCATATTTAACATATCATCAAATGATATACCATCCAAATGGTTTATTTAAACCATAATAGTTTAGTCTTCCCAAAATCTAGTAAAAGTTTCAAATAACCTCAAAATCCAAACTCGTTAAACCTAAATAGGTGTATGAATGGATTTGAACTCATGATGAACTCATACTTATAAAACCAAGATGTCATACATTTCCCTTATATTAACCCCACATGAAGCCATATATGTTTCCAAAATATAAATATATGTTTATTTCTTAAAAAATCCCAGATTATCAAATATATTCAATATATATAAAAATATAAAAAAATATATCAAAGAGACCATCAATATACTAATCAGATCAAGGTTGACCAATATTATCCTACTTAAATTATCAATATCAGTTTTCACATTATCTATAATAAATATTATTATATCAACATCAATAACATATTTGTGGTTATACTTCCCAAAATATTGTTTTTTTCTATCAAATATCGACATACAGTTAAATAATATTTATAATCCATCATTACCATTAAAAAGATACTTTAAAATCATTAAAATCAAAATATTCTATAATTTCCCATATTTTTTTCATGATTCTTATATATTTTAAACCATTTATAATAAAAATATACAACATTATTCTCAAATATCAATACCTAAATAATTAAATACTAATTCATTAATTATTTTCATAACATATATATTTCTTTGGTGTATGATTTAACTCTAAGAATATGTCATTTTCTTGGATAATAATCACGTTCTCTACATATATGGTAATAAACAACTCAACAACTTATTTCGCTTTGACCTTCATTTCCACATGGAAATAATTTTCTTACTCCTAATCATTCTCTAGGGTGTCCATTTACACCTTTTTAACAAGAAAGAAATTGTGTTTTCAATACTCCATGGTCTCTACAACATGTTCTCTTATAAAATGTTACCAATCTCTTCTTTGGTGATTCTGATATTTGGTTAATGTGTAGGTTATTAATCATATATCTTATTAACTGATTAAGAATTATCAAAATATATTTCTATTTAGTCATTATTCAATTTTATAACACATGATAAAAACATTTTTCAACAAATTTTATGTTTGGAAGATTCATCCTTGTTTCATTTACTGAATAAAACCAAAAAGCATATTATTAGAAAAATTAGTCGTACAGGGAAACCACAAAATTAGAAAAATAATTTATATGATATCTAAATCTTAAAAGGTTTTTTTAATCTAAGGCAACATGTGTTTAACCTTTGTATTTAATTGTAATATATATTTTAAAAAATAATAGTAGTTTATATACAAAATTTAATTAACCTATGAATATCCCCATAGAGTGTCAAACCAAGTGCATAGAAATGGAAAACTCTACATACACTAAAATTATGGATGATATGTACTCAACCAATTAATTTCATTGTTATTACACCTAGACGCATCTGGTCAAAACCAGGTCCACTTTTAATATCCATACAACATTGTATTAAAAGTAAAACCATGTAATTTTTACTTTTAAATAACATTAGTATTTTTTCCTATACTTATAAATATCGCCAATTCCAGTTATAGGTTTCTGATCATAAATATATATTGTCATAAATAGAGTTCCCAAGGATTCTACGAAACATCGTTTGATTCCAATTGTAGGGACTCTAACCCTAGTAGCCCATAGTAAGTGGTATCTTTATTATATTATAACTAGATACATGGAGTCAGGGCCCAAATCACAAAATATTTTATTATTCTTTGAAATGTATATTCATACATCATTCTCACATACATTTAGAAATGTGAAAAAATAATTTATTTTCTCTAAGAACATCCTTATTAACACTATAATATCATTTTATATAAATCATAGTATACTTATTAGTGCCTTGGGGAAATGGAAAAATAAGGGTGGAATAATATTCACAGTAATGGTCATATACAATGGAAGATACCATAAAATAGATAAGGAATACTCAATACGACAAGATAAATAACATAAAACAGATACCATTTAATTAATAACATGAGTTTGAAAAATAATATGGAATTAAAAAATAATGATCAAATAATTCTAAAAAAATAATCATGTGAGAATGACAATTATCCATTCATATCAAAACTATACAAATAATCACATAAACATAAATATCACATTTCAAGATTATGGATGGAATAATGTGAGGCATCATATGTTCACCATCAATGCTTTATTTTGAGACAATATAAATTAATGGATATGGCCTCAAAAAAATTATTAAACTCATTTTTCACTTAATAAATTTAAATACAACGAGGGGATATATAATTTTAAGACCCAAAATTGAAAATATGTTCAATTTAATCATCTTATAGTGGATGATCTGTTTAATTCATAATAAATATGTTTTGATAATAATTATATATATTATGTGATGAATACAAAATATAGACACTCTCCTCAATCAAAATGATCTTAAAACACCCATATAACATAAAAGTATTATATCATTACATCATACACCAATTGGAGAGGTAATGGTTTTTTGTTGAGGATAAATAAAAATACCACAAGAGATCACTAAAAACATTCTTAAGTAAAATACACTTTTTAAAATTGAACTAATCATTCAAAAACAAAAATCATTTAGAATATTAGAAAAAATAATTTATTTAAGGAGATCCTTGTAAACATGAAAAGGAATATCCACATAATTGAGCACTTAGGGTGGAAAAAAATTCCATTAATTATATATAAGTTAAAAATATTTCCATTCAAACTTTTCTAAGAAAATAATAAAATCACCTTATTCTGAAAATTATTGGATTATTCCATTTAAACCATTAGTTAAAAGTCAAACATGAATAAAAAATTATATAAACAATTATAAGATAAAAATATCACATTAATGATAACATTTTTAGAAATCATGGACATGGAACAAAAATATGTCCAACATAATAAAAAGAAAACCTTGATTTTATTAAAAAAACTCCCCTTAATAAATTTATGTTACAATTAAAGAAAAATACTTATGTTACATAAAAATTTCATTAATAACTTGAGGAATGTATAATTAATGTTTTTTGGTAAACAATGATCATATAGTTTCCATAAATGAAAATTCATGTATAAAAAGAACTTATTACAATGAGATTGTGAAATACACCCTCACCACTATGGTAACATTCAAATAAAAACCCCTTGGATAGAAAAATTTAATTATAAAATTTAAAAATATGTATTAATATTTATAAATGATATAATGTTTTACTAGACTAGTAATTAAACCTCATAAAAATAACAATATGCATAAAGAAAAACCTGACTCAATAAAAAAAATTAAGTAGAAAAACCCCTAACTCTAATTATAACATTTCGATATTAACACCCATGAGTGAAATAAAATCAATTAAATCTTTAAATAACATTAATATAAAGGAAATAATGTTCTAAAATAGCAATAGAGTAGTTTATACACCACATTAAAACTTATTTTGAATAAGGATTGTGTATCATATAAATAAAAGTGAGATGAGAAACCCAATAATGATCTTATCATTGTATTGAGAATTAGTAAATGGATAGATTATGTTTAAAAAAATAAATCCATAAAAAAGTAGTGGAAATTATAAATAAATCATACAAATGAAATTTTAAAAAATAACCATAACACAATATAATCAATGGAGAACTGATATAGCTCAATGAATGAAAATAGAGTTATGAAAAATAGATTTCCCTTTGTGTCGCCTCCCTACAATTGATCTAAAAGACAATGTAAGGGAGTGTTATGATTACTATATTTTTTAGGGAACATGATAAATGATGTTTATTGAGGGATGTGGATTGTGAATTGAGGGATAAAAAAATGTTAGTTGTGTGAAAAAAAAATGTGACTCCTTTTTTATAAGAAAAAAAAGCATGGATGTTTTCAAAAAAATCAATTTTTACGGGGCATAAATGTAATTCTAATAATAAAAACATACCATATATGGACCAGGAGTGATATGAAAAAATATATCATATCTATATGTTTCATCAAAGAATTTATTAAATTTTTAAATGATTTAAAAATAATTTTTAATCATTAAATACTATCTGTGTTATTTTTTCACAACTCAAACTACATAACTTAAAAGATATCATGATAACTACAAATTTAGGAAACAATATATCCTATAATCTACAATCCTTCATAAATAAGAATAAAAATAATGTTATATGACATACAATATAAATATTCTCACTTTTAATGTTTTTAAAATTATTTATTGAATTGTTTTAATGGATTAATTTTGGTCGCTCCATAACTGTATAAGTGTTTTTATAAAATTAAAATAATGATTAAAATTAAAAAAAATAATATCTAAATATTTTTTATAAATAATTTTTCTAAATTATAATTGGTTATATGGAATATATACTCTTCTTAATATTATGAAAATGCATTTTAAATTTTATTTTAACTTTTCACATCTTGTTCAAGCCTTTCACATGAATTTAGATAAGAATATTGTTATATAACTATAAATTTTAGAAATATTAATAAAAATAATAATTTATTTCTACTATTTAATCAATAATTCATTAAATTATTTTTTATCTCTAAATTATTATCATTAGGAAACCAAATTATACTTTTACGATTTTGGGAATGCACTACATTGGTAGCGAAAATTATTTTCATATTTAGTATAAAATAATTTTTTATTTTTATTTTTTGAATTATTTTTCTTTTATAATAGTGATATATTATCATAAATTAGTTTTCTCATAACTATTATAAATTTATATATCATATATTTTATAATAGTATTATTTGATTTATAATATCTTTAAAAATTATATTTTTCCACTGTTTACACAAATTTTAATTTAAAGATTTAATTATAATAATAATTGTAACACCCCAATATTTCATGGTAAGTTATTTTCTTTAATTCAATAGCTTACGCTACACACAACACCGAGTTCAAGCATACCATGACTTACCGAAGTAGTCATTCAAAAGAAGTTATGAATAGTATTAATTGAATTTTGAATTTTATATTGTCTATATAATTTTATAATCCATATTATGTGTTTCTTAGACATAATAGAAGAACAAATTCATTTTTTTCAAATAAAAGAAGTATTTTTTAAAAAATGAAATTTTACCACATTTTAATGGAAAACCCTTTCTAAAACCAATATTTTACACTTTTATATATTAAATTTATTGAATTTGAATTATTTTTAGAATCTTGACATAGAAATTTTTTTGGATAAATGTTTTGTATGTTTCAAATAAATTTTATATTTTGATGAATACTGAAAAATACTAAATTTAAATTGAAAACAACTTTTTTAATAAAAATAATTTATAGTGTTAAATTATGTATTTTAATAGTTTGGAAGTATAAAAAGATTACATTTTAATCATTTAAAATAGTGTAGGTGATTATTAGTAATTTCGCATTAAAATTTGACATAAACACATGTCAATCTTTTGATAGTTTTTACTTTTTAAAAAACCCACTTTTCGGTTTTGACTATGGGAATTAATTTTAAATTAATTAATGCAACATATATGTTTCTAATTTGGTAAAATAGAATTCATTTTTTAATTAGGAATATCAAAATTATCTTAGGGTAAATTTTTGGTATTTTTCTGAAAACATTCAATTTTTGAGGAATAGTGAAAAACCCTACGTTATAGTTTAAAACAGACTTTTTATTTAAATAATTATTTATTTTATTTAAATTTATTTTAAGTCAAAATACATATATAATACCTTTATATGTTCAATATAATTCATTGGAGTCATTTTATAATAATATTAGATGTATAAAATTTTATTGAACTTTTTATCGTCTTTTACCCACCTCCTATGAGCATTAGCAAATTTACTTAAAACATAATTTTACCACTTTTGTGAGTTTAATTTAAAAAATACTATATAAGAATTTTATATCAAAAGCAAAATTCGGTTCAATAAGATGAAAATAATTTTTGGTTAATAGTGACTTTTTACTTTTTTTACCACGGTTAAAAATAAATATGATAATTATGGGTAAAAATGATATTATTATTACCTTAAAACATGTCATAATTCTATTGGATAAGGTTAATTCTACCAAAAAAACCTTAGGAATAAAATATGATCCTTTAGGTCCACTTGTATTAGATTAGGACATTTATTATTATTTCATTCAAAGAAGAGTTAAAAATGATAAATTCAATGTTTAATAACTAAACCATTTTTAATATAGGGTTACACATAAGATAAATTAGACTATAAATATTCTATTAATATATAAAAGGATTTCACACATAATGGTCGTTTATTTATATTTTTTAGACATAAAATAATTTAATTTATTTATGACACAATGATGATGTAGTAATTACGTAATTAATGAAATATTAATGTAATTGATATTATAAATGTCCAAATACATGTAATTTGAGATTATTTATGAATTAAACTAATTTTATAGGTTAATATGACATGTTAGGGTTGTTTATATTAATGGTTTTCAAAGTAATAATGTTTTAATTAATTTATAAAAAACAAAATACCAAATAGTGTCAAAATTGACATAAAAGGGTTTTTAAAACAAATATTATATTATTAATTGATATTCTATTCCTAACAATATAAGGTTCAGAAAAAAGACTTATATAATGATCTTTGTATCATTTATTAACCACTTGGGGTTCTATTGGAAGTATATAGTTTTTTTAATAACCATATAATATAAAAATACAAAGAGACATGGTAAATTTCAAACTATTTAACTAAGAGTTAAATCTTAAAGATAAGGTCAATATAGTGACCCAAACCTGTCTAAAACCTATTGGATGAGAGTTTTTAAACCCATAACCATATTATACTTTAAATAATTCAATTTTTAGCCATTATAAACTGAAAATTATTTTATTGTAAAATAATATTTCTAGCTTTTCAAAAGGTGCCCCTCACCCCTCTTCTGAAAGGGCACTAACCCTTCTCTATAATTCACACCTTAGAAGCCATTAAGATCGGCCAAAAACTCCTAAAATATCCTCCAAAATCCCCTCCCTTCATCCTAGAAGCCTCACTTTATTCATAAATCCAACCTAAGGTTCCCTGTTGATCAAATAAAAAGGAAGAACCCGAAGAAGAGGTGAATATTTCATCACCTCTTTCAAGTTCCTTTCTTCTTCCACTTCCTCTTTCTTTCTTGTTTACATTATAAAATAATAACTGCAGTATATTATATATATTATGACTTTTTTATAAATATGGTACAACCATATTCATTATTCTATCCATCATTTTAATGACATGTCACCATACGTGCGTATGTACGGCTTACCGTCTCCACGTCCTGGTGTAGTTGTTATTCAATACATTATTATTTGGATGGGTATAATAATGATGTGTAATTGGTGTAAATAATAAAAATAACATCATAATTATTATTTATATATGATATACCATCCAATTATATATTATTTAAATATCAAAATAATGATATTATTTCTCGTGCATACGTATGGATTACCGTCTCCACGAACACGATGAGATTCATTCCCCATCGTATCCATTCAAGAAAAATTCTCATTTGATGATTAAAAATAATTTTTAAAGACTTAATATCATTCTGAATATTAATAATATACATCCCATCCATAAAAACATAGCTTACATAACCAAACATATAAAGGAGAATGAATAAGTCAAAACCCGAAATGATGCTAATACTAAAATATGAATATTAGAAGATCATATATGATATCATATTATTGTATATGGTTATTATAAAATTTAATGAAAATGGTTTTTCCATTATACAAGAGAATAACATACCCTCGACCAAGTAAAAGTACAAGGTAAGGGGTTTCATATCTCACTTTTAATTCTGTGAAATTTCCATCATTCGCCACTTATTTATTCAATGTGGTGTATTGTGTACTGTAAATTGATATATATTATCATTATTCTCTTTATATTAATGGTATTTTATGATCCATTTTTTGGTTTTTAACTTTTGGTCATACGACTTGATTGATTACAAGGAAGTCGGGGTTTTATATCTCACTTTTTATTCCCGTGAGATTCATGCTATATTGGCCACTATTTCCTTTTGTGTGGTGTATGTACTATCCATGATTGTATTCGTGGTTTAATATATTTGAATTTATGATTATTTACATATTAATTGTATGTTCCTTCTTTCATGGGTTGTATGTTTCATAATTTACTTAATCGGCAAGGGAATTTCAAATTTCAATTTCCACTCAATGGGCTTCACGCATACTTCCTTGATTATTTTACTCCAAGATCATATTTGGAATCACTATTTATTATTTATGTAGTAATTTCCACTCCTCTTTGTTTGGATATAAATTTGATACACATAATCACTCCATTGATAATTTCTCAAGTAATTGATATAAACTTGATTTTAACTCAATTTCCATTCATTGAGTTAAAAATCCCAGTCATTGGTGTTGTTTTTACAAGAATATGTCTTAATGTCCTCTGATTGATTTACACGGAATATCCAATCATATTGGGTGTATTTATATTTTTCACACATAATTATTTCATCGATTAATCCTTTACCTAAGGATACTGTCTTTATAAGTGATTTCATCTCAATTTACTTTCCTTTGGAACTTATTTGTTGTTATGAACCAACTCACTTTTAAATGGTGTATATACTGTCCTTTGACATTGTATATAATGAAATCCATTATTCTTATGGTATTATAAATTTTTTATTACCTCAATTATTTGTATTCAAGTGTATCTCATTTGGATAGTATCTCTAACTAAAATACCATTTTAAATGTTTTAAAATTTTATTCTTCTAAATCATTCTCATTAAAGTCCATGATTTAAAAATGGTTTTAAAATTTTATTTATATGGAAATTAATGTTTTAAAATTAAAATTCCTTTTAAAAGATTCAAATTGGTATGGGACACTTTGATTCAAAAATCTATTTTAAACGGCTTCAAGACAAATAGTGTTACATTTAATTGTTTTCAAATAAAAGGGGGATATTTCTCTCAAATAGTTTTGATGATTATTTTCATCTATGTCGATATCCTTAATTATTCTCGATTGAGGTTAATCAGTTACAATAATATCTTCCATATTGTATTGAATGGGTTATGTTGGATTGTGTATGTGCCATTTTTATACCATTCATGGTTTGTGGAAAAATTATTGACATTTTGTATGCTAGTTTCAATAAAAATGTTTATGTTATGTTTCAATATTTTCATATAAGGAATGAATTGGACTTTGTATGTGATGGGTGGAGCCCGCTATAGATCCTAGAAGCATCGGTAGGTCTCATGAGACAAACTAGTGTCTTAGCACAAGTCCTTGAAAGAATCTTATTTGTAGTCTTGGCACAAGGCCTTGACTATGTGTTTATGAAGTCTGGAAATATGAATTCTATCATTATAAAAGTGCCTATTGATATTGCATGTGATTATTTGACTTGTAGAATATCCATGTGAATAAGTAAATGGAATTATTTGATTTTATCTTTTCCATTTTATGCTGAGGTTCAGGTTTAAAAGGCTTTTGTTTTATTCTTATACATTGCCTTAAATGTTTTTGATTATTTATGAAAGTTTCTACTTTATTTTTTTCCTTACTGAGCATCTGAGCTCACCCCTTCCTATATTTTATTTTTCCCAGGATGTGAAGATGTATATGATGATTGACGTGTAGGGATAGTCTTTGGGATCTCAATGATTTCTATGGAAACAAGGTTGTCATAGTTTTTTATTTTATGATGTAATGTAAACCTTGTGAATGTATATAGTACTTCTAAGGCTACTAAACTAATCGGTCTTTCAATGCATGATCTATTATGATCATGCCAATGATATGAAATAATGCATCGGCTCTGGAATTATGGGTTCAGGGCGTTGTAGTTGGTATCAGGGTAAGTTTAGTACAAACATTGGGATCTATATTTAGATAATCTCTGATTAGAGCACATTACCCTAAGATAGGCTTTGAGGATTAATATAGAATAATTTCCTATAATTTTGTTGTTGTAGAGATTATGTGGATTTTCTGAACAATACATCCCTGTCTGCATACGAGCAGGTAGAGAAGGCTCTAGCACAGTTCTACCTAGGAGTGAAAACTCCGAAAAGGAGTTTCGGGATTGACCTGGGGTGTCTTGGTACACGACAATGGGCCTTGCTGCACTCTTTGTTACGACACTCCTAGGGGTTATGCTTAGAATAATTCACATTCTCTTTACAAACTGATTTAAAGTATTTTAATATAATATGATAATAAATAATCATCGTTAATCTTAAGGTGTTTTAGATTGAAATTAAGGTGTTATGATATTCTCTAAATGATTTTATGAGTCATGCTATGCTTTCTTTTGTTAGTCAACGACTGGATTTCAAGGAAGTCATAGTAACATTGAACATGATGTAAAAGGTGGGAATGGTGGAGGAAATGAGCAAAGAAATGGAATGTTGATATGTGTAAAAGATATCGTGTTCATGATGAATAATTTTTCCAAAAATATGATCAACTACATATATATTAACCAACTCTCGGACTCAAAAAAGAATAGAAAGGCGATGAATGATAAGAACCCCAGCAGTGGAGACCAAGGAGAAAAGAAATATCAATTTCCATCATGTAGAAAATGTGGAAGGAGACACCTAGGGAAGTGTCTTAATGGAACAAAGAAATGCTTTATGTGTTGGAAAGAATGACATAAATAAATAATTTCCAAGGAAAAATTAAGAGTACTATGGAAGAAAATAAAAATGATCCCAAGAATCCATTTACAGTTATTTGCCATAAATGTAGGGGACCTGGGCATTACCCATGTGAATGCCCTATTCTAGAGGATAACCCCTTGGTCAAGGAAGAACCTATGTGGAAATAAATGAATGGTCAAATTTTTTAAAGTATTAGCGCTCTTTGTGGATGTGATTACTTTGGAAGACATTTCTATTATGTGTAACCCTGCAGTTTATTATTAGAAAATGCTATTTTAGGAAGAATTGTGTTTTATATTGTTTATATAGTCATAAATAACCATTTGGGTTTATACGATCCTTGAATTTGATGCAATTACATGTCATTAAATTTTGGGATGAAAATGAGAGGTATGAGATAAAATTTGTGGTGAAATTATGTTATAGTTATTTTAAAGAATTTATCTCATTTTGGGAAAGTTATAAAATATATATTTTTTAAGGACAACACACAGACTATGTGACAACCCGTCGCATTGGAAAAAGCTATAGGAATCGAACCCACAACCATAGTGTGATTGGGATTTATCACCTACCACTGGACAACGTGAAGTCCCTGGTTAGTGTGACTAATTAATTTTAGTTAAATGATTTTATTGATCAGTAATAAGTTGATTTGGGATGTTATTTCTTATCAAATTGATATCCTTAGTATAGGAAAATGATTTGGGGATTAAGTGATAAGTATTATTTTGGAAGGTGTTTGCTCTATTGGGAATACTATATGCCTAAGTAAAATAGAATACTATGGGATTTTATTTGACGAGTAATGATGGATTTTTATCTTGGTTTTTATTGTGGATTTATAGTGAATTTGGTTATTTATGGAAATTATTAACCTATCATATAGAATATGTGATTAGGTTAATAACTTTTAAGTATGTGACTTTAAGAGTAGTCGATGTTATTTAGAAATACAATTTATCGTGGAAGACTGTGCAATAAAATTCTTCTATGTTTTGGATTTCAATATTAGTTTGGATTATATTGATGGATTTTAAGGAAAATTGTTTATTGAATGGTATTTATTGAACTTCATGTTTTGTTTATTTAATTTTATAAATTAAGATAAGTATTTCTTTCCCTAAAGTATTATCCTTTTTTGGGATCATCTGATCTTATACTGACCATTTTGGTTTTGGTTAATCATTAAATACAAGGTAAATATATATAGTTTATCCTTTTTGGATTATGTGATTCTCTAGATGTTGATTCTAGCGCTTTTGGTATGACCAAGTCATCTTGAATACTCATCGTTTTAAAAAAGTTGTGTTAGTTGTAGAAATTTATTAAAAAATGAATCTCTAATTAAAAAGTATATCTCTTTATGTTCTTATTCAATATCATATATTAATTCCTCAACCTTATGAAATATAACATAAAACAAAAAATGTTTTCCATTTACTTTTTCTTTTAGGAAACTAATGAACACTTATCTCTTCACAAGATTGTGGTTTTATTGTTGTTAACATTATCCTAATCATGTTTTCTATCAATCACTAATAGAACATGGCACTTATTTTATCTTCTATATCCATGTTTTCCTACATGTAATCCTAGTGTGGGTTATCTCGGGTGACCTTTGTAACACCCCAAGCTTCTACGGTACGCTTCTCTTTGAATAATGCGATAGCGTGTGTTGTATGCAACACTGAGTTCTAACAACCAATCAAACTAGCCGTTATGAATAGTAATACCTAATTTTTAAAATTATATAAATTTTATATTTCAAAATGGACTTCATTTTTGGATTCGGAATATCTAATTTAGCCTAAGGTGAAATTTTGGTACTTTTCGGATAACTTTCATATTTTGATGAATAGTGAAAATTACTAAATTTTAATTAAAAACAACTTTTTTAATCAAAATAATTAATAGTGATAAATTATGAATTTTAGTAGTTTTAAAGTATATTTAGAATATATTTTTACCATTTAATATAATTTTGGTAATTGGACATCATTTTACAATTAAACCGAACATAAACAAGTGTCAATCTTTTGATAGTTATTATCTCTTAAAAACACGCTTTTTGTTTTGACAGCGGGAATTAATTTTAAATTAATTTCTGCCACTTATGTGTTTTGAATTTAGGAAAATGGATTCCATATTTGGAATCAGGATGTTCAAATTGTGTAAATAGGTAACTTTTATTTTTAGACATTTTGAATAATTACTGCGGTAAATATTTTATTTACCATGGTTAAGCGTAAATCCGGTAAATAAGGGTTAAAAAAATAATATTATAATAATACTAAATTACCCTAAAACGTGTCTTAACCCAATTGGTTGATACATGGTCGACCATGGGCATCTTTGGGTCGATTTTGGGACCCCATGGATCCACTTGTAAGTGATAATGACACTTTATTTTAATTAAGTTAAAATGAATACAAAAATGACACAAGCATATATCTTTTAGAAAAACAATTGTTACATAGGGTTATATATGTTGAATATTAGATTATAAATATTCATTAGAAAGATAAAACGATTTCCTACATAATGATATTTTATTTATAATTTTTAGACATTAAATAAGTTATTTTAGATTTGACACAATGATGATGCAGTAATTACTATAATAGTGAAAAATTAAAATAATTGATATTATAAATACCCAAATAAATATAATATGAAACTTTTAATGAATTAAACTAATTTTCTATGATAATATGATATATTAGGATTGATTTAATCGACTTTTTTCTAAGTAATAAATCTGTTATGAGTTTCACAAAAATCAACTATTGAATAGTGTCAAAATTGACATAAAAGAGTTCTTAAAACAAATATTATATTATTAATTGATATTAAATTTCTAAAAATCTAAGGTTCGGCCAAGAGACTTATATAATGATAGGTTAATCATTAATGGACCACTTGGGGGTCTCTTGGATGTATATAGTAAGTTTATTAACCATATTATATAAAAATACAAAGAGACATTGTAAAAGTGAAACTAATTAACTTAGAGTTAATACTTAAAGATAAGGTTAATATAAGTACCCAAACCTGTCTAAATTATATTGGTTGAGTGTTTTTCGACCTATCCCCACCTTAAACATTGAATAATCAACTTTGGAGCCATTAGAAACCGAATATGAATTTATTATAAATTAATATTTCTAGCTTTTACAAAGGTGCCCCTCACCCCTCTTATAAAAGGGCACTCCTCCTTCTCATTTCTTCACACCTTCAAAGCCTTTTGGTTCGGACAAACTCTACCCAAATACTCTCCCAACATACCTCACTACAACCTATAGGCCTTAGTTTGATCAGAAAGCCAACCTAAGGATCCCTTTTGATCAAATCAAAAGGAAGAACCCGAAGAAGAGGTAATGTTTTCACCACCCCTTTTCAAGTTCCTTTCTTCTTCCACTTCTTCCTTATTTGTTCTTACCATTCTAAAATAATAACTCCAGTATCTTAAATATACTGTGATGTTATTATAAATATGGTACAACCATATTCAGTATTCTATCCACCCTTTGAATAACATGTCACCATACGTGCGTACGTACGGCTTACCGTCTCCACGTCGTGGTGTAATTGTTATTCAATATATTATTATTTGGATGGGTATAATAATGATGTGTAACTCATGTAAATAATAAATATAACATGTTAATTATTCTGTATATATGATATACCATCCATTTATATATTATTTTAATATCAAAAGAATGATATTGTCGCTCGTGCGTACGTACGGACTACCGTCTCCACGAACGCGATGAGATTCATTCTCCATCGTATCCATTCAAGTATAATTATCATTTGATGATTTAAAACTGATGTTTAAGGACTTGATATCATTCTGGATATGAATAAGATACAACAAACATGGCTTATGTAACAAAACATATAAAAGAAAATGAGTAAGTTAACACCCGAAACGACGATAATTCTAAGATATTATTAACAAATCAATGTTAAAAGATCATATATGATATCATATTAATATATATGATTCTTTTATAATTTAATAACAATTATTTCACCATTATACAGGAGGTTAACCTACCCCAACCAAGGAAAAGTACAAGGTAATGGATTTTCTTATCTCACCTTCAATTCCGTGAGATTTCCATTGTTTGCCACTAAATTATTGAAAGTGGTGTATTGTGTACTGCCATTTGATATATATTATCATGATTCTCTTTATATTCATGTTATTATGTAAATCATTTTGTGGTTATTAACTTTTGGCCATACGACTTAGTTGATTAATGTGGTAAGGGTTTTTCATCTCACTCCTTATTTCCGTGAGATTCATGCCATATTGCCACCATCACCTTTTGTGTGGTGTATGTACTTCCCATAATTATATTGTTTGTGTAATACACTCTAATTTATGTGTATTTACATATTCATTGTATGATACCTCTTTCATGGGTTGTATGTTTCATAAGTTACCAAATTGGTAAGTGTTATTTCACAATCTCTTCATTATCCGAGGTTGTTTATACGTAATAATATACTGGGATTTCTTTATCATCCACATCCATGTTTCTTCGAAATGTATATCAAAAAATATTTATTATTTACAAGAATATGGGTTAAAGTCATTTATACCCTTGTTTTACTTTTTATAAGAGGTTTATAAAGGAATCTTTCCGTCGTTTTCAAAACAAGGTCCTTTTTAACCTTTTCGACAGAATTAAGGTAAGAATGTTTTTTTTAACTTATACGGCGGGTGCGGCTATTTTCCGCCGTTATAAAATCTTCAAAGCTTCCCTTAAAATCTTATAAGAATATTTTCAAAGAAAATGTTTTATTTTATATGGATCTTAAATGATTTCAAAATAAAAGGAGATATTTCTTTAAAAAGAATTTTGATTTCATCTGTGTCAACATCCTTTGAAGGATTTTAAGATTATTTGAAGTTGATTTATTATGATACAAAACTTCTATATTGTATTGAAGGTTTTGTGATATTTTTGACTGTGGATGTGCTATTTTTATACCATTCATAGTTTATGGTGAAAGTATTGACATTTCGTATGCTAGTTTTAATACGAATGTTTATGTTATGTTTAATCCTTTTCATATGGGAATGCATTGGACTTAATATGTGACGGGTGGAGCCCGCTATAGCTCCTCGATGCATCGATAAGTCTCATGAGACAAACTAGTGTCTTGGCACAAGGCCTTGACAAAATCTTATTTGTAGTCTTGGCAGGAGGCCTTGGCTATGTGGTTATGATAGTCTGGCATTATGCATTCCATCATTATGAAAGTGGTTATTGATTTTGCATGTGATTATTCGATTAGTAGAATAACCATGTGAATAAGTAAATGGAATTATATCATTTTATTTATGCCATACTATGTTAAAAGTTCAAGTTTAAAAGGCTTTTGTTTTAGTTATACATTGCCTTAAATGTTTATTCTTATTTATGAAAGTTTCCGCTATATTGTTATCCTTACTGGGCATTTGAGCTAACCCCTTTTCTATGTTTTATTTTTCCCAGGAAGTGAAGAAGTAAATTATGAATGACCTGCAGGGATATTATGTGGGGATATGAGTGTGGATTATGGAGACAATATGTTGTTGTAGTATTTTTTCATTTTATGATGTAATGTAAGACTTATGAATATATCTAGTGTTTCCAAGACTACTAAACCAATTTGTCTTTCGAGATTTGATCTTTCTTGTGGTCATACCAATGTTAAGTAATAATGCACCAACTCTGGGTAACTGGGGTCGGGGCGTTACAGTTGGTATCAGAGGAAGTTTAGTACAAACCTTGGAAGCTAGATTTAGATAAACTCTGATTAGAGCACGTAGACCTAAGATGAACTTTGAGGATTAGTATAGAATAACTTCCTAGAATTTTGGTATTGTAGAGATTTTGTTAGTTTTCCGAGCAATACATCCCTTTCTGGATACGAGCAGGTAGAGGCGGCTCTGGCACAGATGTACCTAGGGGTAAAACCCGAAAACACCGCTTTGAGCTAGACTCGAACGGGAACTGGTGCACGACAACGGGCCTTGCTGCACTCTTGGTTACGACACTCCCGGGGGATATGATTAGGATAACTCTCATTTTCTTTACAAATCATTTTGAAGGGATTATGAGTATATACTTCCTCAAAGAAAACATTTTTATGATTATGGATTATATCCATAAATATTTCAATTTACGTTAAGTGTTTTATAAGTATGGGATTATGTATTTTGATTCATAAACTGATCTAGTTTATGCCATTGTTTAGAAATGGAGCCTAGTGGAAGAAATGGAAACTATATCAATGCACGCACTCCATGTAGGGATTGCCCTCCTGCTCAAGATAATTATAGTGGAGCTGGTGATGCAACTGGAGCCGATCAGCTAATCACCATACTGGGACAACTTACTCAGGTTATGAATAATAACCTTACCCGTATGGAGCACCCTTATCCGCAGCGTGGAGGATCAATGTTAGATCGATTCATGAGGCAACAACCACCAACGTTCAATGGGAGTACAAATCCCTTAGTAGCTGAGCAATGGATATTTTCCCTAGAGAAATATTTCAGGCTTTGGGGAGCAGTGCAAGGGAAAAAGTTATCATGGCAGTTTACCGCCTCACTGGAGATGCTGATCAATGGTGGTCATTGATTAAAAATATGAAGGAAGATGATGAAGTATCAAATATGGAATGGAGGGAGTTCAAAAATCTGTTTTTAGAAAAATACTTTCCTCGCGAACATCGAGCAGATATGGAAAGGCAATTTCTAAGTCTGAGACAGAAGGAGGATGAGAATGTCACAAAGTATGAGGCTAACTTTACAAGGTTAGCAAGGTACGCTGGTAATTATATACGTAACCAAAGAAGTAAGATTGATCGTTTCTTTGATGGGTTAAAACCATTTATCCGTCGAGCATTAGTCTCATAATCCTTTTTATCGTACGAAGACATTGTCTCATGTGCTATCAAGACCGAAAAGGAATTCTCTAAGTCTTATGACTTTAAAGCAAAGCAAGAGAAGAAGAGGCCTACTGATCAATCTGGGAATGGAAATAAGGGGAAGAAAGTAAAGGTTGAATATCCATCCTGTGGTAAATGTGGGAAGAAACACCCTGATGCTTGCTTGAAGGGAATGGGAGTCTGTTACAAGTGTGGTGAAAAAGGCCACCAAGCTCGTGATTGCAAAGGGAAGAAGGAAGCCACCAACGTTCAGTGCTACAATTGCAGGGAGATGGGACATTATGCGAATGAATGTCCTAAGCGTCAGGAGAAATTACCTTAGAAAAGGACAAGGGATCAAGGCCAAGCTTATGCTATCACTACTGCTGAGGTAGAAGCTCCGAAAGACGTGGTGGCAGGTAATTTAATGGTTTCCTCAAGTTTAGCAAATGCATTATTTGATTCCGGATCATCGCATTGTTTCATATCTTCCCAGTTTGCTAAGAAAATTAGATATTTCCAATTTGATTTAACAAGGGAGTTGTCAGTTAAAACTCCTAAGGGATGTATCATTGCAACAAAGTTTTGTGAATCAGTCCCCATTAGAGCACATAAATGTTCGTTATCTGCTGATCTCATAGTCATACCTATGATTGAGTTTGACATAATCCTCGGTATGGACTGGCTTTCGGACTATGATGTGAAGATTTATTGTAAGAAGAAAGAGGTTATGATTCTTGATGATAATGATAAGGAACTCCTTATCTTTAGAGCAGAATCGTCACCACCTAATTCTTATTTAGATCCACCCTCAATAGCTCAACTAAATTCAATTATTGGGGAGGAAGAGAATGAAATAACTGCGGGTGAGGAAAGGAATGTTCAGATAGAGGATGTACCTGTTGTGAAAGAATTTGTAGATGTATTTCTGGAAGATTTACCTAGACATCCTCCAGAACGAGAAGTTGAGTTTTCCATTGATTTAATTCCTGGATCAAGGCCTATATCGAAGACCCCTTACAGAATGGATACTGTAGAGTTAGTCGAACTAAAGAAACAACTAGAGGAATTGAGTAATAAAGGATTTATTCGCCCTAGTGTTTCTCCATGGGGAGCCCCTATTCTTTTTGTTAAAAAGAAAGTTGGATCTATGAGGTTATGTATCGACTACAGGGAGATCAATGCTATAACGATAAAGAACAAGTATCCCCTACCTCGCATTGATGATTTATTTGACCAACTCCATGGAGCTCAATACTTTTCAAAGATTGACCTTCGATCTGGATACCATCAGTTGTGTGTGAAGAAGGAAGACATTCCGAAGACAGCATTTCGAACCAGGTACGGGCATTACGAGTTTACTGTAATGCCTTTTGGATTGACTAATACACCCTCTGTATTCATGGATCTGATGAATAGAGTTTTCAAGGAGTATCTCGATGAATTTGTGGTGGTATTTATTGATGATATTTTGGTATACTCCAAAACCTACGAAGATCATGAAAATCACTTGCGCATTATCTTGAAGACTCTGAGGAGGCATGAATTATATGGGAAGTTTAGCAAGTGTGAATTCTGGCTTCAGGAGATTTCTTTTCTTGGCCATATTGTCTCTAAAGATAGAATCTATGTTGATCCTTCTAAGACCAAGGCAATCCAAGAATGGCCAGCACCTACGAGTATAAATGAGGGACGCAGTTTTATTGGTTTGGCATGTTATTATCGACGTTTCGTCCAGAATTTTTCCCGATTGGCTAACCCATTAACGAAGCTCACACGTAAAGGGGTTAAATTTTTTTGGACAAAAGAGTGTGAAGAATGTTTTGAAGAACTGAAGAAAATATTAGTCAATACTCCTATATTGACTCTACCATCGGGGAATGATGGGTTCGTTATTTATAGCGATGCATCAAAGAAAGGACTTGGTTGTGTCCTTATGCAGAATGATAGAGTTATTGCTTATGCATCACGACAGTTGAAAATTCATGAAAAAAACTATCCTACTCATGATCTTGAGTTACCATCTGTGATCTTTTCTTTGAAGATATGGAGGCACTACCTCTATGGTGAAAAATGTGAGATTTATACTGATCACAAGAGTTTGAAGTATATTTTCTCACAAAAAGAACTCAACATGAGGCAAAGGAGATGGATTGAATTACTCAAGGATTATGATTTCACGATACACTAACACCCGGGGAAAGCAAACAAGGTGGCAGATGCTTTGAGTAGAAAAGACCATGGAGTTTTGAACAATATGAGAATTAAAACGGATCCAATTTTCATGGATCTAGTGAAGATGGACATGGGAATAACCAAGGAAGGTGAAACATCAATGCTTTTTCAAATGGTTGCCAAACCATCTTTACTAGAAAGGATTAAGAGTTCTCAGACTGATGATGAAGAATTCCAAAAGAAGATTAAAGCTGTGAATGATGGGAGATTGAGAGACTTTGTGTATGAAGATGGAATTTTGAAATTCGGGAAGAGACTTTGTGTTCCCGATATACCTGATCTAAAAATGGAATTGCTGGATGATGCTCATAGTTCCAATTTCTCTATACACCCTGGGAGCACCAAAATGTATAGATATTTGAAGGAACATTTTTGGTGGGACAACATGAAGAGGGAGATTGCTGATTTTGTGTCAAGATGTATGGCTTGTCAACAAGTGAAAGCTGGAAGGCAACAGCCTGGAGGAGTCATGCAACCTCTTCCCATATTGGAGTGGAAATGGGACAATATTACGATGGACTTTGTCATGGGGCTACCAAAGAATCCTAGAAATAACGATGCAATATGGGTTATTGTTGATCGTCTTACCATGTCAGCACATTTTCTTGCTATAAGAGAAGATCTACCCCTGGAACGTCTAGCAAGACTATATATTAATGAAGTTGTGAGACTTCATGGAGTACCCCTATCGATTGTTTCTGATCGTGATCCCCGTTTTACTTCAAGATTCTGGAAAAGTCTTCAGAAATCCCTGGATACTGAACTTCATTTGAGCACTGCATACCACCCTTAGACAGACGGACAATCAGAACGGACTATTCAAACCTTAGAAGACATGTTGAGATCTTGCTCACTTGACTTTCAGGGTATGTGGGATCAATATTTACCTCTGGTAGAATTTTCCTATAACAATAGCTTCCATTCGAGTATTCAGATGGCACCATATGAAGCGTTATACGGAAAGAGATGTTGTACACCAACCTGTTGGGATGACGTTGGTGAAAGAAAACTTGTAGGCCCAGAACTGGTGGAGGAAACGGTGGAAAAGGTGAAAGTAATCCAAAATCACATCAAAGCAGCTCAAAGTAGGCAGAAGAGCTATGCCGATAATCGAAGGAAGGATTTGGAATTTCAAGTCGGTGATCATGTTTTCCTGAAGGTATTTCCATGGAAGGGAGTCATACGTTTTGGTAACAAAGGTAAATTGAGTCCCAGGTACATCGGACCTTTCGAAATTCTAGAATGAATTGGGGTTGTAGCTAACCGATTGGCAATGCCGCCAAGTCTCTCCAAAGTTCACGATGTGTTCCATGTATCTCTGTTAAGGAAATACATGCCTTATCCAACGCATGTACTCACCTATGATGAATTAGAACTGGAACCCGATCTTTCTTATTGTGAAGAGCCCGTCAGGATTCTTGATACGAGAGAACAAGTACTGAGAAACCGGACGACGCGTCTGGTAAAAGTTTTGTAGAGAAACCATAAGATGGAAGAGGCAACGTGGGAACCCGAGGAACTTATGATGAAGAACCACCCGAGTCTTTTCATGCGATAGTATTCTAGAAATTTCGAGGACAAAATTATTTCAAGGAGGGGAGAATGTAACACCCCAAACTTCTACGGTACGCTTCTCTTTGAATAATGCGATAGCGTGTGTTGTACGCAACACCGAGTTCTAACAACCAATCAAACTAGCTGTTATGAATAGTAATACCTAATTTTTAAAATTATATATATTTTATATTTCAAAATGGACTTCATTTTTGGATTCAGAATATCTAATTTAGCCTAAGGTGAAATTTTGGTACTTTTCGGATATCTTTCATATTTTGATGAATAGTGAAAATTACTAAATTTTAATTAAAAACAACTTTTTTAATCAAAATAATTAATAGTGATAAATTATGAATTTTAGTAGTTTTAAAGTATATTTAGAATATATTTTTACCATTTAATATAATGTTGGTAATTGGACATCATTTTACAATTAAACCGAACATAAACAAGTGTCAATCTTTTGATAGTTATTATCTCTTAAAAACACGCTTTTTGTTTTGACAGCGGGAATTAATTTTAAATTAATTTCTGCCACTTCTGTGTTTTGAATTTAGGAAAATGGATTCCATATTTGGAATCAGGATGTTCAAATTGTGTAAATAGGTAACTTTTATTTTTAGACATTTTGAATAATTATTGCGGTAAATATTTTATTTACCATGGTTAAAGGTAAATCTGGTAAATAAGGGTTAAAAAAATAATATTATAATAATACTAAATTACCCTAAAACGTGTCTTAACCCTATTGGATGATACATGGTCGACCATGGGCATCTTTGGGTCGATTTTGGGACCCCATGGATCCACTTGTAAGTGATAATGACACTTTATTTTAATTAAGTTAAAATGAATACAAAAATGACACAAGCATATATCGTTTAGCAAAACAATTGTTACATAGGGTTATATATGTTGGATTTTAGATTATAAATATTAATTAGAAAGATAAAAATATTTCCTACATAATTATATTTTATTTATAATTTTTAGACATTAAATAATTTATTTTATTTATGACACAATGATGATGCAGTAATTACTATAATAGTGAAAAATTAAAATAATTGATATTATAAATACCCAAATAAATATAATATGAAACTTTTAATGAATTAAACTAATTTTATAGGATAACATGATATATTAGGATTGATTTAATTGACTTTGTTCGAAGTAATAAATCTGTTATGAGTTTCACAAAATTCAACTATTGAATAGTGTCAAAATTGACATAAAAGAGTTCTTAAAACAAATATTATATTATTAATTCATATTAAATTCATAAAAATATAAGGTTCGTCCAAGAGACTTATATCATGATAGTTTCATCATTAATGGACCACTTGGGTGTCTCTTGGATGTATATAGTAAGTTTATTAACCATATTATATAAAAATACAAAGAGACATTGTAAAAGTGAAACTAATTAACTTAGAGTTAATACTTAAAGATAAGGTAATTATAAGTCCCCAAACCTGTCTAAATTCTATTGGTTGAGTGTTTTTAGACCTATCCCCACCTTAACCTTTGAATAATCAACTTTGGAGCCATTAGAAACCGAATATGAATTTATTATAAATTAATATTTCTAGCTTTTCCAAAGGTGCCCCTCACCCCTCTTATAAAAGGGAACTCCTCCTTATCATTTCTTCACACCTTAAAAGCCTTTTGGTTCGGCCAAACTCTGCCCAAATACTCTCTCAACATCCCTCACTACAACCTAGAGGCATTATTTTGATCATAAATCCAACCTAAGGATTCATTTTGATCAAATCAAAAGGAAGAACCCGAAGAAGAGGTAATGTTTTCACCACCCCTTTTCAAGTTCCTTTCTTCTTCCACTTCTTCTTTCTTTGTTCTTACCATTCTAAAATAATAACTCCAGTATCTTAAATATATTTTGATGTTATTATAAATATGGTACAACCATATTCAGTATTCTATCCACCCTTTGAATAACATGTCACCATACGTGCGTACGTACGGCTTACCATCTCCACGTCGTGGTGTAATTGTTATTCTATATATTATTATTTGGATGGGTATAATAATGATGTGTAACTCATGTAAATAATAAATATAACATGTTAATGATTCTGTATATATGATATACCATCCATTTATATATATTATTTTAATATCAAAAGAAAGATATTGTCGCTCGTGCGTACGTACGGACTACCGTCTCCACGAACGCGATGAGATTCATTCTCCATCGTATCCATTCAAGTATAATTATGATTTGATGATTTAAAAATGATGTTTAAGGACTTGATGTCATTCTGGATATGAATAAGATACAACAAACATGTCTTATGTAACAAAACATATAAAAGAAAATGAGTAAGTTAACACCCGAAACGATGATAATTCTAAGATATTATTAACAAATCAATGTTAAAAGATCATATATGATATCATATTAATATATATGATTCTTGTATAATTTAATAACAAATATTTCACCATTATACAGGAGGTTAATCTACCCCAACCAAGGAAAAGTACATGGTAAGGGATTTTCTTCTCTCACCTTCAATTCCGTGAGATTTCCATTGTTCGCCACTAAATTATTGAAAGTGGTGTATTGTGTACTTCCATTTGATATATATTATCATGATTCTCTTTATATTCATGTTATTCTGTAAATCATTTGGTGGTTATTAACTTTTGTCCATACGACTCAGTTGATTAACGTGGTAAGGGGTTTTCATCTCACTCCTTATTTCCGTGAGATTCATGCCATATTGCCACCATCACCTTTTGTGTGGTGTATGTACTGCCCATAATTATATTCTTTGTGTAATACACTCTAATTTATGTGTATTTACATATTCATTGTATGATACCTCTTTCATGGGTTGTATGTTTCATAAGTTACTAAATTGGTAAGGGTTATTTCACAATCTCTTCATTATCCGAGGTTGTTTATACGTAATAATCTACTGGGATTTCTTTATCATCCACATCCATGTTTCTTCGAAATGTATTTCAAAACATATTTATTATTTACAAGAATATGGGTTAAAGTCATTTATACCCTTTTTTGACTTTTTATAAGAGGTTTATAAAGGAATCTTTCCGTCGTTTTCAAAACAAGGTCCTTTTTAACCTTTTCGACAGAATTAAGGTAAGAATGTTTTTTTTAACTTATACGGCGGGTGCGGATATTTTCTGCCGTTATAAAATCTTCAAAGCTTCCCTTACAAGCTTATAAGAATATTTTCAAAGAAAATGTTTTATTTTATATGGATCTTAAATGATTTCAAAATAAAAGGAGATATTTATTTAAAAAGAATTTTGATTTCATTTGTGTCAACATCCTTTGATGGATTTTAAGATTATTTGAAGTTGATTTATTATGATACAAAACTTCTATATTGTATTGAAGGTTTTGTGATATCTTTGACTGTGGATGTGTTATTTTTATACCATTCATAGTTTATGGTGAAAGTATTGACATTTCGTATGCTAGTTTTAATACGAATGTTTATGTTATGTTTAAACCTTTTCATATGGGAATGCATTGGACTTAATATGTGACGGGTGGAGCCCGCTATAGCTCCTCGATGCATCGGTAGGTCTCATGAGACAAACTAGTGTCTTGGAACAAGGCCTTGACAAAATCTTATTTGTAGTCTTGGCACGAGGCCTTGGCTATGTGGTTATGATAGTCTGGCATTATGCATTCCATCATTATGAAAGTGGTTATTAATTTTGCATGTGATTATTCGATTAGTAGAATAACCATGTGAATAAGTAAATGGCATTATCTCAGTTTATTTATGCCATACTATGTTAAAAGTTCAAGTTTAAAAGGCTTTTGTTTTAGTTATACATTGCCTTAAATGTTTATTCTTATTTATGAAAGTTTCCGCTATATTGTTATCCTTACTGGGCATTTGAGCTCACCCGTTTTCTATGTTTTATTTTTCCCAGGAAGTGAAAAGGTAAATTATGAATGACCTGCAGGGATATTATGTGGGGATATGAGTGTGGATTATGGAGACAATATGTTGTTGTAGTAGTTTTTCATTTTATGATGTAATGTAAGACTTATGAATATATCTAGTGTTTCCAAGACTACTAAACCAATCGGTCTTTCAAGATTTGATCTTTCTTGTGATCATACCAATGTTAAGTAATAATGCACCAACTCTGGGTAACTGGGGTCGGGGCGTTACAACCTTTGTACTTCTCTTTTATTATTTAAAAGAGATAGTTATATTGACTCTTTTTCCGATGTAGGACTTTCAATGAAGTTCACAAGACCAATTTTAAAATTTCATGCATAAAATTTCCAAAAGGGTGGAAGAATGTAACACCCCAATATTTCATAGAAAATTATTTTCTTTAATTCAATAGCTTGTGCTACACGCAACACTGAGTTCGAGCGCACCACCACTTACCTAACCAGCCATTCAAAAGTAGTTATGAAAATTATTAACTGAATTTTGAATTATATATAACTCATATAATTTTAGAATCCTTTTTATGTGTTTCTTAGACATAATATAAGAACAAATTCATTTTTTTCAGATAAAAGATGTATTTTTCAAAAAATGAAATTTTACCACCTTTTAATGGAAAACCCTTTTTAAATACAATATGTGACACTTTTATTTATTCAATTTAATGAAATTAAATTCCTATTTAGAATAGGGACATAAAAATTCATTTTGGATAAATTGTTTTTACTTTTCTAAAAACTTTTATATGTTGATGAATAATGAAAAATACTAAATTTTAATTGAAAACAACTTTTTTAATCGAAATAATTTATAGTGTTAAATTATGTATTTTAATGGTTTGGAAGTATAATAAGATTATATTTTTATCATTTAATACAATTTGGGTGATTATAAGTAATTTCACATTAAAATTTGACATAAACACATGTCAATATTCTGATAGTTTTTACTTTTTAAAAACCCGCTTTTCAGTTTTGAAAATGGGAATTAATTTTAAATTAATTAATGAAACTTATATGAATCAAATTTTGTAAAATTTAATTCATTTTTGAATTTGTAATATCAAAATTATCTTAGGGGAAATTTCTGGTATTTTTCTGAAAACATTCAATTTTTGATGAATAGTGAAAAACACTGCATTATAGTTTAAAACCGACTTTTTATTTAAATAATTATTTATTTTATTTAAATTTATTTTAAGTAAAAATACATATATAATACCTATATATGTTCAATATAATTCATTGGAGTCATTTTATAATAAAATTAGATGTATAAAATTTTATTGAACTTTTTACCATCGTTTACCCACCTCCTAGGAGCATTTAAATATTTACATAAAACGTAATGTTACCGCTTCTGTGAGTTGAATTTAAAAAACTTTAGAGACACGGTTGATATTATTAAGTAAAATTTGGTTCAATAGGATGAATATTTTTGGTGAATAGTAACTTTTTTACTTATATTTACCACGGTTAAAAGTAAATAGGGTAATTATGGGTAAAATTGATATTATTATTACCTTAACACATGTAATGATTCTATTGGATATGTTTAATTAAACCATAAAAACATTAGGAATAAAATATGATCCTTTAGATCCACTTTGATTAGATTAGGACATTTATTATTATTTAATTCAAAGAAGAGTTAAAAGTGTTAAATTCAATGTTTAATTACTAATCCATTTTTAATATATGGTTACACATAAGATAAATTCAACTATAAATATTCAATAGAAATATAAAAATATTTCATACATAATGGTATTTTATTTATATTTTTTAGACATTATATAATTTAATTTATTTATGACACAAGGAGGATACAATAATTACCAAGTTAATGAAATATTTAATTAATTGATATTATAAATGTGAAAATAAATATAATTTTAGACTTTTTATGAATTCCACTAATTTATTAGGTAAATATGACATGTTATGGTTGGTTAGATGAATTTTTTTCAAAGTAATAATGATGTTTTGAATTTATCAAGAACAAAATACCAAATAGTTTCAAAATTGACATAAAAGAGTTTCTAAAACAAATATTATATTATTAATTGATATTATATTCCTAAAAATCTAAGGTTCATCCAAAAGACTTATATAATGATAGTTGTATCATTAATGAACCACTTGGGGTTATCTTGGAAGTATATTGTGTGTTTATTAACCATATAAAATAAAAATACAAAGATACATGGTTAATGTCAAACTATTTAACTAAGAGATAAATCTAAACTATAAGGTTAATATAGTGACCCAAACCTATCTAAAACCTATTGGTTGAGTGGTTTTAAAACCATAAACACCTTATACTTTAAATAATTAATTTTTTATCCATTAGAAACCGAAAATGATTTTATTATAAAATAATATTTCTAGCATTTCCTAAGGTGCCCCTCACCCCTCCTATAAAAGGGAACTCCCCCTTCTCACTAATTCACACCTTCAAATCAATTAGGCTCTGCCAACCCCTGCCCAAGTATCCTCCCAAATCTCCACCCTTCATCCTAGATGCCTTAATTTAGTCATAAAGAAAACCTAAGGAGCTCTTTTGATCAAATCAAAATGAAGAACCCGAAGAAGAGGTAAATATTTCATCACCACTTTCTAGTTCCTTTCTTCTTCCACTTCATCTTTCTTCATTGATTACAATATAAAATAATAAATATAGTATCTTCTATATAGTTTTATGTTATTAAAAATATGGTTCAACCATATTCATTATTCTATCCACCCTTTTAATGACATGTCACCATACAAGCGTACGTACGGCTTACCGTCTCCACGTTGTGGTGTAGTTGTTATTCAATACATTATTATTTGGATGGTTATAATAATGATGTATAATTGGTGTAAGTAATAAATATAACATGATAATGATTCTGTATATATGATATGACATCCAATTATATATGATTTTAATATCAAAAGAATGATACTATCGCTCGTGCGTATGTACGGATTACCGTCTTCACGAACGCGATGAGATTCATTCCCCATCGTATCCATTCAAGAATAATTTTCATTTGATGATTAAAAATAATGTTTAAAGACTTAATATGATTTTTAATATTAATAATATACATCCCATTCATAACAAACATGGCTTACGTAACCAAGAATATAAAGGAGAACGAATCAGTTAACACCTGAAACGACGATAATACTAAAATATCAATATTAGAAGATCATATATGATATCATATTAATATATATGGTTATTGTATAATTTAATAACAATTATTTCACCATTATACATAATATTAACATACCCTCAACCAAGGAAAAGTACAAGGTAAGGGGTTTCTTATCTCACTTTTAATTATGTAAGATTTCCATCTTTTGCCACTTATTTATTGGATGTGGCGTATTGTATACTGCCATTTGATATATATTATCATGATTCTTTTTATATTCATGGTATTCTGTGATTAATTTGGTGGTTATTAACTTTTGGTCATACTAATAAATTGATTACAATGAAGTAAGGGTTTTTCATCTCACTTTTTATTCTCGTGAGATTCATGCTATATTGGCCACTATTTCCTTTTGTGTGGCGTATGTACTGTCCATGATTGTATTCTTGGTGTAATATATTTAAATTTATGATTATTTACATCATAATTGTATGATCCTTATTTCATGGGTTGTATTTTTCATATGTTACCAAATCGGTAAGGGAATTTCAAATTTTAATTTCCACTCAGTGGGCTTTACACATACATCATTGATTATTTTACTCCCAGATTATGTGTGGAATCACTATTTATTATTTATGTAGTAATTTTCACTCCCTTTTGTGTGGATATACTTTTGATACACATAATCACTCCACTGATAATTTCTCAATTCATTGATATAAACTTGATCTTAACTCAATTTCCATTCATTGAGTTAACCATCAAAGTCATTGGTGTTGTTTTTACAAGAATATGTGTGAATGTCCTATGATTGATTTACACTGAATATCATATAATATTGAGTGTATTTAAAATTATCGCATATAATTATATCATTGATTTATCATTTACCTAAGGATATTTTCTTTATAAGGGATTTCATCTCAATTTACATTCCTTTGATACTTCTTTGTTGTTATGCACCAATTCACTATTATATGGTGTATATACTGTCCTTTGACATAGTATATAATGAAATCATTTATTCTAATGGTATTATAAATTTTTGATTACCTCAATTATTTCTATTCAATTGTCTCTTATTTGGATAGTATCTCTAACTAAAATACCATTTTAATGTTTTAAAATTTTATTCTTCAATATCTTTATCATTAATATTCATGATTTAAAAATTGTTTTAAGGTTTTATTTATATGGAAATTAATGTTTTAAAATAAAATTCTTTTTAAAAGTTTCAAAGTGGTATGGGACGCTTTGATTCAAAAATCTATTTTAAACGGCTTCTTGATAAATAGTGTGACTTTTAAATGTTTCCACGAAAAAGGGGGATATTTCTCTCAAATAGTTTTGATAATTATTTCTATCTATGTCAATATCCTTCATTGTTCTCGATTGAGGTTAATATGTTACAATACAATCTTCCATATTGTATAGAATGAGTTATGTTTTACTATGGATGTTTTATTTTTATACCATTCATGGTTTGTGGATAAATTATTGACATTTCGTATGCTAGTTTTAATACGAATGCTTATGTTATGTTTCAAAATTTTCATATCAAGAATGCATTAGACTTAGTAAGTGACAAGTGGAGCCTTCTATAGCTCATCAATGCATCGGTAGGTCTCATGAGACAAACTAGTATATTGGCACAAGGCCTTGAAAAAAATATTATTTGTAGTCTTGGTACAAGGCCTTGCCTATGTGCTTATGAAGTCTGGAATTATGCATTCCATCATTATGAAAGTAGATATTGATATTTCATGTGATTATTCGACTATAATAATATCCATGTGAATAAGTAAATGGCATTATTTGATTTTATCTTTTCCATATTATGCTGAATTTGAAGTTTAAAAGGATTTTGTTTTAGTCTTATACATTTCCTTAAATGTTTATGATTACTTATGAAAGTTTCCGATTTATTGTTATCCTTACTAAGCATATGATATCACACCTTTCTATGTTTTATTTTTCCCAGGATGCGAAGATGTATAGTATGACTGACCTGTAGGGATAGTATATGGGATCTCAGTGTTGTCTATGGAAACAATGTTGTTGTAGTTTTCCATTTTATGATATAATGTAAACCTTATGAATGTATCTAATACTTCCAAGGATACTAAACCAATCGGTATTTCGAGACATGATCTTTTGTGATCATTCCAATGATACTAAATAATGCACTAACTCTGGGCTTCTAGGGTTGGGGCATTACAATAATATTCCAACATAAACTTTCAAAAAATTAAATACATGATATTTATATCCATAAAAATTATCCGAGATACTAACTTATCATTAAAAAATAAAAATTATTATTTTTCAATCTTATTTAATTTGAATTTTTACTTTCTCTTACAAGAGTTTCATGAGTGATTTGTATGAACTTTTGGTAATTAATTTTTTTTTTAAAATGTCAATAAGTGAATATCTTAAATATAATATTTTTTTGTTAAATTTATCCTTTTATATAATTCATTAATTATATAAATACTTATTATAATATAACAATTTTATCAAAATAGAGTGACATTTTCTTTTTCCACTTAACTATAATAATATTTAAGGTACTATCAAAGAAATATGGGATAGAGTTTATATATGTTTAATAGTTATTTTATTATTGATGGAATAAATGGAACCAATTGAATTATGGTATGTTTTTGGTGACTTTTTTGCCTCACCCCATAATTCTAACCTATATTTACATGTTTATCATTACCATGATGATAAATTTTACATGGATACTATCTATAATAACTAAAAATAAAAATGTAATATTTACAAATTTTGAACCTCATGATTTGAAATATTTGTTCCATTTTTCATGAATATATTAACATAGGTGGAAGAAATTGATTTAATATTTATAATATTAAACACAATGAAAAATATTTATTTGATAAATGAGGTTTTAGCCAAAAAAATTGAACATAAATCAAAATCTAGTATAATAGTGATTCAAAATTAATTAATTATACTATATCAATTTATATAATAATTATTATAATTTGAAATCAAATTTTATATATAATTTTACTTTTTAATGAATATAAATGATAGTTTTACAAAAAATGAATTTTTCACTATTCACTGAAAAATGAATCCTTTAATGAAAATATCCAAATAAAACGATAATTAAATATTGATATTATGATTTAATAAATATATTAATTTTATAAAGTTCCATTTATATATTTTCTTTAAATGTATTATAATATTTCTTAAATAAAATTACATATTTTAATAAAAAAGATTTTGGTATAACAAAATGACATCATTAAAAATTGAGTTTCAATTTCCTAAAAATTAATAAATACATTTCTAATGAGTAGTAACTTAATAAATATATCATAATTTTTTATTAAAATTAATAAGCTCCAATTCAAAATCTATATTATTACAATTTCATTTAATTATAACATTTAATTATTCATTTATTAATTTATTCTCGGTGTTTAATGTTTTACAAACTATTGAAATAGGGGAATTTTTTAAAATATTGCATTTTACAAATTAATTTTCATGAAAATTGAAATGGTAATTAAATAAATAAATCCTATTGAAAAAAAATCCACTACGGGTAGAAAAACAATATTTTGATGATGTATATTCACATAAAATTTAATTGGAGAACACTCATAGGAATGAGAAGAGATCATCCTAGCGTTATTATTTTTCACTTCTAATTCCATATATTATCATTTATGTGATATTTTTATACACATATAAAATTATTTAGATATAAAATATTGCATATATCTAATATCAAATAAGACATTAACCATTATATAGTGAATGTTAAGTGTACCTTTCACTACTTCATTTTATACCTAACATCTATAATAGAAATCATATGACAGTTACTTTTGTCTCTGTACTTACATTGTTTATTGAATTTTTCATAGTCATTAGTCATTACATATGAGTAATGGTTAGCATAATTCCCATACTCCATGCATTTTTAATACTAGAGTGTTAGTTATAGATTCTTTGGTCCTTTCTCCCAATCATTATCTATATTATTCTTCCCATCACATCAACATTAATTATCCAATGATCATTCCTTCCACACATAAAACATTTTAATGTTCTCTTAAGATAATTTCTTATAAGTTTCTTCAATATTTTGAGTATAAAGAAATGGTAATATTCTACTCTTCATGGTTTTTATTATTACAATTTCCTTTTATTTTAATGTTTCTTTTCTTATCAAAGACATAATGTGGATGGGTAACTAAAATATCTATTTCAACCATAATTTAATATTTAATTATTTGATCATATTTACTAAATTACATTTTGGAAAACTGAATTTGAATAATTGTGTTTAATCCAATAATGAATTGATTAGTCATATTTTCGGGTTGGATAATAATACCATAAGCCTATCATACAAGCCTTGTAATATTTTTGACATGGGTGATAATGAATTAATAATCCATCAATATTAGCTCAAGTAATTCTTTATTCATATTTAGATGATGAAAAATATAAAATTACATATTATAAATTTTTTCCTAAACTCATACCACTCCGTGGATTCAATTTTTTCTCACCTTGTGTTCCTGATAAAATTCTTCCATTAATCTATATCTCCATCCAAAAGATTAAAAAAAGATAACATTTTTATATTTTTAACACAGAATAGTGTATAATATTGTTTCAGGGTTTTGGATCCATTTTACAACACATAGTGGATTAGTTAAGCAAAGAAAACTAGCTATATTTTTCCTCATAGAAGACTCAATAGAAAATTTTGCATACTTTTCTCATTTGGAAGATCATAACTATTCCAAGCATGAGAAACTTGTGTAAGAAAAAAATAATATTTTTCATTATAACTTCCATGAAATTGCGTTTCTAAATAAGTCGATCATTGTATTTTCAAAATAATTCTATATTAGCATGGTTATTTCTTGTTATATCCATTCACTAAAACAAAAAAGAATAATGAGAAAAAAAATTAACATTTTTGGAAACCGTATAATTATGAAAAAATAGTTATAGGATTCCTAAACAATTTAAATTTATTTTCAATCTATAAAAAAATAGTTTTATCTTAGCACATTCATTATTATCATCTATTTAAATTTCTCATAATAGGTCATATAAGAAATGTCAAATAAACCAAGAATATCCCCTTAACATTGTCAAAATGGGTGTTCATTAAGGGAACACACACTGTGCACAAGAATAATGTTCAAGATATACATAACCAACAGTTTTTGGGGTTATTACCCCAAGATTTATCAATACTAAAATAACTCACACAGGTTGTATCCTGTAAGGGTGGTATTGTTATTAAAATCACATAATCTCTACCTTACCAAAACAATAAAATATTATACTGCACATTGACTTACCCTCAGGGCTTTCATAGGAGTTCTCTATTTGGAATCTAAAAATATTTACTAATCCCACCACTGATAAAAAGAATCATCACCCATAATTTTCATACAATTATATTACATCATAGTAGTTGAATATTCAAAATATTTTATAAATACACATCAAAGGACCATATCTATTTAGTGTCTTTTTGAATAGGTAAATAATATTATAATTTCATGAAATATCTTTAACATATAACACAATGATATTCCCACATAGTATTCTTTTTAGACATAACCAACATAAAAACTTTCCGTATAACCCATGGAATGGAAACACAAGAAAGTGTTAGCTCAGATCCTCAATAAGGGTAAAAAGGGGAGATATAAATGATTATTTAATCATAACATGATAATAATTGTATGAGAACATGTGATCTACCTTGGAAAATACATAATAATTATTCTATATATCATTATCTTGAATCATGACATGAATCATTTTAGTTCATATGAAATGCATAAAAATGAACCAAATAAAATTATCCATAAAAGAATAAAATTGGAATAAGGCATACTAATTTTGAATACACATTAGAATATAAATTAATTTTCCTATTCATAGACTAGTGATATGATAATCAGATTGGATTGGGTTCAATCCTTATTACATCATATCCTTAGTCAATGTTCACTCGCATGACTATCATAGTGGAAGGAATCCAAAACTAATATGGGTTCAATACCTATTCATTTTCTTATTGTCTCATCAGATATCTATAATTACCTAATAAATTTAAGGGTTATATAATCTTTGGACCACCCATCACATAGCAATAATCAATTCATATGAGTTCCACATGATCAAAATACATTCAATATATATCATATCATATGGAAATGAAATGGGTTTCATAAACATTCCAACAATTTATTATAGCATATCCGATGGAAAATAATTTTTTATTAAATATCTCATCATTATAATCATAAACTATCCATAGTAAGAATAAGGATGATATCCTTGGATAATATCCCATGTAAATACTATGCTATATCAATGTATTTCATCAAAAAGGAAAATTATTTTAATATATGACATCAAATATATCTTATGAAAAAAAATGTAATTTTGGATTCACCTATATAAAATAAAAAATATCATGTAAAAATATTTCATTGAATTGAACCATGGAAATGTTTAGTGGAATAATAATGTAATTGTTTCTACATTATAGAGGTAAATTCCATTGATGTCCCGTATGTTAAAAAAGTGATTTTTCACATTTTAAATTAATAGTTAAAGGTACCACATTTGAAAAATTAAAAGTAGACTCCTTTGAATTATAAAAATAAAATAAAATATTGGTACTAATTAATTTAATTTTGCAAGGACTGTATAAAACAATTCATGAATAAATTTTAAATAAAACATTGTGATGAAATATAATGATTCATGTAACACCCTAGGCTTCCACGGTATGTTTCCTTTTTAATAATGCAGTAGCTTGTGTTGTATGCAACTTGGAATTTTAACACACCACGACCAATCAAACTAGCTGTTATGAATAGTAATACAATATTTTTGAAATTTTATAAATTTTAATTTTCAAAATGGGCTTCATTTTTGGATTCAGAATATCAAAATCAGCTTAGGGTGAATTTTTTATATTTTTTCTGAAAGCATTCAATTTTTGATGAATAGTTAAAAACACTGTGTTATTGTTTAAATCTGGCTTTTAATTTAAATAAATATTTATTTTAATTTATTTTATTTTAGGTAAAAATAAATATAAAACACCTATATATGTTCAATGTAATTCATTAGAGTCATTTTATAACAATTTTAGACATATAAAATTTTATTAATCATTTTACCGTTTTTACCCACCTTCTAGGAGCATTTGAAAATTTGCATAAAACATTATTTTACCACTTCTGTGAGTTAAATTTCAAAAATATAAGAGACACAATTAATATCAGTAAATAAAATTTTGTTCAATAAGATGAAAATAATTTTTGGTGAATAGTAATTTTTGACTTTTATTTACCACGGTTAAATGTAAATTGGTTAATTAAGAGTAAAAATGGTATTATAACTACCGTAAAACATGTCTTAATTCTACTGGATAAGAGTAATTTGACCAAAAACAACCTTAATAATAAAATATGACCCCCTTTGGTCCCCTTGGATTAGATAGGACATTTATTATTATTTGATTTAATGAAGAGTTAAAAGTGGTAAATTCAATGTTTAATAACCAAAACATTTTTAATATAGAGATATACATAAGAAAATTTTGACTATAAATATTAATTATAATCTAAAAAATATTTCCTACATTATTGTATTTTATTTTTAATTTTTCGACATTAAATAATTTAATTTATTTACGACACAATGATGATGCAATAATTACCTTATTAATGAAAGATTAAAATAATTGATATTATAAATATCCAAATAAATGTAATTTGACACTTTTGTTGAATTCCACTAAATTTATTGGCTAATATGACATGTTAGTATTTATTAAATTATTTTTTTACGAAGTAATCTTGCTGTTATGATTTTTCACAAAAACCAAACACCAAATTGTGTCAAAATTGACATAAATGAGTTTTTTAAAACAAATACTATATTATTGGTTGATATAGAATTCCTAAAAATCTATGGTTTTTCCAAATTACATATATCAGGTTATATATATTAATAATGAACCACTTTGTAAGAACCTAGATCTTCGTTTCAGGTTTGTCTTTCCTTTTCCTGGAGTTTTTGAGAAAAGAGGAGTTTCTGGAAATTTTTGAAGTACACATCATGTACTCCCATTCCATGCTAGGTCGTGTGCTATCCATGTACGAGATACACACATGGTGTGTAGGGATGATGTGGAGGCCTCTTAAAGTGGAGTACGGAAAAGTAGAGTACACACCGTGTACTCAAGAAAAACATTCCATGTATTTTTTTTCATTAAACGGATCGGGGTCGCTCCTGACGGACAGAACTCGCTTCTTCTTCAGGTTCTTCGTCTGAGAGGACCCGTATGACCACGGAACTTATCTGAGCCCCTGTCCCTTCATCTGTTCTCTAAATCCACAGTCGTTGACTGCACTGGACCCGCAGCGGTGAATTCTTCCTTCTCCTAGAGATTTCTTTTCCAATTCTCCCACTTTCTCATGATATCGTGGGTTGAATGTTTTGTGTGTTTTCATAGATCTACTTTGTTCTGAGGAGAATCAAGCCACATGGTTCAAGTATATCGATCCTCTAGGATCTAGGTAGGTGATTTGTGCCTTATCTTTTGATTTCATTGTGTTTTATGTGCAAATTCAACCAATTCTCGTGAATGGGGTATTACGTGTTTACCTTTTTTCCCTTGTGGTTATTCCTTCCCTGCTTGCATGCTTCTGTAGAGGTAAATTGGTCATTTTTGTGGATAATTGTCATGCTTGGATGTTTTTCTCATGCTTTGTTCTTGTTGCAACCTTTGGGTATCTTAAGACTTTGGTCATTGTACCTGTTTCCATGCCTTGTTATTGTAGGACGGAATGATGTTATTAACATGCTTGTTGCTCTGTAGACTATTTAGCCAAGTAGCTCTATAGGTGTACTTTGGTTAGCCAAGTAGCTCTATAGGTGTGCTCTAGCCTTATAGAATTAATATTCGCTTACTGGCACATGACTGTGAGAACCCGATGCTATAGACTTTAAGGGATAGACTGAGTGAGATTCCCAATGATTCTTCGATATTATAGACTATACGGGGATAGACCAAGTGAGCTTCCCAAAGATTCTTGAACATTATAGACTACAGGGGATACATCGAGTAATCTTCCCAGAGATTCATAGTTATTATAGACTACATGAGGGTAGACTGAGTGAGCTTTATCATAGAGTCTTTACCTTGTTTGAATGTCTTTAAAACCTTCCCATGATAGAGGAGGAATTAACCGAGTGAGCTTCCTTAGAGAGTCTATGGTATACCTGAGGCTATAGGAGGATTGACCGAGTGAGCGTCCTCATAGAGTCTCTAGACCATGGGGCCAAGAGATTTAGACCACATGATCTTCCTCATAGAGTCCCTGACTACCCTAGACTATAAAGGAAATTGACCAAATGAGCTTCCCCAGAGAGTCTTATAAATTCATACGACCAAACCATAGGGGTTAGGCTGAGTGTACTGCCCAAAGGGTTGTGGTACTTATTGGATAGGACTAGAGGGGATGGCTAAAAATACTTCCCAGAGGGTTTCCTGTTTGTGTAGGTTGTTGCTTCACCGTTGTTTGTTGTTATGTGGATTAATCACTGTTGTATATCATCATGTTTACGGCTTACTGTTTACTGCCTTCTATTGCTGCTACTATTTACTGCTTAGTGTACTGTTACCTACCATATACCCACTGACTATTAGGCATAGATCTTCGGGTGTTTTCCTACTGGGATTTAGTCTCACACCTTGTTTGGGTCATGCTTTTGGGCCTAAATAGACTATGTTGTTGCAGGTATAGACAAGGGAAATCACCCTTTGACTTCTAGTACTTGATTGTTTGGAGTAGGAGAGCATGGGACCATGTTTTGTCTTGTGATGCTGAGGATCTGTTTACTTTCTTTTGTACTTGTTTTGCTTCTATTTTATTTTCAGCATTGTGACTTGTTTGGATGCTTTACTAGTTATGTATCTTACATCTTTTCATCTATATACATATGTTCTCAAGTTGTCTGCTGATTTAGACTTCCGCTATTTATTATTGTTGGTTATTCACTGCTTCAGCTATTACATGATTATTCTTTTCTGTTGTGTTCTCTGCCAATGAGGGCATAGTTTCCCCACTATCACACCCAAGGCCCTCGCTTCTAGTCGGCAGCCTCTTGTATTTGGGGAAATTCGCTTGAGGCCATGTTACCAACCGGGTACGGGGTGCCTCTGGCTGGCTTCCAGAACCAGGACATTACAAAGTGGTATCCGAGGATTTATTTTCTCTTGATTTTCTGTTTAGAGCCTTTATCCAGGGATAGGACAGATTCGATACTTGGTAATAAGTTGTTCCTGGGAGTAGCTAACCCATGTATAGGGAAAAGCCATACTACCTTGTTTATTGCAGTTTTCTGGTTTTGAGATTTTACGGTTGATATGATTTCACCTAGAGTGATTCACATGACTTGTGTTGTTATTGGTGTTGCTATTATGGTTCCATTTCTGTCGCAACCCGATGAGATAAGGGTATTCCATCTCATGCATCATATAGGAACTTGTTAGAAATCTCATGTCATGCATTTTTTCCATTCCATCTAGGGTGCATTAGCGATTTCATGTTGTTGTGATATAATTTTTGTAGATTATTCATGCTGTTGTGATAGATTCCTTGATAGAATCTCTGTTATTTTATAGAGGACTGTTTGTATTGTAATTTGCTTAAATGAGTGCCAAATTTTGGTTCATGAGGTGTTTTGGGCCCTCTTGAATCAGAAATTGGTGAATCATTGACCTGTTTTTTCTTATATATGATTGTATTGGATTCCAATCTTTGATTTGCGTGGAGTATGGGCTCTCACGGATCAGAATTTGGCACCTTCATGCCTTTTTTTCTGTGTTTCTGGGTTTCGGTGCAGTTTCTGAGATACTGTCCGGAAAAACCCAGAATACACAGCGTGTACTTTATGACTACACACCGTGTAGTTTCAGACCGTGTCACTGACTGTGTGAGAAGGAACACTGTGTTGAGGAATTTTCTTTAGGAACACGCCATGTACGGTAGGTGCACGCCGTGTAGTATAGAGCCGTGTACCCAGCCGTGTCACTAAAAACACAGGACGGGGATACTTGAGTAGAACACGCAGTGTTGGTAAAGAACACACCATGTAGTCTTGTTCCAGGTACTCGGCCATGTCTCGAACAACACAGGTCGGTGTTATCTTCTCTTATACACGTCGTATTTGTGCGGAACACACATTGTAAGGGTCAGCCGTGTAGCCGGCCATGTAACTAACAACATGGTTCGTTGAAACCTTTTCTACTACATGCCGTGTCCACAGGGAACATACCGTGTAGTCTTTGTTTAAGAAGACCGTGTGGGTTAGCCATGTAAAGAGACTCGGGCAGGGGAATAGAGTTCAGGTACACACCATGTGTGGGGACAACACGCCGTGTAGTTGGGGTGTTACACGACCAGAGGTGGCAGGAGTACATGCCCATTTCTTTGTTTAAGTGAACATGACGTGTAGTTTTTATACACGCCATGTAGTCTTTTTTTAAACTTGAATTTTTCCTCCTCCTATTTTCATTTTTCACTCTTCTGTTCTCAGTCTTTGATCATCTTGATCTAAGGTGGGCTTTTGATCTTTTCAGAACTTTGCCTTCAAGACGTCCTCTGGTTGTTGTTAACACTCCTTTTCGACACATTGTTTAAAGGAATGGAAATGGAAATGACTTGGCACAAATTGATTCATCCATTGAAGAAAATATAAAAAATTGACAGAGGAATGAAAAAGGAATCAAAAGACCTTGGGTCGCGCAAGTTCCCTCATGGTCGATCAAGTACACTTGTGCACCGCCTAATGGTCGTGCAAGTGACTTGCGCGCACCCTCTTTGAAAATCGTCCAGGATCTTCTCCATCCTATATATACCCTTGGTGGGCCCCCAATTTGAGGGAAGATTTTTTCCAGAATTCACACCCAAAGCTCTAAACGCCCAAGTCTCTTCTTCAGGTCTTCCGAACACTTCTAAGATAATTCATTACCTAGAATGGAAGGTCAAAACAAGATGAGTAAGGTCTAAGTGTTTGAATTCCCTAACACTTGTGTGCCTAAGTGTTTTACCCTTAAGGGAAATGGACACACTTGCGCGCCGCCCTACTTCTTCACCAGAACATGCGTGCCATCTTCTGGAAAGCCTCTAGGGATAATACCAAGGGTTTGAGCCAAGTCTTGCCCAAGTATTAACCTAAAGGATGAAAATTGAACAAGTACCCATGTGTTGCGTAGGTATACCTGCGCGACCAGGACTTGTGCGCCCACGCAGTACCTGCGCGCCTGCCAGGACTTGTGCTCCCTTCTATTTTTGGGTGCCCTTATTTCCCATTTAACCCCTTTTATGCCATTACTCCTCTTTTATTGAGGATTCAGTCTTTAAGACAATCTTCAAATCCATTTATGGCATGTTTTCTTGATTGACTTCCTTATCTGAAATGAATTCTGTGAAACATCTCTCAAAACCTAGTGATTTACACATCTTTATTTCACTAAAATTAGAGATTTCATTCATTCAACCTCATCCTTTATGATGAGAGAACCCTATTACTGAGCATCCTATTTAGGAGTAAGCCCCAAGACCTCATTAATCTGGGCCTCCTTTTCAGGATTAAGCCCCAGTCGTAATTTCCATTCATCTAGGCCTCCTTTTCAGGAGTAAGCCCTAGTTTCAAATCCTATTAATTGGGAATCCTCCTCAGGAGTAAGCCCCAACCATAATTCCTTTAACCTGGGCTCCCTTTTTAGGAATAAACCCCAGTCTTAAAGTTCCCAAATATGGGCATCCTCATTACGAGTAAGCCCCAAGTCCCTTAATTTTTCTAAACCCTTAACCTGGGCCTTCTTCTCAGGAGTAAGCCCCAGTTTTAATTTCACTTAACCAGCCTTAATTTTATTTTTGATTTGAGCTTCCTTATCAGGGGTAAAACCCAATCATAAGTCCCCTATTAACTTGGTCATCTTCCTTAGGAGTAAGCCCCAAGATTAGAGTATCCAAATATCCATGAAACACATATAACTTTATGGACCCTGTTCTTGGATTTCTTCCCTAAAGTAAATCTTAATCCTCATCTATTTGGGTAGTCATACACACATAAGCCCCACATCACTGCATCGTTCGTGGCACAATTTTCTGGTTTCACCAATACCTCTTGTTTCTCACACCGAGCATGACTCACGTAAGCTTACAGTATAAAAGTAATCATGACATCCTTCTTTGAGCCATCAGTTATGCATAAACATCATACTCCCTTACTCGAACTATGTGGGTTCTGATTCCTTTTCCAAAACAAAGGATACGTAGGTAGCCCATCTGCGGGTACGATCCCAACTATGAAATAATCCATGTTCTTCTGAATGATAACAAACTTCAAGTTCCCCAATGAGTGGCTTTAAAACTAGTATAGTCATCACAATGACCAAGATACTTTTATGTATCAAAGGATACCATTGACTAAGAATCTCTAACAAATACAGATGATTCTCTATCAATGAAGAACCTCAAATATATATAAAATATTCTCTAAATTTCCTACATATCAATTATTGATTGTCATATCTAAAGGAAAGCTCATTTTATACTTGGTAATGTAATAAGGATTCACGAACAGAACTTAAATCTATAAAGAGACTCCCAGAGTAGACAATAATTCTCTTCAAAAGGGTGTGATGAGTCCGACCTCCCATCCTCTCAACCAATGAAAATTCCTAAGCCTCTTCAGTCCACAACTAATGAGTGCCTACCTTTGGAATGTTGGTTCAAATGGATATAGAATCATTGGATGTTTCTTGTTCTATGAACAAACCCGTTAGAAACCACTTGGAATGTTTGAATCTTAAATCAATGAGATCATCCCCCATTCCAGAGGGAAACAAAAAATGGTGAACTCGATGTGAATCCTTAACCAAGTTAAAATGATATTTTACCTACTTGTTAGGCCCCTATTTAAAACTCAATGAGAGGTCCAACAAGACAATCAATAACATATGTGTTCATCCAAAAAATGTAGTGCCTGGACTTATATTGATTATGTCTATCATATCAAACAGGCACTCTTTTACACGATCTTCTGCAATTCCAAAATGGCTTCTCTTAAGTTCACACCCTTGAATACGTCTGTTGTGAAAACCTCTGCTGTGAATGCCACTACTGTTACTCCTGCTGGATCATCGTCTTCTCTGAGGATGGAATCACCTACTCAGCGTCTTCAACACTGGGTATCAAACGCGCTGGTTAAGGAGTACCATCAACACGGTACCATTCCAACTCTGGAGGCTACCCGACAAGCCCTCCAAGTGAACAACTCACACCGGTCGTCCGGACAATGATGACCAGTGATCAAGAAGCCGGCAGTGCTAACCACCGTCTCCAATCGTTTCGGGTCATTATCCCCACAATGAAATCACCATTCACTCCCATATTCTGTGGAGGTGAATGAGCAGGCCCCTCAGGGACTTAATGCAAAGAAACAAGAGTTATTCCCAAGGGCTCCTATCAATAATCGCCGCCATACTCGTGCGTCAGTGTGCCCTCAACATGATGAAGGTATAGTCTCCAGGCGTTCAGCTCAGGTTCCTCAAACCTGAGCAGGCAAGATGAATCACCAGAGGAAACAACTGGTTAATAGTGAGCAAGTTCTTATCTCTACCGTTTCTGGATAAGTCCACCAACCTCACTCGGTGGAAAGAAACGAGTGGGCACATACACCCGTCCATTTTAATTCCGCTGTCCAGCAGACTCGTCTGGAAGCAGCATGCCAATCCCACCAGGCAATTCCGACATAGTACTACAGGAAGGAACATACACCTGTTTATATGTCATCAACTAGTCAGCTGTCTTGTCTCACTACATATGATGGATCTCAGCTACCACATTCGGCGAAGTACAATCAGCAGGCACATACACATGCTAGTATTGATCAAGCCTACCAACAGTCTCATTTGGTAGCACCAGGAGAAGTCATTCGGAAAGATCTAGCGACAAATAGGAGGCAGACTCAATTCTATGCCCCCACACTTGAGTACTGATAGGATTCACTGACAATAAAAGGAGGAAAAGAGCAAGAACACACACCTACTCCAAGAACGGAATAGATGTATATCCTTGTTTTGGAAGCTGAAGTCACCAAGCACATTCTGTCAAAGGTGAAAGTGAAAAAGGAAATCCCTGCTCATATTCTGGATTCCTGCCAGGATATTATAACAGCTTCAGTAGCATCATAGGGAAAGAAATGCAAATCTATCCCTACCGGTGGAGTGACACATCAACAGTTCACTCTAGAGAATATATACACTTTTGTTCCAATCCAAGAGGGTTGTGGGGCGTACTCCCCCATATCATATGGACAACCAAGTCAGGAACACACACCTGATTTGAGTGGAGATCGCCTGCCTAACCTGGCCATATATTTTGATTAGGTACACACACCTGCTCAGAGTAGCCACTTTCGTCAATAAGTGGTTTCCAAGGTGAGTAAGAAGGCGTCTAAGAAGAAGACCCACCTAGCCCAGTCAAGAAATCAAGAGCCAATCTGTAACAAGGCCTTGCTTGATGCTGGAGTTCTTGAAGCCCTTAGACAGTTATCTGTTGGAATCCAAGATTCTACTCCCTCATTTCCCAATAGTGAGAACATTAATTCTGAAGGTCTTCAATAGACACTTCCTCATGAAGGCTTGCTTCCTGACAGTTCAGTCGATCTTGAAGTTTCTTCTTTAGATGAGAGCTACAATAACCCTATGTGTGGCCAGAAGACCAAGGAGCAAGAGATCTCATCATTTGCTGTAACCCACCGTGGTGGTCCTCCCCATGATGATGAATTTCTCTATGAAAGTCCTCTCCGCATTAGTGATGCACATTGCGTGGAATATGATCCAGTGGACAATGTAGTGCCGAGAAAGCCCTTTTATCTTGAGGCACTTTCAAATGCGAAACCAGTCATGTTTGATGCTTCATCGCTAGCAAGTGAAATCCTTTCTCAATCAAAAGATATCCTGGGGTATAGGTCATTCTCCAAACCACCCTCGGGTCATTCATCTTCTAATTTGATCAATGAATTCTCTACCAATCCTGTTGAATACAATGAAGCAAAAAAGGAAGCACCAGCTCTAGTCAAAACAGGTAGAATAATCTTCATTGAATGATAAAGAGGAAATGCTGAACATGAGAAAACAACTGGAGAAAGGTGATGTTCCAGTCATTTTTTGGCCTTTGGCTGACTCTCAGTATGACATTCCAGAGATGTTGACGGAAGATGGGATTCATGATATTCGTCTCAACATATGGAAAACTCTTTTTCAGTTGAAAAAGAAAGTATTATCTTATGATGAATATGAAAATAATTTTAAGATAATATAAGGGTTACAATGCCAAATTGACTTGGCATCACTATCAGTCTCTTGATATCAGAAGGCTGAAAAGCAGCAGAGAGCCCTTTAGCATTCATGCCTTGGCACACTAAAAAAATTGCCCCAATTAATTTCCAATGCCCCATCTGGTATTCATGTCATAGGATGGGGTGTTCATGGAGAACTACATTTCACTATGTTCTCCAGTCAATAAAGCCCGCCGAAAATGGTTTCATACAATGTTATTGCCCATGGCCGGCCAATGTCAATGGGTTTTGTTTGTAATCAAAAGCTTTCCCAAGAACAGGCTTTAACTAGTTCCTCTCAAAATCAAGAATACAGATAAAAAGTTTTTGAATTAATTCTGTATCAAGTGAACAAGAATATTGAACATGCCTCTCATATGGAGAAAGCACATCATCAAGTGATAGAAGTGTCAGAATTCATCTAACGGTCTTTTAAACCGGGTGATAAAAGTGGATGTCGATTGATGCATCCAGTTAATTTCCGGACCAAGGTCAGCAAGATCAGGATAGCTTTTAAGAAAGTCTCAGACATAGCATGTCAAGAGCCACCCCATCTTTCCAGACTGGGGAACCTTTTAAACCAACCCTCAGAATCAACAAATAGGATTCGAGGAGTTGAGAAAAGACAGCAGGAATAGCCCCAGTCCACCGGACTGGGGACTTTTTCAAATCCTCAATCCCTCCCTCAAAGCAAATTGGTCTTCTCATGACTGGGGAAGACGCCAAAAGAGGAACGAAGAGCCAAATTATCAGGAGATTCTCTCCAAATTACGGTTCACCAAGAAGTTCTTGAGGGATCAAATCAACAAAAGGAAATGTCTCATCAAAGACATGGAAGAATACAATATCGCAGGAATGCCAATATGAGGGATGCAATGCATTATGAATCAATCAATGTCATCAATGCCATTGTTGCTGATCCACTAGATGAGGCTCATTCAGAGGGATCAGATAAAGAGGTTCCTGCTCCAAAAGATGTACGCACAGACACAAATGAAGAAGGTGTGCGTACATGAAATTAAAGGATTACTCCGAACCTAGGTAATCCTTCAAGTAACCCACTTCCTCCTCTCCCAAAGGGATCAAAAAAGGGGAAGGGAAAGAATTAGGATACATATCCATCCTCTAGAGAACACCAATCTCTCTCACTAGAAAAATATTTGCGCAACAGGAGTAAGAAATAAAGGAATTGGGGAGGATGAATGCAGAACTACTTTAGGGTAGTTTTCCTCCTAAATGTGTTGGATTCAGTTAACCAAGGGAGTTTATTGCAGCTGCTGAGATGGATCAAAAATATCCTCCTTTATCAGTACACCCTCAAAGGTCTAATCCTACAGGCCAAGTGCAACAACAATTGGCAGTGCTTCCATCAGTTGCAGTACCAGCTGCCATACCTGTCCAAGCTCCAGTCAATGCACCTGTTCAGATTCAAGCTCAACCGGATGTTTCTCAAAAGTTAATAACTATTATTGAGTCATTAACAGCTCGGTTAGAAGCTATGGAGGGAAAGCGTGCATAGGTTCAACCAGAAAATAGAGCTTACCCTGAATGGGTCAATGCAATCCCTCCCTATCAAGTTTTGGGAACCTTGTATTCCCTATTTTCAATGGATCAGGCGATCCTAAACAGCATTTGACGCATTACATGTCTTGTTACAATCCTATGATGGGAACTCTAAAACAGCAAGAAGTAGTGAAACTCAGATGCTTCATGAGAACCTTGCAAGGACCAGCCTTTGTCTGGTATACAAGCATGAAATCCCGGTCAATTACCGGATGTGAAGATCTCCGTCAATGATTTATTCTTCAATTCAGCTCAACTTTTCCAAAGAAAACAGTTTTTGATCTTACAAACTGTAACAAAAGGGAGAATGAATGGGTCTCATATTTCATTGCTCCCTGGAAGGGATTAACATATTCCTTAAGCTTAGCACTCCCTCAGGAAGAATTGTTTCCAATCTGTGTGGAAAATTTGCATGATGAGTTTCTCACACCACTGATCCCTATGAAATACATAGGAGGGTTTCAAGACCTTACTTCAATCACTCAGTAGATTGAAGATTCCCTTACAAAGACTAAGGATAAATCTTGTGTAATTCCATCAACTCCAGGAAGGAGAATGGGTAAACCAGAGACTGCTACAATTATGCTTAAACAAGCACCTGTACCTACTTCTACCTCAAAACCTTCATCTTCTCGAAGGGCTCCACCTCCTGAGCATCAACAACAGAGGCCGTTTTGTCAAGACGATCAAAGAGATCAAAGACGGAAACAGTTTGATGAGTTGAAGAGTAAAGTTTATTCTTTCTGAAATGAACAAGTTCCTGGTTACTTCATTTTAGCCCTGGAGAATAATTTGGTTTAGCTGCTGAGGCCCAAGAGGCCAAACAAAGAAGGAGATGAAGACCGTCCCAATTATTTCCCATTTCATCAGATGTTGGGGAATCCCATACATGAGTATTTTGTCTTCAAGGACCTTCTGAAAAAGATAGTTGACTCAGGACAAGTCAAACTAAAAGGCTCTTCAGCCCAGGTAGCATGTGTTACTGCTACATTTCAAGAAGAAGAAGGAAAATGGTAAGAAGTTAAAAGAAAAAATGCACATAAATCAGATGATTGGATGGTCATGAAAACGATCAACCGAACTCATTCCATTTTGCGAACTCAATTGAAGAAACCAATTGTGTCTTCTGCTATGGATGCCACAACAAAATCCTCTTCCGAGGGAAAATCCTCAAAAGGGCGGCATAATTCCAAGAAAGAGGAACAATCAGAAAAATTTGAGTATGTGTCAAAGCCTAAATTGTCTTTGACTCTGGAAGATTTCATGCCATCTACTTTGAAGCCACAGGCACCGCCCCACCAAATAGCACATCCTAAATTGGTTAGTCAGGCAGAGTCTTCATCAGATGAAGAGTTAATCTTTGGTTCTACTAATATGATTCACTTAACATATCCATATGCCAGTCGCGGTTTCGATTTTGATGAGCCTGAATTCCCTATATCAAATAGTGAAATCAGAGGGAGTTCCAGGGGTCTGAGATATAGAGGAAGATGTGGATATCCCAGAAGCCACTATTCCAATTCTACCCCTGCTAGAACTGTGTACGCAGCAGAAACTCATGGTAGAGCCCTTCAGTGAGCTCAGTAAGAACAATAAAGTTCTTATACCAATAGAAAATTCAATCCTTGCACAGTAATTTTGGAGGATCGGTTGGGGGTTCCATCTTCATCGTCTCAACAAGTAAATAGACCTAATAGGTCTGATCTTCCAAGGCCAAGAATATTTCCAACTCCTCTCTGGATACAAGATGCATCAACTTCCAAAGCATCAAATTCCAAGGCACTTACTAAACCATGCGTTCCTATTGGGAAATGCAGACCTCTTGATCAAAAGTATGATATTTTGAAACACCTGGCCCAAGTACCAACCAAGTTATCAATTTTGGATGCTTTGAATATATCAAAAGATATTCGGTAGGCACTCATAAAGGCTTTGTCAAGTCCTCAGGAGTTTGAAACTGAAATTGTTGCAGCTGAAGTCTATCATGTAGAGAATAATCCTACGGAATTCCATGAAGTGATAACTTTCACAGATGAAGATGAAGATGATGTCGTTCATGGACATATTTGACCTTTGTACTTATTTGGAAAGTTCAATGGTGTAGACATCCGAAGAGCTTTCATTGATAATGGTTCAGGATTCAACCTCATCCTCATTCGTACACTTCGTCGATTAGGCCTCAAGGAATCTAATTTATCTCCTACTATGATGTTACAAGGATATGATAAAAATAAAAAAGAACCACTAGGTGAGATTACGCTCAGAACTCAGTTTAGAGATCTTGTATCCAATTCAGATTTCATGGTTGTTGATCAAGACTCAACCTTCAACATCTTGCTTGGAAGACCCTGGCTACATCAACATGCGGCTATCCCTTCATCATACCATCAATGTCTCAAGTATTGTTTTGATGGTCAAGTTGAGACATTGTATGGTGATAAGGCCACATTCAAGACATGTGAGTCTCAATACATTGAGGCGTAATTCTATCACATGAAGGGAAAGTAAAAATCCACAACCAGAGAGATTACCAAAGTTAATGCTCCATATGGTTTGGAAAAGATTCTAGTAAATCCATTTTTGCATGTGAGTACCGATTATGTGTTGCCTATCAGTCAAATTGACAAGATAGAACCAAATCAAAATACTCTTATGGAAAGATCCATAATGTCAATTACGGCAATTGAGCTAGACAACATGGGAGAAATTGGTGATCTTCCAGGAAATGATGAAAGGTAAGATGGAGATGTATTCATTTCATATGCTGAAATCTAGCAAGTCTATACTTTTCCAACTAGGCCAGAAGAAGTGATAGCGATTTCAGAGGTGAACAATGATGTCGATTCTCAATCCATCATCTCCTCTTTATTACCCAAGGAAGACCCTTCATCATCAATTGGGTTGGAAATGGAAGCCTCTTTTTCAAGATGTTCAAGTTTTAACATCTCTTCTGATCAAGGAAATTTTGATTCATCATCTACTATGCAAGTAGAAATGGAAGAAATAACACATGTTGAAGAAGAAGAGGAAGATCTCAGGGATGCTCCTCCAGCATTTGAAGAGGGTATGTCTACCATCGTGGATGAACTCAGAGAAAACAATCTAGGTACAAAAGAAGATCCACGCCCCACTTTAATCAGTGTGTCCATGAATCTTGAAGAGTAAGAGATGTATATTTCCTTTCTAAAGAAAAATAGAGATATATTTTCTTGGAACTATACAGAGATGCCAAGGCTTGATCCTGATGTTGCCACTCATCGTTTGGGTTTACCATAAGAACATCGAGGATTTAAGCAAGTCGTGAGAAGAACACACCAAAATTATTCTTCCAAAATTGAAGCTAAAGTGGATAAACTTATCAAAGATAACTTCGTTAGAGAAGTTCAATATCCCAAGTGGTTGGTTAATATTGTCCCTGTGAAGAATAAGAACATAAAAATTAGAGTTTGCATCGATTTCAAAGAACTTAATCGGCATTATCCTAAGGATGATTTTATAGTTCCGATTACAGAACTTGTAATCGATGCAATAGCTAGATATGAATCACTTTCCTTCATGGATGGATATTCCAGATATAATAAAATCTTAATGGCTCCATAAGATGAGGAATCCACAGCCTTCAGGTCCCCTTAGGGTGTGTTTTTCTATCGGGTAATGCTCTTTGGCTTAAAAAATGTAGGCGCAACATATCAGTGTGAAATGCATAGAATCTTCAAGCCCTTTTTAGGGAAGTTTGTTGAATGTTATGTGGATGATTTTTTGGTCAAATACAAACAACTTTCTAATTACTTGGCTGAATTGGATGTCATATTCAGCAAGTTTCGACAACATAATTTGAAGATGAACCCTATAAAATGTGCTTTTGGGGTAACCTTAGGAAAATTGCTTGGCTTTGTTGTACGCCATTGTGGTATTGAAGTCGATCCTGAGAAGACCAAGTCAATCCTTGGTATGTCACCTCCTAGAAATTTGAAAGAATTAAGAGGACTTTAAGGACACTTAGCTTATATTCGGTGTTTCATCTCCAATTTAGAAGGCAAAAGTTTACCCTTCACCAAATTGATGAAGAAGGGAGTCACTTACCAGTGGACTGGATAATGTCAAGAACCATTTGATATTATCAAGAAATACCTCTTGAGCCCACCAATACTTATACCACCTGTTGAAGGAAGGACTCTTATCCTTTACGTGATAGCCTTAGAGAAATCATTGGGTGCCTTTCTTGCTCAGAAGAATGATGCTGGGAATGAAAACAGCCTTTACTATCTCAGTCGGACTATGCTTGCAGCAGAAACCCAGTATTCAAATATTGAGAAGTGCTGCCTGGCATTAATCTTTGTAGTTCAGAAGTTGAGACACTACCTACAACATCACGAGGTCCAATTGGTATCTCGCAATAACCTGCTCAAATTCATCCTTAGTCTTCCAATGCTTACAGGACGTCTGGAAAGATGGGAAGTTATTTTTCAGAAATTCGACATTCGGTATGTGTCTCAAAAGGCAATAAGGGCCAAGCTCTGGCTGATTTCCTTGATGAACATCCTTCAGTGGAAGACACATCTTCAGATATTGAACTCCCTGATGAAGAGGTCTTCTCTATTCAGGATAGTCCTCAGGTATCGGAAATGTATTTTGATGGTGCTTCCAGAAGTCCAACAGGGAAGAAAATGGAAGATCCTAAATTCAACAGGGTTGGATTAGAAGTCATTCTTATTTCCCCAAAAAAGGAAGTGTTACCTTATTCCTTATTATTGTGGGAAGGTGGTACCAATAATGATGTAGAATACCAAGATCTCATTGCAGGCTTGGAGTTGGCGCTTCAAGCACAAGTGAATCACAAAAGGGTGAAAGGTGATTCAGAGCTGGTAATCAAACAAGTCAATGGGGATTATGCAATCAGAAAAAAAAAAGAATTTATCCCTTTGTATGATTACGTCAGAGAGTTAATGGTGTAATTTTCTACAAAACCGACATTTTCTTATGTCCCACGATCACAAAATACTCAAGCTGATGCACTGGCTAATATAGCCACAGCTCTGGCAGATCCAAATCGGGACAAAACAACCATTAGTATTGCCCATTGTCATACAATTTCACCTTTTGTTCGAACCAGAACAGAAAAGATCAATGAAATTAGTCCTATTCCTGAACTGTATGGTCATACTACAGGATGGATGACACCTATCAGGGAATACCTTCAAAATGGAACACTTCCACCTAATAGAGTCGGGAAAGAACAAATCTGGCGACGTGTGGTCAAGTTTACTCTTTATGATAGTCCAGATCACCTAGAGAAAATTCTCTACAAGAGTGGTTTCGATTGAGTTCTCTTCATATTCCTTGATGGTGAAGAGACAATGTCTGACATGAAAGAAGTGTATGCAGGAGTCTTTGGTGCCCACCAATCTGGACATAAACTGTCTGATCAGATTCGAAGGCTTGGGTACTTTTCACCTTCAATGATACAAGATTGTGTTGATTTCACAAATAAGTGTCATTCATGCCAAGTACATTCCCATTTCATTCATCAACCTCCAGAGTTTCTTCATACAACTAAATACTCGTGGCCATTTGCCACATGGGTAATGGATATGGTGGGACCTTACCTTTCAGCTACGGCCAAGCGGTTTAAGTATATTCTTACTTCTACTGACTTCTTTTCCATATGGGAAGAGGCAATCCCTCTCAAAGAAGTTAGTTCTAAAATCATTGTTAGCTTCATCAAGTCTAACATAATTACCAGATTTGGTGTCCCTCATACCATATTGACGGACAATGGCACCAACTTCTATTCATCTGAGATGAAGAAGTTGTATCAAGAATACAACATCAAATCCAATCATTCATCTCGGTATCACGTAGCGGCCAATGGATAGATATAAGCCTTCAATAAGACTCTTTCAAATATACTGCAAAATATGGTGTATAAAGATAAGAAATCATGTCCTGATAAACTCTTTCATTCTTTATGAGCTTATCGGACCACCACCTGCACTGCAATGCGGTCAACTCCATATTCATTGGTATATGGAACAGAAGTAGTGTTTCCCATTGAAATTCAATTTCTTTATCTTATAGTAGCCATTTGTGATCATTCATCTATAGATGAGCAATCTCAAAAGCGATTTGATGAATTGTAACGGTTAGATGAGAAAAGATTGTGCCCACTACACCACTTGGATGTTTATCGTAATCGAATAACACAAGATTTCAATAAAAAAGTTCGTTTTCGTTCATTCATTTAGGGAGAACTGGTATTATTTCTTAGAACTCCAATGATACTAGGAAAGAAGCCTCCCAAGATTGAACCAAAGTGGGAAGGACCTTATTCAATACATAAGTTCTACTCTAATGGTGCATATTCATTAATCTCGATGGATGGATAACTCATCACTACTCCAACCAATGCCATGTTTCTGAAGAAGTATTTTGTATAAACATAAAATATATCATCATTGGTCCAGTATGACCTTAAACTGCACCACTGTCCTTCATGACATTAAAACTGCTCGTCACGTCTAGCAAGACGTTAAACTGCATAACCAATGGTCCATGCATATGACCTTAAACTATTCGCATTTTCGTCCAACATGACATTAAACTGTGAAAAAGTTCCCTAATTCGTCCAATATGATGTTAAACTGTGTCCCCTTCATCGTCCTTGCTATATGATGTTAAACTATATAGCAATGGTCCATACATATGACCTTAAACTATTTTCATGTCCCTTACGTCCACCACGAAGTAAACTGCACCATCTAGAGTCCATGCATATGACTTTAAACTATTTTCATTTCTTACGTCCTACACGATGTTAAATTGTGACGTCCTAACTACATGACGTTAAACAATAAAGAAGTCCCTTACTTCCTAACTACATGATGCTAAACTGTACAAAAAGTCCTTTAATACATCCTAAATTACATTAAACTGTGCATCGTTATGTTTTTTGTTACCTCTTGTTTCTCATACCGAGTATGACTCATGTGAGCTTAGAGAAAACTTCAACCATAACACTCTTTCTGGGCTACTAACCATGTGTAAGTCCCAACACTATTTTTTTAGATCACTGTCCCCATGAAAAACTTGATCACTAATTCATTCTTTAATTGAACTATGCGGACTTTGATCCTTGCCTTCTAGGATAGGTACGTAGGCAACCTCCCAAGGTTCAAGGCCAAAACCAATCTCTTCACATCGGTTCACCTCCATCTCATACGATGTTGATTTGTGAAACCGCCCCCAGAATAAATATCTTTACATTGGTTCACCTTCGTCCTTTCCATAAGACGTTAAACTGTACAATACTTTTGTCTCATACGACAATAAACTATAATATTCTTTGACACCCTCACCTGAGAGGGAATCATTATTTACATTGATTTTCAATCATGTTTCATTTCAAAGACTACGTACATACATGTCAATGCCAAAACCTTTTATATTGGGTTAAACCATCATTGCACTAAGGTCCCCTTTCACCCTTCACATGTACGAACCAAATTTTCACAGAGGGTATTTCTAGAACTATGTGGGCTTGATTCCCATCCTTATGGGAGATGTAGGAATGTTCTAGTGTCCCTCAAATCCAGCCCCAAGTCTTTGGGCCTAACCCCAAATTCCACTTTCAGTCCCTTGGCTGAAAAGTTCCCATGAAAACACACTGTGAATTTCTTATAATGGTCTGAGCTCTATGAACATAAACTAAGATCTCTTATAATTTCATCCCGCACGATGTTAAAATGTAGTTCAAGAACTACGTACGGCTTGATTCCCATCCTTACGGGATATGTAGTGAAGTCCAACATTTCAATTCAGGACCCAGCCACAACATGATTATGATTAGCATTGATCTGTGTATTTCTTCTTACATTTGGACAATACCCATCTTTATGTGTCATAATCCTAACCTTAAATATTTTTAGATCTTCATAACCCTTTTCTTAACTTCTAATCACAAAAGGCTTGAAATTCTTAGAGTTATTTTTCCTGACCATGCAGCACGTGCCCTTAGGCGGCCTTGAATAAACATTCTACATAACGGACCTGTCAGCCAAAATATGCTATTATTTGACTATGCAGCCAATTTCAATATGTGTCCCTCCATAATTCAACCCCCTAATGGGTTTTTTAAATAGTGGTAACTTCATTCTTGTGAGAAAAACCTATTTTGTCCTTATTTGTCTTAATGATAATATGTAGGGATCCGAAAAAATAGCCATCCTTAACATATTTTTCCCATATCCTTTTTCATGATCTGAATGTATTCAAGTCTATGGTTTATATTCTCCTTCCCTACGTTTCAGTTAGACCTTCGTAGGAGTGATATCCATCCAGTTCTTCGATAATCTTGTTTGGAAATATCTTCTCCATTTTAAAGTACATTTTTTCATATAGCAAACTCTATACTTTGGAAAATCTGAATCTCCATAAACATTCACTGTCTTTTTAGCACTATGAAATTAAATTTCTGAGAGTTCTTTTTCTGGACTATACAGTATGTTCCCTTAGGCAGCCTTGCATAAGTAGTCTACATAATGAACCTGTCAGCCAAAAGATGCTATTTATTTGACTATGCAGCAAATTCCCTTAGGTGGCCCTGCATAATTCAACCCCCTAAAGGGTTTGTTAAATAATGGTAACTTCATTCTTAGGAATTACTTCTTCTAATGCCTTTTAGCTCTTTTTCATATCATTCCTCAGATTCAAATATTCTTAAGTCATATTTTACATATTTTCCCTCATACTTGAGTATGGTAATATGTTTTCAGATGAATTGTCAAGGAATTGTGTCAATTCTAATTCATTCGGTCAAAGATATTTCGACCGTAAAAATTAGCCTTTTTATGTCTGACGTTCATGACTTTAAACTGCCCACAAAAGACAAAGGAACTCTAAATAAAAGTCAAGTTCTAGCTCAGTAAACATACATTTAGAATGATTTAGGTAATATTCAGTAATTAAGAGATTCAAATTTTGTACGGTTATTTATATTAATCCTAGTAAAAATAAAACTATGATCACTAGGCCCATTGGCATAAGTAAATTTAAAGCAGGTAGAAGGAAAATATGTGCACAAGTGATTGAAGATGAAAGCATTCTTTCCATTTTGATGCACAAGAATTAGAAGGACATCCAAAGATTTGATTCTCCCTTATTTTCCAAGAAATTATAGGAGGATGTCAACATAAGTCTTCACATGATGTACAGCATCCCGAGCTTCCTCAGTAGCCGGTTGAATCTCATCCACCCGACCAAAATCAATCTTTTTAGCTTGATGGAGTGATTTCTTGGCATATGCAATGTCTTTCATACCATTTGTTTGAGCTCCCTCCAGTGAATTATTGAGTTGGTCATGTTCCCCAGTAATAAAATCTAACTGTTGCTGAAGGTTCATCTTCTGAACGACTTTATCTTCGATCTTATGTTTCAGCTCCTTCATCTAGGCAGCATAGTCAGCCTCAGCTCGGGATACCGTAGCCTCAAATTCACTAATATTGACTGACAGCTTCACCCTGGTCAGATCATCATCGAACATTTTCTCCTCCTCCCTTCTTAAGATGACTTGTTTCAGCGTGGTATGGATCTCTCGGTATCCAAAACCGCCAAGTTCTAGCATGACGAACTAGGACGAAAATCAGGAAATCTTTGATGACAGCTCGTCAAGAGGCACTTCAGATATGATTTTCCATATTTTGTTCCATGCCTTACGTCATGAAAATCGGAGCGCTTTAAGCACCTCCAGGTCTGATTCGACATCATCATCACAGGAGGGGCATGTAATCTGTGATTAATGCACTTAAGGAAGTTCCATGTTCTACTCCTTCCCCCCTGATCCCAGTTTCTTCAACTTCTACTACTGTTTGGGCGGAGGTCGATACTTCACCTCTAGTTCTATCCATTTAAGTTGATATCCATGTTTGATCAATTAAAAGTATGGTTAGTTTCATAGAATAATGGAATTTGGTTGCCTATCTTGATAACCCAGTACAATCATTACCTAACAGTAGATCAGCAGCTTGAGAAGAATCCTCCCCATCTTTCCCAGTTTCAACAAGATCATCAAGATGGGTCTCAGGAGGGTTTACTGGGTTTAGCTCCACTTGAGCTAATGTTTCTGCAATGGTAGGGTTGACATCAATGTCCACACCCTCTTGAGGCATTGGAAGTTCAGCAGCTTCTATGGATGGAACTGCATATTATTTTTAGTCATTATTAGAAGTGTAAATTATAAGAAAATTAATTGGATGAAGGATAACACTCACGCCCAAGGTCTTCTAAATCACATTATAACTCAGCATGATCATAAAATTATCTGAATGACATGCCACGATTCATCATTTCATCCAATGATATTTCAGAATCCTGGTTAGTCTCACCAGTGGGACCATTCGATGTGTCCTCTTGGCAACCCTTAGTATGCGGCCCCCGACCCTGGACAGCTTCTTCAGGAAGGATGGCAGATTCAGTTTCCGCAGCCGCCAATGATTCTGGTGCGGGTTCTTATCTACTTATAGAAACAGTAGGAGCAGTACTAGGAATAGATGTTGGGTCTTTTTCAGGATCAGCCAAGTCTGGCTGAATTTGTATTTGTTCCATAGCACCCTCTGTGGTCCTCAAATGAGGATCAGTCCTTTCCCTCAGAGGGGAAATTAAAGAAGCCCCTTCAATCCCAAGGAAAATGAGCAATCTTTTTCATGGTTTAAAATTCAAGATTATCTGAAGGACTTACCACTACTGATAAAGCGTTTAGCGGTGGACTTCCTCCTTTGTCGGCTTTGTCCTTTTGGATTTTTAAAAGTATCAACAGTATCCCTTATAGGCACCTGAATTGGAGAATGGAAGGCCATGTCTAACTCCTCATTCATGGCCTGCTGGCCTGGAGATATCTCGCCCGGTTCGCAAGGAGATTCATCAGCAGCCCCGATGGCTGTACCACCAGGGCTGTATTGTGGCGAAGGAACCTCAGTAGTTCCTTTCTTTTCAAGCTGGAAGATGAAGAAAATAACTCCCTTAAGTAACAAAGCTTAGACTGAAATCAATTTTCAAAGCAAAAAAAGAAAGAAAACTTACATCTTCAGGAGCCACGTAATCGTGCCACTCCTCATTAGTCCCCTCAGCAGCGCCACGATCAATCAATTTCGTCACCCGCTTGGTGACAGGAATGGACTCATCAGTGGAATAGATGAGCATTTCCATCTATCTGATATAAATCGGCACTTCATCGGGGTTATTCCCAAAACTGATGTCTGTAGAAGCCAGAAGATTCCTTATTACAGGGATGTGTATCCCCTCACATAAATCCAAGCAGGCAATTTCAACACCACAGTATAAACTCTGCCATGTCTGGATAGCCTATGGTCTTAGATATGAAGGCTGTGAGGAAGGTCCTACAATCTTTGATTTCAGTTTCTTCCCAGATCTTGAAACTACAGATAGAGAATAAGAAAATAAGACTTATTTCTTTATAAAGTAGTAGTGATTAAAGTACCCCAATGAAGTAAGTCACCAGGAGTTGATGGAGTGGGTCTTTTGATTCTGACTGGAGGATTATATCAGGCATGAGGCCACTTTTCCACTTGTTGCACCTCATCATCCCCATCATGGGAATCCGGTGAACCAGTCCTAGAGGAGGAATCTGGTGAAACAGCTTTAGGTGGGGAAGCATCACATTCATGAGGGAGGTTTTATTTCTCTACAGTCCTCTTCCTTTTCCCCAACTGATAAACTGGGTGACTCAGCACCCCTTTAGGGTATGATGCTATCCAGTGCTCGGCATACCATGTAGTCAAGTTATGTGCTTCCCTTTCAACTGGTAGATCAAATACCGCCCCAGTCTTCTCCCTTGACGTCAGCAGCCACATTTTCCGAGCAACCATCGGATGTTGCTATAACCTAACATGTACTGGGGGAGATACAACAATCTGTTGTAGACACTTGAATTGATGTGTAAATCTATATGTAGAATAGGCCTCACATATAATTTCTTCGTCAATCCTGGAAACTAGCACACCATCTTTGGAAACCAGCATGTATGCCCTCAAATCCAAGTGGGTTGTTCCATCATCAACAAACCGCCCCGGTTGGTGGGTTTCCATATGGAAAGAAGTTGAATTCCTTAAACATTCTCAGCCTCACTTTCATGTCATAGGGATTAAGATCTAATGGAGAAACTCCAGAGAATGCTTGCACTGGTGTCCTGAAAGAACTTCCAGGAATTTGTACTCCATTCTGTACATTATGAGTCCCTAAGTGAGTGGTGATCCATCCCCATAAAACATAGAATGATCTGACTATAATCAAAGGATATTTACACATGAAGACGTGAAGTAAACTCATGTGAATCTTTGCTAAAATGGGGGTAGCCAACCCAACCATTTTTCCCTCAGCCAACTTTGCTGCAATAGCGAAGGTCCCTGGCCTGACACCTCCCTTCGAGTACCTGACTGGTAAGAGATAAACGTTGAGCCAAAAAGCCAAGAATCCTTCCAGATGAGTCTTCTTTGGGATCATTTGATTCACCTCATATCCCCATTTCTCAAACTCTCCTGCTTCTAGAGTTGTCCAGAATGTGTCAGGACCACCCCTCTTATCAGGTTTTGGGCAGGTGGTAGGACCGGTGGGCCTCTTATCCTTAGATTTATTTTTCTTGGATCCTTTCTCCTTCGGCTCATTCTTCTTTTGATCCTTCTCTTTCTTCTCAATAAGAAATATATTCATCCACTCCTCTGGATGAATATCCTTTCTAGAATGAGTTAAGGAGGTCTCTGAACTCTTGAGCCTGTGGAAGATTTTAAATAATTCTCGAGCCAAAGCATGAGTCTTCTCTGAATCATTCCACGTCACCTTGGGAGAAATGAATTCATCATACATGTCACCCAAAATTAGAGCCCTTTAGATCCTGTGGACATCCCACAGATTGATTCCTACTTATCCATGAGTCAGATGGAAAGAATTGGTTTCTGTGCTCCAGTGGCTGAGTATCTCCGGTGCGAAGTTATCATTTCTGTAAATGTATGTTTTCCCAACCGAGACAGCTTCGTATATCGCCACTCCTTTCAAATACTCAACAAACTCTGCATAGGTTTGTCGCACCCAGTATGCCCACATCTAAATTGGTTTCACACCTCCCCTAGGACGGAAGTCCCAACTTTTCTTCCAGCCTTTGGATTGATCCATCTGAGTATTTCAGAAGACTGAAGGATGACAATGTGGTTGCAGCTCAGGCTTATGAGGTTTAATATCTGGAGTACAAGGGCTATGATGCATCATGGGGGCCTTCTCCACTGTTCCATCATTTATAAATCCTCCTCCACATGAGATATTTGCTGAAGCAAAATTGGTATAATTCTGAAACCATGAAATTGGGAGATAGTTCTTTTCTTCTGGAATAGTAACTTCTCGTAGATGACCATAGCCATAAAAAGGAAGATAAATGATTTGGGGGAAGTCGCGATGATATTTCTTCAGATTCATGGCCAAATCTGGAAGAGTACTATCACATATGGTATAGTAATCATGGCAAATGATACTCATCATATCATCAAGTCTCTTGCTTTCCAGTTTATCAGCTATTCTGATTCTCCTGAGAGCCATTGATTCTGTACAAAAGTTGAATAATTAACTCTTAAGTAAGTTGATTTTTCATAAAATTTGGGAAATAATTCAAAAAAAATGGCAAAGGCATTAAGGCGTGCAAGTCTAAACATGGCGTGCAAGTGTGATGTGTCGCACAAGTATAATGTGTCACGCAAGTATTTGGTGCACAAGTATCATCATGCAGGTCCAGATACCTTGACAGCAGTGCGACAGCAAAGGAAAAGCAGAAAAGAGAGCAACTTGCATGGCATAGATGACCTGTGTGGTGAGAGATCAAAAATCCAAAGTTCTGTACAATGCACGACAAATGAGCACATATATATAGGCCAGGATGGTCACCTGCGTGCCTACAGCTAGTGTGCTCCAACACTGCACAACTCGTACCTGTGCGATGATTGTTGCACGGTGAACACCTGCGCGCCTCTTTCCCTTTGGTTTTCTTCTTTTCCTCAGATTCACATCCTTATTCTTTCGGATCCAACTCTGAGGGGGTACTTTTTTTAACCCTCATTTTCGTCACATTGTTTAAAGGAATGGAATGGGAAATTACTTAGCACAAATTGATTCATCCTTTGAAGAAAACATCAAAAATCGACAAAGGAATGAAAAAGGAGTCAAAAGACCTTGGGTCGCACAAGTTCCCTCATGGTCGTGCAAGTACACTTGTGCACCGCCTTATGGTCGCGCAAGTGACTTTCACGCCCTCTTTGAAAACCTCCTGGGGTCTTCTCCAGCCTATAAATACTTTTGGTGGGCCCCCCATTTGAGGGAGGATTTTTTCTATAATTTGCATACAGAGCTCTGAACACCCAAGTCTCTTCTTCAGGTCATCCAAACACTTATAAGGTAATTATTTACCTAGAATGGAAGGTCTAAACAAGAGTAGTAAGGTCTAAGTGTTATAATTCACTAACACTTGCGTGCCTAAGTGTTATACCCTTAAAGGAAATATACACACTTGCGTTCTGCCCTACTTCTTTACCAGAACTTGTGTGCCATCTTCTGGAAAACCTTTAGGGATAATACCAAGGGTTTGAGCCAAGTCTCGCCCAAGTATTACCCTAAGGGATAAAAATCGCGCAAGTAGCCATGTGTCGTGCAGGTATACCTGCACGACCAGGACTTACATGCCCACGTAGTACCTGCGCGCCTGCCAAGACTTGCACGCCCTTCTATTTCTGGGTGTCCTTCTTTCCCATTTAACCCCTCTTATGCCATTCCACCTCTCCTATTCAAGATTCAGTCTTTAAGACACTCTTCAAATCCACTTATGGAATGTTTTCTTGATTGACTTCCTTATCCTAAAGGAATTTTGTGAAACATCTCTCAAAACCTAGTGATTTACACATCTTTACTTCACTAAAATTAGAGATTTCATTCATTCAGCCTCATCCTTTACGATGAGAGAACCCTATTATTGGGCATCCTCCTTAGTAGTAAGCCCCAAGTCCTCATTAATCTGGGCCTCCTTTTCAGGAGTAAGCCCCAGTCATAATTTCTATTAATCTGGGCCTCCTTTTCAGAAGTAATCCCCCGTTTCAAATCCTATTAATCGGGCATCCTCCTCAAGAGTAAGCCCCAACCATAATTACTTTAACCTGGGCTCCCTTTTCAAGAATAAACTCTAGTCTTAAAGTTACCAAATATGGGCATACTCCTTAGGAATAAGCCCCAAGTCCCTTAATTTTTCAAAACCCTTAACCTGGGCCTTCTTCTCAGGAGTAATCCTCATTTTTAATTTCTCTTAACCACTCTTAATTTCCTTTTGATCTGGGATTCCTTCTCAGGAGTACAACCAAATCATAAGTCCCCTCTTAACTTGGGCATATTCCTTAAGAGTAATCCCCAAGATTAGAGTATCCAAATTTCCATGAAACACATATACCTTTTTGGACCCTATTCATGGATTTCTTCCCTGATGTAAATCTTAATCCTCATCTATTTAGGCAGTTATACACACATAATCCCCACATCATTGCATCTTTCGTGGCACAATTGTCTGGTTTCACCAATACCTCTTGTTTCTCACACCGAGCAAGACTCATGTGAGCTTAGAGTGTAAATTTAATCATGACATCTTTTTTTGAGCCATCAGTTATGCATAAACATCATACTCCCTTACTTGAACTATGTGGGTTCTGATTCCTTTTCCAAAACAAAGGATACGTAGGTAGCCCATCTGCGGGTACAATCCCAACTTTGAAATAATCCATGTCCTTCTAAATGACAATAAACTTCAAGTGCCCCACTGAGTGGCATTAAAACTAGTAGAGTCATCATAATTACCAAGATACTTTTATGTATCAAAGGATACCATTGACTAAGAATATCTAACAAATACAGATGATTCTCTATCGATGAAGAACATCAAATACATATAAAAGATTCTCTAAATTTCCTAGATATAAATCATTGATTGTCAGATCTAAAGGAAAGCTCATTTTATACTTGGAAATGTAATAAGGATTCACAAACATTACTTAAATCTATAAAGAGAGTCCCGGAGTAGACAATAATTCCCCTCAAAAGGGCGTGATGAGTCTGACCTCCCATCCTCTTGACCAATGCAAATTCCTAAGCCTCATCAGTCCAGAACTAATGAGCGCCTAACTTTGGAAAGTAAATTCAAATGGATATAGAATCATTGGATGTTTCTTGTTTTACAAACAAACCCGTTAGAAACCATTTGGAATGTTTGAATCTTAAATTAATGAGATCATCTCCCATTCTAGAGGGAAACCATTGTACGTCAGTTACCAGATGGTGATCAGACATTGGATATGGCTGATCAGGGACCTCCTATAGATCCTCCTACTATGATAGCCTTGGCACCAGTATTCATACCCATCGTAGGAACCGATGCGCAGTTTAGGGAGGATTTCCTGAGGATGATGCATACTTTTCAGGGAGCACCGCCTCCTACCACGTCGATGGCCGAATTGACACGGGTCTTTCAGCAGCAGCATCCTCGTTCTTTCTAAGGGGATGGAGGACCCCAGGATGTAGAGTCGTGGTTAAAGGTCATGCTTATGATCTTTGAGCATCTGGAGATACCCCCAGAGAAAAGGGTAAAGCTGGGTACTTATATGCTCGGAGACACTGCCATGAGGTGGTGGGAGGTGATATCGCAGTCGGGGCACTAGCAAAGTATGTCTTGGGATGAGTTTATCTACACCTTATACGAATGCTTTTACCCAGAGTCCTTTAGGGATGATCGAGCCCGAGAGTTTATGAGTCTATAGTAGGGTACTCTTTCTGTTATGGAGTACTTGTCCCGCTTTACCGAGTTGCAGTGCTTCACGCTGATTCTAGCAGGCGATGAGTTGTTCCTTACTAGGAAGTTTGAGGACAGTCTCAGGGAGAAGATCCATTCCTAGGTGAGTATCTTCTGGTTGACTTCGATATCCTCTATCGTCAATCAGGCGCTGATCACCGAGCGCAACCTGAGGGATTCTGGAGTAGTGAGCCAGGGCGGTTCGATATCCAGAGCTGGTGTTCCCCCTAAGGATAGTAGGAAGCACCGTAGAGAGTCTTCTCAAGGAGATCAAAGAAGGTGAGATGTATCTTCTGGAATCCAGGTTTTATGCTACCAGTGCGGTAGTAGTGGGCATACTAGGCCTCAGTGTCAGAGAGATCCGATGGAGTGCTGATCTTGCGGCTATATGGGCCATCTTTAGTGCTTTTGTCAGATCTTCTCACCTTCAGCTAGTGGTAGGGGATCATCTATGACCCCGCGTTCATGAGATGCTTCACCAGTTTATCAGCAGTCTGGGAACTAGAGTTCTTCCATCCATTCGGGCCGAGATGGAGGTTGCGGCTACGGTGGTCAGTCACCAAGTTACCAGCGACAGCAGAGTGGGTCAGCTCAAAGTGGTCAGCCAGGGGCGTAGGGCCGCGGTACAGGCCATACCTTCACCGTGGAGTAGACCTGCCAGGAGAAGGATCCCGGTCCTTCTAAAGTTTGAGGTACGATCTTAGTAGCCTCAGTTTTATCTTCAGCCCTTTTTGATACTGGTGCTTTGCATAGTTTTATCTCTGTTGCTATTGTGGAAAGCCTTGGGCTCTGTATCTTTTTGTCTGCCGACTTGTTGACACTCGACACACTGTTGGGAATAATGACATCTAGCATACGTCAGTGCAGAGAGTGCCCTCTTAAGTCTGTAGGGGGTCATTTATTATGGGACCTCAATGTCCTAGAGATGATGGCCTATGACATCATTCTCGAGATGGACTGGTTGGTTCCCTTTCAGGTAGTCATCAATTTTTATCGTTGCAGGGTGAGTTTCTTATCACAAGAGGGTGGATCATTCTTTCATAGAGGTGAGTGATATTTCCATCTAGGTAGAGCTGGACCAGAGCATCATGGGCCGGGAGGAGTTACAGTACAGATTTCCAGTCTTTATCTGGATGACCAGGGGACTTCGCAGTTAGAATTTCCACCAGTGGTGGATTGTTTCAAGGATGTCATTCCAGAGGAATTTTTAGGTTTTCCTCCAGAGCGTGAGGTAGACTTCTTGATTGAGCTCGTGCTGGGAGCAGCACCAGTGTCCATTCCTTCTTATAGGATGGCTACACCTCAGTTGCAGGAGCTCAAGAAGCAGTTGGAGGAGTTTCAAGAAAAGTGTTTCGTCGGACCCAGTACTTCTCCTTGGGGTTCACTTGTCCTATTTGCAAAGAAGGAAGACAGCACCCTTCGGCTTTTTGTGGATTATCGGAAGTTGAACCAGTTGACGGTCAGGAACCGATATCCCTTGCTGAGGATCGATGACCTCTTTGATCAGCTTCGAGGATCCCGGGTGTTCTCAAAGATCTATTTGAGGTCCGGTTATCATAATTTTTGTGTTAGACCATCAGATATACCTTTTACTACCTTCAAGAGCAGGTATGATCTATACGAGTATACATTCATGTCGTTCGGTCTCACGAACGCGCCAGAAGTTTTTATGGCACTAATGAACCAAGTGTTCCATTCGTACATAGATTCCTTTGTGGCGGTTTTCATGGACGACATCTTGGTGTACTCTCACACACGACATGACCATGTTACCCATCTTAAGATCGTTCTGAGTACACTGAGAGAGAATCAGTTATATAATAAGCTCTCAAAATGCCACTTTTTGAGGGATCCGATTCACTTCTTGGGTCATGTCATCTTAGAGACGAGAGTATCAGTGGACCTAGAGAAAGTGAGAGTTGTAGTTTCCTGGAAGCAGCCATAGAATGTCTTTGAGGTGCAGAGTTTTCTAGGGCTGGCTGGATACTACATGCATTTCATACAAGACTTTTCATGCCTAGCAGCACTGCTGACAGGACTGACTAAGAAGGGTCGATGTTTTTATGGTTAGATTTTTTTGAGTCAGCCTTTCAAGAGCTAAATGGGAGGTAGGCGTCAGCACCGATACTGGTATTTCCAGATTCAGTCAAGGAATATACTGTTTACTGTGATGATTCAGGTATCAGGTTGGGATTTGTTCTTATGCAGGGAGATGGGTTCGTTGCTTATGGGTCTCGAAAGTTTTTGTCTACATGAGAGGAACTACCCGACGCAGGATCTAGAGTTGGAAGCTATTGTTCATGCTTTACGCTTTTGGAGACACTACCTTTTGGGATATCACTTTGTGGTTTTTACCGACCACAAGAGTCTCAAGTTTATCTTCACTCATCATGATCTAAATCTGAGACTGCGCAGGTGGGTCGAGTATCTTTAGTCTTCCGACTTCGATCTCGCCTATACGCTGGGGAAGGGCAACGCAGTGTTTGATGCATTGGGCAGGAGAACTCAGATTTAGACAGTTCAGAAGGCCAGCAGTGAGTGGAAGCTTATGGCTCTGTTCTCTGAGATGAACTTGGAGGTTCACGACAGATAGGGACATACTTTTCTATCATCTGTAGCTGTTAGCTCTACTTTTCTTGATCGGGTATGGATGAGGCAGCTATTAGACTCAGATGGACTATTCCTTCAGGAGAGTGTGTCAGGAGAGGATCCTCTTCTTGGATAGACAGTGGGTGAGGATGAGATCTTGCCCTTCTAGGGACGCGTATGGGTGCCAGCAGACATACGCGAGGAGGTGATGTGGGATTTTCATTCCTCAGTTTGGGTAGTTCATCTTGGCGTCACCAAGATGTATCGTGATCTACACCACCAGTAATGGTGGCCAGGTATGAAGAGAGATGTTGTTGGTTTTGTTATGAGATGTTCTACTTGTCAGCAGGTGAAAGCAGAGAATCAGCGACCAGCAGGGCTTTTACAGTAGTTACCCATTCTTGAGTGGAAGTGGAACGATGTCGTGATGGACTTCGTGACCGGGTTACAGAGGTCACCTCAAGGGAGTGATGCTGTTTGGGTTGTCGTTGACAGGCTTATGAAGGTTTCTCACTTCTTACTGATCAAGGAAACCTTCAGTGTTGACGATATGAGGCGGTTGTACATCTGATAGATTGTACGTCTGCATGTAGTTTCACACTCCATTGTTTCAGATAGGTATGCGTGCATTACTTCTCGGTTCTGGCAGGGACTTCAGAAGGCTTTGGGTACACAGGTACTTTTGAGTACAGCATTCCATCCCCAGACTGATGGCCAGTCTGATCGTATGATCCATGTGCTTGAGTATATGCTCCAAGCTTTCATTTTGGAATTTGGCAGTTCTTGGGAAAGGCATATACCTCTTGTGGAGTTTTCCTATAACAACAGTTTCTAGGTGACTATTCAGATGGAACCTTATGAGGCTTTGTATGGTAGGCCATGCCGATCACCCATATGCTAGATGGAGGCAGGAGAGGCAGCTTTGCTAGGACCTCATCTGGTTCAGGAGAACTCAGAGAAAATAGAATTGAACCGGAAGAGGATGTCTATAGCACAATCTCGACAGAAGTCTTATGTTGATCAGTGGAGATGACCTATGGAGTTCGAATTCGGGGATCAGGTTTTCTTGCTTGTCGCACCAAGGTTGGGACACAGGAGGATCCAGAGATAGGGTAAGTTTTCACCGATGTACGTTGGGCCATTTGAGGTGTTGGAGAGAGTTGGTCCGGTTGCCTATCGGTTGCATTTACCTCAGAGGTACAGGGCTATGCACGACGTCTTCCATGCTTCCCAGCTCCAACGTTACTTTTCAGACACGTCTCATGTCTTTCAACCCGAGGAGGTTGAGCTTGAAGCGGATGCGTCGTTTGAGGATAATTCCATTCGGATTGTCGATCGCAGTACGAATGTTCTCCGTGGACAGTTTTTCCTCTAGTATGGGTGCTATGACAGCACGGGCGAATGCAGGACGAGACATGGGAGAGGGAGGTCGATGTATGATTGTAGTGGCCAGATCTATTCTGGGTTTCTTCTTCTACGCCTTGCAAGGGAAATTCGGAGATGAATTTCTTTAAGGGGGAAGTTTGTAAGAACCCGGATCTTAGTTTTAGGTATGTATTTCCTTTTCCTGGATTTTTTGAGAAAAGTGGAGTTTCTGGAAATTTTTGAAGTACACGTCGTGTACATTATGAGTACACGCTGTGTACTCCCTTGCCACCCCAGGCCGTGTGCTGGCCATGTCCGGGCCACACACACGATGTGTAGGGTGATATGGAGGCTGTTTAAAGCGGAGTATGGAAAATTAGAGTACACGCCGTGTACTCAAGAATTACACGCCGTGTATTTTGTTTCATTAAACGGATTGGGTCGTTCCTGACGGACAGAACTTGCTTCTTCTTCAGGTTCTTCATCCGAGAGAACCCGTACGGCCGTGGAACTTCTTTAAGCCCATGTGCCTTCATCCGTTCTCTGAATCGACCGTCTTCGATTGCTTTGGAACCTCAATGGAGAGATATTCCTTCTCCTAGAGCTTTGTTTTCCAATTCTACATCTTTCTCAAGATATCGTGGGTTGAATGTTTTGTGCGTTTTCATAGATCTATATCGTTCTGAGGAGAATCAAGCCATGTGGTTCAAGTATATCTATATCCTAGGATAGAGGTAGGTGGTTTATGCCCTACCTTTTGATGTCTTTGTGTTTTATGTGAAAATTCTACCAATACTCGTGAATGTGGTATTGCGTGTTTACCTTTTTTCCCTTTTGGTTATTCATGCCTAGCTTTGATTCTTGTGTAGAGGTAAATTGATCATGTTTGTGGATAATTTTCGTGCTTGGATGTTTTTCCCATGCTTTGTTCTTGTTGCAACCCTTGGGTCTCTTAAGACTTTGGTCGTTGTGCCTGTTTCCATGCCTTGTGATTGTAGGATGGAATGATGTTGTTAACATGCTTGTTGCTCTGTAGACTATTTATCCAAGTATCTCTATAGGTGTACTTTGGTTATCCAAGTAACTCTATAAGTTCACTCTGGCCTTATAGCAATAATATGCGTTGACTGGCATGGGACCGTGAGAACCCGATGATATAGACTTTAAGGGATAGACCGAGTGATCTTCCCAATGAGTCTTCGATAATATAGACTATACAAGGATAGACCGAGTGAGCTTCCCAGACAGTCTTGGATGTTATAGACTACAGGGGATAGACCGAGTGAGCTTCCTAGAGAGTCTTAGTTATTATAGACTATAGGAGGGTAGACTGAGTGAGCTTCATCAGAGAGTATTTACCTTGTTTGAATGTCTTTAAAACCATCCCAGGCTAGAGGAGGAATTGACCAAATGAGCTTCCTTAGAGATTATATGGTATACCTAAGGCTATAGGAGGATTGACTGAGTGAGCTTACTCATAGTGTCTCTAGACCTTGGGACTAAGAGGGTTAGACCACGTGGTCTTCCTCAGATATTCCCTAACTACTCTAGACTATAAGGGGAATTGACAAAGTGAGCTTCCCCAGAGAGTATTATAAATTTGTATGACCAAACTAGAGGGGTTAGGCTGAGTGTGCTACCCAGAGGGATTTGGTACATCTTGGATAGGACCAGAGGGGATGGCTGTAAGTACTTCCCAGAGGGTTTCCTGTTTTTGTTGGTTGTTGCTTCACCACTGTTTGTTGTTCTGTGGATTGATCACTGCTGTATATCATCCTGTTTACTGGTTACTATTTACTGCCTGCTGTTGCTACTACTGTTTACTTCTTATTGTACTATTACCTGCCATATACTCACTGACTTTTAGGCATAGATCTTCAGGTGGTTGCCTACTCGGATTTAGTCTCACACTCTGTTTGGGTCATGATTTTGGGCCCAAACAGACTATGTTGTTGTAGGTATAGACAAGGAAAAGCGCCCTTAGACTTCTGGTGCTTGATTGTTGGGAGAAGGAGAGCATGGGACCAAGATTTGGCCTGATATTCTATGGATTTGTTTACTTTATTTTGTACATGTTTTGGTACTATAGTATTTTCATCATTATGACTTGTTTGGTTGTTTCCTAGTTATGTATCTTTCATCATTTCATCTATATACATATGTGCTCCAGTTGTTTGCTGATTTAGTCTTCCGATGTTTATTATTGTTGGTTATTTACTGATTCCTCTATTTCATGATTATTTACTTCCGCTGTGTACTCTACCAATGAGGGCATAGTTTCCCCACTATCACACCCAAGGCCCTCGCTGCTAGTCGGCAGCCTCTGGCATTTGGGGAAATGTGCTTGAGCCCATGTGACCAACCAGGTACGGGGCACCTCTGGGTGGCTTCTAGAACTTGGAAGTTACACACTTGGGTTTCCCTTGCTAGTTTATAGTAAGTTTATTAATCATATAATATAAAAATACAAAGAGACATTGAAAATTTCAAACTATGTAACTAAGAGTTAAATCTAAAAGATAAGGTTAATATGGTGACATAAACCTATCCAAAACCTATTAGATGAATGTTATTCATCCCATATCCACCATTTCCTTTAAATAAATCATTTTGGAGCCATTAAAAACCGAAAATTATTTTATTATAAAATAATATTTCAGGATTTTCCTAAAGTGACACTCATCTCTCTTATAAAAGGGAACTTCCCCTTCTCTCAAAATCCAACCTCTAAAGCCATTTGTCTCAGCCAAACCCTACCCAAATATCTTCCCAACTTACCCCACTTCAAAAAAGAGGCCTTACTTTGATCATACATCCAACCTAATTATACCTTTTGATCAACTCAAAAGGAAACACCCAAAGAAGAGGTAATAATTTCCCCGCCCTCTATCAAGTTCTTTTCGTCTTCCATTCCTCTTTATTTGTTGTTTCCATACAAAAAAATAACTAAATATATTACCACCTACATAATTTTATGTTATTATTTATATGGTAAAACCATATTCATTATTCTATCAATCCTATAATTGACAAAGTGACCATAAATGCATACGTACGACTTACCGCCTCCACGTCGTTGTGTAGTTTGTTATTCAAACACTCCATTATTTGGATGGGTATAATAATGAGTATAAATAAAGTAAATAATAAATATAACATGTTAATTATTATTTATATATGATATAACATCCAATTAAATATTATTTATCCATCTATATAATTATATTGTCGCTCGTGCGTACGTACAGATTACCGTCTCCACGAACGCGATGAGATTCATTCACCATCGTAATCATTCAAGAATAATTTTAATTTTATTATTAAAAATAATGTTTAAGAACTTAATATAATTCTATATATGAATCAAATACATCCTATCCATGATATACATGGCTTACATAACCAATCATATAAAGGAAAACGAATCAGTTTACACCCAAAATAATGATATTACTAAAATATTTTTAACAAAGCAATATTAGAGGATCATATGTGATATCATATTTATGTATGTAGTTTTTTATAATTTAATAACAGTGATTTAACTATTATACAGGTGGTTAAAATACTCTCGACCAAGGAAAAGAACAATTTAAGGGTTATATTTCACAATCTCTTTTTTTATCCGAGGATGTTTATACACGAGTATCTACTGGGACATCTTTATCATCCACATCCATGTTTTCTTAAAAATGTATTTCAAAACATTTTTAATATTTATTAGACTATGGGTTAAAGTCATTTATACCCTTATTTGACCTTATATGTTTTTAAATGAATATTTCTATCATTTTCCAAACAATATACTTTATGACCTTTTCGACAAAATTAAGTTAAGAATGTCTTTTTAACTTATACGATGGGTGTAGAAATTTTCCACCGTTATAACATCATTGAAGCTTCCCTTAAAAGCTTATAATAATATTTTCAAAATCAATGTTTTCTTTAATAATTATGCGACTTTTAAATGATTTCAAAAAAAAGAAGGAGATATTTCTCTCAAATATTTTTGATTTCATCTATGTCAACATCCTTTGATGTATTTTACACTTGTTTGAAATTGATTCATTATGATACAAATAATCAATATTGAATTAAAATTATTGTGATATGTTTGAATTTGTATGTATTATTTTTATACCATTCATGGTTTATTGTTAAATTATTAACTTTTTAATGCTAGTTTTAATACGAATGTTTTTGTTATGTTTCAACCTTTTCATATAAGGAATGCATTGGACTTAGTAAGTGACAGGTGGAGCCTGCTATAGATCCTCAATGCATCGGTAGGTCTCATGAGACAAACTAGTTTCTTGGCATAAGGCCTTAACAAAATCTTTTTTTTAGACTTCACACAAGGATTTGACTATGTGGTTATGATGTCTGGCATTCTGCATTCCATAATTTTGAAATTGGAAATTGACATTGCATGTAATTATTAGACTAGTAGAATATCCATGTGAATTAGTAAATGGCATTATTTGATTTATATTTTCCATATTATTATGATGTTTAAGTTTAAGAGGCTTATGTTTTAGTCTTATACATTTCCTTAAATGATTATGATTATTTATGAAAGTGTCCTCTTTATTGTAATCCTTACTATGTATCTGAGCTCGCCCCTTTCTGTGTTTTATTTTTCCCAGGATGAAAATAATTATATTATGATTGGCCTGCAGGGATAGTCTAAGGGATATGAATTTTGTTGATGGATATAATGTTGTTGTTTTTTTCATTTTTTAATGTAATGTAAAACTTATGAATGTATCTAGTACTTACAAGGCTACTAAATTGATCGGTCTATCGGGATTTGATCCCTTGTGATCATGCCAATGTTATGTAATAATGAATCGACTTTTGGTAATTGGGATCGTGAATATACAGTTGGTATTAGATAAAGTTTAGTACATACCATGGAAACTAGATTTAGAAAAACTATGATTAGAGAACATTACCCTAAGATTGACTTTGAATACTAGTATAGAATAACTTCCTATAATTTCGGTAATGTAGAGATTTTATGAGTTTTCCAAGAATTACATCCCTATCTGGATGTGAGCAGGTAGAGGCGACTCTGGAATAGATGTACCTAGGAATGAAAGCTCCGACTAGGAGTTTCAAACTTGACTCAGGGTATCCTGGTACATGACAACCTACCTTGTTGCACTCTTGGTTACGACACTCCTGGGGGATATGCTTAAAATAATTAACAATTACTTTATAAACCATTATGAAGTATTTATTAGTATATACCTCATTAATGAAAACATTTTTATTATTATGGATTATATCCATAAACGGTTCAGTTTATGTTATGTGTTTTACAAGTTTGGAATTATGTATTGCGATTCAATAACTAATCTAGTGTATTACATTTTTTAGAAATGGTCCCTATTGGAAGGAATGGAAACTGTATCAATGCATGTAATCCATGTCGGAATTTCCCTCCTACTCAAGATAATTATAGTAGAGCTGGCGATGCAACTGGTGCTGATCAGCTTTTCACTATACTGGGACAACTCACTCAGGTTATGAATAATAACCTTAGCCGTAAAGAGAACCCTAATCCACAACACATATGATCAATGTTCAACCAATTAATTAGGTAATAACCACCAACATTAAATGGGAGTACAAATCCATTATTATCTGAGCAATGGATATGTTTTTTTAGAAAAAATATTTCATGCTTTGGGGAGTAGCGAAAGGGAAAACATTGTCATGGCATTTTATCTCATCACAGGAGATGCAGATCAATGGTGTTCATTAATACAAAACACAAAGAAAGATGAACAAGTATCAAACATGGAATGGAGAGAATTTAAAGATAATTTATTAGAAAAATACTTTCCTCGTGACCGTCAAGCGGATATGGGCAGACAATTTCTGAGTCTGAGGCAAAAGGAGGATGATAATGTCACAAAGTATGGGGCTATGTTTACAAGGTTATCAAGGCATGCAGCAGATTATATACATAACCCAATGAGTAAGATTGATTGATTCTTTGAAGGGTAAAAATTATTTCCCCATCAAGAATTAGTCTCACAATCCTTGTCATCATATAAAGATATTGTCTCATGCAATATCAAGATAGAAAAGAAATTCTCTAAGTCTCACAACTTCAAAGAAAAGAAAGAGAATAAGAGATCTTCTGAACACTCTGAAAATGGAAATAAGGGGGAGAAGGGGAAATTTTAATATCCATACTACGGTAAATGTGGGATGAAACACCTCGGTATTTCTTCCAGAAGGTAATACGAGTGTGTTACAAGTGTGGTGAAACAGGCCACTAAGCTCATGATTGCAAGGGGAAGAAAGAGGCTATCAATGTTGAATGCTACAATTGTAGAGAAAAGAGACATTATGAAATTTAATGTACTAATATCCAAGGAAAAATACCTTAGAAAATGAAAAGGGAGGAAGGCCAAGCATATGCGATCACTACTGCTGAGGTTGAAGCAGTGAAAGACTTGGTGGTAGTAAATTTAATGGTTTCCTCATGTTTATCCAATACTTTATTTGATTATAGATTATATCATTATTTAATATCTTCCCATTTTTCTATGAAAATTTTATATTTTGAATTTGACTTAATAAGGGGGTTGTCAGTCAAAACACCTAAGGGAAGTATCATCGAATGAAATTTTTGTGAATCAGTTCCCAGTAGGGAATATAAATGTTCATTATCTATTGATATCATCATCATACCCATGATTGAATTTGATATAATCCTCAAAATTGATTGGATTTCGTACCATGATGCAAAAATTTATTGTAAGAAGAATGAGGTTACAATTTTCGATGATGATAAGGAGTACCTTGTCTTTAGAGCAGAAACATCACCACCTGATTCTTATCTAGATCCACCCCCAATAGATCTACTAAATTAAATTATTGGAGAGGAAGAGAATGAAATAACTTTGGGTGAGGAAAAAAATGTTCGAATAGAGGACGTACCTATTGTGCAAGATTATGTTGATTTGTTTCCATATGATTTACCTGGACATCCTCCAAAGTGAGAAATTGAGTTTTCCATTGACTTAGTTCCTATTTTAAGGCCCATATCAAGGACCCCTTATAGAATGGACACTGTGGAATTATTGTAACTAAATAAAAAACTAGAGGAATTGAGTAATAAGGTATTAATTTACCCTAGTGTTTCTCCATGGGGAGCCCCTGTCCATTTTGTCAAGAAGAAAAACAGATCTATGAGGTTGTGCACTGACTAAAGGGAGATCAATGCTATAATAATAAATAACAAGTATCCCCTACCTCGCATTAATGATTTATTCTACCAAATTCATGGAGCTCAATAATTTTAAAGATTTTCTTTCGATCTGTATATCATTAGTTGTGTGTGAAAAAGGAAGAAATTCCAAAAACCACATTTTGAACTAGGTATGGGCATTAGGAGTTTATAGTAATGCATTTTGGACTGACTAATGCACCATCTATTTTCATGGATCTAATGAATTCAGCTTCCAAGGAATATCTTGATGACTTTTTAGGGGTACTTATTGATGATATCCTGGTTTACTCAGAAATCTATGAAGATCATGAAAACCACTTGCACATTATTCTGAAAACCATCAGAAGAAATGAATTATATGGGAGGTTTAGCAAGTGTGAATTATAGCTTGTAGAGATTTCTTTTCTTTTCCATATTATCTCTAAGGATGGAATCTATGTTGATCCTTCAAAGAACAAGGAAATCCAAGAATTTCCAGTACTGATGATTATAACTGAGGTATGCATCTTTACTGGTTTAGTATGTTATTATCATCATTTCATTCATAATTTTTCTGGGTTGGATAACCCATTAACCAAGCTCACACACAAAGGGGTTAAATTTTTTGGACAAAATATTGTGAAGAATGTTTTGAATAACTGAAGGGAAGATTAGTCAATGTTCTATATTGACTCTAACATTAGGGAATGATGGATTTTTTATTTATAGTGATGCTTCAAAGAAAGGACTTGGTTGTTTCCTTTTTCCGAATAATAGAGTTATTTCCTATGCATCATGACTACCAAAAATTCATGAGAAAAACTATCCCACTCATGATTTTGAGTTAGCAGCTGTAATCTTTGCTCTGATGATATGGAGACACTATCTCTATGGTGAAAAAATGTGAGATTTATACATATCACAAGAGTTTGAAGTATATTTTCCCAAAAAAAGAACTCAACATGAGGCAAAGTAGATAGCTCAAACTACTCAAGGATTATGATTTCACTATACACTACCACCCGGAGAAATAAAATAAGTTGGAAGATGATTTGAACAGAATGGATTTTGGAGTTTTGAACAAGATGGGAGTAAAAAGGGATCAATTTTCATGGATCTAGTAAATATAGATATGGGAATAACCATGGAATATGAAACATCATTACTTTTTCAAATGTTTTCCAAACCATATTTACTGGAAAGGATAAATAGTTCTCAGACTAATGATGAGGAGTTTCAAAAGAAGATTAAAGATCTGAAAGATGGGAGATTGAGTGACTTCATATATGAAGATGGAATTTTGAAATTTGGGGAAAGAATTTATATTCCTAACATACGTGCTCTAAAAAGGTAATTGTTTAATGATGCTCATAGCTCCAATTTCTCTATACACCATGGGAGCACACAGATGTATAGTGATTTGAAGGAACATTTTGTGTGGGACAAAATGAAGAGGAAGATTGCTGATTTTACGTCAAGATGTATGGTTTGTCAACAAGTGAAATATGGAAGGAAACATAACAGAGGATTCATGCATCCTTTTCCCATACCTGAGTGTAAATGGGATAATATTACGATGGAATTTTGCATTTGGCTACCAAAGACTCCTAGAAAGAATGATGAAATATGGGACATTATTGATCGTCTTACCAAGTCAGCATATTATCATGCTTTTAGAGATGATTTACCAATTGAATTTCTAGAAGGACTATATATTAATAAAGTTGTAAGACTCCATGGTGTACCCCTATTGATTTTTTTGATCGTGATCCCCATTTTAAGTCAAGAATCTGGAAAAGTCTTCAGAAGGCCTTAGATACTGAACTTCGTTTGAGCACTATCTACCATGCTCAAACTAATGGATAATCAGAACAGACTATTCAAACCATAGAAGACATGTTAAGATCTTGCTCACATGGCATTCTAGGTAAGTGGGATCAATATTTACCTCTGGTATAATTTTCCTATAAAAATAGCTTCCATTCAAGTATTCAGATGGAACCATATGAAGCGTTATATAGAAAGAGATGTCGCACACCAACTTTTTAGGACGATGTTGGTGAAAGAAAACTTGTAGGTCCAGAACTTGTTGAGGAAATAATGGAAAAGGTGAAGATTATCCAAACCCATATCAAAGCATCTCAAAGTAGGAAAAAAAGATTTGCTGATAATTAGAGAAAGTATTTGGAATTTCAAGTAGGAGATCATGTTTTCTTGAAGGTATCTCCATGGAAGGGTGTTATACGATTCGACAAGAAGAGTAAATTGAGTCTCAGGTACATGAGACCTTTTGAATTTATAGAACTAATTGGAGTTGTATCTTATCATTTGACAATGCATCCAAATCTCTCCAAAGTTCATGATGTGTTCTATATATCACAGTTGAGAAAATACATGTCTGACCCAAAACATATACTCACATATGAAGAAATAGAACTAGGACTCGATCTGTCTTATTGCAAAGAGCCTATCAGAGTTATTGATACCAGAGAGAATGTTTTGAGAAACCAGATGATGCGTCTGGTCAAAGTTCTATGGAGAAACCATAAGATGGAAGAGGCAACATGGGAACCTGGGGAACTTATGATGAAGAACTACCTGAATATTTTTATGAAGTAATATTCTACAAATTTCAAGGATGAAATTATTTTAAGGAGATCAGAATGTAACACCCTATGCTTCCACTATACGTTTCCCTTTGAATAATGCAGTAGCTTGCGTTGTACGCAACATGGAGTTTTAACACATCACGTCCAATCAAACTAGCTGTTATAAAATGTAATAACAACTTTTTGAAATTTTATAAATTTTATTTTTCAAGATATACTTCAGTTTTGGATTCAAAATATCAAAATTAGCTTAGGGTGAATTTTTTTTATTTTTCTAAATACTTTCAATTTTTGATGAATAGTGAAAAACACTGCGTTATTGTTTAAAACCAAATTTTTATTTAAATAATGAGTTATTATATTTTAATTTATTTTATGTCGAAATAGATACATAATAAAAATATAAGTTAATTTTAAATCATTTGATTCATTTTATAATAATTTTAGATATATAAAATTTTATTAAACTTTTTACTGTCTTTTACCCACCTTCTAGAAACATTTGAAAATTTGCATAAAACATAATTTTACCGCTTATGTGGGTTGAATTTTAAAAATCCAAGAGACACAATTAATATTAGTAAGTAAAATGTGGTTCAATAAGTTGAAAATAATATATGGTGAATAGTAACTTCTGACTTTTATTTACCACGGCTAAAAGTAAATATGGTAATTAAGGGTAAAAATGATATTATAATTACCCTAACACATGTCCTAAATATATTTCATAATTGTAATTCGACCAAAAAAACATTATGAATACAATATGACCCTTTTTGGTCCACGTGGATTCGATTAGGACATTTATTATTATTTTATTTAAAGAAGAGTTAAAAGTGTTAAATTCAACTTTTAATAACTAAACCATTTTTAATATAGAGTTATACATAAGATAATTTCAATTATAAATATTCATTAGAAATATAATAATATTTACTACATTATGTTATTTTATTTATAATTTTTAGACATAAAATAATATAATTTATATATGACACAATGATGATTCAGTAATTACTGTATTAATGGATGATTAAAATAATTTATATTACAAATATCTAAATAAATTTAATTTGAGACTTTTAATGAATTACCCTAATTTTATAGGTTAATATGACATTTTATAGATTATTAAATAATTTTTTTGAAGTAATCATTCTGTTATTATTTTCACAAAAACCCAATACTAAATAGTGTCAAAATTGAAATAAATGGGTTTTTTAAAACAAATACTATATAATTGGTTGATATAATATTCCTGAAAATCTAAAATTAGTCCAAAACACTTATATGAGGTTATATATATTAATAATTAATCACTTGGGGTTCTCTTGACAGTTTATAGAAAGTTTATTAACCATATAATATGAAAATACAAAGAGACATGGTAATTGTCAAACTATTTAACTAAGAGTTAAATCTAAATGATAAGTTTAGTATGGTGACATAAACCGATATAAAACCTATTTGTTGAATCTTATTTGACCCATATCCACCTTATCCAATAAATAAATCATTTTTGAGCCATTATAAACCTAAAATGATTTTATTATAAAATAATATTTCAATATTTTTAAAAAGTGACCCTCACCTCTCTTATAATAGGGAACTTCCCCTTCACTCAAAATCACACCTCCAAAGCCATTTGTCTTGGCCAAACCCTGCCCAAATATATTCCCAACTTCGATCACTTTAACCTAGAGTCATTACATTGATCATAAAGCCAACCTAGGGAGCCCTTTTGATCAACTCAATAGAAAACACCTGAAGATGTTTTAATAATTTCACCACCCTCTTTCATGTTCTATTCTTCTTCCACTTCCTCTTTATTTGTTGTTTCCATACCTAAATAACAACTCCAGTACACCCAAAATAATGTGATTCTATTATAAATATGTTATAACCATATTCATTATTCTATCCATCTTATAAAATATAATGTCACCATACATGTATACGTACGAATATCCGTCTCCACATCATGGTGTAGTTTGTTATTCAAACACTTCATTATTTGGATGGGTATAACTGATTTAATAAATACATATTACATGTTAATAATTATTTATATATGATATAGCATCCAAATACATAAGATTTCACCATCAATATATTGATATTGTCGCTCGTGTGTACGTAGAGATTACCGTCTCCCCGAACGCGATTAGATTCATTCCCCATCGTAATCATTAGAGAATAATTTTCATTTTATGATTAAAAAAATATTTAAAAACATAATATAATTCTTGATATGAATAAAATACATCCTATCCATGAAAAACATGTCTTACGTAACTAATCATATAAAGTAAAATGAATTAGTTAACATTTGAAACAATAATACTACTAAAATATTATTAACAAAGAAATATTAGAGGATCATATATGATATCATATTTATGTATATAGTTCTTGTATAATTTAATAAAAATGATTTATCTATTATTCATGAGGTTAACATACCCTCTTCCATGGAAAATTACAAGGTAAGGGGTATATTTCACAATCTCTTTTTTTATCCGAGGTTGTTTATACACGAGTATCTATTGGGACCTCTATCATTCACATCCGTGTTTTCATAAAAAAAAATTCAAAAAAAAATTACTATTTTTTTATACTATAAGGCCCCGGCCTTAAACCTTACTTAATATTGAATTAAATGAATAATTCACGTTGAGGATCTTTTCAGGTTTAGAGTTTTATAGAATTAGAACATAACTATTACATCTCAAAAGATTACAAAGTAGACATTTCTACTAAGTTTCCATAGAATAATAAAAAAACTCTTTAAAAGAAACATGTCTAGTTACATGTTTTATAAATCATGACTTTCCCTTGATCCCATCCTTGACCCTATTCCACATTAAGTCCTGTGAAAAACATTTCAAAAAAACATGGGGTGAGCATAAAAAGCTCAGTAAGGGATACACAAAGAATGAAAATTGTTAGTTTATCAAAACAACAAGTAAACCATGTATACTTTATCAAAGTAATACTTTTCACCTTTATGAAGTAATAAAAACTCTTCACTGAATAAAGTATCATTACTTACCTTTTTATAACCAAAGAATTACAATAAAACCCATATAAAGAACGCATAACATATATAAAGGTAACTTGGGACATAAACATACTTAAGTGGAATAACCATACGGTTGACTTCCACACATATAACTTAATGGAATAGCCATACGGCCAATTTCCATACATACTTAATGGAATAGCCATACGGCTGACTTCCATACCCAATGCATTGGAGGTTATAACATAACCACCCGTCCTAGTATTCACGGCACCACCCGTCATATGGTTTATAACGTAACCACCCGTTAAATGTCCAAGTACCAATATAAAATCATAAAACATAAAACCAATATAAAGCAATGATAACATTTCCACATTTCAATCACAATATATCATAAATATATTGACATAATAGAATCCTTTTTCAAAACCATTTTCAATACCAAAATACATAAAAGAGTATATGGTATTTATTTTATTTTAAAAAACATTACGGCTTGTTGAGAAAGCCAAAGACCAAATAATACTCGCGGCGGCGGAAAAGGTCATTGTCGCCGCGTACGTTAAAAGAAACATTCCTTTTTGTCGTTTTGTAAAACGCTTCGTAGAAAAAGATTTCTTTTTGTATAAAAGTAAAAGTCAAAGGGTTTTATACACCGTATAAAAGAAAGTTGTGTATAAAATAAAATATGCCTCAATGAAAGGAGATTGAGATGAAGTCCCTTACCTTGGGTCCGACTTGACTCGATCGTTCTTTAACGACCTGAATAATAAACTTGAGTTAATTTATACTTGATTAAGAACCTTTTTAAAGTTCATTATTCCTTTTATATCACTTATTTCCTTGTTATAAACATTATTTAACCATTTAAGTTAATAATGTTTGTTTTGTGGATATTTGGTTCTTAAGTCGAAAGTGGACTTCTTACAATTACATGTTGTTCGTGTGTTCAAAGGTTATTTATATACAGAATTACATTCCTGATTTGGATATCATATATATCATATATATCCAGCATATAAATGTATTTATAATATTACATAATCATTTAGAGGTAAGAAATTAAATGCACCGTTCATGGAGACGGTAAGCCGTACGTACGCATGAACGCTACTTTCATTTCTTTGTCATATTAATGGAATTAAAACTAAATGAGAGGTATGTATATTTTAATTCCAGAATTATATTCATCATTTAGATATATCATTCATTATATATATCCATTATATACATGTACTTTTAATAGTACATTACATTTGGGGATAAGAAATGAAATGCACCGTTCATGGAGACGGTAAGCCGTACGTACGCATGAACGCTACTTTCATTTCTATATCATACTTTAATGGAAAGAAATAATAATGATATAGAGGTATATTATAATTCCATTATAACATAATATATAATAACTTTAAATCCATCCTTTACACATCCCACATATGGCATTAACGAATCACATCACTTTGAGGGGGCGGTAGTCCGCACTTCCTTAAATGAAGATATCGTGTTTACCCATAATGGAAACCATAAAGGTATGTCAAAAATGAAAAATACAGAAGCTTAAAGAAAACATAAACATATTATATATCATATATAAAAATAGTGACATCATAATAGCCACCTTTGAAGGTGTTAAATGAGTATTGAACAATCATCGTTTCGGGAGGCAGAATTTCACCATCCACGGAAACCGTATGTTCTTTAACCATTTGATGTAGTTTTGTGAGAGTGTAGCTCGAATAAATCTTATAAAAACATCCTAGTATATTGAAGATACTGGTGTTGTTACAAAAGAAGTAAATAAAAAGATTTTAGAGGGTTGGAGAAGCAAAATAAAACAAATGAACAAGAGAGAATGAATTACCTTTAAAAGTGTAACTCCCTTTTGATTTGAGCCTAAAGGCTTCCTTTGAAAGGATTCTTCCCAAAGGGAATCCTCTAGGATGAGGAGAGGGATGTGGAGAGAGTAATTGGGCAGGGGTTTGCCGAGCCAAAGGCTTTAGGATTGTGTGAAATGAGGTAGAGGTGGAGGCCTTTTATAAGAGGAGAGGAGGGGCACTTTTGGAAAGTAAAGAGATATTACTTTATTTGAAAATGTGTTTCGGTTTTAAAAGGTCCCACATTGATATAATTCGTGGATAAGGTGATAAGGGTTCGAAATACACTCATCAAATTGGTTTTGGACATGTGTAGTTTATATATTTTTCATTATCTTTCCATTTTATTTTAATCGTCAAATAATGATGTCATCGCTGCATCATTATTATGTCATAAATAATTTAATTTATTTAATGTCTAAAAATTATAAAACAAATTACTATGATGTAGGAAATCTTTTTAGATTTCCAATTACTATTTATAATCAAAATTTGGACTTGTGTAACCCCACATAAAAATTATTTTAGTAAAACAATTTATGTTAGTGTAATTTTCACTTTAACATTAAATAAAAATATATTAATGTCATTTTCCAACTAAAGTGGCTCCATGGGGTCCCCAAGTTGGCCCATGACTTGTCTTGGTCGGCCATGACTCACCCAATAGGTTTAGGACAAGTGTCATGGTGTTTTCACATTCTTATAATATCATTTTTACCTTAAACTACACTAATTACCTCTAATCGCGATTAAGAACTTAATAAGTTACTATTCACCAAAAAAATTATTATAATCTCATTGAACCACATTTTACTTCTTAATGACAACCATGTATGTCAGATTTTTGAAAATCAAAACACAATGATGGCAAAATTTCATTTAAACGGAAAATCAGTTTTTATAAGTACCACTTAGTGGTTTCACTATTCATCAAAAATTGAAGTTTTTCAGAAAATTACCAAAAATTCACCCTAAGCTATATTTGATATTACGAATTCAAAAATGAAGTCTATTTTACAAAATTCAAAACATATGAGTCAAATTAATTAATTTAATAATTAATTCCCGCTGTCATGACAAATAGCGTATTTTTGTGAAACAATAAGTATCAAAAGATTGACACTAGTTTAAGTCTGATTTCAAAGTGAAATTAATTCCAACGACCACTATTGGATTTAATGGTAAAAATATTTTCTAATTTCACTTAAAAACCAAATCAAAAGATAATCTAATCATATAAATAAATTAGATTAAAAGAGGTTTTGAATTAAAACACAACATTTTACACTATTCATTAAAAAAATGAACTTTATCGGAAAAATACCAAAAAATTACACAAAGTAAAATTTGATGTCCCGATTCTTAATAAGAGTTTTATTTGGTCCAGAAGAATGTGTAAGAGTGATCAAAACTATATTTAATGACGGTTCACCATTAAAAGGTGATAAGTGAACCTTTAGTGAAAATTAGAGTATATATGCCTAAAATTGAACTCTTTCCGTATTTTAAGCCTTTATCTTTTATTGGGTAAATGTATAAACATTTAAAAACATATCTAATCATATTTTAGTTATTTCTATCCATTCCCGCCAGTACAACGGCTACTTGTTAACTAACATTTAAAATAATATTATTTTATTACTAGTGTGCTACGTAAGTTTCAAAGAAACTCATCGTTGCGTATCGGGTACGCTATCGAACATAGGAACACCTTTAAAATAAAATGAATATTTAATTCGTAAATATTAATAATTATGAAAATTATTTATTCTTTATTTACCTGGGATGTTACATCCATCCCCCCTTTTGGTAGTTGCGTCCTCGCAATTTTATTCACTTATCAAAATAAGTGGGGGTATTTATCCCTCGTAGCATTTTCAGATTCCCACGTTGCCTCTTCAATCACATGGTTTTTCCAAAAAACCTTTACCTGATGAATCACCTTATTCCGTAACACTTGCTCCTTGTGGTCAAGAATCTGGACCGGCTGTTCCTCATAAGATAGGTTCTCTTCCAGCTGAACTACCTCTGGACTCAAAACATGAGATGGATCTGGCATATACTTTCTCAACATTGAAACATGAAAAACATTGTGTACCTGAGATAAATTCGGAGGTAAAGACACTCGGTATGCAACTGATCCAACTCTTTCCAGAATTTCGTATGGTCCAATGAACCTTGGACTCAACTTTCCTTTCTTACCAAATCTCATCACACTTTTCCAAGGAGAAACCTTGAGAAAAACATGATCACCTACCTCGAAAGATAGATCCTTCCTCCGGTTATCCGCATAACTCTTCTGCCTGCTCTGAGCTGTTCTCATGTGTTTCTGAATCAGCTGAACTTTTTCTGCCAACACTTCTACCAATTCTCGTCCCATCAACTTCCTTTCACCAACTTCATCCCAGAAAGCTGGAGTTCAACACCGCTTCCCATATAATTCATGAAATGGTGCCATCTGTATTCTAGAATGAAAGTTGTTATTATAAGAAAACTCAACCAAAGAAAGATGTTGGTCCCAACTTCCCTGATAATCCATAGAACAAGCTCGTAGCATATCCTCCAATGTCTGGATTGTTCGTTCTGACTGCCCATCTGATTGAGTATGAAAAGCTGTACTAAAATTTAATTCAGTACCCAACGACTTCTGAAGGCCTTTCCAAAAGTTATATGTGAACCTGGGATCACGGTCCGGTACAATGGAGAGAGGAACTCCATGTAACCTGGCTATCTCTTTAAGATACAAACGGGAAAGTTGATCAAGAGATAAAGTATCTCGCATAGCAAGGAAATGAGCAGATTTGGTCAAGTGATCAACAATAACCCAGATTGCATTATTACATCAAGAAGTCTTCGGTAATCCAACAACAAAGTCCATGGATATATTCTCCCATTTCCACTCTGGAACTGGTAAAGGCTGAAGCATCCCTTTCTGTAACTGCCGCTCTGCTTTAACCTGTTGACATGTCAAACACTTCACAGTAAAATCAGCAATATCTCTTTTCATTCCATCCCACCAGTAATACTCCCGCAGATCTCTGTACATCTTATTACTGCCAGGATGAACTGAAAATGGAGAACTATGAGCTTCACATAAAAACTCTCTCTTCAATTGTGAATCACAAGGCACACATAACCTCTTCCCAAACCACAAAACACAAACACAATCTTATCCAAGAACTCATGGAAAATTTTATTCATAAGGTCCATGAATACAGCAGGTGCATTGGTTAACCCAAAAGGAATAACTACAAATTCATAATGGCCATATCTAGTATGGAACGCAGTCTTCGGAAAGTCTGCTTCTTTTACTTTCAACTGATGGTACCCCGATCTCAAGTCAATCTTCGAAAAATACCGAGCTCCCTAGAGCTGACACCACTTCATTCGATGGCCCAACATCTGCTGAAGTTGTTGCAAAGGATTTTACCACCCCTTTCTGCTTGTAGTCTGGCTTCATTCCCCCAGTTGAGTTCTTCGTTGGACGCTCTTTTGCATAATGACCCATTTCATTACACTTAAAACATCTTACCGTTGGCTTTTCATTTCCTGCTTGATCATCTTCCTTACAGTTACGAGCAATATGACCAGACATACCACACCGAAAGCTCTTACCAGACTTGGATAAACATTCTCCAGGATGCATTTTACCACACTTCTCACAGGATGGATATTTGGTTTTCTTACCTCCTTGATTCTTTGATGAATTCTTCCCCTTTGCCTGCCAACTAGACCTCTTATTCTGTTGTTTGTCATAGAACACCTGATCATCGGCAAACTCCATTTCCACCTTCTCCGCACATCGAACAAGTTTTTCATAACTTTTGAACTCACGAGAAGCTAAAGCCCTTCGATACTTTGGCTTTAACCCTGAGTAAAAACGGTTTATTTTACTATCAATATCTCGTATGAAGTTTGGAGCATACCTTTCCAATCGAGTGAACTTTTCTTCATAAGCAGCCACCGAATCATCCTCCTACCTCAATTCCAAGAATTGATTTTCCATCCTAAGTCGAACAGCCTTAGGAAAATACTTCTCAAGAAACATACATTTGAATTCATCCCAGTCAAGAGCATCAATCTCATCGGCGTCCCTGATATTTTTAACCATAGACCACCACTGATCTGCTTCACCTTCAAAATGGTAAACAGCAAGACTAACCTTTTGATGTTCTGAACACCCCATGACATCAAAAATCTTCTCCAGTTCTTTAATCCACCCTTCAGCTTGCACAGGGTCAGATGATCCTCTGAATGATGGGGGATGTTGCCTCATGAAATATTCCACCACTGACATGTTCCTCTGTGGTTGATATGGCTGATCTCGTGCATGGATACCACCACCATTTATAGCCTGAGTCAACTGTGCCATCACTGCAACAAACTGTTCAGTTCCAATTCTGACCATCTCAGGTTGCTGATTTGGAAGGTTATCTTCCTCCTGATGTCGTCCCAACATAGCTGCTTTGTTTCCTCTGCGGAAAACCATTCTGAACACAGAAATATCTTAGGCGAAGCAACATGGTAATCCGTAAATGCTATATCATTTCAATCATATTATAATTTAACACTTTTCTAACTCCTAAAGTTGTCTAAACCGACCTCTGATACCAACTATAAGGCCCCGACCTTAAACCTTACTTAATATTGAATTAAATGAATAATTCACGTTGAGGATCTTTTCAGGTTTAGAGTTTTAGAGAATTAGAACATAACTATTACATCTCAAAAGATTACAAAGTATACATTTCTACTAAGTTTCCATAGAATAATAAAAAAAACTCTTTAAAAGAAACATGTCTAGTTCCATGTTTTATAAAGCATGACTTTCCCTTGATCCCATCCTTGACCCTATTCCCCATTAAGTCCTGTGAAAAACATTTCAAAAAAACTTGGGGTGAGCATAAAAAGCTCAGTAAGGGATACACAAAGAATGAAAATTGTTAGTTTATCAAAACAACAAGTAAACCATGTATACTTTATCAAAGTAATACTTTTCACCTTTATGAAGTAATAAAAACTCTTCACTGAATAAAGTATCATTACTTACCTTTTTGTAACCGAAGAATTACAATAAAACCCATATAAAGAACGCATAACATATATAAAGGTAACTTGGGACATAAACATACTTAAGTGGAATAACCATACGGTTGACTTCCACACATATAACTTAATGGAATAGCCATACGGCTAATTTCCATACATACTTAATGGAATAGCCATACGGCCAACTTCCATACCCAATGCATTGGAGGTTATAACGTAACCACCCGTCCTGGTATTCACGGCACCACCCGTCATATGGTTTATAACGTAACCACCCGTTAAATGTCCAAGTACCAATATAAAATCATAAAACATAAAACCAATATAAAGGAATGATAACATTTCCACATTTCAATCACAATATATCATAAATATATTGACATAATAGAATCCTTTTTCAAAACCATTTTCAATACCAAAATACATAAAAGAGTATATGGTATTTATTTTATTTTAAAAAACATTACGGCTTGTTGAGAAAGCCAAAGACCAAATAATACCCACGGCGGCGGAAAAGGTCATTGTCGCCGCGTACATTAAAAGAAACATTCCTTTTTGTCGTTTTGTAAAACGCTTCGTAGAAAAAGATTCCTTTTGTATAAAAGTAAAAGTCAAAGGGTTTTATACACCGTATAAAAGAAAGTTGTGTATAAAATAAAATATTCCTCAATGAAAGGAGATTGAGATGAAGTCCCTTACCTTGGGTCCGACTTGACTCGATCGTTCTTTAACGTCCTGAATAATAAACTTGAGTTAATTTATACTTGATTAAGAACCTTTTTAAAGTTCATTATTCCTTTTATATCACTTATTGCCATGTTATAAACATTATTTAACCATTTAAGTTAATAATGTTTGTTTTGTGTATATTTGGTTCTTAAGTCGAAAGTGGACTTCTTACAATTACATGTTGTTCGTGTGTTCAAAGGTTATTTATATCCAGAATGACATTCCTGATTTGGATATCATATATATCATATATATCCATCATATAAATTTATTTATAATATTACATAATCATTTATAGGTAAGAAATTAAATGCACCGTTCATGGAGACGGTAAGTCGTACGTACGCATGAACGCTACTTTCATTTCTTTGTCATATTAATGGAATTAAAACTAAATGAGAGGTATGTATATTTTAATTCCAGAATTATATTCATTATTTAGATATATCATTCATTATATATATCTATTATATACATGTACTTTTAATAGTACATTACATTTGGGGATAAGAAATGAAATGCACCGTTCATGGAGACGGTAAGCCGTACGTACGCATGAACGCTACTTTCATTTCTATCTCATACTTTAATAGAAAGAAATAATAATGATATAGAGTTATATTATAATTCCAGTATAACATCATATATAATAACTTTAAATCCATCCTTTACACATCCCACATATGGCATTAACGAATCACATCACTTTGAGGGGGCGGTAGTCCGCACTTCCTTAAATGAAGATATCGTGTTTACCCATAATGGAAACCATAAAGGTATGTCAAAAATGAAAAATACAGAAGCTTAAAGAAAAAATAAACATATTATATATCATATATAAAAATAGTGGCATCATAATGGCCACCTTTTAAGGTGTTAATTGAGTATTGAACAATCATCGTTTCGGGAGGCAGAATTTCGCCATCCACGGAAACCGTATGTTCTTTAACCATTTGATGTAGTTGTGTGAGAGTGTAGCTCGAATAAATATTATAACAACATCCTAGTATATTGAAGATACTGGTGTTGTTACAAAAGAAGTAAATAAAAAGATTTTAGAGGGTTGGAGAAGCAAAATAAAACAAATGAACAAGAGAGAATGAATTACCTTTAAAAGTGTAACTCCCTTTTGATTTGAGCCTAAAGGCTTCCTTTGAAAGGATTCTTCCCAAAGGGAATCCTCTAGGATGAGGAGAGGGATGTGGAGAGAGTAATTGGGCAGGGGTTGGCCGAGCCAAAGGCTTTAGGATTGTGTGAAATGAGGTAGAGGTGGGGGCCTTTTATAAGAGGAGAGGAGGGGCACTTTTGGAAAGTAAAGAGATATTACTTTATTTGAAAATGTGTTTCGGTTTTAAAAGGTCCCACATTGATATAATTCGTGGATAAGGTGATAAGGGTTCGAAATACACTCATCCAATTGGTTTTGGACATGTGTAGTTTATAGATTTTTCATTATCCTTTCATTTTATTTTAATCATCAAATAATGATGTCATCGCTGCATCATTATTATGTCATAAATAATTTAATTTATTTAATGTCTAAAAATTATAAAAAAAAATTACTATGATTTAAGAAATCTTTTTAGATTTCCAATTACTATTTATAATCAAAATTTGGACTTGTGTAACCCCACTTAAAAATTATTTTAGTAAAACAATTTATGTTAGTGTAATTTTCACTTTAACATTAAATAAAAATATATTAATGTCATTTTCCAACTAAAGTGGCTCCATGGGGTCCCCAAGTTGACCCATGACTTGTCTTGGTCGGCCATGACTCACCCAATAGGTGTAGGACAAGTGTCATGGTGTTTTCACATTCTTATAATATCATTTTTACCTTAAACTACACTAATTACCTCTAATCGCGATTAAGAACTTAATAAGTTACTATTCACCAAAAAAATTATTATAATCTCATTGAACCACATTTTACTTATTAATGACAACCATGTATGTCATATTTTTGAAAATCAAAACACAATGATGGCAAAATTTCATTTAAACAGAAAATCAGTTTTTATAAGTACCACTTAGTGGTTTCACTATTCATCAAAAATTGAAGTTTTTCAGAAAATTGCCAAAAATTCACCCTAAGATATATTTGATATTACGAATTCAAAAATGAATTCTATTTTACAAAATTCAAAAAATATGAGTCAAATTAATTAATTTAATAATTAATTCCCGCTGTCATGACAAATAGCGTATTTTTGTGAAACAATAAGTATCAAAAGATTGACACTAGTTTAAGTCTGATTTCAAAGTGAAATTAATTCCAACGACCACTATTGGATTTAATGGTAAAAATATTTTCTAATTTCACTTAAAAACCAAATCAAAAGATAATCTAATCATATAAATAAATTAGATTAAAAGAGGTTTTGAATTAAAACACAACATTTTACACTATTCATTAAAAAAATGAACTTTGTCGGAAAAATACCAAAAAATTACACAAAGTAAAATTTGATGTCCTGATTCTTAATATGAGTTTTATTTGGTCCAAAAGAATGTATAAGAGTGATCAAAACTATATTTAATGACGGATCACCATTAAAAGGTGATAAGTGAACCTTTAGTGAAAATTAGAGTATATATGCCTAAAATTGAACTCTTTCCGTATTTTAAGCCTTTATCTTTTATTGGGTAAATGTATAAACATTTAAAAACATATCTAATCATATTTTAGTTATTTCTATCCATTCCCGCCAGTACAACGGCTACTTGTTAACTAACATTTAAAATAATATTATTTTATTACTAGTGTGCTACGTAAGTTTCAAAGAAACTCATCGTTGCGTATCGGGTACGCTATCGAACATAGCAACACCTTTAAAATAAAATTAATATTTAATTCGTAAATATTAATAATTATGAAAATTCTTTATTCTTTATTTACCTGGGATGTTACATATACTATGGGTTAAATTCCTTTTCACCCTTATTTGAACATATATGTTTTTAAAATAATCTTTCTGTCATATTCCAAATAAGTTACTTTATGACCTTTTCTACAAAATTAAGGTAAGAATGTATTTCTAAATTATACGGTGGGTGCAGCTATTTTCCACCATTATAATATCATCGAAGATTCCCTTACAAGATTATAAGAATATTTTCAAAATAAATGTTTTATTATATAATTATGTGACTTTTAAAAGATTTCAAAAAAATAAAGAGATATTTCTCTCAAATAGTTTTGATTTCATCTATTTCAACATCCATTGATAGATTTTACACTTGTTTGAAATTGGTTTATTATGATACAAATAATACATATTAAAATGAAATTTTTGTAATATGTTTGATTGTGGATGTGTTATTTTTATAGAATTCATGGTTTATAGATAATGTATTATCATTTCATATGCTAGTTTTAATGTAAATTTTTATGTTATGTTTCAACCTTTTCATATGAGGAATGCATTGGACTTAGTAAGTGACAGGTGGATCCCACTATAGCTCCTTGAAGCATCAGTAGGTCTCATGAGACAGACTAGTGTCTAGGCACAAGGCCTTTACAGAATCTTATTTTTAGTATTGGCACAAGGCCATGACTATGTGGTTATGATGTCTGGCATTATGCATCCCATCATTAAGAAATTGGCTATTGATATTTCATGTGATTATTCGACTAGTATAATATCTATGTGAATAAGTAAATGGAATTACATGATTTATATTTTCTATATTATGATGATGTTTAATTTTAAATGACTTATGTTTTAGTCTTATACATTGCCTTAAATGTTTATTCTTATTTATGAATGTTTCCCCTATATTGTAATCCTTACTGAGCATCTGAGCTCACCTCTTTCTGTGTTTTATTTTTCCTAGGATGTGAAGAAGTATATAATGACTGACCTGTAGGTATAGTTTAAGGGATTTGAATGTGGTTTATTGAGACAAAGTTGTTGTTTTTTTCATGTTATAATGTAATGTAAAACTTATGAGTGTGTATAGTACTTCCAAGGCTACTAAACGGATCGTCCTTTAGAGATTTGATCCCTTGTGATCATGCTAATGTTATGTAATAAAGCACCGACTCTGGGTAATGGGGGTCGGGGCATTACAATTCATGCCCAAAGATGAAATAAAGTATATTTCCCATAATAAAATATTCCCAATTATTTTAAGCATAAAAGACAATAAATTGGTACTATAAGATTGAAAGTTAATTGATAACTAGATTATAATAAAATAAAACGGTTTTATTAGGTAATGATCATATAATTTCCATTAATGTAAATTAAATGTATACAATCCTAACTAAAATGATATTGAATGATAAATTCTATAAAAAATTAGTATATTTCTTTTTAAAACCTTATGAATTAGGGAAAAATATATGGATATGTAAATACCTAAAATATTTAACTTATGCATCATAAATTTCAATCATTTTCAGTATATACAACACATAAAATAAACAAGTCTGGAACATGGCATCTGTATCTTAGAAATAAAAGTGAGCCGAAAATCACTTATATTGAGTTTCACGTAATTTATTGAAATATTTTAATTAATAATTTTACTATAATAAAAATATTTTTTAATCCACACTTATCCATTTATAAATATTTACAAAATGGATTGAAATAGATTTTCTTATCATTTTTCCAAAATGGTAATTTTTATTTTTTAACAATAATGGGAAAGGAATCATTCTTTGTACATGTATAGAATGAATATTAATTTACCGTATCAGGAATAATTAATGATTTAAATATTCCATTACAATATTACAAGGTTATTTTTAGTGAAAATATTTTATCTAATATACAAAAAATATGATATTTTAAATCTGTTATTCAAATTTTTTGAGGAAATTTTCCTCATGAAATGTCTAATATGATATTAGAAAATTATTTCTCATCTAAGATGACATCCTTTGATGTTATATATTCTAGGGGTATAATCAAATAATAAAATAATTATTCTTTCACTGGATAAATTTTGATTATGTTGATAAATTTTTATGAAACCCATTTCATTCCTATAGGTTATGATATAATAAAGGGTTTATGATATTTTAACACAAAATGGATGGAATATGAGATATGTGTGGACTATATCTCCCTATAATTAATTGATACTCGATTAGTGTTCTATGATCTCAAAAGTAACATGGGGTGTTAGCTGATGTCTGAATGAGGGTACGTAGGAGGTTATCCCAATACCAAATGTGGTTATAAAAGAAATTTCCCAATCCCATTAGAGGGTACATATTAGTTTATCCCATGATCAAGGTAAGTACATTAGTGGTTATCCAATGACTAACATGTTATGAATTTATTGGGGGATTCCTTGACAAAATATTTTCTATGATTATGTGTGTACCACAAATATAAGTCTTATGAATTTTTTTTGTTTTTATGGATCATGTTATTTTATTACTTCATGATTCATGTCCTATGAACTACCAATATTAATGGAATTTCTCAAATATTATGATCTTTGATATACAATTTATTATTTTCAAATGTTATGACCGTATTTTAATACCCTTATGTGCATATCATTCTTATGAGATCATTTATATCTCCCATTTTTTACAATTACTAATAATTTTATCAAACCCATTATTTTGATTCATTTACCTTGGTTATGAAAAAAGGTTATATGTATTATGTACATAAGATAGGTTCTTTTATGAAGTGTATAATGGTATATTATTTATCTCACTTATGAACTATTTATTTATATCTCACTACTTCCGAGGACACTAAACCTTTATAGTCCACTTTTGTGTATTTGTGAAATATTTTGAATATTTTTCTAAAATATTTCATTTTTATATATAAAAATATTGTATCTCAATAGTAAGTAATAGAAGATAGGATTAGTTAAACATTTGAAATAATATGATAAAACATGAGTTATATCCCTTGGGAAAATTATAAGAATAATTAAATGTATATCAAAATGTATTTTAATTTTAGAGGAGGATAGAGTGAGTCGTTTCTTTGAAATTACATCCCTATTTTTATATTAAAAGTGGAATTCAGTCTAGAATAATTTTACCTTAGGGTAATAAGTCCAAAAATGTTGCATTTATCATTTAATTTATCATTAAAGTTTTCATGAAAATGTCCATTGATTAAATCATGGTTTGACAGTCCCGGTGTTTATGTGTTTAAAATTATAACTCTTTATAAACCATTACAAAGGATTTTAATAGATCATCACAATGAATGACCTTGGTTAAACCTAAAGTGTCATATATTGAAAATAATGTAACATTATTAAGACATTATATAAATGATTTCATATTATTATATGATTTCCCTCTATGATTAGGGTTTCATACTCTATTATTTTTGGTGTTCATCAATGGGTGGAACATGAATGAACAATGTTAATGTAAAATAAGATAGATAATTAAATAATTATCCTCATGAGATTATAAAATTTTTGATATCATGAATGTAAAATATCATGGAAATAATCAAAAATATTTATTAGGTTATGAATTATGTTCAACATCCAAATGAAAGAATGAGGGAACAAAATTTTCTTCAGTATATCATGAGGAAACATCCACCTTTATTTAGTGGTTTATATGATCCCATGTCTACTAAGAAATATAAGAATTATATTGAATGGATATTTTCAATTCCCAACAGTTTTATGAATGAGAAATTGATTTTAAAAAGACAATATTTTAAATGATTATAGGATCAATGACAGACTGTCATAAAAAACAAGATAAAATATAAATAAATTTCATCCCTAATGTGGGATGAGTTTAATTTTTTTTTTAATTAGTAAAATTTTTCATATTATCCATATAAATATGTAAAAGGAATTATTTTAGATAACATATAAGAATGATTAATCAATTTGTACCTATGAGTCACATTTTGTTGGACTCATGGGGTACAGTTATAATATAATTATCCAACATAAAAGTAAGGTTGATTGATTGTTCAGTGGATTAAAACAAAAAATCATGAGGTAGTTTTCCATAATGGACTTTTTTAGATATTAAGAAATCAATTTATCTTTTATCAAAGTGGAAATAAAGATTTTATTATTCCATCAATCTGATGGTGTTCTTAAGAAAAAAATAGAATTCAAATGGAACTCTGATTTATGAAGATTCACATTCATTCATACTTGATATGTGGAACAAATCGTCAAAGAAATGTTATTAAGGAGAATAAAAAGTATTGTTATTATGGAAACAATTTTCATTGAGTAGTTGAATGATGAGGTGATAAGAAAAAGTATGATAATGTTTCTAATTGAGAGAAACTTACATAGAATTCAATGCCCACCCTCCATTCTTCAAATTTCAAGTATTATGGTAATTTTTCAAACCAATTCTCAAATATAACGTTTAATGATTATTCTCAATTTCAGAAACCTCTCAAGTGATGACATAATGGGAAATATCAGGTGATATTTATTTTTTATGAGGGGTATAATAACAACATGGTGATTTGTAAACTTATCATCCACTTTAGAAATGTTAATGTCATAACTAAGACAGGATCTACCCACTCTTTTATTTCATAAGGATTTTCTAAGGGTATCAAAATAATTACTCAAAAATTATATTATGAGTTCGAAGTGAAAACCATGTATTGTATAATGATCTAATATATTTTCAACGTTCCTCTATAGTTTTGTTTAATGGGAATGTGCTTCATGAAAATATTTTTATTATTATTATCGTTGAATTTTATGATATCTTAGACATGGATTGGAATTATAAACAAAATACATCATCAACATTGAAAGAAGCAAAGTCAAATTTTATATTAAAAAAACATGATCATATATCATTTAAATGATAAATATGAATTTATGATGAAAATTACATCTAATGAATGATTCATGATTCCCAATCAAAAAAGGGAAATTTTCTGATTTGGTTTTTGAGAAACTCAACATCGATTATGTGCCTTTTGTGAGCATGCTTTTTTATGTTATTACATAATAGTTTCTTAGTCTTCTATAGAAATAGGAAGTAAAGTTCTAAAAAGAACTCAAACCTTGTGTTGTACTTATTTTATTTCTAATAAAATTCACTTAATTGAGTCACAGGAATTCAACAATCCACTATAAAAGAATCATGAAAATGAGATTATTCAGCCATATAGGTCACTATACGGTGAATCTTTTCATTTTATCAGGAAGAAAATGCATAAAATGTGATATTTTATTAATTATATGGAACAAAACAAGATCATATTCAGGAAAAATTATTCCCTACCCCTTATTGATGATGATTTTAATAAATTATGTGAATCACAATAATTTTCCATGATTGAAATTTGTTATGGATATCATAAATTATGGGTTTAAGAGGAAGATAAACCCAATATACTATTTTGTAAAAGGTATGGAAACTATTAATATATAGTGAATGCATTTGGTTTTACTAGTTCCCCTATAATATTCATGTATTTAATTAATAGAGTCTTTTGAGATTACCTTTAATAGTTATTGGTAATCATTATAGATGTTATTATTTTCTATTAAAAGAGGATGTAATCATATAAATATCATTTTAGGATAATTCTATTGGTTCTAGGAATGGATAATTTGAATGAAATTTTTAATAAATTCTAAATTTGGAAATAAAAAAGTTTTATTTTTGGGACGTATAATCTCAAGTGACTGTCTATTTGTATATCCATCAATGATAAAAGCTATTCATCACTAACCAACACTAACCACAGTGATTGAAATCCATAGTTTTCTTGGTTGTGGATGATATTAATGATGATTTAGGGAACTTTTCTCATTACTATCCAATCCACTCACCATGTTTATATATGCAGTATCTATGTTAATTTATACAAATGAATGTGAAAAATTTCAAAGAATCGAATAGAAGGTAAGTTAGTCCATATTTTATTACATTGCCCTATAGTGGAGAAGAGATTGTAATCTATAGTTATTCATAAAAAAAGGACGAGGATTCATTATCATGTAGAATGATATGCGGATACATATGAATCACAGAAACAAATAGTATATGAGAAAAATTACTAAACTCGTGATTTGCAGTTAGATGTGGTAATTTTTTTTAATGATATGAAGGTGTTATATTTATATATAAGGATTGATATCTATATTTTGCATTAAATTGTATTGTATATATCAATATAGATAGAGCTGAACATGTTTTATAAAATATATATGAAGTTGATTAATGATTATGTGTTCTCAATACATTTCCACCCTTTGAAAAAAAACAATGTGGCTGGTGCTTTGAGTATAAAATATCATACCAACTAATCTATTATGAAGTATAGAAAAGTGCCAATATTTATGGATTTAAAGAAGAAGATTATGGAAATCATTAATGTTGCAGATGAATATTATCATTCTCAAATAATTGGTCAAACATATATCCATGTGAAGATTATAGATTCCCATAAGGAAGATGTAGAACTACAAAAGAAGTTCTGAAATGGTCATGAGTTTAACCATGATTATGATGGAATGATGTCTTTTAGGTTACATGATTGTGTACCAATGATACCGAATTTGAAGTAATGTCTATCAAATGATACTCATATTTCATCATTCTTTATTAATACATGATGTAAAAAAATATTTATAGAGATATGAAAGATTATATTTGGTTAGATGGAATGAATATAGATATGGTATAGTTTGTATCTTAGTACATCAAATGTCAATAATTTAATCCTGAGAGGAAAAATTCTAAGGTGATGTTACAATAATTACCCATGCCAATGCGGAAATTCTAAAACATCACAAATATTTTTATCATAAAATTACATAGAAAACAATATAGGGTATAATTCTATAGGGGTTGTAGTTGATAACCTTACAAAGTTAATACAATTCATTTCTATAAGAGAATATTTTTTTCAAGTTCAACATTATAGGATGTTTATTATAGAAGATGTAAGGTTTTATGTAACACCCTAAGCTTCCACAGTATGTTTCCCTTGAAAAAATGCAATAGCTTGCATTGTATGCTACTTTGACATTCTAACACATCGTGACCAATCAAACTAGCCGTTATTAATAGTAATACACACTTTTTGAAATTTCATAAATTTTATTTTTTTAAATGGACTTAATTTTTGAATTAAAAATATCGAAATTATCTTAGGGTGAATTTTTGAAATTTTTCGGAAAACTTTCAATTTTTGATGAATAGTGAAAACACTACATTATTCGATAAACCCAATTTTTTTTTTAATTTTTTTTATTTAAATTTATTTTAGGTCAAAATAGATTCATAATACCTATATAAGTACAATGTAATTCATTAGAGTCATTTTAAAATTATTTTAGATATATCAAAATTTTATTGAAATTTTTACCGTCTTTTACCCACCTCCTAGGATCATTTGTAAATTTTCATAAAACATAATTTTACTACTTATATGAGTTGAATTTAAAAATTCCAAGTGACATGGTTGATATTAGTAAGTAAAGTTTTGTTTAATAAGATGAAAATATTTTTTAGTGAATGATAACTTTTGACTTTTATTTACCATAGTTAAAAGGAAATAGAGTAATTAAGGGTAACAATGATATTATAATTACCCTAAAACATGTCCTAATTCTATTGGATAAGTATAATTCGATCAAAAAACCGTAGTAATAAAATATGATCCTTTTTGGTCCAATTGGATTATATTAGAATAGTTTTTATTATTTTATTTAAAGAAGTGTTAAAAGAGTTAAATTCAATGTTTAGTAATTAAACCATTTTTAATATAGGGTTACACACTATTTAAATTCGACTATAAATATTTCCTATATAATGGTATTTTATTCATAATTTTTAGACATTAAATAATTTAATTTATTTATGACAAAATGATGATGCAGTAATTACCTTATTAATGAATGATTAAAATAATAGATATTATAAATATCCAAATAAATGTAATTAGATACTTTTGATGAATTAAAATAATTTTATAGGTTAATATTAAATGTTAGAGTTGATTATATAATTTTTTTCGAAGTAATCATTCTGTTATCATTTTCACAAAAGCCAAATACTATATAGTGTCAAAATTGACATAATTGAGTTTTTAAAACAAATACTCTATTATTAATTGATAAAATATTTCTAAAAATATAAAGTTTGGAAAAAGGAAATAGATAAGGTCATATATGTTAATAATTAACCACTTGGGGTTCCATTGGAAGTTTATAGCAAGTTTATTAACCATATAATATAAAAATACAAAGAGATATGGTAAATGTCAAAATATTTAACTAAAAGGTAAATCTAAAAGATAAGGTTAATATAGTGAATTAACCTATCTAAAACATATTGTTTGGGAGTTTTTAGACCCATACCCACCTTATACTCTAAATAAATCATTTTGGAGCCATTTGAAACTGAAAATGATATTATCATTAAATAATATTTCAAGCTTTTCCTAAAGTGAGTCTCACCTCTCTTATAATAGGGCACTTCCCCTTCTCTCAAAATAACACATCCAAAGCCATTTGGATATTCCACCCTCTACCAAAATACCCTAAAAACTTTCCTCCCTTCATCCTAGATGCCTTCATTTGGTCAGAAATCCTACTGAATGAGCCCTTTTGATCGAATCAAAAGGAAGAACCCAAAGAAGATGTAAATATTTCATCACCTATTTCAAGTTCATTTCTTATTCCACTTCCTCTATATTTGTTGTTTCCATTCTAAAATAATAACTCCAGTATATTCACTATACTGTGATGTAATTATAAAAATGGTACAACCGTATTCATTATTCTATCCATCATATGAATGACAAATTCACGATACGTGCGTACGTACGGCTTACCGTCTCCACGTCGGGTTGTAGTTTGTTATTCAAACACTTCATTATTTGGATGGGTATAATAATGAGTATCACTGATTTAAATAATAAATATAACATGTTAATGATTCTGTATATATTATATACCATCCAATTACATATTATTTCACCATCAATATAATGATATTGTCGTTAATTCGTACATACGGATTACCGTCTCCACAAATGCGATGAGATTCATTCCCCATCGTTATAATTCAAGAATAATTTTCATTTTATGATTCAAAATAATGTTTATGAACAAAATATCATTTTTTATATGAATCAAATACATCCTATTCATAAAAAACATGGCTTAAAAAACCAAGCATATAAAAGAAAACGAATCAGTTAACACCCAAAATGATGATACAACTAAAATATTATTAACAAAGAAATATTAGAAGATCATATATGATATCATATTTACATATAAGGTTCTTGTATAATTTAATAAAAATTATATAAATAGTATACATGAGGTTAACTTACCATCTACCAAGGAAAAGTACAAGCTAATGGTTAATTTCACAATCTCTTTATTATCTGAGGTTGTTTTTACGAAAGTATCTACTGGGACCTCTTAATCATCTACATACGTGTTTTCTTAAAAATGTAATTCAAAAAATTTTAACTAATTACTATACTATGTTTTAAATTAATTTATACCCTTATTTTACAATATATGTATTGAAAGGAATCTTTCCATCATTTCCCAAACAATGTACTTTATGACCTTTTCGACAAAATTAAGGTAAGAATGTCTTTTCTTAACTTATATGTTGGGTGTGGCTATTGTTTGCCGTTACATCATCGTCGAAGCTTCCCATACAAGATTATAAGTATATTTTCAAAATAAATGTTTTATTTTATAATTATATTACTTTTAAATTATTTCAAAATAGAAAGATATATTTCTCTAAAAAAATTGATTTCGTCTTTGTCAACATCCTTTGATGGATTTTAAGCTTGTTTGAAGTTGATTTATTATGATACAAAACTTCCATATTGTATTGAAGGTTTTATGTTATGTTTTATTGTGGATGTGTTATTTTTATAACATTCATGGTTTAGGGATAATGTTTTGACATTTCATATGCTAGTTTTAATACGAATGATTATGTTATGTTTAAACCTTTTCATATGAAAAATGTGTCGGACTTAGTAAGTGACGGGTGGAGACCACCATAGCTCCTCAATGCATAGGTGGGTCTCATGAGAAAAAAATAGTATCTTGGAATAAAGCCTTGAAAAAATATTATTTTTCATCTTGGCACAAGGCCTTGACTATGTGGTTATGAAGTCTTGCATTAGGCATTCCATCATTATGAAAATGGATATTGAAATTGAATGTGATTATTCGACTAGTAGAATTTCCATGTGAATAAGTAAATTGAATTATTTGATTTTATCTTTACCATATTATTCTTAAGTTTATGTATAAAAGGCTTTTGTTTTATTCTTATACATTTCCTTAAATGTTTATTCTTATTTATGAAAGTTTTTTCAATATTGTTATCCTTACTAAGCATCTGATCTCACCCCTTTCTACATTTTAATTTTACTAGGAGGTGAAGAAGTATTTAATGGTTGACCTATAAGGATAGGCTAATGGTATAAGTTTTTTCTAAGGGGAAAAAATATTGTAGATGTTTTTATTTAATGATGTAATGTAAAACTTGGGAATGTATCTAGTACTTCAAAGGATACCAAACTAATCAGTATTTTGGGACATGATTCCTTATATCATGCAAATGTTATGTAATAATGCATCAAATCTGGATAACTGGTGTTGGAGCGTTATAGTTGGTATCAGAGGATTTTTAGTACAAACCTTGGAAACTAGACTTAGAAAAACATTGATTAGAGAACAGTACTCTAAGATAGTCTTTGATGATTAGTATAGAAGAACTTCCTAGAATTTTGGTACACTATAGATTTTTTGAGTTTTCCAAGAAATACATCCCTGTCTGGATACCAATAGGTAGAGGCGGCTCTGGCACAGAAATACCTAGGGGTAAAACCCAAAAACACCGCTATGAGCTAGACTCAAACTGGAACTGGTTCACGGCAATGGACCTTGCTCCACTCTTGGTTACGACACTCCCATGGGATATGATTATTATAATTCACATTTTCTTTACAAACTATTATGAGGGATTTATAAGTATATAATACCTCAAAGAAAACATTTTTATGATTATGGATTATATCCATAAACCGTTCTATTTATGTTAATTGTTTTACAAGTTCAGAATTATGTATTGCGGTTCATTAACTAATCTATTATATGCCATTGTTTGGAAATGGAGCCCAGTGGAAGGAATGTAAACCATATCGATGCACGTAATCCATGTAGGGATTTCTCTCCAACTCAAGATAATTATAGTGGAGCTAGTGATGCAATTGGTGCGGATCATCTAATCACCATACTGAGACAACTCACTCAGGTTATGAATAATGACCTTACCCGTATGGATCACCCTGATCCACAATGCGGAGGATCAATGATAGACCACTTCATGAGGCAAAAATCACAATCATTCAATGGGAGTAAAAATCCATTAGTACCTAAGAAATGGATTAATTCTTTAGAGAAGATATTTCATACTTTGGGGAGTAGAAAAAAGGAAAAAGATGTCAAGGCAGTTTATCGCCTCACGGGAGATGCAGATCCATGGTGGTCATTAATCCAAAACACAAAGGAATATGAAGAAGTATCAAACATGGAATGGAGGGAAATGTGGAAAGAAAATTTCTGAGTCTGAGGTAAAAGGAGGATGAGAATGTCGCAATGTATGAGGATAACTTTACAAGGTTAGCAAGGCATGCAGAAGATTATATAAATAACCCAAGGAGTAAGATTGATTGATTCTTTTATGGGTTAAAACAATTTCTCTGACAAGAATTATTCCCACAATCCTTCTTATCATAATAAGATATTGTCTCATGTGCTATCAAGACAGAAAAAGAATTCTATAAGTATTAAGACTTTAAAGAAAATCATGAGAAAAAAATATTTTTTGAACACTATGGAAATGGAAATAGGGGGAATAAAAGAAAAGTGGAATATCCATACTATGGTAAATGTGGGAAGAAACACCCTGGTAATTTCCTGAAGGGAATGGGAGTCTTTTACAAGTGTGGTGAAAAAGGCCACCAAGCTCATGATTAAAAGGGGAAGAAAGAGGATGTAAATGATGAATGCTACAATTGTAGAGAAAAGGGGCACTATGAAAATGAATGTCTTAAGCACCAAGGGAACTTACCTAAGAAAATACCAAGGGAGAAATTCCAAGCTTATGCAATCACTGTTGCTGAGGTTGAAACTCTAAAAGATGTGTTGGCAGGTAATTTAATGGTTTCCTCATGTTTAGCCAATGATTTATTTGAATCTAGACCATCTCATTGTTTCATATCTTCCCATTTTACTATAAAAATTAGATATTTTCAAATTGTCTTAAAAATAGAGTTGTCAGTCAAAATAACTAAGGGAAGTATCATCGCAACAAAGTTTTGTGAATCAGTTCCCATTAGGGAATATAAATATTCTTCATCTTTTGATCTCATTGTCATTCCCATGATGGAATTTGATATAATAATCGGTATGGATTGGATTTCAGACCATGATGTGAAAATTTTTTATAAGAAGAAAGAGGTTACAATTTGCGATGTTGATAAAGAGTACCATATCTTTAGAGCAGAAACATCACCACCTGATTCTTATTGAGATCCACCCCTAGAAGTTCTATTGAATTTAATTATTGGGGAGGAAGAGAATGAAATAACTGCGGGTGAGGAAAAGAATGTTCAAATAGAGTACATACCTATTGTGAAAGAATATGTTGATGTGTTTCCAAAGGATTTACTCGTCATACTCCAGAATGAGAAATTGAGTTTTCCATTGATTTAATTCCAGGATCAAGGCCCATATTGAGACCCCTTGTAGAATTACCACGGTAGAATTAGTGTAATTAAAAAAACTAGAAAAAATGAGTAATAAGGGATTTATTCACCCCAGTGTTTCCCCATGGGGAGTCCCTATCCTTTTTGTTAAGAAGAAAGACAGATCTATGTGGTTGTGCATTGACTATAGGGAGATCAATGTTATAACAATAAACAACAAGTATCCCATTACTCACATTGAATATTTATTTGAACAACTTCAGGGAGCTCAATATGTTTCAAATATTTACCTTCAATCTAGATATCACCAATTGTGTGTGAAGAAGGAAGACATTCCGAAAACATCATTTCGAACTAGGTACGGGCATTACGAGTTTACAGTAATGCCTTTTGGATTAACTAATGCACCTTCTGTCTTCATAGATCTAATGAATATAGTTTTCAAGGAATATCTTTATGACTTTGTAGTGGTATTTATTGATGATATTTTGGTATACTAAAAATGCTATGAATATCATGAAAATCAATTGCGCATTATCCTAAAGACTCTTAGAAGAAATGAATTATATGGTATGTTTAGAAAGGGTGAATTATGGCTTGAGGATATTTCTTTTCTTGGACATATTGTCTCTAAGGATGGAATATTTGTTGATCCCTCTAAGACAATGGAAATCCAAAAATGGCCAACACTGATGAGTATAACTAAGGTTTGCAGTTTTGTTGGTTTAACAGGTTATTATCGGTGTTTTTTCTAGAATTTTTCCCAATTGGAAAACCCATTAACCAAGCTCACACATAAAGGGGTTAAATTTTTTTGGAAAAAAAGAGTGTGAATAATGTTTCAAATAACTGTAGAGAAGATTAGTCAATACTCATATATTTACTCTACCATCAGGGAATGATGGGCTTGTTATTTATATTGATGCTTCAATGAAATGAAATGGTTGTGTCCTTATGAGGAATGATAAAGTTATAGATTATGCATCACATTAGCTAAAAATTCATGAGTAAAACTCTCCCACTCAAGATCTTGACTTAGAAGTTGTAATATTTTCTCTAAAAATATGGAGAAACTATCTCTATGGTGAAAAATGGGTGATTTATTCTGATCATAAGAGTTTGAAGTATATTTTCTCACAAAAATATCTAAACAGGTGGCAAAGGAGATGGCTAGAACTTCTCAAGTATTATGTTTTACCAATACACTACCACCCGGGGAAGGAAAATAAGGTGGCAGATGCTTTTAGTGGAAAGGATCATGGAGTTTTTAACAAGATGAGAGTTGAAAGGGATCCTATTTTCATGGATCTAGTAAAGATGGATATGGGAATAACCATGGAAGGTGAAACATCAATACTTTTCCAAATGGTTTCCAAACCATCTATACTAGAAAGGATAAAGAGTTCTCAAACTGTTGATGGGGAGTTTCAAAAGAAGATTAAAGTTGGGAATGACGGGAGATTGAGTGACTTTATATCCAAAGATGGAATTTTGAAATTTTGGAAGAGAATTTTTGTTTCTAACATACCGGATCTAAAAAGGGAATTGTTGGATGATGACCATAGCTCCAATTTATATATACACCCTAGTAGCACTAAGATGTATAGATATTTGAAAGAACATTTTTGGTGGGACAACATGAAGAGAGAGATTACATATTTTGTGTCGAGGTGTATGGTTTGTCAACAAGTGAAAGCTGGAAGTCAACATCTTAGAGGAGTCATGGAACCTCTTCCCATACCTAAGTGGAAATGAGATGACATTACAATGTACTTTTTCATGGGGCTACCAAATACTCCTTGAAGTAATGATGAAATATCGATCATTGTTGATCCTCTTAACAAGTCATCACATTTTCTTGATATAAGATAAGATTTACCACTTGAACATATAGAAAGAAAATATATTAATGAAGTTGTAAGAATCAATGGTTTACCTCTATCGATTGTTTCTGATTGTGATCCCTATTTTACATCAAGATTTTGGAAAAGTCTTCAAAAATCCATGGATACAGAATATAGTTTGAGCACTGCCTACCACCCTCAAATCGATGGAAAATCAGAATGGACTATTCAAACCTTATAAGTAATGTAGAGATCTTGATCACTTGACTTTCAAGGTAGGTGGAATCAATATTTACCTCTGGTACAAGTTTCCTATAACAATAGCTTCCATTCAAATATTCAGATGGCACCATATGAAGCATTATAGGGAAAGAGATGCCGCACACCAACTTTTTGGGATGATGTTGGTAAAAGAAAACTCATAGCCCCAGAACTTGTTGAGGAAACGATGGAAAAGGTTAAGGTTATCCAATCCCACATCAAAGAAGCTCAAAGTAGGCAGAAGAGCTATACCGATAACCAAAGAAAGGATTTGGAATTTCAGGTAGGAGATCATGTTTTCTCAAACGAATATCTATGGAAGGGTGTTATATATTTTGATAAGAAGGGGAAATTGAGTCCCAAGTACATCGGACATTTCAAAATTCTAGAATGAATTGGGGCGTACCTTACCATTTGGTAGTGCCACCATGTTTCTCTAAAGTTCATGATGTGTTCCACGTATCACTATTGAGAAAATACATGCCTTACCGAATGCATGTACTCACCTGTGAGGAAATTGAACTGGAACTAGATCTGTCTTATAGTAAAGAGCCAATCAACATTCTTGACACAAGAGAACAAGGGTTGAGAAACCGAACGACTCATCTGGTAAAAGTTATATGGAGAAACCATAAGATGGAAGATGCAAAGTGGGAACCTGAGGAACTTATGATGAAGAACCACCCGAATCATTTTATGCCATAATATTCTAGAAATTTCGAGGATGAAATTATTTTAAGGAGGGGAGAATGTAACACCCCAAGCTTCCACAGTATGTTTCCCTTTTAATAATGTAACAGCTTGCATTGTATGCGACTTCGAGATTCTAACACACCCTGACCAATCAAATTAGATGTTATGAATAGTAATACCCACTTTTTGAAATTTTATAAATTTTATTTATCAAAATGGACTTCATTTTTGAATTTGGAATATCAAAATTAGCTTAGGGTAAATTTTTGGTATTTTTCTGAAAAAATTCAATTTTTGAGGAACAGTGAAAAACACTGCGTTATTGGTTAAAACCAAATTTTTTATTTAAATAATAATTTATTTTATTTAAATTTATTTTAGGTAAAAATAGATATATAATACATATATAAGTTCAATTTAATTTATTGGAGTCATTTTATAACAAGTTTAGATATATAAATATTTTATTGAACTTTTTACCGTCTTTTACCCACCTCCTAGGAGCATTTGCAAATTTTCATAAAACATAATTTTACCACTTTTGTGAGTTGAATTTTAAAAATCTGATAGAAATGGTTGATATTAGTAAGTAAAATTATTTTCAATAAGATGAAAATAATTTTTGGTGAATAGTAACTTTTGACTTTTATTTACCACGGTTAAAAGTAAATAGGGTAATTAAGGGTAAAATGACATTATAATTACCCTAACACATGTCCTCATTCTATAGGATAAGTATAATTAGATAAATAAAACCTTATGAATAAAATATGATACTCTTTGGTTCACTTGGATTAGATCTGTACATTTATTATTATTTTATTTAAAGACGAGTTAGAAGAGTTAAATTCAATGTTTAATAACTAAACAATTTTTAATATAGGGTTAATCACAATATAAATTCCACTATAAATATTCATTAAAATCTAAAAATATTTCCCAAATAATGTTACAATATTTATAATTTTTAGAAATTAAATAATTTATTTTATTTATGACACAATGATGATGCAGTAATTACCTTATTAATGAAGATTAAAATAATTGATATTATAAATATCCAAATAAATGTAATTTCATACTTTTGATGAATTGAAATAATTTTATAGGTTAATATGACATCTTAGGGTTAATTAAATAATTTTTTTCAAAGTAATCATGCTATTATGATTTTCAAAAAAACAAATACTAAATAGTGTCAAAATTGACATAATTCAGTTTTTAAAACAAATACTATATTATTAATTGATATAATATTCCAAAAAATATATGGTTCAAACAAAGGACTTAGATAAAGTTATATATTTTAATTATCAAACACTTGGGGTTATCATGGGTGTTTGTAGTAAGTTTATTAACTATATAATATAAAAATAAAAATAAACATGGTAAATGTCAAAATATTTTACTAAGAGTTAAATCTAAAAGATAAGGCTAATATAGTGACCTAAACCTGTCTAAAACATATTGGTTGAAAGTTTTTCGACCCATACCCACCTTATCCTCTAAATAAATCATTTTTGAGCCATTATAAACCGAAAATGATTTTATTATAAAATAATATTTCATGTTTTTCCTAAAGTGACCCTCACCTCCCTTACAAAAGGGAACTTCCCCTTCTCTCAAAATCTCACCTCCAAAGCCATTTGGATCGGCCAACCTCTGCCCAAATATTCTCTCAAATTTCCACCCTTAATCCTAGATGCCTTTATTTGGTCATAAATCCATCCTATGAATCCCTTTTGATCAAATCAAAAGGGAGAACCCAAAGAAGAGGTAAATATTTCATCACCTCTTTTAGGTTCTTTTCTTCATCCACTTCCTCTTTCTTTGTTGTTTCCATTATAAAATAATAACTTCAGTATATTATATATAGTTTTATGTTATTATAAAAATGGTACAACAATATTCATTATTTTATCCATCATATGAATGACAAAGTCACCATACGTGCGTACGTACGACTTACCATCTCCATGTCGTGGTGTAGTTTGTTATTCAAACACCTCATTATTTTGATTGGTATAATAATGAGTATAACTGATGTAAATAATAAATATAACATGTTAATGATTCTATATATATGATATACCATCCAATTACACTCAATTTCACCATGAATATAATCATATTTTTGCTCGTACGTACGTACATATTACCGTCTCCACGAACGCGATGAGATTCATTCCCCATCGTAATCATTCAAAAATAATTTTCATTTTATGATTAAAAATAATGTTTATAAACATAATATCATTATGTATATGAATCAAATACATCCTATTCATAACAAACACAGCTTACATAACCAATCATATAAAGTAAAAAAATCAGTTAACACCCAAAACGATGATACTACTAAAATATTATTAACAAAGAAAAATTATAAGATCATATATGATATCATATTTATGTATATAGTTCTTGTATAATTTAATAACAATGTTTTAACTATTTTATAGGAGTTTAAAATACCCACAACCAAGGAAATGTTCAGGATAAGGGTTAATTTTTCAATCTTTTTATTATCTGAGGTTGTTTTTACGCAAGTATCTACTGTGACCTCTTTATTATCTACATCTGTGTTTTCTTAAAAATGTAATTCAAATCATTTTAACTACTTACTATACTATAGGTTAAAGTAATTTATACCCTTATTTGACCATATATTTTTTGAATGTAATCTTTCCCTCATTTTCCAAACAAGTTACTTTATAACATTTTTGACAAAATTAAGGTAAGGATTTTTTTTAACTTATACGGTAGGTGTGGATATTTTCCACTGTTATATCATCATCGATGCTTCCCATAAAAGGTTATAAAAATAATTTCAAAATAAATGTTTTATTTTATAATTATATGACTTTTAAATGATTTCAAAATAGAAAGAGATATTTCTCTAAAAATGTTTTGATTTCATCTATACCAACATCCTTTGAAGGATTTTAAGCTTGTTTGAAGTTGATTTATTATGATACAAAACTTCCATATTATATTGAAGGTTTTGTGATATGTTTGACTATGGATGTGTTATTTTTACACCATTCATGGTTTCAGGATAAATTATTGACATTTCGTAAGCTAGTTTTAATACGAATGTTTATGTTATGTTTAATCCTTTTTATATGAGGAATGCATTACACTTAGTAAGTGATTGGTGGAGCCTACTATAGCTCCTCGATGCATTGGTAGGTATCATGAGTAAAAATAGTTTCTTGGAACAAGGCCATGGTAAAATCATATTTGTAGTATTAGTTCAAGTCCTTGACTATGTGGTAATGAAGTCTGGAATTATCCATTCCTTCATTATAAAATTCGATATTGAAATTGCATGCGATTATTCAACTAGTAGAATATTCATGTGAATAAGTAAATGGAATTATTTGATTTTATATTTTCCATATTATGCAGAAGTTTATGTTCAAAAGTATTTTGTTTTAGTTTTATACATTTCCTTACATGTTTATTCTTATTTATGAAATTTCCCTGCTATATTGTTATCCTTTCTGAGCATCTAAGCACACAACATTCTATGTATTATTTTTCCAATGAGGTGAGTAAGTATTTTAAGGTTGATCTTCAGGGGTAGACTAAAGATATATGTGTGTTCAAAGGGGAAAACAGTTTTTGATGTTTTTATTTAATGATTAAATGTAAAACTTATGAATGTATACGGTACTTCCAAGGATACTAAACTAATTAGTCTTTTGGGACATTAAAACTTGTATCATGCCAATGTTATGAAATAATTCACTGACTCTAGGTTACTGGTGTCGGGTCATTACATTTTAGGGATTCAAAATTCTATTGTATTTTATTGGGATCTAAGGATTTACTCAATGTTCTAAAAAAGTATTTAATAGGATATGGATATAAAGTTATAATTCTATATATATTTTCATGATTGGAAAGATGGTTAGTTTTAGAGAATAAATATATCCATATAGGATATACTATAATCATATTCTATTGGTTTAAAAGGTGGTTTATATTAATATCTTCCTCCAATTGAGTTTTCCTACAATAATAGCTTTCACTCCATCATTCAGATGACACCTTATAAAGAAATCCTGGTAAATAATTGTATAACTCCAACATGATTGTATGAATATGGAGAAAGAAATATATTAAGAGATGGTCTAGCTAAGGAAATGGAAGATAATATTAGAGCTACTAAACAAAACATCAAGGGAGATAAACATTAATAGAAAATTATATTGATTATCATTGGATGGTATAGATTTTAAAGATGGTGAGAATGTGTTTCTATGATTTTCTACATAGATGATAGTAATGAGATTTATAAATTAGGTAAATATAATCCCTAGGTGTATTGTCACTTTTTATATTATTGATTGTGTTTTGATTATAACATATCATTGGGAACTTCCATAGAACCTCACTCAAGTACATGATGTGTTATATGTGTTTGTCTTAAGGATTTACATAACAGAACCATTACACGTATTGAACATGAAGGCCATAATAATTGAGTAAGATCTTTATTATATGGAATAACTTGTGGAGATCATGTATATTTGAGATAAATTTCATTGAAATTACACTACCCACCTTGTTAATTTTTTTTGTCTAACCACCAATTTTAATAAGCTATGTGGGAACCTATGTATTTGATTAGGTAGAAGTATCTTTATTTGATTCTATTAGTGTAATTAATTTTTAGGATAAAATTATTTTTTATCAGGCTCTAAATGTAACATTGCAATATTTTGTGAAATATGTTTCCAATAAATCAAATATCTCTAAGAGCATAAAATACATGAAAAAATAAGTTTTAATGAAAAACAATATTATATTAAAATTATTAATTTAATATTAATATTGTAACACCACCATTAAACCTGGAGGTGTGAATTATAACTAAAACATTTGGACATTTATGAATAAATGTTTTATAAAATGAAAATATACTAAAAAATAAGTTCTACACTTTTGGTAAAGTATTTATATTCTTTGATAATATTTTTTTCTAAAAAATGATTTTCATTTTTATTGTGAAAAAATATTTAAAAAAATTCTTCTACATTAATTAAATTCAATTGGAATATAATCTTAAATTTTGAAATAAAAATTTTAAAAATAAATTTTAGTTAATTTTTGAGATTTTCTTATGAGAAAATAGATTTTCCGATGAATAGTGAAAATACTGATATTTATTGAAACAATTCTTTTGGTTTAATGAATTAAAGAAGTTTAATACTATTTTAAAATAATTTACAATTTATTATTAATTCAATTGTTATATTATTAGTTCAATTTAAGTTATTGGATTCAATTTCATGTGGGATTTTGACATAAAGGATTTTTATACTTTTGAATATTGTTTCTTTGGAGAACTATTTTTTCATTTTTTTTTTGTGAGTTTAATATTAAATTAAATTATTAAATATAATTTAATTAAATTTGAGAAATTGGAATAAATATATTTATTCCGAATAAAAAATAATAATTTCAATATAATTTTTATCATTATTAAAAGTTAAACAATAAAAATTAATTACAACGGTTAAGGTTAAAATGAGTTTACTGATGGTTAACCTAAAACACTAATGGTTAAATGAAATAAAAAAATTTCTAATTACACTTTTATAGAAACATTTTTACGATATATCATCTAATGTTCTATAATGTCATTTTTTGTTACTTGGGAAATTTTTAAGATGTGGGTAAAACGTTTTTTCATTTAAAATTTTACATATACTTCCTCTCCCCACTTATAATAGGGAACCCCCGACTACCATCTAAAAAAATAAAATTCATTTTTCATCATAAAATAACATCCAAAAACATTCATTAATTCTCTCCCCACCAAATAGAGGCCTTATTTTTATTAGAAACTCTTATGGGAAGGCTTTTTTTGCATATCTAAGGAGGTTGTCTGAAAAGAGGTACCATTTTAAATTGAGAATTTTTTGTTGTATTTCTTATTACACCTCCTTGAGAAATAATTCTAAAATGATGATATAATAAAATTCATATAGTATATATATTTATATGTTATTATGTTTATGGAATAATTTATATCCATCTCCTCCTCCATCAAATGGGAAATGAAACAGTTGATCGGGTGTTTGGAAGACTACCATTGTGAAAACTGATGTAATTCATTTTTAATCACCACCTCTCATAGATGGATATAATGATATATTTAATATTTTATCATGGTATTTAACAAATATTTATTCTCATTTAATTATAACCTATCATATAAATTTTTTCCTCCTAATCCGTTGGAAAATTATAATGTCGCTCTTGTGTATGTGTCGACCACCACATCAACGAAGTGATGTGTTTCATTTTTATTTTTATTTTGACATTCATCGTAATAAGGATATATTTAATTTATAAATATAATATATATTAAATAAAAATTATTATTTAATGGTGGTATATTATTTAACTTTTTTCATTCCATCCATTAATTAAATGGAAACAACATTCATGCATATGTACGACCAACCATCTCCTTGAAGGGTGTAATACATTTTCTATACCAATACATTATTAATGAATAGAAATATGTATATAATGTATATATTTTATATTTAAATATAATTACTCTCTATAGATTATGTATCCATGGTCGATGTAAAATTATGTAAAATACCAAACTAAAAATAGATTAAAATTGAACCAGTTATTAACCGAAACCTGATTTTAACGACATATTTTTATTAAATAGGTTATAAAAGGTAATAAGTAAATAATATTGGGTATTATGTATATATATATGTATATATATATATATATCTGTGTTTGTGTGTGTGTAATTATATAGTAGAAATATAATAAAACAATATTGATTATATATGAGGTTCAAACAAGTATTAAGATAGCTGAGATGTGAGGTAAGATATTTTCATCCCACTATTATTTAAATAAGAAACATTCCATATTCATCATATAATTGTTTTTTGTGGTATATATACATACCATGAATTCATTTTATTATTATTATTATAAAAAATTAGGGTATACACATATCGATATAACATTGTTTCTTCCATGGGGCTTATGATTCAAAAGTTACCAAATTGGTACGAATTTTATGTTACAATATCTTTGTTTATTATTATTTTTATGATTATACTTCCAATGATGAAATATTATCATAATAAAACTAATTAATTTTCTTTAACTCTGGTTATTTATAGACATTACAATTTTTTCTTTCATTTTCATCTCTTTTTGTAATAATGAGAATGAAATAATAATTTTATGAAGACTGTATTTATTTATATCCTTGGTTGAGAATCCATTATAATCCATGTCCATGTTTTCTAAAAATGTATTAAATAATGTTATAAATTTTTTACATTAATTTTTAATGTAATTTTTACCCTTGAATTACTTGTTACAAATTTTTTTAAAACTAATCGTTGTGAAATTTTAACAGTTATATACTTTTTATTTCTCAAAAATTTGAATAGAATCATTCACTAATAGAATCTAATATTTTCCCAACAGATATATAGAAACAGTTTGAAGAAAGCGTTGCTATACTGTATAAAATTCCACATTACCCAACAATTTGTTCAAAACATTGGCAATATGTAAATATACTTAATATTTTCCAACGGTTTGACAAAACCGTTGGGAAATATTTATTTTCTATAAGATATACCATTGGATTTAATAAACTGTTAGTAAACCGAGGCATTCCCAACTGTTTTTAAAAATATTTGGGAATGTTTTCCCCCAAACACCTACAACCCCAGCTCCCACTCACCTGATTATAGAACCTAATCGAGAGCTCCTCAAGAATTTTTCTCAGCTGCGAAACAATATTCAATCAAACAATTTTTTTTCTACACTTAAAATTAGTAAGTTTTACATTAGTTATAATGTTCTCCTGCTATTTTTTTTCTATTTGGTGTTTGGATTTCGATTAAATTAGATTTTGTGTTGTCAGTGAAGTACTAAAACCTTTTATTTCATTTCTATTTTTTGTTCTACACTCCAAACATGGTAAATGGTTTGTTTAGTGGGGTGATATATCAGTTTATGTGGACATTAGTTTAGTTTAAAATTGGATTTGGATTTTTTTATTTATAGGTATTGATATTGAGGATGAATTGGCATTGGTTGGGTGATGGATTGGAATTGCGAACATCCCCCACCCCCACCCCCTGGAACCCTCCCACCTGCCTGGAAACCCCCCCTGGACACCACCCCACATTGGACAGCCCCCCACCCTCCTGCACCCCCACCCCCATGGACCCCCCACCCCATGGAAAGCTCCCTCCCCCCACCCCCACCCCCCACTCTGGACACCCCAACACCCACCCTCCCTGGATAGCCATCACCTCCCATGGACAGTCCACCCCTGGACACCCCCACCCCCTTGGACACCACCACCCTTTGGGCATCCCCCTCACCCCCACCATTTGGATAGCCCCACCCCCACCCCCTAGACACCCCCACCCCCTGGACACCCCCACCCCACCCTCCCTGGACACCCCTCACCCCAATGGACACCCCCCACCCCCCTAGACACCACCACCCCTGGACACCCTCCACCCCTTGGACAACCCCCACCCCCACCCCACCCCCTTTGACTGCCCCCCTGGACACTACCACAACTTCGAGACACCACCACACCTCATAAGTGCATGGGCCCGATTTTTAAATTGGAATTAACAATGTAGTTGATTTTTCCTTTCCCCAATGACATTTTATAAGGGACCCATAGATCCTTATAAATTAAAATTTTCATGTTTTGATAAATTGAATTTTTCATGTTTTGATAAATTGAATGATTTGTTTGGAATCAAATGGATAATGCATGATGGTTTTCCATTCTTAATGAATAAAATGATTTAAAATAAAATTACCCTATAGGGGGGATGAAGGAGGAGTAGGGGGGACTGTCCAGGTGCGGGGGATGTCTAGGTGGGGGTGGGTAGTCCATGGGGTAGGGGGATATAGGGGTGTGGGGGAGGGGGTATGGGATTCCCAAGGAGGGGTGTGGGCTATCCATGGGGTCATGGTGGGGTGTCCAGGTGGGGGAGTGGGGTGTGTGATTTCCAGGGAGGGGTGGGATGTCCGGGGGGGCTATCTAGTTGGGGGTGGGGGCGTGGGGTGTACAGGTTGGGGGGGGTAGGAAGCTACTGGGGAGGGTGTGTGGTTTGTCCAGGGAGGGGTGGGCTGTCCAGGGGTGGTGTTGGGTGGGCTATCTAGGTGGGGGAGTGGGTGTGGGCTGTCAGGGGGGTGTCCAAGGGGGGTGGGGGTGGGCTGTTCGGGTGGGGGTATAGGTTTTATAGGGGGGTGGGTTGTCCAGGTGTGGTGGGGGTGTCCAAGTGGTGTGGGGGGGCTATATGGGTGGGGGTTCAGGGGGGTAGGGGGATGCATGTGGGATATCTAGGGAGGGTGGTTGGTTTTCCACTCTGATACTCTAAAAAAATTGAAATAAAATATAACCAGTGTATTGTTTCATTAACCTTTTAAGACGTTTCATGAAGTTCCACACCAACACTCACTCATACCCTTCAAAAATAAGGGATCTCTACAAAAAAACCTCACTCAGGGTTCTTATCCACTATCTATATTGATCTAATAAAAATTTAACATTCGTAAAACTCCATATAACTTAATGATATAACAAGGCTTATAATCCTCTGAGTAGTGTCTCATCGAAACACGGCTCGTAAAATCCTATTCCTTTATGATATTGGGTGGTGTATTTACAATTGGTTGTTTTGGGATTTATAGGTATGATATTCATGGTTTACCCCAATAGTCTTATCATTCATCTATAATAGGATTGAAATCATACTTCAATGGGACAAAGATTCGATTTTATGAGCCTAGTTTAGGGGTGGACACCCCCACCACCTTTGACAACCCCCACCCCATGGACACCCCCACCCCCTGGACACCCCCACCCCCTGGATAGCCCTTCCACTCCCTTGGACAGCACTACCACCCCCATGGATAGCCTTGACAACCCAGTGGATTGCCCGCCCACTCCCTGAACATGTCGTACCTACCTAAACAGCCCCACCACCCCTATGGACAGCCCACCCACCCACCCTGTACCCCCCAGGACATCCCTGCCACCCCATGGACAACCCTCATACCCCCTGGACACCCCCAACCCCCTGGACATCCCTGTCACCACTGTGGATAGCCCTCCCACCCCCCGGACACCCCCAACCCTCCTAGACAGCCCTCCCACCACCGTGGAAAGCCAACCCACCACCCTAGACGGATCATACCCCCTGGACACCCCCCTGTTGACAGCTCTCCCACCCAATGGACACCCCATACCCACCCTAGACAACCCTTCCACCCCCTATACAACCCTCCCACCCCCTAGACACATCATACCCCCTGGACAACCCCACCCCCACCCCCTAGAAAGCCCCCCACCCCCTGGACACCCCCAGCCCCTTGGACACCCCTGCCACCCTCGTGGATAGCCTACCCACCCCCCTAGTCACCTCGTACCCACCATGGATATCCCCCCATCCCCGTGGACCCCCCCTAGACACTCCCCCCCCAGACACCCTCATCCCCCCAGAAACCCCCTATTGATAGCCCTCCCACCCACTAGACACTCGTACCATTGGATAAATCTCTTCCACCAGTGTACATGATCTTTTACACTCATGTATAGTTCTTCAAAGATATTTTGTTATAAATATAGTATTTTATTGTCTTTTATATTTTGATTCTTATATAGAGAAGTGTGTTAGTCATGGTTTCATATAAATTGAACAATTCTTGATTACTTAAATATATTTTCGATGAAACTTACATCTTATTGAATTTATTTTGATGAAATGACTTATAATAATTTTTTATAGAATGGATAGAAGATGGATGTATGAAATTGATCGGATCTCTAGTGATTTTCAAAAAAAATGGAGATATTTTTAGATTTTTCATTTCACAATGCTTCAGATAGTGGTTACATGCAATGCCCCTATTACAATTGGGTTGGAAGACCTTGGTTCAGCCGTGAAGAAGTCAGCTACCCCATAACCAAATATGGTTTTCAAGAAAACAACTCTCTGTGGAATCACAATGGGGAGAAAATGACATCTCAAATTACTAATGATCCAAATGAGACGACTAGATTGGAGAATTTGTTATATGACCGGTTTACATTTATTCATAATCATGAAAAAAAGGCTTCTGACCCAAGAATATTTCAACATGACCACATATTATGCGTCTAATGAAAATGATGATGTTGTCTGGTTGAAAAAATTGAATAATGATGCCACGACTCCAATATATTGACAATGCAGTAAAATGAAAAGGTTGGAATTTTTAATCTGATTGTTTCATGGGAACACTATGCATGGTATTTCTAATACTTTCATCGATTACATTCTTACCTTCTTGAAGGACTTACTTCCAGATGATGTAGATATTCCCACAAACCACTATATGGCATGGAAGTTACACCTACTGATAGGAGTTCGGGGTAGGGGCGGGGGAGTACATGCATATATGCAGTCTGGAACCATCGAAAGTAGTTTATGGTGGACTATAATGAAGATAGTAAAATGATTTAAAAATCCTGGGAGTAATGTCAGTGTTTTTTGGCAACTCTTTCCAAATACTCCAACATGATTCCTACCAGCAAGCTCTCATGGAGACACATGCCAAATGAAGTCAAGGATAATTCTTGGGTACAGATATGGGTAAATAAATATGTTGTATTTAATGAAGTATAATATTTTTTGTATTTATATGAATTAATATTTTGGTTTCAGCTACAGTTTAATTTCCCCGATGGTGAGGGTGCACGACCAGCACGTCTAAAGGATTTAGGTGAGCTTTGGAGAGCTTATAAGAATGAGTTGTACATTGGATGATGTGCAAGAGTGGGTAGAGAGTTAGAGGCAGTCCCTATCATGGATGATTGTCTGATAGAACAGTACTTACAGATGATTACTCATTGGACGACTAGCCAATTTAAGGTATTAATCACATTAGAGGTATTTAAAAGAAAATTTTCATGTTTTTTGTTAATACTAGTTATTGAATTTTAGATTGGATTCTTCTAGAAGAAATAAAAAAAAATATTGAGGCTAAAAACGCATCCACACATTGGGACATACTAAGATTCCAGATAATGAGAGGCATCAGGTATGACAGTTTGTAATTTTTCTTTACAAAGTTCACTTTCTATTTTTACCTCCATAATTTATTGGATTTATAAAGTTGTTATATAATTTTATTTATGCAATTAATTATTGGTATCCTATTTTTAATTATGTTTTCCTACTTTCAGTGTCATTGTAGAGGCATAAATTGAATATAGAAGGATGGGTTCCTCGAGGAAAACTGTTTTTCTTGAGTAGAAGAAATAAATATGGAAGTGTGGTTAATAAACTGACTGAAAAACAGATTATAAGTTTTACTTTGAAGATTTAAAATTTTAATCTCTATTTTGTAACTTAATAATCTATTTATATTTCTAACAGGCTACTTTAGAGGCCCTTGATTCCCAGGAACCTGACAATTTTGGGCCCAACGATCACTTACATCAGGCATTGGGAGATGAGCACCCTGGTAGAGTATGTTGTCGACCTGGGAAGAGTATAGTTCCAATGAGGTATTGGCCCTCCTCAGGTATGATTTTTAGTGACACTGAGTTCCAGCAGGTTAAGGCACAGGAATAACAGGCTGAAAAAAGGGCCATAGAGACAATATAATAGTCTGCTAGGTAAAACACTGCATTTATGAAACGTATGGATGTCTAACATCCAACACATCCACCAGAGGCCAGCACAATTTGTGATGAATGTATGCCATAAAAGTTTTATATATATGGTTCACTAGGTGGAAGTTATAGTGGAGATCAAGATGATGGTGAGGAGGAGACCGAGGCAGAGGAGGAGGAGGGAAAGGAGGAGACCGAGGCAGAGGAGGAGGGCTAGGAGGAGGGTGAGGTGGAGGAGGAGGGTGATGAGGAGGTCGAGGCTGAGTATAAGGGCGAGGAGGAGGGCATTGGGGATGGCATAGATGATGATGAGGATGAAGATGAGGACAAGGGTGAGGCCGATGATGACGATGGTGATAGTAATGGTGATGAGGGATAGGTTGACCCATTACATTTTTTACTTATATTACTAACCTTTGATGCTTATTGATTTGTTGTGCCGGAATATATGTGTGATTAGGTAGGTCACATTATCTTTATTATTTTATATATAAATAATAAAACTTGGCTTGATGATTTGATGTGACTGATTCACCCCTCCCCAGTATAGCCCCCAACCCCGTGGACAGTCTGCCCACCCCCCTGGACACCCCGTACCCCCTGGACAGCCTCGTCAACCCCGTGGACAGCCTGCCCACCCCGTGGACAGCCCCACCCCCCCACTCTCGTGGACAGGGTTCCCACCCCACTGGACAGCCCCTCCTCACGTGGACATCCCGCCCACCCCCGTGAATACCCCCCCCCCCCCACCCTTGTGGATAGCCCGCCCAGCCCCTGGACACCCCGTACCCCCAAGACAGCCCCACCCACTCCCATGGGTACATCGTACCCCTTAGACAGCCACGCTCACTCCCCTGCACACCATGTACCCCTGGACAGCCTCGCTCACCCCCTGGACAACCCCACCCACCCCCTGAATAGCCCCCCCTGGACAGCCCACCTGCCCCCTGGAAAACCCCTCCCCCTGTGGACACCCCGTACCCCCTGGACTGCCCCATCCACCCCCTGGACAGCCCCACAATAGCTGGACAGCCCCCCCCCCCACCCCCGTGGATAGCCCGACCACCCCCTTGGACACCTCTAACCCCTAGAGAGCCCTGCCACTCTTGTGGAAAACCTACCCACCCCCCTAGACACCCCCTGGACAGCCCCGCCCACCCCCTAGACACCCCATACCCCTGGAAATCCCCCCCCCCCCCCCAGATAACCCCACCACCCCCGTGGACACCCCCCCCCCCCCCATGGGAAGCCCCCACCCGCATGGATTATAGGGTTTCTAACAACTCGAAGATCCCCTTAATCACATATACCCACTTCGTTGCCTCTTGGGATCCTTGATCACTAATAAAAAATAGTGGATGGTATTTTTGAAACTCCCATGCATAATAAATGATCCGAGAATAACATGGCTATTCCACTACAACAAGAGTTTGAGTAGAGACCGAGACTAGGAAGACAGTAGCTGGATCACAAGAATGACTACCTGAGATATCCTCTTATGGACTTTTTAATTCATTTATAGTTGTAGAATTCTAAAGAATTATCAAAACGAAACATTTAGTACAATAATCTGATGTTCTAAAATCACGACCCAAAATCAAAAATCCCATAAAGATACATCCTAAATAATTCTTCATAAAACTATTTCAAAATCATAAAATAGAGACTTATTTCTATTTAAAACTCCCAAATGGATTATAAAACTCACTTTTAAGGTTCCATTTCAAAAATCATATAGTATTTTTGTCCACAATTAAAATGTAATTCATTTCCTAATAACCAAATCCCCCTTCCCACCATACGCACCAAAAGAATTCATTTTTTCCTAAAGAAACACATGCTATTGAAATAAACACTATTCCGACACCATTTTAGAAATATCGATGACCTTAAAATCCATGAAATTCATTCCATTAAAACCATTAAAGCCCCCCTCCACCCCCTGGACACCACCCCACCCCCTTGACACCCCCATGGACACCCCCCACCACCACCACCCTGGACAACCCCCCATAACCCCCTAGACACCCCTCAACCCCCTGGATGACTGCCACCCCTCCTTGACACCACTCAATAAATGGACACCCACCTAGACACCCCACCCACATTGGACAGCCCCCCAACCCCCTGGACCGCCCCCACCCCCTGGACACCACCCCACCCCCTGGACACCACCCCACCCCCCAGGACCCCCCACCCCCTGGACTCCCCCACCCCCTGGAAATCCCCCAACCCCCGGGACACCACCCCACCCCCTGGACACCCCCATGGACACCCCCCCCCCCCCACCACCCTGGACAACCACCACCCCCCTAGACACCCCCAACCCCCTGGATGCCCCCCACCCCTAGACACCACACCACCCCCTGGACACCACCCCACACCCTGGACAACCCCACCCCCACCCCCTGGACATCACCCCAGTCCCCTTAGACATACCCCCAACCCCCTGGACCTCCCCCAATACCCCTGGACACCACCCCACCCCCTAAACACCTCCACCCCCTAGACACCCCCACCCCTAGACCCCCCCCCCCCCCACCACCACCACCCTGGACAACCCCCACCCCCTGTAGACACCCCCAACCCCCTGAACGGCCCCACCCCCTGGACACCACCCCACCACCTTGGACACCACCTCACCACCTGGACACCCCCCATCCCCTGGACACCCCTCCCCCATGGACAACCACACCCACCCCCTTGGACACCACCCCACCGCCCTTAGACAGCCCCCCCAACCCCCTGGACCCCCCCCCCCCCCCCATCCCTCTACCCCCTGGACACCACCCCACCCCCTAGACACATCCCCACAACCCTGGACCCCCCACCCCCTAGACACCCCCACCCCCTGGAAACCCCACCCCTGGACACCACACCACCTCCTGGACACCCCATGGACACCACCCCACCCCCTGGACTCCCCCACCACCCTAGTAAGCCTCCTAAACCTTGGACACTATCCCCTCCACCTGGACACCCCCCACAACCCTCGACAACCCCCCCTGTGGCCACCCCCAATGTAACACCCCGAGCTTCCACGATACGCTTCTCGTTCAATAATGCAATAGCTTGCATTGTACACAACTTCGAGTTCTAACACACCGCGACTAATCAAAATAGCCATTATGAATAGTAAGACCCACTTTTTGAATTTATATATATTTTATATTTCAAAATGGACTTCATTTTTGGATTCTTAATGTCGAAATTAGCCTATGTTGAATTTTTTTTATTTTCTGAGAACTTCCAAATTTTTATGAATAGTGAAAAATACTTAAAACAACTTTTTTAATCAAAATAATTTATTGTGATAAATTATAATATTTAGTGGTTTTAAAGTTTAATTATATTATATTTTTACCATTTTATCCAATGGTGTTCATTAGAATTAATTTCACTTTGAAATTGGACATAAACAGTTGTCAATCTTTTGATATAAATTGTTTCTTAAAAACACGCTATTTGTTGTAACAGCGGGAATTAATTATAAAATTAATTAATGCAACTTATATGTTTGTAATTTTGTAAAATAGACATCATTTTTGAATTAGGAATATCAATTATATCTTAGGGTGAAATTTTGGCATTATTCTGAAAAACTTCAATTTTTGATGAATAGTGAAACCACTAAGTGGTGGTTAAAAAACCGATTTTTCGTTAAAATGAAACATTACCACCTCTGTGATTTGAATTTCAAAAATCTGACATACATGGTTGTCATTAGAAAGTAAAATGTGGTTCAATGGGATTAAAATAATTTTTTGGTGAATAGTAACATTTAAGTTCTTAATTGCGATTAAAGGTAATTAGTGAAATTTAAGGCAAAAATAGTATTATAAAAATATGGAATGACCTTTACACTTGTCCACCCACTATTGGATGTGTCATGGACGACCAAAACAATCCATGGGTCAACTTGGGGACCCCATGGAGACAATTTGGTAGGAAAAGGACATAAATAACTTTTTATTTAATGTTAAAATAAAATGGTCACAAACAAGAGTTGTTTTACTAAAACAGTTTTTAAATGGGGTTATAAAAGTCATATTTTTGACTATAAATATTAATTAGAAAGATAAAAATATTTCCTACATCATGATATTTTTTTATAATTTTTATACATTAAATAAATTAAATTATTTATGACACCATGATGATGCAGCGATTACCTCATTAATTAATGATTTTAATAAAATGGAAGGATAATGTAAAATCTAAGTATTACACTTGTCCAAAGCCTATTTTATGAGAATATTTCGAACCATTATCACCTTATCCTAGAAATATATAAGTTTGGGACCTTTAGAATCCGAAAAATCATTTCATAATAATGTAACATTTCAATCTTTCCAAGAGTGCCCCTTCTCTCCTCTTATAAAAGGCCCCCACCACTACCACCTTACTCACACCTTCAAAGCCTTTTGGCTCGGCCAAACTCTGCCCAAATACTCTCCCAACTTCCCTCCCTTACTCTTAGAAGCCTCACTTTGGTCAGAATTCTTCCCAAGGAATCCTTTGGGTCAAATCAAAAGAGTTACCTGCTTTTAAGGTAATATCTTCTCTTATGTTATTTTGTTTTATTTTTCTTCTCCAACCCCCTAAACTCTTTTAATTAATTTCATTTGTAACAACACCAGTATCCTCAATATACTAGTATGTTTTTATAAGAAGTATTTTATCTACACTTAAACACACCTACATCTAATGGTTAAAGAACATATTGTTTCTGTGGATGGCGAATTTCTGCCTCACGAAACAATGATTGTTCAACACTCATATAACACCTTCAAAGGTGGCCATTAAGATGTCACTATATTTATATATATGAAATATAATATGTTTATTTTTTACTTAAGGTTCTGTATTTTTCATTTATGGCATACCTTTATTGTTTCCATTATGGGTAAACGTGATATTTTCATTTTAGGAAGTGCGGACTACCGCCCCCTCAAAGTGATTTGAATCGTTAATACCATATGTGGGATTTATAAAGGATGGAGTAAATGATATTATATATGATATTATACTGGAATTATAATATACCTTTATATCATTATGATTTCATTAAATACGAAATAGAAATGAAAGTAGTGTCCATGCGTACGTACGGCTTACCGTCTCCATGAACGGTGTATTTCATTTCTTACCTCTAAATGTTATGTAATATTATAAATGAATGTATATACTGGATATATATGATTTATATGATTTATACATCATTAATATAATTATGGATATAATGGATATATTACCACATGAACAAAGTGTAATTATAAGAAGTTTATTTTTGACTCAAGTACATAAGATCGACAAGACGACCATTATAAAATTAAATAATTACATAATGTTAATGACATGATAATAAGTGATATAAAAGGAATAATGAACTTGAAAAAGGTTCTTAAGAAGGTAGAGATTAACTATATTTTATTATTCAGGAGGTTAAAGAGTGGTCGAGTCAAGTCGGACACGAGGTAAGGGAACTTCTTAACCTAGTTTCCATTCTTTGGGTTAATCTCCTACTTTCAAATTACGTCAAGATATTATTATGTCCAATTTTGTATTTTTACTTTCTTTATGTGTACCTATAGTGAATACACATAATAGATCTATTTTTTAAAAAAAATGATCTTTTTAAGGACTTCGTCTCAATCTCCTTTCATTGAGGTATATTTGGTTTTATACACAACTTTCTTTTATACGGTGTATAGACCCCTTTGACTTTTACGTTTATTCAAAAGGAATATTTTTATACGAAGCATTTACTAAATGACAAAAGGGGATGTTTTTGTTGTATGTATGCGGCGACAATGACTTCTCTGCCACCGTGACCATTATTTGAGTTTCGGCTTCCTCTACAAGACATACTTTTTTTTAAAGAAAAATAAATACCATGTTTTACTTTTCTTTTATTTTGGTATTTAAAATGGTTTTGAAAGTGTTTGTATTATATCAATGTGTTTTCTTGATATCTTGTGATTGAAATGTGGAAATGGTATGTTTCCTTTATGCATGTTTTATGTGATATGATTATGTTATGGTTTATGATAAGTTTAAACCTATTCATATGAGGAATGCATTGGACTTAATAAGTGACGGATGGAGCCCGCTATAGCTCCTCGATGCATCGGCAGGTCTCATGAGACAAACTAGTGTCTTGGCACGAGGCCTTGAAAAAATCTTATTTTTGGTCTTGGCACGAGGCCTTGGCTACGTGGTTTTGATAGTCTGGCATTATGCATTCCATCATTATGAAAGTGGTTATTGATATTGCATGTGATTATTCGACCAGTAGAATATCCATGTGAATAAGTAAATGGCATTATCTCATTTCACTTTTGCCATATTATGTTGAAGTTCATGTTTAAAAGGCTTTTGTTTTAGTTATACATTGCCTTAAATGTTAATGTTTATTTATGAAAGCTTCCGGAATATTGTTATCCTTACTGAGCATCTGAGCTCACCCCTTTCAATGTTTTAATATTTTCCAGGATGTGAAGAAGTATTTTATGAATGACCTGCAGGGATAGACAAAAGAGGATATGAGTGTGGACTATGAAGACATTGTTATTAGTTTTTCACTTTATGATGTAATGTAAGACTTATGAATGTATCTAGTGTTTCCAAGGCTACTAAACTAATCGGTCTTTCGAGACTTGATCTTTTGTGATCATGCCAATGTTACGAAGTAATGCACCAACTCCGGGTAGCTGGGGTCGGGGCGTTACAGTTGGTATCAGAGGCAGTTTAGTACTAACCTTGGAAGCTAGATTTAGATAAACTCTGATTAGAGAACATATCCCGAAGATAGTCTTTAAGGATTAGTATAGAAGAACTTCCTAGAATTTTGGTATTATAGAGATTTTGTGAGTTTTCCAAACAATAAATCCCTCTCTGGATACGATCAGGTAGAGGCGGCTCTGGCACAGATGTACCTAGAGGTAAAACCCGAAAACACCGCTTTGATCTAGACTCGAACGAGAACTGGTGCACGACAACGAGCCTTGCTGTACTCTTGGTTACGAAACTCCCGGGGGATATGCTTAGGATAATTCTCATTTTCTTTACAATCCACTATGAAGGGTTATGAGTATATACTTTCTCAAAGAAAACATTTTTATGATTATGGATTATATCCATAAATAGTTCAATTAGTGTTAAGTGTTTTACAAGTATGGAATTATGTATTTTAATTCATAAACTAATCTAGTTTATGCCATTGTTTAGAAATGGTTCCTAGTGGAAGGAATGGAAACTGTATCAATGCATGCACGTCGTGTAGGGATTGCCCTCCTGCTCAAGATAATTATTGTGGATTTGGAGATACAATTGGTGCTGATCAACTTATTACCATATTGGGACAACTCACTCAGGTTATGAATAATAACCTTACTCGTATGGATCACCCTGATCCACAACGTGGAGGATCAATGTTAGACCACTTCAAGAGACAACAACCGCCAACATTTAATGGTGGTACAAATCCATTAGTAGCTGAGCAATGGATAAACTCCTTAGAGAAAATATTCCATGCCTTGGGGAGTAGCGAAAGGGAGAAGGTTGTCATGGCAGTTTACCGCCTCACTAGAGATGTCGATCAGTGGTGGTCGCTGATTCAAAACACAAAGGAAGATGATGACGTATCAATATGGAATGGAGGGAGTCCAAAGAGATTTTCTTAGAAAAATAATTTCCTCATTACCATCGAGCAGATATGGAAAGGCAATTTCTGAGTCTGAGGCAGAATGAGGATGATAATGTCGCAAAGTATGAGGATAACTTTACAAGGTTAGCGAGGGAGGCTGCAGATTATATACGTAACCCAAGAAGTAAGATTGATTGTTTCTTTGATGGGTTAAAACCTTTTCTCCGTCGAGCTTTAGTATCACAATCTTTCTCAACATACGAGGATATAGTCTCATGTGCTATCAAGACAAAAAAGGAATTCTCTAAGTCTTATGACAACAAAGTAAAGCAAGAGAAGAAGAGAACAGTGGAACAAGAGACAGATAAAGGGAAAAGTGAAATAAGTATTTTCCATTATGTGATAATTGTGGGAAGAATCACCCTGGTACTTGCCTAAAAGGAATGGGAGTTTGTTACAAATGTGGAGAAAAAGGTCACTAGGCTCGTGATTGTAAGGGAAAGAAAGAGGATATCAATGTTTAATTCTATAATTGTAGGTAAATGGGTCATTATGCAAATGAATGTCCTAAGAGTCAGGGAAACTTACCTCAAAAAAGGCCAAGGGATCAAGTCCAATCTTATGCTGTGACTACAGTTGAAGCGGAATAATTAATGTATCGGTGCTTTTGGACTCATGGATTATATTCTAGTTATTAGAATAATGTGATATATATATAAGGATTGTACTGCAGTACATGTTGATTTCATTAATGTTTTAATATGATGAAGGTAATCATATTTTTGTATGTGACAAAAAGAGAAACATTACCTTGTTTGCGGAATCTGATGATACAATTGATTTTGGAATTTAGATACGTTTAAGAGAAAGTCTGGACAGAGGTATTTTTGATAACTATTAAGGTTGGAATGGATTGAGTTGAACCATGGATAGTATTGTTTAAGGGTAAAACATTTTTGAAGATTATTTTTGGAATATTATGATACTATAGTTTTAGGAAAAGGAAAACCTGCAGGGTGGGGCATAACCCGTTGCGTTGGACAAAGCTGCAGGAATCGAACCCACAACCATAGTGTGACATGCCTTTATTACCTACCACTAGCCTACAAGAAGTCCCTGGTTATTACAAAATAGTTTTCCTAATCTAAATGGTATGTTCTAATATTTTGAACCTTGTACGATTAGGATAAATAAAATATTTTTGTGTTCTGTTACCATTTGGAATGAAAGATGGGTTTGTGGTAAAAATTTATTAAAGAATGAAAGTCTACACGACAAGTAAGTATATTTTCTTTACATTCTTAGTCAATCTCTTAAATAAATTCCTCAACTTTATAAAAGGTAACTTAAAACAAAAACGTTTCCGGTTAACTTTTCCAACTGGGGATTCAATGACCGTTTAACCAATCACAAGTTTGTGATTTTCTTATGGTTAACTTTCTCCTAATCCAGTTTTCTACAACTCTCCATCAGACCTTGATGGTTTGTTTTTCTTCCATATCCATATTTTCATAGAATCCTAGTATGGGCTATCTCGTGTGACCTTTGTACTTCTCTTTCTTTCTTTTAATGTTATATTTTTATTAACCTTATTTCTGATGTGGGTTTTACACAAAGGTATTTTCTATTTTTAACCTATTATTTTCAAAGAAAAAATTCAAATTGTGAGGACTCAATTTATTGAAGGAGGGGAGAATGTAACACCCCGAGCTTCCATGATACGCTTCTCGTTCAATAATGCAATAGCTTGAATTGTACACAACTTCGAGTTCTAACACACCGCCACTAATCAAAATAGCCATTATGAATAGTAATACCCACTTTTTGAATTTATATATATTTTATATTTCAAAATGGACTTCATTTTTGGATTCTGAATGTCGAAATTAGCCTATGTTGAATTTTTTTTAATTTTCTGAGAACTTCCAAATTTTTATGAATAGTGAAAAATACTTAAAACAACTTTTTTAATCAAAATAATTTATATTGATAAATTAAAATATTTAGTTGTTTTAAAGTTTAATTAGAATAATTTTTACCATTTTATCCAATGGTGGTCATTAGAATTAATTTCACTTTGAAATTGGACATAAACAATTGTCAATCTTTTGATATAAATTGATTCTTAAAAACACGCTATTTGTTGTAACAGCGGGAATTAATTATAAAATTAATTAATTCAACTAATATGATTGGAATTTTTTAAAATAGTCATTATTTTTGAATTCGGAATATCAATTATAGCTTAGGGTGAAATTTTGGCATTATTCTGAAAAACTTCAATTTTTGATGAATAGTGAAACCACTAAGTGGTTGTTAGAAAACCGATTTTTCGTTAAAATGAAACATTACCACCTCTGTGATTTGAATTTCAAAAATCTGACATACATGGTTGTCATTAGGAAGTAAAATGTGGTTCAATGGGATTAAAATAATTTTTTGGTGAATAGTAACGTTTAAGTTCTTAATCGCGATTAAAGGTAATTAGTGAAATTTAAGGTAAAAATAGTATTATAAAAATATGGAATGACCATTACACTTGTCCAACAACTATTGGATGTGTCATAGCCGACCAAGAAAATCCATGGGTCAACTTGGGGATCCCATGGAGCCAATTTGGAAGGAAAAGGACATAAATGACTTTTTATTTAATGTTAAAATAAAATGGTCACAAACAAGAGTTGTTTTACTAAAAAAAATTAAATGGGGTTACACAAGTCATATTTTTTACTATAAATATTAATTAGAAATATAAAAAGAGTTCCTACATCATGATATTTTTTTTATAATTTTTATACATTAAATAAATTAAATTATTTATGACACCATGATGATGCAGCGATTACCTCATTAATTAACAATTTTAATAAAATGGAAGGATAATGTAAAATCTAAGTATTACACTTGTCCAAAGCCTATTGTATGAGAATATTTAGAACACTTATCACCTTATCCTAGAAATATATAAGTGTGGGACCTTTAGAATTCGAAAAATCATTTCATAATAATGTAACATTTTAATCTTTCCAAGAGTGCCCCTTCTCTCCTCTTATAAAGGGCCCCCACCACTACCACCTTACTCACACCTTCAAAGCCTTTTGGCTCGGCCAGCCTCTGCCCAAATACTCTCCCAAATTCCCTCCCTTACTCTTAGAATCCTCACTTTGGGCAGAATTCTTCCCAAGGAAGCCTTTGGATCAAATCAAAAGAGTTACCCGATTTTAAGGTAATGTCTTCTCTTATGTTATTTTGTTTTATTTTTCTTCTCCAAACCACTAAAATATTTTCATTAATTTCATTTGTTACAACACTAGTATCCTAAATATACTAGGATTTTGTTATAAGAATTATTTGAGCTACACTTACACACACCTACATCTAATGGTTAAAGAACATACGGTTTCTGTGGATGGCGAATTTCTGCCTCACGAAACGATGATTGTTCAACACTCATATAACACCTTCAAAGGTGGCCATTAAGATGTCACTATATTTATATATCTGATATATAATAAGTTTATGTTTTACTTAAGGTTCTGTATTTTTCATTTATGGCATACCTTTATTGTTTCCATTATGGGTAAACACGATATTTTCATTTTAGGAAGTGCGGACTACCGCCCCCTCAAAGTGATTTGAATCGTTAATACCATATGTGGGATGTATAAAGGATGGAGTAAATGATATTATATATGATATTATACTGGAATTATAATATACCTTTATATCATTATGATTTCATTAAATACGAAATAGAAATGAAAGTAGCGTTCATGCGTACGTACGGCTTACCGTCTCCATGAACGGTGCATTTCATTTCTTACCTCTAAATGTTATGTAATATTATAAATGAATGTATATACTGGATATATATGATTTATATGATATATAGATCATTAATATAATTATGGATATAATGGATATATTACCACATGAACAAAGTGTAATTATAAGAAGTTTATTTTTGACTCAAGTACCTAAGATCGACAAGACGACCCTTATAAACTTAAATAATTACATAATGTTCATGACATGATAATAAGTGATATAAAAGGAATAATGAACATGAAAATGGTTCTTAAGAAGGTAGAGATTAACTATGTTTTATTATTCAGGAGGTCAAAGAGTGGTCGAGTCAAGTCGGACATGAGGTAAGGGAACTTCTTAACCCAGTTTCCATTCTTTGGGTTAATCTCCTACTTTCAAATTATGTCATGATATTATTATGTCCTATTTTGTATTTTTAATTTCTTTATGTGTACCTATAGTGAATATACATACTAGATCTATTTTTTTTTAAAAAATGATCTTTTTAAGGACTTCGTCTCAATCTCCTTTCATTGAGGCATATTTGGTTTTATACACAACATTCTTTTATACGGTGTATAAACCCCTTTGACTTTTAGGTTTATTCAAAAGGAATCTTTTTATACGAAGCATTTACTAAACGAAAAAGGGGATGTTTTTGTCGTACATATGCGGCGACAATGACTTCTCCGCCACCGTGACCATTATTTGAGTTTCAGCTTCCTCTACAAGCCATACTTTTTTTAAAAGAAAAATAAATACCATGTTTTACTTTTCTTTTATTTTGGTATTGAAAATGGTTTTGAAAGTGTTTGTATTATATCAATGTGTTTTCTTGATATCTTATGATTGAAATGTGGAAATGGTATGTTTCCTTTATGCATGTTTTATGTGATACGATTATGTTATGGTTTATGATATGTTTAAACCTATTCATATGAGGAATGCATTGGATTTAATAAGTGACGGGTGGAGCCCACTATAGCTCCTCGATGCATCAACAGGTCTCATGAGACAAACTAGTGTCTTGGCATGAGGCCTTGACAAAATCTTATTTGTGGTCTTGGCACGAGGCCTTGGCTAAGTGGTTATGATAGTCTGGCATTATGCATTCCATCATTATGAAAGTGGTTATTGATATTGCATGTGATTATTCGACCAGTAGAATATCCATGTGAATAAGTAAATGGAATTATCTCATTTCACTTTTGCCATATTATGTTGAAGTTCATGTTTAAAAGGATTTTGTTTTAGTTATACATTGCCTTAAATGTTAAAGTTTATTTATGAAAGCTTCCGCAATATTGTATCCTTACTGAGCATCTGAGCTCACCCCTTTCAATGTTTTAATATTTTCAAGGATGTGAAGAAGTATTTTATGAATGACCTGCAGGGATAGACAGAAGAGGATATGAGTGTGGACTATGAAGACAGTGTTATTAGTTTTTCACTTTATGATGTAATGTAAGACTTATGAATGTATCTAGTGTTTCCAAGGCTACTAAACTAATAGTTCTTTTGAGACTTGATCTTTTGTGATCATGCCAATGTTACGAAGTAATGCACCGACTCCGAGTAGCTGAGGTCGGGGTGTTACACCCAACACCCTGGACCCCCCACCCACTAGACACCACCCCACCCCCCTTGGACACCACCCCACCACCTTGACACCCCCACACCCCAAGACACCCCCACCCCCAGTGGACTCCCCCCAACCCCTTGGACGCCCCCCACCCCCTGGACACCACACCACCCCCCTTGGACACCACCACACCACCTGGACACCCCCACCCCCCAAGAAACCCCCACCCCCATGGATAGCCACACCGACCCCCTTGGACACCACCCCACCGCCCTTGGACAGCCCCCCCCCCCAACCCCCCGGACGGCCCCCACCACCCCTGGACACCACACTACCCCCTGGACACCCCCCCCCCACCCTAGACACCGCCACCCCCTGGACACTGCCACCCCTGGAAAGCCCCCCGACCCCCTGGAGACCACCTGACCCCCCCCCCCCCCACACACACACACACACACGCACACCCTAAACACCACCCCACCCCGTGGACACCCCCATGGACACCCCCCCCCCACCCAAGACACCCCATCCCCCAGGACCCCCCCCCCCCCCCCCCGCCCCCACCCACCTGGACACCCCCTACCCCCTTAGAGAGCCACCCCAAACCCCTGAATATCCCCCCAACCCCCTGAATTCGGAATTGAATTTTTAAGTATTTAGTTAGCTATTGAAATATGTGTTAATAGAGTATGGGTATACTTGTTGTATGTGTATACTTGCTGTAATAACCTTATGAATTATGTTTTAATTTGGTATGTGTGTAGAGGGTTATTGAATAAAGAATTGGAGGTATTCAGATTTATGTATGAATTATGTGTTGGGTTAATTTTGTATAAATTCATAGAGAATTATGTATGTATTATAGAGGAGTATTTTTAATGGTGCATTGCGTTACTTGTTGTGTGTGTATGTATTATGAAGGTCTGTTGTGTATGAATTTTTGTGGAATTGCTACAGCTGCACAGGGGGAATTGATGCAGCTGCACAGGGGTTGCTGCACCTGCACCGGGGGAGGCCAGCAATTCTGCTTTTGCTGGTACAAAGGATATGCCAATGGTTTACGACCATTGGCATATGTGTAAAATCAGATCTTATACCAACGGTTTTATGTAAACCATTTGTATAAGTATATGCCAATGGTTTTTAAACCATTGGGATAGATAATTTTACTTCATATTTAACAATGGGTTTTAGGAAACCGTTGGTAAAATTCTATCCCAACGGTTCTCTAAACCATTGGTATAGATATAATTCTTCCTATTACCTGCGGTTTAAAACCATTGGGAAAAATTTATACCATTGTTTAACTAAAACCGTTGGTATATACAGAACTTTTCATACATATCCCAATTGATCTATGAGAACCGTTGGGATATGTCTATCCCTACGACTCAAGACCCAACGGTTTGGACAAACAGTTGTATAGTTTATACCAACTATTGTCTCACCTTTACCAAAGGTTTTAAATCATTGGTAAAGCTAAAATTTCCATTAGTGATTTTTTTTACTTGTATGTAATGAATGGTATTGTTCACAATCATGCCCACTCATTTATTGAAATATTACTATATATATTTTCAAGGTTACTTTGAAATAAAAATATTTTCTCTAATATTTAAGAAATTTTATATTTAAAATAAGTTATTTCAAAGTGTAATAGATATTTTTCTCATGAAATTATCCAAGTGATATTTAAATATCATTTTCCATCAATAATTAAATACTTTGATATTACATAATCTTTTTAAGGGAAATGATCCAATGATTCCATTTTTATTTTTTATCTAGTTGATTTATTATTATTATGAAAAATGTTTATGAAACCTGTTTATTTTGAAAATGAAATTCCAAAATGAAATTTTTAAGAAACTGATTTACTTTTCATAAGTTATTATTTGATGAAGGTTTATAATATTGTTGTATATAAATTTATTTATTATGTGATGAGTGGGATATATATATCCATACAACTAAATTTTTTTAAGTATTAAAGTTTTTTGAAATTAAAGCACACACATGAGGTTATCCCTAACCCAAAATATAGTACATGAGATGTTATTATAAACTGAAAAATGGGTACACAAAAGGGTATCCAAAACCCAAATGGGGGTGAATGGGTGGTTATCCCAATCATGAATCATGTACATGGGTGGTAATCCCAAGGAAAACAAGATATGAATGTCCTGATGGATATATATGATATAATATTTTCTTTTCCTCTATATAACCCACAAGTCATTATCTTATCTCAATGTTAAATTCTCATGGATATTTCTATTTTATTCCATAATGAATAATGTCTTATGAATTTTTAATCTTTATTAGATGCATTAGTATTATGATCTTTGATATAATGGGTATGATTTTCAAATGTTATGATTAAACTATCGTTACCTTACGCTTATGTAATGCTTTTTTATGATCATTTATATCTTCCTTTTTTACCATTATTGAGCATACTATATCAAACATCCATTTGATTTATTTCCCAAGTTTATGATTAAATTTATTAGTTCTAATACTTATAAAAATAGTTCTAGTTGTGATTAACATATTGGGAGTTGAAGTCATTCATTTTTGAACCTGTTGTTTATATATCCCATTCTCTAATAACATTGAATTATTATAGTTACCTAGGCATTTATTTTCTAAATGGAATTAATATTCATCTTAAAGATAAAATATTTATATATTCAATCTAGGGGTCACTATAATTTCACTAAGAAGATTTTTTAAAATATAGAGGATTTTAAATTTTACAATATACCACCCATAATTTATCTTCTTCCCTTTTTCTAACCAACACACTACATAGATGACGTTGGGAGATCTCCTTAGGATATTAATGTAATAAACATAGATTTCATAACCTTTAATGTATAAACTAGGTTTTATTACTTATGTTTCATTCTACACCGAATATAAATAGAGAAATCCTTATTAAGAATACATTGTTTTCAAATCTATAAAAACATGTAAATGTTAATCCATCAATAATTATTACCATTAGAATGGAGATAATTAAAATGTTAAATATTAGAACAATTATTTTAAATAAGAAATTTTATTTTTACTATATACTATGTATTAAAATTTAAAAATTAAAATTTTTAAAATTTAATTTTTTTAAATTAAATATCATTTTTGAATTTTTTATAACAACCTTATCATAGGATGTATTTTTGACATTTTTCTAAAATAATAAATTTTTTGGATATTAGTGAATAAAAATGAATTTGGACAAAACCACAACATAGAATTTTTCAACTATTTCAACATAATAAATATATAATTTATAGTATCATAAATTAATTTGAATTGTTATGTTGAATTTATAAACACATGCTCAACATTTTAAATTTTTTTATCATTTTAATGAAAACTTTTTTTGACTATTTTTCCCATTAATTAAAACATGATGAAATAATTTTATTAAAATATTTTAATTTAAAATAAATTTTATAATAATAATAAGGAATAAAAATTCATTTTAATAAATGTCACTAATAATGATATCTTAGTAAAAAATTTGTTAGCTAAAAACCTTTTCAAAAAATGGTGTTTAGGTGTTATATATGATAATGTTACGATTTATTTCAGTACACGTAGAAAGATAATTTGATAAAATGATTATTATATTTTATATAATATTTTATATAACATTTTATATATTATCTTATATGGTAAACTAAATTTTCATGTATACAAAATAGATTATTGGGACTAATGTTAATTACCACAATAAGGGTGAAAAAATTGTTTTAAAGGAATTGTTTATTTAGTATCAAGGAAATAATATTGAATCAATTTAAAAATATAATAAATAATATGGAAATAGTTTTTAGTATAAACACATAAATAATTATAATAACTAACATTTAATATGTAAACAATACTAAATATGATTAAAATTCCCTTGGGGTCAAAATGGAATATTCTCAAATAAAAAAAATTCTACAGATAATGTGTTTCAATTGAAAAGATAATATAATAATATTTATAAATTAAATTTGATTAAATATATGAAAATATTAATTACATCACAATAAAATTTTTTATATGGGTTTTGTTATATTTTTAGTATAACATAAATTCACATACTTATTAAACAATTACCTAGTAAAAAACTAAATATTTAAAATATAATTAAATAATCGTAAAAATCCAATAACATGATTAATATATTTGTGGAAAACAAGGTTTTTCCTTTTTAAGGAAAAAATAAACATAAAATTTAATAATTTGGAATTTTTTATCCATTGAAAATGGATATTGTCATGGAATTATTGAAATATGACGAGTTCTCCCAAAAGATCACATTTTCACCCCTTTTAAAAGGTTACCAGTACCACCATTCAAAGACATGCCTATTAGTAGAATTATTAATTAAAATTATTACATAATATTCTATAAATAACCCTCTACAAAAAAAATATAATATCATGTTAATGTATAGTTTTTCTATTCCGTTAAATTTCAGAAGAACTTATAAGGGAAAAAGTTGGCCACCAACAGAAGTGTTATCTCTTCTCAAACTTTTTTTCTTAATCTTAATATTCAAAAAATATTTTCACCATTATAATATAGTTACATAATTATCATTTTTATGTTGATATATTTTTATATTATTGGTACAAGATATATTTTTCTCATCTACTTCATAAAAATAAATAAACTTCGTTAGTGTAATGCACAGACTAAAACCTCCACGAAGCTACACCCTATGTTTTTCATTACCTCATTTAATAGATGGGATTAATTCTGATAGTGATAAATAAATGCAACGTAAATAATATATTTTGATTCCTAAATGTTAATTTAATATCCACCATCACCCTCTATCACACATTGTGAAATAGGAAACATAACTGTGTTTATGTTTTGATCACTACTTCCCTGATGAAAGTATTTTCATTTTTCATTAATATTTTCAAACATAATCTGAATATCATAAAACATGAATCAAAATAATAATAAAATCAATATTATATCATTATGTTTCTATTATAAGGATATAATTTCAAAATAAAAACCTCCTAAACCATACTTTTCTATCATGTTAAAGCATGTTAATTTTCTTTCGGTTCAACCACCAACATGAACAATTATTTAAAATCATATTATATATAAATATGTAAACATGAAAAATAGTATTATAATAATAAATTAATAAAATATTTTTGATTATATGTTTCATGAAATATTTTATTCAATATTTATCTTATTATTATGGTAACATTTTCATTCTATAAAATTACATAAATGAGACATTATACATTCAGATTCACATAACATTAGAAAAATGGAATGAAATAAGATCTTTTTAACTAAAGATAATTTTCACATTACGAAATATTAAATTATATATCAATAATTATCTTGGTATAAAATATTGTGTAATTCTATCAAAATTATAAAACATGTGAAAATATTAGACATCCATATTCATTACTACGTATCAATTCATGATATAATGGATAATGTTACACATAATAAAACACATATGATTTATATGTCCTGTGTATTTTAGAATCATGTACATTAGATAAAAACATAAAATATGCGGTACATCACAATTATTGGAAACATATTTAATGTAATTCTTATATTCGATCATGCTAAAAACTACATGGAATATCTTGGGAATATACAAAAGAAAGGGGTGAGATATAAATAGTAACCATGCCTATTGATAAGTATATTATAATAACAGAGTTGGATGAGGATGCACAATATCTTAGAGCACTCCATGTGTTCCAATTCTGGAGTCCACTGAGAATACATCTGATCCAAATAACTCAGGATCATTTTATTGGTTAATTTAGGGGTCTATGTATTAATACTTTTCTATAAATCTATGTAATGGATTGTTTCACTGGAAGATATAATTTTCAATGGAGCATATGGGAACATGTTTAGTCTTGTTACATATATGCATGATGAGTCGAATATTTCATGGACCGACCTCCAATAGTTGCTCTATGTGGAGTAATACCCCTCTTTCTTGTGCTCGGTTTTGATTTAAGAGATTTTGGAGATAAATCAGTGAGGGATGATAGTGGATGAGTATACTAGAAGGTTCATAGACCATACACAGTACTCCCTTGACATCATCAAGGATAGAAACCTTTGATCACAAATATTTGAGTAGGGACTTCTCATAGATATCTTCACCAAGGTGGTGACCTTATAAATCTCCACATATGTCGGGGTGTTGGAGTGGGAACTACTGACCGATAACTTCTTTTTAGAGGTACATAATGTATTTGGATCTAGCATTGAGAGTAATAGGGATAAGTCATCTAGAACTTATAATGGACACTAATTAATAGGATTTCAGAATAAAATATCCCACTAGTATCAGGATTGAGATTTTGGTCAGGGGAAGCATAGTGTACCTGGTTATTTAGGAGAGGTTTGGTAAAATTCATGTGGTTGGTGAGGTCACGTGATGCATTATTGACCAACCTAACAATCCAAGGAGTGCATGCAGATAGTCAATAAACTTTCACAGCAGAGGAATTGTCATGACCATGGATCTCCTAGATGAGGTAAGGGTGGAATACAAGGAGGAATATCTAGAAAAAGATTAGGTGGAGCTCTTGGAAGAGTTTATTTGGGTGGTGGTAACACTATGAGGTCTTTCCACCACCAACACTTGGTGGCCCACTTTAGGCTCAGAGATCCAGCGGTCAGGATTGCAGATAGCTACAATCTATAGAGTAATATGACCGTGTGACACACAAGATGATTATAAGTATGATCTCTATTTATTAAACTATTTTTATAGTATTATGAGACACATGTTAGAGTCATTCTATCTTATATTTTCTTTTATTTTGCTATTTGGAGCACCTAATTGATTCATTATCCCAGTATCTTTTCCTTGAAGTTCATACTGTGAACACTTCTTATAAATCATTTATCTTCTATTTGTGTGATCTACATCTTATTGTATATTGGTTTACATGATACCTTTTTGTCCTTATGATGGAACCCTTTGACATTATATTTGGTATGGATTTGTTTTCCAGGGTAATCAATGAGATTGAATGCCACCAAAAACAACCTATATTCCTTTGTACTGATCGGTTGTATTTTTGGCTTTATGGGTGATAGATTTCTCCTAGAGGGATGATTGGGTTTAGAGAAATATAGGTTTCATCCCATCAACCATTTGTAAGAGAGTGTATTACTTGGTGTGGTAGGATCTTCAGACATTTGGATTCCTTCAACCATGAAGGATTTGATTGACAACATCCCTAAAGAAGTTCTAGGATTACTTTAAGGTAGGAGATAGATTTTTGTTTTGACATGAATCTTGGGACCTCTTTGATATCATTAATGGTGTATCACATATCTAGTTTTGTGATTCGAGATTTTTAGTTTTAATTGGAGTACCTTTGAGAAAAGGGTTTTATCGGGCCTAGTGTATCCCCTTAGGTAACTCCAGTGTAATTTTTGAAAAATATACATGAGGGTTAATGGATTTATTTATATAATTGTCATTTTAACCATACTATGATAATGAATAAGAACCACTTTACAATGAATTAAAACCTTATAAACTAGTTTAAAGGTGGGATGTGGTTCTCGAAGATTGATCTAATGTCCAGTTACCACCTGTTGATAGTTCACGAGGATGGTATTCTAAAGTGGGAATTCCAATTTCCCTGCAGACACTATGAGTTCCTGGTGACACCCCTTAGCAGGAAGAATTTTCCACAATGTTCATGGATTTTATGAACTTGATCTTCCATTCATACGTGGTTTTTTTTGTTTTCTTGATTTTCAACATACTCATATACTCTGCATCAGGGGAAGAGAATGAAGATAAAATGGGTATTGTCTTACATTTTCTTTGGGATCACTAGATAAATGGTACACATTTAACGTTTTGGTTCTGGATTCCAGAGGTTCAATTCCTAGGGCATGTCATTTCTGATCAAAATTTATCTATAGACCTATTGATGTAAATGTTTTTATTTCATGGGATCCATCCATGAATGTTTCCAGGTTTCATAGTTTCTTTGCCTAGGTAGGTTATTAATTGTGTTTTATGGCATATTTATATAGGATTCTAGTCACATTGACTGTCCTAATGTGGAAATGTAACCCCTTTACCTTGACTATGATATTCTAGAGGTTCTTTGAGGACTTGAAAATGAGATTGATTATTTCTCATGACTAGAGAATATCAAAGGATGGCATAGAGTACATTGTGTATATTGATTCCTCAGGAGCTGGGCCCGCCTGAGTTTTAATGCAGCAAGAGGAATTAATTAAATACAATTCAAGGTAGTTTAGACCCCATGAAAAAAACTATGAGACTCACAATCATGGGATGGAAATGGTAGTCTTCACTTTGAGGATGTGGATGCACTATCTTCTAGGAGAGTGCTCTATGGTTTACTAAAAAAATCAGAGTTTCAGGTATGTCTTCATGCAAAGATACTTGATACAACGATAGAGGGTTTTGTTGTAGTTTATGTGGGAATATGAATTTGAGATCTTATATATTCCTAGGAAAGAAAAAAATTGTATAATATTCACTTAAAAGTAATTATTATGATTATTTGGTGGAAGAGGCCTCTCAGTCGTTGGATTCCTTGAAGCTAAACCTACTAGAGAAAGAGCATGAATTTTTTCTTTTTTTGTTGTGTTTACTCCTCCTATTCTAAAGAGTGTGAGAATGTCACTATTGGGATACCTAAAATGTCCTGTCTTACATGACTAAATATATTTTTTGAAAGGGGTCCATGTCATTCTTTTCACGGGACAGACAGTGGTCCTCGTCCTGATGTAGGATGAGGTGATGCGGGAGTTCCACACTTCTCCATTGGCTATATATCTTAGTGTGGGGAAGAAGTATAAATACCTTAATTTGTAGATTTGGTATGTTTTCATGAGATATATCATGGATGATTTCATCTATCATTTCTTCTCATGTGGGTAGTTTAAGGCTAATCACCATGTTCAGACCATTTTATTCCATCCCCTTGACATCTCTCTGTGGAGATGGGACATTGTATCCATAGAAATTCTAAAAGGGATTTTTTTTATGTTGAGAGTCCATTAATATATATGGGCGATAGTTGGATAAATCATAAAAATGAAACACTTCCATGATATTAGGGAGAATATTTTGATAGAGATTTTGGGGAAGATGTACATATGGAAGATTGTTCTCTTTCATGGGGTCCCCTTAACCATTGTATATGATCATGGTGTGGGGTTAAAATCATGAATGGGGAGAGGACTATAGGAGGAAATCATGACCTAGATGAGTATGAGTATAACCTTACACCCCTCGACAAAGGGGAAGTTTGGGAGAACTATCTAGATGTGGAAAATATGGTGAGGGGTTTCATGTAAGACATTGTCCAGAGCTTACAGGATCACTTTCCCTTTGTAGATTTTTCGTGGAATACTATCTAACACACTAATATCAACATTGAACCTTTATAAACTCTATAAGAGAGACCCTCCAGGTCACCCTTTTCATAGAAATTGATTGTTAAGGAATCTCTGGTTGGGATAAAGATATTGAAGGATATGATAGGTAAGGTACAAATCATCCATGAGAGGATGAGGACATTCCAGGTAATCTATAAATCTTACATAGATCGAGGTATTATGCACTATGAGTTTGATCCTTGAGACCAAGTTTTCTAGATATTATCACTACAATGAGTATTGTGGAGGTTTTTATGGGGATAGAAGCTATTTCTAAGGTTCATCAGACCATACATAATCATATAATGGTTTGGGGAGGTTTCTACCCACTACACCCTACCCCTGTAGTTAGAGTTGGTACATGTCGTCTTCCATGTGTCAAAGATGATGAGATACATGGATGACTCCAAATATTTTATTTATTGGGATAAGCTTGAAATGGAGGATGGATTCTATTTTACAAAACACCCAGTGGTTATTGGGGATCTATAGTATTGGACCCTGAGTGGAAGGACCGTCCATTTTTTTGTGTGGTGTGGTAGCATGAGAACGTGCCAGAGAGATCTAGGGATTATGATAACCAAATGTAGGCTCAGTATCCAGAGAATTGATTTTATATTTTCTTATTTAGGATGAGAATATTTTAGTAGGTAATAATGTAGAGAAATGTTTTACATTATAATATATTGAAATATTTTAAGATATATTTTAAGAGCCATGTGTTGAGACAACATGCGATTATGAGGCCCAGTGTGCTCGAAATTAATTTTATAAAAATATTAAATATATTTTATATTACATCCACATAGTTTATTAATGAATATGGGATAACTATTATATTTAATCATAGATCACAAATCTAAGACCACTTTTGAGTCCCGAATGTGAGGCTTACACTATGCATGACTTAAAATAGGTCACTGTGGGGTGTTCGGATAAAAAAATGTCATGGGAGGGTGTGTGTAGTTAAATAAATAATAAAATTTACTGATTTAATTAAATATAATATATTTAATACATCTATAAATATACCTATATAATTATTCTCTTGTTTTAGGTACACAAATATTGAGGTAATTGAGTGGCTTACTTCAACCTCTCGTTGAAGAATTGAAATCTGACGATGAGAAGACTCTAGATCGAGGCAAATTGATATAGCATAATTCCAATGACTTCTATTCTTCATTGTAAAGTATATTCTTAAATGAAGAACAATAAAAAAAATATGTAGGACTCACAAATTTTGGGATTCTTCACCTAATGATTAAATGATTGAGTGTGATCATATTTCCTCTTGGATCTTCTTTCAAATTGAGTAATTATATGATTCTATGTAAAAATTTAAATTTATAATTCAATTATTTCTCACCAAAAGATATCTTATTTTTATATGTTGTCCAAGAATTATTATAAAATGATTATTAAACCTCTAATTTTTTATTTTTCTCCCAATTATTCTTCAAATTCATCACTAATTTTTTGATAGGATCATGGTTCGATATTGTCAGGTGGGAATGAGCTGGATTGGACCCTAGGAATTGTGGAAGATTAGTGTGAGAAAACAAAACAAAGAGAAAAGTATGGATAAACATTATCTATGGTGTATGGAAGATGAACCTTAGTTATCTAAGATTTGGATCAAGATGGTGATGCATGGGAGGCAGCTAAGTGGTGGCGGCACGTGCGAGTTTATGGGGGAAGAACTGGAGTTTTATTTCTAACCAATAAAGGGGAAGGAATCTCTATCCAAAGAAATGTAAAAAAAATTCATGGTTAATTGATTTAAATGGTGGTTTGGAGGCTAGATTTGGAATTCTATAATAGGATTTGAGTGTCTATGAAAATATCCACTGTACATAGTGTAGTTCGAAGAACACATGTTGTGTAGTCTAGTTTCAGCAGTGTCTAGGGTTTCAGTTGGGATAAATTTAATATGCCATGGGAAGGGACTACACACCATGTAACACTAAATTACTACCTTAGTTTTTAAAGATAGTACATTCCTATGAGCCCATGTTCACTTTCATTGAATGTACTGGAGTTTAAGAATACGGGCAGTTTTACAAAAACACGACCAAGAGCACGGGTAGGTCCCCTTGTGGATGAGGAACACTGTGTTGTATTAATAAATGAAATGTAGTGATACAAATTTAGTTACATGAATACCATTAGATACATGGCTAGGTAGTGAAGTGGGACCACACACCATGTAGGTCCCCTACACTTCGTGTACCCCATTTTCCTTTTGAAAAACATTCAGTATCACATAACTTATTCATTTGAACTCACATTTTGGACCATGAATAGCCCATCTTATGTTTGTTTCTATGTATAACATGATGGTTGAATCTATAGTGTATTTTTAGATATGATGGTATATTTTCTAGGAGTGGAATTTGTTTAGGCTGTGGTTGAAGATGAAATTTATTAGTCAGGACCATCATAGGAGTTAGAGTGGAACCCTCCTACTGGGTGGGGAATGGGTCCATGATCGACTATTAGTGTAGTACCCTCCATTTGGGATGGGAATGGGTCCTATAATTACTAAAATAGTGAATCCCTCGTACTGGGATATATCATGGGTTATCTACATATACACTTAGAGTATCCTTATTTTAAATTCAGGTCTTGGGTCCTCAATTACTAGAGTGTAACCCTCCAACTTAGTAGTGAATGGGTCCTTTATCAGGTATCTGAGTGTCACCATACTATGTTATCATACTTTATCTCCTTGACTATTAGTGTGTCACCCATATACTGGGATAGGTAATGGTTCTTCAAACTATCAATATAGTTTCACCCTCTTGTGGAGTCGGGTAATGGGACCTTGGTTATTAAAGTAGTACCCACTAGCTAGGATAGGAATGGGTCCTCTACCAACTAATTGAGTAGAACCCTCATTCTAGGACTGTTCATGGGTCTTATAGTTATCTACTAAGTGGAACGCTCATGTTATGCCAAGAAATGTTTTAACTACCTAGATATTATGGCCCCTTGACTATGCAGCATACTGGTGAGGTGTGGCTTGACATGGATGTCTCTTCTGAAAGATAGACAAAATGTTGACCATCAATAGTGGACTCTTAGAATTATTCCCACTCTTTTCTTGGGCTGGGCTATGAGATGATGATACCCTTTCTCTTGCATTTGGGTTTCTTTAGCTTGAGTGTGTGTGTGTGTTTGTATATATATATATCTGTGTGTGTGTGTCCATGATTTATGATTTTGATTACTCCATTGCTTTAGGATGACTTGTCTACTATCTATTATTATCGTGTCTTTTACTACTCCCCCTTTATCTTCTAGGGTGTCCTACTTGCTATCCATATACACTCCCATTAATTTTATTTTCCTGATTGTGTTGTGCCTTATGATGACGATAGGAAGATCAGTGGTGATTATTGAGGATCTTAGGGATACCTAGTTCATTGGACTTTGTACGGTGTTCTGGGATTGGAGATCAAGAGCTAGGCTCTCTCAACATTTTTACTTTTCCATATTTGTTTTTATGGAACATATTTCTAGTTGGGAATTTATTTTTCCATTTTATTTTTCAATTTACACAATAATAATCTTGTACAGCATAGATGTTTTTTCACTCATGGGTATTCTCTAGATATTTCATATTATTATTATTATTATTATGCACTTATTAATTGAGATTTTCAGGTAAGTGTGTATAAGTACATTAGGAAAATCCCACCCATGTTAGTTATGTCTTTTAGTGCTTGTCACAATCCCCTGGCCTATCAGGGTGGGTTTGGAGTAGTTGTTTATTGATCCCCATTTGGTTGTCTCATGACATATATTACTTTATTTATCAAAAGGAATAGAAATATTACATAAAACGATATCTTTCACAATTCTAGGAAAATATATATTTTATAAATAAAATAAAAGTTCAACCTAATTCAATTTTGATATGTTGAAATAAAAAATGGAGCTCATTTTACCAAGTACATTTTATAAATATTTTAGAAAATAATTATAATATTTCATTCACAAAAATAAATAAAAATAATTTTTGAAGAAAACATATATTGAAGACATAACAAAAAATTGACTGATTATTAAATTGTAATTTATTAGTATATTTAGGAAATATATATAAAATTCATCAAATTGTTAATCAAACTCATGTGAAAAATTTTAATGGAATTTTTAAAATATTTATATTTAAATAATCATTGTTTTTTGGGTTTATTTTTGTATATTGCATATGATATCGATCCTAGTTTTCTGTTTTACAAACATGGGGAGTTACATTCTTCCCCTATTTAAAAAATTGCATCCTCCAAATTTAATTATGAACTCGATAAACAAATTTTTCACACTTGAAATTTTATTTATTGAAAACCCAAATCGTAAAAGGGTTAATAAAATGTTCACTTGAAAAGATATAAAGAGAAGTATGAAGGTCATTACATAACTCTATTTCTGAGTAGGGGAACATTAGTGGGATGTGAAAACATAGTAACAAAAGACAAAGAAAACACCAAATAACTAATATAGTGTGATAGTGAATATGTTTAGAAGAAATTAAATGACCAAAAAACCATAAATATGAGATGGGTAAGAAGACCAACAATTCATCAATAATGAATTTAATATGATAACATTTTGGTTTTAAGATTCTTTTCCTAGATTTTATGAATTAATTTACTATCTAGACTAAGAACATAGTGAAATATACTTACTTGAGTTTTATAATATATTAATTTACTACATTTCTACTTCAATATCATTTATTATTCAAATGATGTGTACTCAAGATGAGTTCTTTTTTTCCCGAAGCCCTAGTATATGCTTTTAATGGATCGCAAAATCAACCAAAAGATTAAAAAATATTCCCCTACTCATTACTAAATCCGAAATGTTTATCAAAATTTAATATAATACTAAAAATGAATGCACTTCAATTAATCTCTAAAATTCAACAAAAAATCCCAATGATATAGTAACAATAATTCATCAAATAAATAGTCTTATATCTCAAATAACACTAACAACCTCAATATAAAATAATGTGTCAACCTCAAAGGTTTTCTCATACCTTTCTGCATATATATGAAAAATTATAAAATCATTCTTATCAAATAATCCTTTATATTTAACCAAATGGATATATATACCACATCCCAAATAGAACATCTTTGAGAATATCATTAATCACAACAAAATCAAAAATATTTGATCCTATAATTTTTTCTTAAGACATCACTAATCCTACTACAATTCCATCAAATTAATCTTCAAATGTTGTATCATTGTTTTTTAACAGAATGTTAACCATAGAAACATTATCCAAAGACACTATAGGGTTTTACCCATGTCAGACACAAATTAAGGGTTTTCAATAATATTATTACTAAATTGATTTTATTGGTTATCAATACCATTAATCTTACAATTAAAATATTAAAAGAGAAACTACTATGAAAAAAACATATATTTTTCATGAATAATATGCCTATAATGAAATTGATAATACAAAAAAGTATTATTATAATAATACATAAACACTTAAATCCTCACACTTAAATTTTTTCCATAGCATATATACTTCCTTAGTCTAGGATTTGACCATTTGGATAGTGTATTAACATAGATAATTTCCATATTTTCCTCAAATAATACATTAAAAAAGGTTAAATATGATGTAATTTATTCCCTTACTTCATACTCTTAATTTTTTAGAAACTAGATACTTTAAGAACTATTTTTCACACATAAACAACCTTTGAGTTCCATTTTTTCATATATTGTGGTGCCGCATTCCACTTTTTTGACATGTATGAAAATGAATCTTCTTTCCATGGTAACCTTTATTAGATAAACATAACTTAGTTTTATTTCAACACTTCTTTGATATATTTAGGTATTAAAATATGTTCCATTTATTAATTTGGATTTTTGATAGACGGTTTGGCATAATCACAACATTTCTTCCTTAATCTCCTGTCATGTTTAAGAATATCACTTGGGGAGTTATCACATTTCTCATTTCCTTGGGCGTTGACTCAGTTCTTATTATTTCCTTACAATGACTATAAAAACGTGAATATTAGGGTTGAGTGCATTTAAAAACATAATCAATAATCCAATAACATTTAAGGGATAATTTATAAATTACATTTATTTCTTTAACTCATGAATTTATACTCTTCAATTTATGTTTTCTATGATCTATTTTTTTAACATTTAATCCAATTATAATTTTTATTTCAATAATAATGTTTCATAAGGATCTTGTGAATTTACTAAATAATATCCCCAATTGAATGTAAAACCAATTATTTAGTAAGGCCTAATATTATCCACCAGTTTTGAATCAAGTCTAGATCAACATAGTATTTTCATATTATACCTCAAGATACTTTTGTTCCAGAGAAACAACCATATGTAGTATCTAATGATTGATGTATTTTATAGGAATCGAAATACTATATACATTACCAAAACATAGGGATGTTTTCTTATACATAGTATTATCCCTATGGATTTCACTATATTTTTCTAATCACAATCCCATAAATAACTAAACTTCTATTTGATACCAACTACACAGAATCTTCTCTTTATTATAGATTAATTCGCGATTTAATACATCATATTACATATAATACAACCCAGATGATCTAGATATCTAGTATCTTTGTGAATTATTTACATTACATAAAAACATAAAACAGAGGTTACATCTAAATTATTTAAAATATCCATAACATGCTCTTAATATTCCATCATACTTAAAACTCCATGGGGTAAATTGGGGACACTCATAAGAAAGTGGTGAGATATAAATCCATGTAAGGGAATAAAAATGGCATAAAATGAACAATGTATTAAATGATAGAGAATAGGAATTTAAATTGAAAATAAAATTTTAGTGACACATGAACATTAAATAAGAGGTGTGATGAATCATGATGACATAAAGGAAATATAGTAATGTGGAAACATATTTAAACATGACATCATAATGATTAGTCAAGAAAAAATACTAATAATTCTGTGGAAAATGTCCCATGATATATTAGGTTTAAAACCTCATCCTTTTCATGTCGTCTCATGAGACTAAAATGTTACCCAATTCATTAGAGTGCTATATAATTTCGGGGGAACCTATCACTTTCATATAATTCACATGAATAAGTGTGAAACATACATCACACAACATGGAATCATTTTTTTCACATTTTATACCATAATAAAGGTGTTTGAAATACATAAATTGAAGTCAAAAATAAAATTATTATAAGTTTATAAAGGTGAAAACCCTTCATAGGAAAAGGGTGTAGTTATTCAGCACAAAGTTGTTTGGCATAGAAAATCATGAGGAAGTTTTGGTACCATAACCGAAATACATAAAGATTAATAAATTGTTTTAATGAGAAAAAAATGGGATTATTTTTATTTGGAAATGAAATTTATAGTAAAAGGTGTGTGGAAAATCATATCCCATCATAGGTATATGGAAATAGGAGGCATAAAATGAAGAAGATGCTTTAATTAAAAAGAGTGGGAAAGGTCCCTTGCTAAATTTCTACATGGTAACAGGTGTACATATAGAACCATAAGAGGGATTAATTAGAGTAAAAAGGGTATCTCATAATTGATATATAATAAGGGATGTATGATGGATATTGATGAAAATATCCAAAAATTATGAATTAATGATAAATTGCATAAGATGATGATTATGTTTGAATAAAAAGTAGATGTAAAGGATCCCTTACAAAATTTCGGCATGGTAACCGATTTCGTAAAGGTAAACTTAAGAGGGGATAAATGATCTATCATTATTAAGAAATCAATTTTTTGAAAAGGCATATTTTTATAATGTCATGAAATCATAAAAAATTAAGATTGAAAATGTTAAATGTGATAAAGGATCTTGAGTCAAAAATAAGAGGGAGTGGTCCCTTTCAAAATTTTAACATGGTAATGAGGGGTACATAATGAATCAAGGGATTTATTCATGGGAGTAAAAGTTTTTATTTTAGAAAGTTGAGACATGGGCTGGTTTTCAAACCCATATCTTTGTTGAACTTATTAAGAATTAAATATTTACAAGGCATACTCATGGTATAATGATGCTAAACCAGTAAAAAAATGAAACCAGTTACGTGAAGATAGAAGAAAAAACATATACTGATTAAAACTAGGTGAACTATAAGTCTTCAAGAAAATACATCCTTCATCCTTTTGAAACCCATAAGTTGTAAGCTCTTCATAGGACGTACAAATCATCATAGCAGGAAGTCACTAGGTGAAGCATTAATTATTAATGGGAAGCATCTATTTAGAAATCTAGAAATTCCAGCCCATGTGACATGTCAACAATAGGTCAGGAAGATCATTCAAGCACCTCACCTGCGCAGCGGCTCCTCTTCCATTCTGCATGTTGTATATCAAAACTAGTAATAATTCTTGTCTAATAAAATGAAGGTTGGATCCAAACAATCAATCAAAACATCCATGAAGTCTTCATAACACCACAAAATAAGTCTTCTAGAAATGGACCAGGAAAAGGGAAGACGCCTCACTATTTCAGACCACAAACAAACCAAAACATCCCTATGTTATCCCTAGATCCAAATATCCATCACACATGAAGAAAAAATTCCATAGAAATGTATAAAGTAGAATCATTGAGTCTTTAATTTTCACAATATTGGAAATGAGAACCTAGAGGATTCATAGCCATAGTATTTATTTGAAATTGAAGTCCGATTTTTTATTAAATTCTTCCATTGCTTTAATGAAAAATATTTTTCTGAGTTGAAGGTAGTCCTCAGCAGACATTTTACCATTTTAAAAGTGGTCTCTCATCAATTTAAAATAAATAATATATTATTATGGATGTTTAAACATATATCCAAATAAGAAAAATGGAAATTATGAGGCAAGTAATAAAAGGGGTACTTGAATAAAAGATGATATGAAGATCTCGTACCTTGAGAGGGTGATTCCCGAAATCTTCGGAGGAGATTTTGGAGAGAGTGGGGGAACATTAGGAGGACTCTAGATATGGGATGGAATATTAAGGATGTGATCCATGGTTTTTTTAGTTAAGATAAGGGGGAGCATGGGTGGGTTTATATAGGAAAAGAGTGGAGACTTAATTATTATTACCCAAAAATATTTTTTGTACTCTTTAGAATAAAATAACCAAAACTGCAAACATTATCACGATATTTTTCCATTTTTTTAAATGAAATGTATTTTTCATTATTTTATAAGTAAAAGGGACTAAATAATAAAAAATATTTCCCTCGATGATGCGTAAAGTGATTCATTTTTATAATGAAGTTATTTTAAAACATAAAAATATAATTTGGGTTTGTAGGATTCATAAAGGCTTTATAAAATTAAAAAAATATAAAATCATATAATTTTAAATTATAAACAAAAAATAATAATTTATAACTCTGAAAAAAATTAGTACATCACTTTTTTTCATTAAGATGTCATAATACACACCGCATAATAATACAGTATTTAATTTTTAACTAAAAATTCAATTGTTTTTAAAAATTATGAAATAATAACCACTAGTAAATTGTAATATTTTAATTCAAAAAATAAAATTTATTTTATCAAAATAAATTTACAAATATATTATTTCCACTTTTAATATATAATTTACACTGATTGGGAAATTCTAGGTTTTTTCGAAAATTACTATTTTCGATCCATTTTAGAAATTTCATTTTATATCATAAAAATTATATTGTTTTTTTATTTAAAAATCATATATTAACAATAATAAATTACATAAAAATAATTTATTTCAAAATTACATTAATTAATTAAAAGGGATATCTTAAATGAAATTTCATATTACTTAAAAATACAATTTATGTTTATCGTATCAAAATAAAAGTTTTATCAAAATTATTACTAAATTATTTATTATGTAAATAATAAGGAAAAAGTATTAAAATTATTTAATTTAAAATTCAATATAAATATTATTACTTTTAAGGATACATTTCTTCTAGTATTTTTTAAATTGTTTTTACCCTTAATTATCCTTTTTCATTTTACCTTGGTAATAAATAATTACTACCATTACTATTCATATTTCCAAAAAAATAATGTAGAACTTACCACCTAATATTAATTAAGAATATTAAAAATATGGAATCAATTTTATCAAAATCAATTAATAGAGGTATAAGTATTTAATTTAATGTAAAACCCCCATGCACGATGCAAACCTATTTTCCGAAAAATGCATTTTTCAAGGAAAATATGATCTTACTTTATTTTTATAATTAGAATTCATCATTATGTGAATTTAAATTCATAATCATATTTATATAATTTAGAATTTTCATTTAATTAATTTATCATTATTAGTTATTTTAATTAATTATAATATCAAATAATAATTCATTTCAAAACATTTTTCATAAAAAAGTTTCATAAATCATAAAAATAAATGTATACTAAAATATGGTAATAAGATTATTTAATTTAATTAATTATAACAAAATAATAATTATTTTACCTTAAAAAAAAATTAAAACAATATTTAGACTTTTATATTACTTAATTTATCAAAATAAATTACAATTTTAAATAAAATTTTTATCTTTTACCATTAACTAAAAATCAATATTTTCTGAAAAATCCAAAAAATTAAACCTTATTTATTTTTGATATCATGATATCAATAATGGATCTCATTTTAACAAATAAATTATATAAATTATATATATAATAATTATTATATTTCTTTTACAAAAAGAAAGAAAAATCATTTTTGAAAAAAACATATTTTGAAGACATAACCATAAATTGGGTGATTATTCAGAAATTTATTGACTTATTTAGGATATATATATATATATATATCATTGTGTTTGTGTGTATTTCATGATGTAGTTAATCCTACTCTTATATAGAAATTTAATTGAATAACTTAATGATCATATTAAAATAATCATTGTTTTTTAGGTCTGGTGTTAAGTATCACATACCCTTTCAAACATAGTAGTTTCTATTAAAAACGTGGGGATTTAAAAAAATCAATTAAATTTATTGATGCATGATAGAAAAACTTCACAATAATTAATTAATTAACTTCTGATTAATAATTAAAAATGTGGATTATAAAATTGTAATATATATGGCTATGGTTGTCAAATAGGATATTGTTCTATCTGTGTTTGTTTTACAGGAGGATAAAGTGCCATCAACTTATCAAGGGAACAATGTTTTTATTTTCTCAAGTTCTCCTTAGTTGATTCATGACTATATGTTTTGAAAATATTCTAATTTTATAGGATATAACTTATACACAAATGAAGTATTTTATCCTAAATAAACCATGATAATGAGATTCAAATGTTTATTTCAAAATCTCTCCTATATGATCTTTCAATCCATTCAATTCTCAAATTATAATCATTTGTTAACCACAAATTTGATTCCCTTGTTATACATTAATGGTAAAAACCATGTTTCCTTTTAATTATAATAAATAACACACCATTTTGATTTTGTATTATGATTCTATAATATTCCTTAATTTTAAATGTTCGATTAAATGCCTTATCTATCAAAGGTTTAAGATTCAAAAGATACAAAGGTTGTGAAAGGCTCAAATATTTTACTTGGTTTATAATCACTCTTATTTAACAAGTATCATCCATGAATGAATTATTAAACTTAGAATATGTTTTTTTATATTTAAAAATTATTTTCTACATAAATCATTTTTCAAATAAATTTATGGTTCCGTGACGATTCTCTTGTTTTGTAAAAACACATTTTATTAAGATTAATTTCCATTACATTTATTGGATTTTTTAACCATATTCATTTCTATTTAATTTTACCAATTTTATTTATTTCTTTATGTAAATTATATTATTTTTACAATGATACATTTTTTCATAAAAAAATTTAATTAAATTCTTACATAATCCTTTTAATTATTTTTGATTATAAACAAAGGATATTTTAAAATGTTTAAAAGGCTTTTAAATAATTTAAAAATAATGAATATTTATAAAACGTATAAAATTTTCCCTTCATAACCATTATTCCGTTTTCATATTTCTAATATTATATATTATTTTTCAAATTACATATTTCAAATTATTTCAAATTATTTTATTAAAAAATTAGGTCCTTTACATATTTATATTATTAGAAATTAATTTTAAAATTATATATTTTAAAATTGATTCCACTAATTTTATTTCCATTTAAAGTATCCATTAGTAATGATTTCTTAAAACTATATATTTTCAAATTATTTGCACTTATTTTATTTAAAAAATTATATATTTTTTATGTTTCAATAATTAACGATTATTTTTAAGGTAAAATTTTATCAATGTATTTTCACTTCATTGATTGATAAATTTATGTATTTTTCAATATTATATTTTTAAGTATTATCTTAAAAATCATGGGGTTTAAGTTTTTTCCACTTCAAATTTTAGAATCCTTTATGAATATTCATGGGACTTTTATTAGGAAGCCCTTAGAATAATGTTTTAAAAAATATTCTTGCTTCCATGCCAAAATTATTTTAGAAGGTAATTTTCACTTCAATGATTTAAATTGGTTTTTGAAAAGGTTTTTGTTTTTAATTATATTTAGTTTCCAATGTTTATTTTTCATATGTGATATTTTTTTCACCCTTTATATGTTATCATTATTTTTTTTCCTTAGAAAAATAAGAATTATAATATTCAATCACATGTTTAGTCAATGTATGTGATGTTTCTATAATGTTTTATTAGATCCATTCTTTTTCCATGTTTTCATTATCTGATGAGGACTGTTTGATTTTTAAGTTGAAAAAAATATGGATTATGAGAATGTCATAGTTATATCTACCTCCAAATCACTGGTTAAATTAGTATATCTTGTGAGATAGAAACGTTTTGTGAACCATTTTTCAAGTAGCTAGGTTCACAATGGGAGAGTACTATGGAATTAATCTCTACTTGAAAATTTTATTTGTGAAGAGGTTAGTGAGCATCGAGGTTCTAAAAGGGTGAGTTTGATGGTATCTACTCACAATATTACATGTAAAGAGTTTACTGATTAATTATGTTCTCAAAGGGTGAGTGGGGTGGAATTAATATCTAATCATAATTCTATATGTAAAGAGGATGGTGAGTAGCAGGGTTCAAAATGATTATGAATCCTATTATTATAGTTTTACCAAGTATTTATTTATTGTTTCATGTTATTTGGTTTTTCATTTTTATGAATTATTTTTAATTTATTCCAAATATTTATATTATTCTCACATGTTTTATGAATCATGATATTTAATTTTAAGGTAGCTAATTTCTTTTATGGATCTAGAAAAATATTTTTATGATCATGTGCTACCCCACCATATTTTATGATTATTATCCTTGGTCTTTTGGGATTTTAATATATTTTTTGTATCATTATAATATATTTATTATTTTTGTTCTAACATTTTTTATATGTATTTTACAGTACTAAGTGTTTTATTTTAACCCTATCTCACATAACCAATCCATAGGTTATAAAAAATATTGGATCATGTTAGTAGTATATAAATGTAAGAGAGGATCATGATGATGGATAGTTTTTTTATTTTTTTTTAGGTAAATTGATTTTTGTAGCTAGTCTCCATGACATTTAGCATTTAAGTCCATGGGTTTTGTGATTGTTTGGGGAATTTATTATATATATGATTATAATATTGTACTATTTATGTAATTTATAAATATGGTTTCTTGATTTTGTTTTATATATGGTTTTAATAATATTTGGAGATTATTTTATTAAACCACAGTGTAAACCCCAAAAATTAATTTCTGTATAAGATAATATATTCAAATATTTATATAGTTAGGAGTATGTGGTTTTATTATAAATTCATCCAATTATATATAATAGATAGTGTAATTGGTTTTGGAAAAGATATACATAGTGTTAATCACCTCCAAAAGGTTGGGTTGGGTATTGAATTTATCATAACCTTGATGTTTGATCATTGGGCTTAAGACTGTACACCTGGAATGATACAGTAGGTGGTATGCTTTGGCTGATTTAAATTCATTATGAACTATTATAAGAGATTTATTTCCAAATAATATTAAGTAATTGTTATATGAAGTATGAGAGAATCAAATATAAAGTATACTAGGAACATCCAAGAGAGTTATTGGATTGACGTTGTATGGAATAGTTTAAATGAATGTTTCATAGATTTATGTTAAGGTTTCATTAGAGAATACAACATATTATTGATCTTTAGTATTATTATACTTTAATTATTTTGGATATTACTATAATCGTTTTTGTTGTACAATTTGGTTGAAGTGAGATGATGTGTATGTTGTTGAATATGCTATGTACCAAAAAACAATTATGTCTTATATCCAAATAAGGGAGCATACTTAAATAATGAACATTATTATATTCATGGTATGCTAGAAAATTGAGTTTTTTAGTCTGACATAATGTAATGAAGTTGATATCATAGTATAGATTAAATATAGAATCTATTAGATATTGTAATTAGTGAAGATATATATATCAATGATATTTTGGTATATTAAAAAAAGTTATTATGGGTGATATAAAACATCGAAGGAATATTCTTGAATATATTTTCATAAATTGTTTTATATTAAATATTTAATGGTATTAATAAAATTTATAAATTATTTTAAAGAATGGTTATATTTTCAGAGATACTTATGTTATTAATAATTTTTAGTTTTAGTATATATTTAATGTTGATATATTAAAGGGTTTGGTTATTTTTAAAATGTTTGTTTTTTAGTATTGATATCTATAGTATACATGATAATTTATTTTTAGGGATGCTTATTACATTTTTAGGATTAAGTTATATATTCCATATTATGTGTGACATGATGATATAGTGGAAGGTACCATTTCATTATAAATAGTATAATTAAGTTTTAGAAGAATTTGAAATTCTACTAGGATTTTATGAGATCGATACTTAGGTAGTTTTGGGGATGGTATACTATAGATAATAATAGAATATGGTATAAGAGGTAAATATTTATTTAGGAAAGATAAGTGTCTTGATATAGATTAATACACTAAAGTATTCATTGCATTATAAGTTTTATCATGAATAATAAATATGATAAGAATACCCTCTCATACATTCATTAGTGGGTAATAATTAATATTGTGAGGATTCAATTTATTTGATTGTGTAGAGTGTAACAACTTGAGATTTTTTATCCTTAAACACACATATTGTTTTCTATAACATGTGACACATGCCACACCCAACATAAAGAACCACAACATAATTAGAATACATTATTAATAATTATATAATAAAAAATAATACAATATGTCATTAAAATTCTATTACATTAGAAGGAAAATAATTAATATGAGATAATATAGAAAACATTTTTTTCTATAAAACTTGATTTATTTATGTTATATATTTTATTTTATAAAGATAAATTTTCATATATAAAAATATAAATTTCATAAAGTAAAATAAAATTTTTAATTATCATAGAAAATTGTGTGGGTTGTATTGATGATATTCTTCTAAAATAATCAATTCTAATATGTATAGTGAATAATATTTTATTTTTCTAATACCATTACATTTATATGAAATAGAATTTATCAAATCAATTATAATATAAAAATATTAATATTATAGACTATAATGAGAATTTTTAAATATTATGTTGAATTAATAAACCCATTCTCTACATGTCATAAATTTAAGTTTCAATTTAATTAGATCTATTTTTTAAAAAAATTAATCATTAATTAAAATATGACGAAATAATTTTTTTGATTTATTTTTTGTTAATAAATAATTGTTGACTAATTATAATTATATTAATTTTTATTGAATCAAGTTAGTTGATAATTATATCATAATAATAAGTTCTTTTTCTTAAACATTATATTTTTGAAAAAAATTTATTTTATGTGTTACATATGCTAATGTTATGATTAATTACACTACATATTGAAATATAATTTGAAAAATAGATTCATATATTTTAGATAATATTTTTCATACTATTTCATAGTGCCAATTTCAAATTTAATTATAAAATTATGATTATTAATATTAATTTTAATTAACATGATAAAGGTGAAATAATTATTATAAAATTATTTTTAATTAATACTAAATTATATAAAAAATCATAATGGGAAAAAAGTCATTTTTTCTACTAAAATAGTTTTCACACACGTTTTCAGTTTTATTAAAATGTTAATTTTTAAAAATTTAAAAATTTAATTGGATTAAATATATTTCAAATTTAATTCCTTGAAACTATAATTTTTTATATGGTTTGTGTTATAGGTTTAATGAAATGTGAAATCACATAGTTACAAACTATTTACCTAGTTAAAATGTAAAAATGTACCATGTAAATACATATTGGTGAAACCCCTAAACTAATTTAAAACATGTTTTGAAATGATCATTTGAATTGTTTTTCACCCTAGGACACCTCATAAAATATAATAATGAATCATTGGATCTATTTCTATTTGAATAGTGTCATGGTATTATTGAAATCTGATGAGTGTTTTCAAAAGTGATTCTTCTCTAAAATTATAAAGGATTCCACTACTTCCCTTCAAAGAAACTCATAAAATTATAATTTACTAGGAAAATCATACCTTTAACTATATAAATAACCCAAAACCAAATAAAAATTCTCTTGTTTACTCATATTTATCCTAATCCCTTCAATTTTAGGGGAACTTACGAGGTAAAAATAATGTCTCTGGCATAAGCATTATCTCATCTTAAGATTTTCTTATATATCTTAAACTTCAAAATATTATATCAAGATACTAATATTATGAGATAAATTATATTACATTATTTATATGTTGTTATATTACTGAACCCCCCCCCCCCCCTATTTATTAATTTTCATCCACTTTAAAAACAAAATAATATCATTTGTGTGTTCTGTGGACTACCACCTCCACGAAGTGATGCCATTTCATTTTCTAGTACAACTATTAATGGATAGTCATACTTGTGTTATATATCCATTAAAATAATATATATCATATAATTATGATTTATAAATGGTAATTTCATTTCCACCTTCACCCCCACTCATGTGTTGTGATGTTGGAACACTAATAGTCCGAACATGTGGATTATCACCTCCATGATGGTTTTTTCCACTTTTCAATTTGATTGAAATACATGAATTAAAAGTTTTTTATTATGGTGAAATATTTTATTAAAATAAAATAAATATCATTTGGTTATTTTTATAATGATATTATGTCATATTAAACACCACATCAACTACACTCAACAATTAAGTTAAACCATGTTTGAGTTGGGGTTGAGTTTACCAAATCTACGAACAATGCATTAAAACATGATTATGAATGGATATGTATACATGAATAATAATATATTATTTAAATATATAATACTTTATGGTTCATAATATTTTAAATATGTATTTAACATATTGTTAAAAAAACATTTTCATTTAGTAAAATTCTTAAAATAAGTTGTTCCTATATCTATTTTAACATATAACAACCAAAAAAATATGGAATAAAATAGGAATATATTAAATAAATATCAGTTATAAATTAAATAATTATTAATTATGTATCAATAATTAAATTTATATCAAATTATGTGTAATTGTATCAAAATTATTGATCATACATTTAATAGTTAATGTTACTAACACTGGATAGCTAACATATAGTATAATTAATTAATATAGTCATGATAAATAATTATTTACGTGGATTATAAATGGGTAATATTAATTTATAATGTTATGAAATATTATATTATTTTATCTACTTCTTTTTAAATTGGTTTGAGTGTCATCATCAACTAATGGAAAAATGCTAGGGGTTTGGTGTCTCAAATTCAACTTCATTGAGGAAAGATTGAATTTTTTCACCCATTTCTCATTAATTTGGTATAACTATATCCCAAATTAATTATTTTACAATAAATACCCCTTTGGGATAAGATGTAAATTTTTATTTCACAATATATACTACATTTCCATACAATTCATTCACTTATATAATTGTAAGGGCTTCATTGTCTCAAATATGATTCTCGTGAGACACATTTATGTTAAACACCATGTTTCATTTTAAATGAAGTAAATACCACTCAATTGTCATTTTTTATCATCATTATCATATATTTCATGATCTTAAATGTTAACTATCTCATGATTTTTTGATTAAAATCTTACGAAGGTTGTATGGTGTTTTCATGACTGAAATCCTTTCATACGGTCACAATCACTCTTCTTTGAATATTATCTTTAATGATTAATTGATTTAATATATCATTATATTATTATTTGAAACTATATTAAATTTAAATCATGTTTTATTCCATTTTTTTATGATTCTATTATTTCTTTAAAATGATTACTTTATGAATAATTTTTATTGCATTTATAGGTTTTTCTTCAATATTAATTTTATTTCATTCCTCCAATACTATGATTTTCCAAATATTAAATAATTTTTTTATCTCCAATGTTATATTTTCCATTAATTAATTATAATTAAAATGTTTCATTATACTTTTGGCAATGTGGGTTTTCATACAAAACCTATTTCAAAATTCTCAAGAGAATTTTCCGTCCCTTAAAAATAAATAGCCTTTTCAATCACACTATATTTTCTCTTTATAACGTCTATCGTGTTTTTAATTTTCCATTTTTAATAAATTTTATCAAAGTAATTTTTTTCATAATATTTCAAATTATTTTATTGAAATCGGTATGTTTTTTTTTAAGTTTCCCAAACAATTATTTTCATAAAATTTAATGTTTTAATAGTATTTCTACTTATATTATTTCTATTTATAGATCCCATTATTTATTTATTTTTTTGAAAACTAAAATTTTTAATGTATTTACACTTCTTTTATTGAAATAATTAATTATTTTTATGTTTATTACCATAAAAATCCTTTTTAAAAGTCAAATTTATTAATTTATTTTCACTTATCTTTTTTGAAACTATTATCCCTTTTCATGGAATTATTATTTGGAACTCTTTGTAATAATTGTTTTAGGTTTTTTTCATTTCCCATCACAATATTTTTTTAATTTAATTTTCACTTCTATGTTTTTAAAGGGGTTTGATATTTTTTTATTTTCACATATATTTACCCTCCAAGAATTATTTTTCAGGATGTGATATTTTGATCCCCATTAATACATTATTATAAAATGATATATTTTTTAAAATGAGATTTCTGATATTCTATGATTTCATAAGTTAATATATTGTGTTGTTTTTTGAAGTCTTTGTTAAATCCATTCATCTTTTATGGTTATTTATGAGATGATTAATTATTAATTTTCATGTGGAAAAAAATATGGATTATGATAATAGTGGGACCTATATCTCCCTCCAATTAATTGGGTAATGGATAATGTCTAAAGAGATTGAAATTTTAGGTCAATAAGTTATAAATTTTTTCATTTTACAAGGGTGTGTGTTATGGAGTTAACCATTATTTAAAATTTGATTTTTAAATAGGTTAATTTGTATATAGGTTTTGAAATATTTTGGGTGACGGTGTTAACTACTAATCAAAATATTAAGTGTAAAATGATAAAAAGTATCTAGTTTATAAAATGATGAATGTAATTCCATTAAGTTCTAATCAAAATTTTATAGGTGAGTAGTTTTGTGATTATATATGTTTATAAAGGTTTAAAATGATGTGGCTTAACTTTACTCATTATTTAATATGTGACCATAGTAATAGTTTCCTAGGTTCAAAATTATAAGGAAACCTATATTTTATTTAATGAAACATTTTCACATTATTTATCATAATTTTTATATTTTCTTGAGTATTTATTTTTTTTAAAGTATTTATCCATTTAATATCATAGTCACATGTTTTATGCTAATTTATATTTGATTCAAATATATGTAATTTATTTAATGTTTCCTTAATTATTTTCCTTTAATCTTATATCTATTCACCATGTTTTATGATTATTTTCTAGAGTTTTTGTCTATTTATTATGTTTTTTATATCTATCTCATATTCTCTTTTAAAGTTATCATCTAATCCTTTTTTATATTAATATATCATTACTATGAATATTATCTCACCCCTTTCTTATGTATTCAATCCTCATGTTATGAAGACAATTTTATCATGTGAAATTTATATAATAGGTATATATGTTCATGATTACATATAACATATTTCAAGTGTTTTAAACCCTATTATTTATATATCCAATCTCTATGACACAAAACCATTGGGTCCTTGGGATGTGAAACTATTCATGAGATGTACTATTTAGATCATGCAATTAATGTATTTTTTAAGTTAGGTATCACTCAGGTAACATAAATTATTGAACCACCATTATATTTCATTGGTCACTTAATGATTCATTCATTACAAAGATACTCTTCTCGTGATTCAATTTCTAATGTACCTTCTGTTTAATCTATTTCATGGTATCTCGTGTATAAAATCAAAATGTTACAATTTATGGTTTTTGGGATTATAGAAATAAATTGGTATGTATATCTATGAGATTAATCTCTATTAGGATTGTGAATAAATTTCCTTACCATGTTTCAAATCATTTATGAGGTTGTATGAATCGACGTGATTCCATGTGTTTGGGTGTGTAGCAATGTGAGAAATATTCTATTTTTACCAGAGAGATAGTCTTAGCTCATATGAGTGTAGTGAACCCCATAGAGGGGGAGTGATATGATTTGAATTTATTATGTTTGTAACAAAATACGATTCATAGGTAATTGTAGGTATATCTACTTCTGGATTTTAACCTTGTGAGATCCATTACAGCTCAGTTGAATCTTAAATTTCATGGTACAATGGGTTAGTGGTTTTCATGTTTAGTTTCCCAAACTTTTGTTTATTTTCTTGTGTATGGTTTCTTTTTTATTTATTCCTTAATTAAAGTTTATGAGACCTCCTTGATTGATAATTTGAAACATGAGATTTGATACATTTCAATCCATGACAAATATTACATGGTTGGTATTTCATGTGTTTGGATCCACCTTTAGTAATAAGACACATATCGAGATGTTATTTAACCTCCATCAAGTGAGAATACATGTGTTAAGTACCAGAAAATTGCTCGTTAATTTCATTATATGGAAAATTAAATTTTCTTACTTGATTATTAGGTTGAAACATGTGATTCTATCAAACATAGTGTTGTTGTATGTATGAATAAATACTTGTGGGGGCCAGGTTAGTGCATGATGGCTCAATATCTAATACATTTTTATTTATCAATTTACATGGTTATATCAATTCATAAACTATTATAATATTAATTAACTTATATTGAGGTCTTGTTAGTGTATCCTAATATGTTTATACTCTCACCATATATAGGAATCTCTTCCCCATAAAAACATTATGATTAGGGATCCATCCAAACTCAATATCCCTATAATGCATATTTGAGTAGATATCAGTTGATTGGATTGATTTGATATATGTACATAATATAAGACATTTTTTAGTTACGTCTCATTTATTAAATTTTTTTTTATCAATTGAATATTTAATAGTCATCAACATTTGAGGATTTTTTTGACATGACATATAAGTTATACAATAATTTGGATATTTCATTGAATAGTGTAATTATTGATTTCAATGTATTATATAAGATACAAAAAATTATTATTTCATTCATTGTATATTTTTACTCTAATTTTTATATGATTTCAATGGAATAATACCTTAATAGGGTCATTAATTACCTTTTCTCTAGTGATTTATCACTTAAATAATGGGAGGGTGGATATAGTCAGGTGATCACCAAGATTAGACATAGTGATTTGATATAGAGAACCTCAAGGAATTCTGATATTATATGAGTTAGTTTTTTTCATGTGAAACTCCAACTAATTATGAAATAATTAGTGAGTTTGACCTCTTTTGTATAAGATTCTTCAAATGTTCAATACCTAGCCACCATAAAAGAAAAACATGGAAATGTTCATTGATGATATATGCGAATTAATCCATCATCGGGAGGCCAATTTTTTATCAATTCTCACACATTGGAATCAATAATATCATCTATTTTGAGAAGAAAAAGTTTTCTATAAGGTATGAAAACTTTAAAATTTCTTTTAATTTTTAAAATTACTCATAATTGGAGTGGCAAACGGAACCATGGAGGGAACAATAGTGTCTGGGATTTTTTTGGATCAGGGATTATAATATTTTAGAGGTGGTATCTAGGATGAATAGATAGTAGAAATATATCCACCCATGACACACGGTTTGAGTAAACCTTACGGGGTATTTCGGTGTATAGAAGAGGGAATGTTGTTTTCATTAACACTGAGAACTAGGCTTCACTACCATATTTTTCTTTGTGGGGTTTTTGATAGAGGTAAAATTTATAATCAGCACCTTTTTTTCTAACCATATTCCATGACTGTGCATGGAGGTTTTGAGCTATTTAAGGGAACATGATTGACATAGGTTTTTTCCAACCATATGGCCAAACAGTGTGACCCATTTCTTAAAAGGGAAATGTCCAATTTTCATTAATTTATAAATTTTAAACCCTACTCCTCATTTTATTATTTCTTATTTAATTTATAATTTTCCTATAATTAATGATCACATGTAATCATAGAGTAGGTTTTTTCATATCTCCCTAATTTTTACTCTGAATCACTCATTGTATGTCTCATTTGATGTAAGTCAATTATTTCCCTATTCCCCTTTCACATTTCACTCCATTCCTTGAAATTAGTGAACATATTTTGGTAAAGGTTCATGTGGACTATTTTTAGGGCATTCATATCTTCTTCATTTATCTTCTGATCTAGACAGAATTAGAGGATACGAATGGATGAATTTTCATATACGATGCTTAGGTAGGTTGTCTCTTCATTTTCCTTTATAGTCAGGGTGTTTATATATTATTCCATTTTTCCTTGTGATGGTTCTTCTGGGAAATGATTATAAATTGAATTTCTATTTAAATTGAATAGATTTGATTTACCTAGATGACTCATGATACCCTTTTACTTGTAACTAAAGTTTGAGGAACTGTAATTTTAACCACCCCTTTGGTGATTTTTTGAAATAGACTAAACAAACATGGGTGTCCCTTTGTATTTATTTCACCATTTAGGTGTGGAATTTTACCCTTACCATAGAGATTTCATATAAATTGATTCAATTTTAATTTTAATTGATTAATCATGGGATTGTAATTCCATGTCCTTAGGCCTTTGATTGTTGTCATCTCTCATTTATGAATAAGAATTCTATCATAATTAAAATAGATTATTGGAAAGAATTGAAGGATATATTTTGTGATTCAATGCCATCTAGGCCTAGGGAATTATTTAAATCGTCTATTTAGGTTATTAAATTTATTATGTAAATGTGATGTTCAATAGAATTATAATGTGAACTTATATATTACGTTTGATTTTATGTAATTAAATTTTTTTATTAGAATGACAATACGGAGTGGTGGGCTCCAATTTAGGATCTCCATAGATGGAAAATTTAGTCAGTATTAATTAAATTATTATAAAGAATGATTATTATGATCTTAAGTGACACATGGGTTCCCTTATTAACACCATGGATAGACTTATTTAGCAGCTGAATTATACACCCCAGAGTGATACTTGGACTCATTTATGGAAAACCATGGATGAACTAGAGCAGATTGATCATTATATAAGCCAGAGTGATACAATAAATACATTATGGAATGAAATTTATGGACTCTATAAGATGAGGATTATTTATTCCATGAGGGAAACATGATCTCCCTTTATGGAACATCACGGATAGTCTTAGTGGTTGATGACTTTACCACACAGAGAGTGATAATATGATTCCTTAAGGAATGCCTTGTATGGTCTTATTGGATGATGGGTTCATGATACACCTAGAGAAGTATAGGGGTTTCAAATTAGAAAATCCATATATAGGCACAAGTTTCCATTTTATTAATTAAAAAATAATTATATGACACATATTTCAAGCCAAATAACAAACATAGATTCAGTCAAATCTATATATATTAGTAATGGAATTTTTATACACATCATATTTAATATGATACACAAGGTTTTCTTGGTCTATGATCCATGTACAAAGACTTATTTATAAGTTAAAACACAATTTTGATGATTACTCATAGACATTACAACTCAATCCAAGTAGGTAGAAGTTGACGAATCTTCCATTGGAACACTGACCAATGAGGTTTATTTATATACCACACTTCATTTCCATATTTATTATTACCATCACACTATTTATTAAATATTCACATAATGGATAGTGTAAGGCACCATTGGTGGTGGTCTGCTAAGTTTATCTCTCACCTTCCACTAGCTGCCATTATTTTACCAGGGTAAACTTAATTTGTGAAGTTAGGTAAGGGGAAAACACATGGTTGTTGATAAATTATTGGTTAGATCATGGGATAATGGGAGAACATGATGAGTCTATAGCACATGATGCTATCTAGAGATAGTCTTTTTTATAATTTTTGTCTCTTTTGGTATACTAATATGTATGTGTACCTTTTTCCATGTCTATCTATATTATTCCTTTTTAATATCATTACTTGATCATCATTTTTCATGTGACATTGATGGATGTGGTTATATTTTTATTATATGATGGATATTTATTCTTCCATTATTTAGTTATCCTATTCTTCTTCAATTGATTTGTATTATTATACTATTGTGCTACAATCAGATCAAAACAGTATAGTATCCATAATACTCAGCCATAGATTCTAACAGTTAGTTGGTAGCCTTGAGAATACATAGAGGTATTTTTAAAGACATGTGGCCAACTATGTTCGGTTACTATTGAATGAACTAGGTATGAGCTTCCACAAAGTTTTATCTGAGTATTCCTTTCATTATTTTCTATGATTTAAAATTATGTGATTATAAAATGGAGAAATAATATGTCTAGGGATTTGGTCATGAGCCTGTTCCTTGGAGTAGATATACCATGTATAGTGAAAATCCAAATTACCTGGTATGGGTCATGTTGTTATGGATTGTGATTATTACATTTTCAATGATTTCATATTTGGTTGATGAACATGATGATTATTGTTCCTTATGACTGGATTTTTTCCCTTGATCGATACAGATATGAAGTATTGCATCATGGATCATCATATTAACTTTAGGATGTACATGTAATTCAATATAGTACACCATATTTACTTATTACATGAATTTACTATAGCATGTTTTATTCCCTTTATATTTATTTCCATCTAATTTTGTGATCATTTCATGAAGGGACATGATAAGTCAATGGTTTGGATTAAATGAAAGGAACAATTCAATTTATATGGTGTATAGGCCACTATAAATTTGAAGTGCTGGTCTATATAGATCAACATTTAATAGTTATTTTTGATATAAATGATAATGATCTTAAATGAAATTGAATTTTAAAATTTCATGGTAATTTTTAAATAAGGATTCCAATTTCAATTTAATTGGAGTTATCCTCTATAAATTGCAATTAAAACTCTATATACTAGTATATTTGACTTATATTAAATAAAATTACCCTGAACAAACCTAAGTAGTGGGAAATAGGTATTGTATCAATATTTTCTTATGATATATAGGTCTCCTAGACCTATATTTAAGAGATGGAATAGGGGTGAAACTCTTATATATAAAGTCTTGAACCTATTTTGGTAATATATCTATGATTTTAGAGGTTATAAAATATTGTTATGAGTCAGGTGTTTGGTATTTGGAGAGGCATTACACAACAATGTTCTTGATTTGTACACCAAGAGTGTGGTGATGAACTTTCTGTAGAGGAGGTGATTTATAGGAAACCCTTAAAACCTCTAGTTCTACCTCTTACTGCATTTCTAGGTACACATTATATAGGTGTTGATGTCTACTTCTGAGACTGGTCCCTACACTTTATGAAAACCATTATGGGATCCATATGACCTTCTGTGATTATGGAAGAGTTTATGTGTGATTTAATGTATCATCATCCACCCATGTTTTCATGGGATGTAATACCACATGATGTATAGTCATGGATAGAGGCCATGCTATCAATTTTTTATCATCTTCATACACCTCCCAAGAAGAGAATGAAAATTAATACATCCCTTTTTGAGGATTATACCAAGATATAGAAGGAAATTTTTACTCAGATGAATTTCCATTTGTGCATGGAGTAAAGGGATTTCAATATATCGTTAAATGGTTATTTTAATAATATGATGTCAAGGGATGATAAGGCCAAAGACTTTATGAACTTGGATTTGGGTACTTCATCAGTTAGAGACTAATCTTCCCATTTCATTAAGATCCAACATTTACCACATATTCTGTTATGTTATGAGTTATCTAAATCTAGGAAATGTTATGATGGTCTCAGTTATGAAATATAATCACATGAGAATTCATTTGGGATTACAACTGTATCTAGAACACTGGATCAGGTAATTATCATAGAGAATAACCTAAGAGAGGATAGAGTTTAAATCTAGGGAAGCTCAACACCTTGATCTTGATCTAAATAGACCAATATTATAAAGCATCATCTAGAGATTCTACATGGGGATATTTGTAGATGGGGTACATACTGAGGTATCTAGGTTAAGTTCCATCAGTGTGTTTGTCCATGATAAATAATACCTCAGTGTACAAGGGACCCAATCGATTGTCGATCCTCAATAAATATGGTCCATCTAAAATTATATTTTAGATATTTTAATCAAGTAGCTAATGATAGGGGGTCTTTAAAAATTCTATGTTTATCATTAAGGTCAACTGATTCTATTTAGGTAGAGAGCTATAGTACAACAAACTGATCATGGTGATATGGTAGTTGTGGTTGAGGTACCAAGACCTTGAAATTACAGTGCCAATGGATCAAAAATCCTCAATGTATCTAGGCTATATCTTATAGTTGTATATCAGAGTAGATTTATATAGTGTAACCAACACACGAGGATAATAGTTCCATAAATTTAGTGAAAGTTAATATTCTTGTAGAATCTACATTATTATATTTTATTTTCAATACATGTGATTCTCATTCCTTTATATCTATACCTATTGTGGATATCCTATGGCTCAATGTTTAGGTTTATAATATTATTATGGAACATGATAATCTATTGTTAATATTATCATAGAGTGCATGCTAGTGTATGGAGTTCCCACTTTAGATAGTTGGTTGCTTCTTTGTATAAGACCTCTTTTTCCTTGACGGGGATGGGTTTTATATAATTCTTATTATCGACCGGATGTCTCCTTATATAGAATTTGGTGACTAATATAACTGAAGGGTAACCTTCACATCAAAAGAGGTAATGATTTTTATTCACAAGGGTGAATGGAATATCCAGAAAAGTCGAATTGGAGAAGGGAATCAGGGGGTAGGGTAGATGATATCCTAGATAACTATCTTATATCTGTATGATTAGGGAATACATCCAGAGCATTTGTATCATGTGATATATTTTTTGGAGGCATTTTCCCTATATACATTTCCATACTATCATTCATGGGGGGTGAATATATTTCCACCAAGATAATATCTATAGTTATACTAGCATCCATTCCTAATTATAGGATGTTCGGTTCTATGTTTCATGATATCAAGAGGAAACTAGATGATTTGGAAGATAAGCGGTTTATATGACCAATTATTCATTGTGGGGTTCACCAATCTATTCTTCCAAGAAGTAAGATTGTACCTTTAAAATTTCCATGTATTACCCCTAGTTTAATGTGATTATGGTCATGAAACTGTATCAATTTCTTCATATAGTTGATCTCTTCAACCATCTATAAGGAGTTCAAGTGTACCTAAAGATTGATATGAGATCAGGTTATCATCATGTGAATTCTAGACCATTATATAAACTATATACAATATTCTATAGGAGATATGTCTTGTATATGTTTTTGGTGGTGTTGTTTGATCTCTTAAATATGACATATATTTTCTACAATTCATGAAACTAGTTTTATATCCATTTAGGGAGTTCTATGGGCACGTATTCAAGGATGATATCTTGGTGTATTTTCACACTCATCACGGCTGTTCCAAAGATATTGATATCATGTTTAATATAGTTAGATATAATTGATTATTTTTTAATCTAAAAAATTTCCACTTTTGGATATATAAAATTTAATTATGGGGTCATATTATCTCAGAGACAAAAGTATCAGTTGACCTATATAAGGTGAGAGTTGTTTCTCCCTTGTAGAATCCCTAGAAATTCATTAATATATGGACTTTTTTAGGGATTGATGATAATTATAGGTGATTCATACATGAGTTATCATGATTAGTAGCACTGCTTATGGGATTTAATAAGAATGGTTTGAAATTTATATGATCATAAGAATGCGATACTTCCTTTTAGGAGTTGAAAGGGATTCTAACTTCAGTGTTGATCAATATTCTTCTAGATCTCAGTATAACCTATATAATATATTGTAATGCACTATATATCAAGGTATGATAACATCTGATGAATGATAAGTGAGTTATGGAATATGTGTATTGGTAGTTGAGGATACAAAAGAGGAATTACCTAACACATTATCTTATGATTTTCAATATTGTACATACCTTGCAATGTTGGAGGCATTACATATTACAATAGAATTTTTTTGTGTATATAGAGAAAAAATAAGCCCATTTTAATATTCAGAATACATGAATTGAATCTAATAAAATGAAGTTGGTTTGTAAACATTAATTCCTTGAACATTGATATTTTTTATACACCTAATAAAGGGAATAAAATTTCTAATTCTTTTTGTAGGACTCAGATACAGGCAATTATTAGGGCATGCAATGAATGGAAGCATATTGACCTATTTTTTGAGATGCATATAGACATTCAAGACTATAATGTAAAACATGCACTTTTATAGTTAGCTATGAAATATTAACTTATAGAGGGATTAATTATGTGGTAGTTAGCAGATTATGAAGGATTGAGACTATAAGAGATTGTTCTAGGTTATTACCCACCTCTTGGTTGGATCATTGATGAGGATGATATCTTGTTCATCAAGGGATGTTTCGTTTTTCCTACAGTCACCAAGGAAGAATTGATATAAGAGTCTCATTCCTCAATATGGGATATAAATCCATTAATTATCAAGAAGTATTGTGACATACTCCCTCAATAATGAAGTCCTTGGATGAAGTGGGAGATATCTTGGTTGTTCACTTAGTGTCCCACCTCTCATTAGGTGAAGGCGTAACAGGAGTGGCCAGTTGAGATTTTATTGTTGCTACCAATTCTTGAGTGGCAATGGGATGAATTTTCAATTTATTTTTTGATAGGAAATCCTAGATAACCTCTATGCATTGATATCATATTTTAGATCATTTAAAATTTGTCAATGATCACTTATTTTGTCCATATTTGGGAGAATCTTTTAGTGTATGATCCAAAGAGGCTCTACATTTGAGATATCATATGCATCCATGGAGTTACACTTTATATAGTATCAAAAAATAGGCAATCATTTCACATCACAATTATGGAAGGGGTTACAGAGGTAACTAGGTTAACAAAAACTATTTAGTACATCCTATGACACATAGATCAATGTCCAACATGAGAGTTTGATCTATGTTCTAGATGATATTCTCCAATCATGCATCGATTATTTTTTTGGTCCATGGGAGTAATACATACCTCTCACTGAGTTATCTTATAATAATAACTTCCAGTAGATCATACAAATGGCTCCATATGAGGTCTTATTTGATAGTTCATGGCATTCAACCCTGTACTAGTTAGGTGTTGGAGATGAATCTCTACTAAGTCCTCATATAATTCATGAAACATTATAGAAAGTGAATCATATCAGTAAGTAAATATATACATCTCATTCTAGATATATATCATTGGCTAATCATTTCTATTAACCACTAGAGTTATATGTGGGGTGTCAGGCTTTATTACATGATTTAACAAGACTGAGGTATATATGTATTTAAAAACAAGTAAATATATCACCTTATTATATTAGGCCCTTATGATTTTAGAGAGAGTCCTAGAGGTTTCTTATCAGTAGATGTTACGTCATAGGTACAAGTCCATGCATGATATCTTCCATGTATCTCAGTTTCGTAGATTACTTTTTGATCTATCACATATTCATCTGCTCGATGAAGTTTATATCTAGGTAGATGTGTCCTTTAAAACCATATTATTTGAATTATTGATCAAATAATTTATTTTCTCCAAGGATGTTCTATTCCTCTACTACGGGTTCTATGGAATCATGGCCATGTGAAGGATGAGACATGGGAGAGGGAGGCCCGCATATGAGCCCAGTGGATAGAATTATTCTCATATGAATTTTTAACACCATTGGAAGAACAATTCATGGATTAATTTCATTATGGGGGAATATTATAAGAACCCAAATTTTTCTATGATATTTTAAAACTTTTAATTTTCATTTGATTCCTTAAATTTTTCCTAATGGGAGATACTTATGGGTTCAAGGAAGAAATGGGGGTTTTCAAGGATTGTAAGGTAATCAGAACCCATGATGTTATATGAGGAATCAAGGTTGTATGGTTAGTAGAAACTATACTCACATGTTGTATCTTTTTATTAAACTATGTGTGGTGTGTTAGTTCACAATAGTGGTTACATTGTTTTCCATACATGTATAACCCAGGATGTATGCCCATGCATTTAATATAGAGTTTTTGAAATAGTGAGAAAACATGGTCAAGGCATGTTTTTTCCCAACCACACACCATGACCATGTAAGGTGGTTTGAGGCAGTAAATGGAATACGGTTTCTGCATGGTTTGCAAAACCATACAACTAAACTGTGAGACCTAGTTTTTAATGGGGAAATGGTCATTTTTCCATTAATGATTTAAATTCTAAACTCACCTCCTCTTATTCATATTTCATATACATCTAGCATAATTCCCCCCATTAAGGCTACCATGGAAACCTAGTATAGGATATTCTGAATTGCTATGATCTAGACTCATATCCACTTTATGTTTACCTCTTTAGATGCATAATTGAGAGTTTCTATTCCTCTTGTACATTTTGTTATTTTCCTTGCTATCAGTGATGATATTTTTTGTAGGATTGTATTCCCTACTTTCAGGGCATTCATAAATTCTTTTTATTTCTTCTAATTTATATTGGATTAGTGGCTGAGATAGTATTATTGTTCTTATATCAAGCTAAGGTATGTGTTATCGTGCTTTTTACTCAATTTCAGAGTGTCTATATATTATTCCATTGTACCAAAAACTGTTTCCTATAGGGGAGATTATAATATTAATTATTTATTTAAATTGAAGTTATTTTCATGCCATATAAGACCCATGATAATTTTTTAGGTTTAATTAAAGGTTATGTACCTAAAATTTGAACCAACCCTTCAGTGCACTATTAAATTAGAGAAAACCACAAAGGGTAGTACTTTGTATTTTATTCACCATTGAGTTGTGTATTTTTTCCCTTTACGTAAGTATTTCATGTAAATTGACTAAATTATAAATATAATAGAATAATGGTGGGAATGGAATTTGAGGTCCAGGGGTATTTGGTTGTAGTTCTTTCTCACTTATGATTGAGACATCATTTATAAGGGAAAAGGATGACTGAAACAAAATAAGGATTCAAGTGATTATTAGACTTATAAGTATTTTATATTATTTAAACCTTCATATGAGGTGATTTAATTGATTCTATAAATTTTTTGGTGAATTAAATTAAAATGGGAGCTTGTATAGAATGGTTAGACATCAGACCCATAAACATTCTTACTGATATTTTGGGATGGATGTATGAGTTCCAATTTACGATTTCAATTGATGAAATACTGAAGAATGATTATTAAATGACTATAATAAATTATTAATATTAAACTTGGGTGAAAAATGGTTTCTCACATGAATGACATAGATTGACTAATTTTGAAGCTATCTTACACATACTCGAGTGATACTAGGACTCCTTTATTGAAATTGAATGATGGACTCACAAGGGATGGTCAATATATAAATTCAAGTGATTCATAGACTCCTTTATGAAATAACAATTATTAAATCAATAATTTTACTGTTATATAATACATGATTGAAACATGGGTATCCTTTCTAGACTTCTATGGACTAAATCAGTGGGTGATTACTTTATACCGCACCTAGAATGATACTAGAATTTCTTTGTGAAATTCCTAGTACGATATTTTATGGTGATAGGTTCGTGATACACGTAGAGTGATGTATGTATTCTAAATTATGAACTATAAGGATGATATATGTTTTCAATTAAATTAATTTAAAAAATTATTATATAATGGGTCTCCTAGACAAAGCACAAGATTGGTTTCAGAATGATCTTTATATGTTACTGATGAAATTTTCAAACAAATCATATTGTTTATAATAAAAGTGTGATTCTTGGGATGTAATATAGTTAGAGATAATTCTTTATAAATTAATACATGATTTAAATAATTACATAGATAATATCTATATTTGACTGAAGAAGGTACCATAGGATACATGTTCCATGGGAACCTAGACCTAAGTGGGATATTTATATACAATATTTCATTTCGGTATTTATTATTACATGAAAACTATTTATTATATATTCATAGTATGGATGGTGTTTGACATCGTTAGTGTTATCCTACTGTTTTTATCTCAAACCCTACTTGGGCCACCTTTATAGTACCCAAAAAGACTTTATGGATGTAGGTATTGGTATGTAAAAACACTCAGTTGTCGATACATGATTGATTATACCACGGGATCAAGGGAGAACATGATCAAGCTTTGTCTTGTGATGATATTCATAGATATCCAATTTTCTATTTTTTATGTATTTTTGTATACTATTATGTCGATGGACTCACTTCCATGTCTGCCTATATTAATCATTTAGTATATCATTCTATGAGCATCATTTTTTTATATGACATTGCTGTGTGTGATTACCTAATTATTACATGATGGAGATTTATTATTCAAATGTGAAATTATATTATTCTTATAATAATTTTTATTTTAATATAACACTATTCTATAATCATGTCATGAGTTTATAGTATCCCCACTACCACTCTATGATCCCTCGCTAATAGCCGGAAGCCTATGGAATATGGGGAGGCCCATTTTAGGTCTTATAGAGATCTGGGTTCAGATTTTGTTGAGTGATCTATATCAAGGATGTCACATATTCAGATTATTGTATGGCCTCCAACAAGCTATGTTAGCTAAGGAGTCGACTGGAGAACCATTAGGATCATGCTTGTATCAGAAAATTATTTTCCCCTGGTCAGTTCAAGTTTTTTCCACTATGATATTAGAAGGTATATCAATGATTTGTGATGTATATCACAATCTGAATCAACTAGCTTTCATGGAAATGTACCCTCTAACTTGGATCAATGATATCTTCAACTAGTTGGTGCGACTGATGTGGTTCTTGAAGATAGATCATAGGTACATTTATCCTCAGACGCAGGTTCCTAAGGAGTATATTCTAAAAACAAAAGTCATATTTTCCTAGGGGAACTATTAGTTCATGGGGACACCATTATTCATGGAGAACACCAAAGATGTGATTATGAGACTCATGAAAAATATCTTTCACTCCATCCTACAATATATTATAACAGCCTTCATTAATGAATAAACTATTCATTTGGCATTGAGGGTTAGGAATTTAGAGTATTATATAATGATGCTAGACTATATTTATGACTTTCAACTATAAAATAATATCTATAATTGTTAGTTATATAATACTGATTTTTAATTTCTGGTACATGTTGTCTAATATTTTAGTGTATCTATAGACCCACAAATGATTTAGGTGGTGATATCATGTGATCAACCTAATAGAGTGATATTCTAAATATTTTCCTTTTGTTGGAGGGGTATTACCCTGGGTTTATGGTATAATTTTACATTATTGTACCACCTGAATAAGAAAACCTAATAGGGGTAACCATTTTTTTAGTCTGAGTAGTGTTAGATGACCTTTGAGAAGATAAAGTGGGGATTGACTTGTAAATCAATATTGATATTGTTACATGATAGAATTTATTATCCTATTCATTGATATTAATTTAGAGAAGGATCAGATGTGTGTTGATATAGAGTATGTTAGGGATTAATTATGGGTCTAGGTTGTTCTGACCCAATAAAAATGATTATTTTACTATGAAATAGATATGGAAGTAGTGGTGTTATCCCTAAAGAGATATAGATACTACCTACATAGTGAGTGGTTTCTATTCTAATTATATTTCATGATTCTATGAAATTTCATTACTCAGTGAGACATCATACTTACATAAAGTCTTTGTCTAGAGTTCTAATAAGAATTCAACAATGATGTTTTGAGTACTATAAGAATTGGTAATTTAGTAGATGATTCACCTAACAATAAATAAGACTAACTTATATTGTAAAAGGGTTTAGATAAGTTGGCCCATTTATAGTAGTACTCGATAAATGAGGCTGGAGAAAGGAATATATGATAGATGATTGTAACCCCCATGATTTTTATATGTGTGAGTGAAGCTCAGACTAGAGAAATTGATTGTTAGGTGTTACCTGACTGTATTTTTTTAGATGATTCACTAGATGGATTATTAGAATATTGTAATAATATCATCCAGATTTAGGGATAAATATTAGTTTCATTCAATTGCATGATGATTTTATTAGATAGTTATATTCCTCATCCTTGGAGATAATACTGAGTGGTGAAGATGTACCAGAACCATCATTTCCCATTGTGTTGTGTAGCAATAAGGGGGAGTGTTGTCCAATATGAATATACAATCTTACCAATGATTGGGTGAAGTATAAACACTATGTCTCATATGAGTTTCCCTTACCCCTAAAGGTTCTATAGTTGAAGTGGGATGGTATGTCGAAGAACATATGGAATTGAATGAGTGATGAGAGAAAGGAAAAAATATTATTTGGGTTATTATCAATCAACTAACAATGTTATCTACTAACTTATTATCCAATATCATAATTTATTTGAGATATTTTGATTTCATTATATAGGGTATATCCTATAACATCATGGGGTATCCCCGATTATTTTCTCTAATTGAGATTCGGGATTTATTTTCATGTAATTATATGTCATGAAAGAGTCATTAAAGACCCCATTATGGATGAGTACAACATTACATCATAATAAAGATGGATATAATGAGTGAAATATTCTGGTTTTTAAGCACATGGTGATGTATTTCATGTTAGACATTGAAATAATTAGGGAATATTATTTTTCTTCAATGAATATTTCTTATAGAATTAGATATCACTCCACTATAAGTATAATATCATCCAAGGCCCTATATGAGAGACCACTATAGTGAACCATGTATTTTATAGAGCTATAAATTCCATCAATCATGGGACTAGATATAAATTAGGTGATGATAGATATAGTTTATGTGATCCTAGAGTATATGAGATCCATATATAGCTATCAAAAATCCTACACAGACTATCGATATAGTCATTAAGAGTTTTATAGAGGATACCATGTGTTTCTATGGGTATCACCTTATCATGGGTCGATGATATGTTGTATCATTCTGGAGTTTTTATATAGAAATTCTCATTCTAAATATATATGTGTTTCATACAGGGTGACATTGATAATATGAACTAACATAACCATATCATCAAATTGGAATATAATATGTTTATAATATTTCATTTGGGATATTAATTTAACTTCAAGTATAGTAATAATATAATATATGTCATTCATTAAAATGTTTTAATTTTTTTTTTGTTTTTATCTAACCACATATATATAAAAATAAATTTTATCACATATTGAATATTAGTATAAAAAATTTATTCCACTTTTTAGCTCATCATGTGAAATTGTGGTTATGAATAATTTTTTGATTTGTTTTTAAAAAATTTATTTTTTGGTAGACTAGTGAAAATATTGTTGTTACCCAAAATTTAGTTTGGTGATATTATTCTAATATAACGTTTACATGAAATTTTTTTAACATTGAATATATATTTAATGAATAATAATTTTGAATTATAAAATACTAGGATGAACTTATAAATCCAATTCATAGACTTTTAGGACATAAGTAGTGTTTAATTTAAAAAATATTTATATTTTTGTCTTTAAATTTAAATTAAAATTATTTTTAGTAAAATTAAGATTTATTTTTCATGAAACATAGAAAAAACTAATTTTTTTTTAAAACCCAATTTTTTTAACCAAAAAAATTAGCAATTTATCCTGCATAGATTTTAAGCAAACAATGTACTTTTACAAAGAAATGGTTTTTACGTGTTTTGTGTGATAATACTAAAATTAATTTATATATATCATAGAAATTTTTTTATAAAATTATTTTCATATTTGAAAATAATGTGAATATTTTATTAAATAACAACAAAATTAATTTTAAAAAATAAAATCAATTATCTTCCCTGATAGTGGAGTTACCGTGGTTGTGGAGAAGGTGGGCAATTGTTGTATAACATTGCCCAAATGTTTATGAAATTTGATGAAAATGTATGATATGGGATTTTTGAGAAAGGGTAGACTTTATCTCTTTCCCCACCATATTTTCATCCATTTTTTATTCTTTTCCCAATATAAGGTAATGAAATTATTTAGAGCTAATTTGATGTTCTAAAAATGCTACTATCATTACATGTAAAAGGATCACAATTGATCTCCATTTATCCATATGTTACAATGATTTTTCTCAACCGAAACTGTAACATAGTCTCTCTTAAAAACCCACCCCACACACATGAATCCATGAAACAACAAAATAAAATATAAGGATCCTCAAGAATTTATCCAATGGATAACTTCCAAAGGATTAGTAATTCCCTCAACCAAACATTAGTAGATATATTCTACTTCTACAAAACTCATGTCCCCATTATGCATGATGGTATGATATATAATCATTTTTACTGCTATGATTAAGTGTTTTTTCTCTAATGTAATGTTTATTTTATTCCATACATCATAATCTTGGAGAGAAATAAACATTTCCTCATCTGTATGTCTAGAATATTACCTCCAGGAATGACATGTTCAACTTTTCATCATAACATTAAAAGAAAATTAAAATTTTCATTTAATTAGCTAATATTATATTCATAAAATGACTATAATTGATAAGTGATTATTATTTACTTTCATACCCCCTCATAATCAATTGGAGATAAAAGTGTCAATTGTGCATACATAAAGACTACCACATTAGGGAAATGATATATTTTGATTCCCATGACACCCTATTAGGATAAAATTAATAATTAATTTATTACATATGTCACGACCCGCCCTCGGGGTCCGTGCTGTGACTACCCCAAGCCCGCCTTCCATAGGCCAGGGGCTGGCGACTAGCACCAAGGCATAAATCCTGGTAAAAAGGGAAGGCATTGCCTTTGTAAAGTAAACAAATACCACAGAGTAAGCAAGCGGAAAGTAAATACTAAGCAAAAGCAGAGTACAACTGAAAGTGCGGAAAAGTAAATGGGCCAGTATACAAACCCAAACTGAAAGTAAAGTACAACTCGAAAGGGAAAACAGCAACTGAAAAGTAAAAGCAGATACACCGAGCTGTCCACTGGAAATCCCACCTGAAGGGTGGGTACAGATAGCTCCACTGCTCCACGGGTCCCGCCGTCCGCTCCGAGCACGTCCCGCCCAGTGGTCCACCTCCAGGTACCGTCCTGCTCTGCAAGCCTCAGCTAAGATCAACGCTGTCCGTTGTCTGCAACCAACACAACGTAGTGCGGGCAAAGCCTGTGCAGGGGTGAGTATAAGCTACTCAGTAGGGACCCCGAGACCCCTGAAGGTCTCTCAAATCCACAAAGGATAAACCACGAAGAAAGGTACAATCACGAAGTAACAACCGACACTGCTTAGGTATATGCCCATACATAGACCTAAGTCATCAATTTCAAATACGCTCCAACCTCCGAGCCCAAGTACAACTCAGTCCACACAGGAAAGTAAACGTATTCCACACAGGAAAGCAAAACGTAATCCACAGAGGATTGCACAACACAATCCACACAGGAAAGCAATAGGTTTCAGCTCACACAGGTATACATCTTCGAAAGACGATAAAGATGATCTCTGATCCATCTAAGTCGTCGGACCCATGAAGGATTGATAGGTAACTAACCCCCGCAAAAGACCCACACAGGATCGGGCCCACGTAGGACCTATAGGCGATGGTTCACACAGGACCGCTGAGCGCAAAGACCCACACAGGATCAGACCCACACAGGATCGGGCCCACACAGGACCTGTAGCACTGATCCATGTAGGATCGCTGAGTGCTGAAGTCGTCGTCGTCGAATCCGCACAGAATCTTTGTACTGTCGTCGTCGCAGTCACAGTAGCACTAGCAGTAGCAGTCACAGTAACAGTCGCAGCCAGCACTAGGGTTCCCGCACACAGCAAGCTCGTTCGGAGGGTCCGCTCCACGAGCCGAGAGGCTGATACATCAACTGTCACAAAGTCCAGAGTTGATGTATCCAAAAGTTCCGTATCGTCAACAGGAACTCAACGCAACAGACGGCGCGTCGATCGGACGCCCGGTCTAAGAGTTATTGGCATTTTCGTCCCCGGGGCCCGGTTGGTTTTTAAGGCAAAACCAACCCGACGGTACTCCACCTGCGTCCAAACCTCGGGCGGAGTATGCCAAAAGAACCGTCTTACTAAGAGGAACACAACAAAGCTGACGGTACATCAATCGGACGTCCGTAGCTCAAGATATGAGTGTTTTTGCTCCGAAGGCCCGGTTGGTTTCGTGAACGAACCAACCCAGCCGAACTCAAAGTGTTCCGAAACCTTGAGTGCGATATACCAAAACGACTGTCTCGATCCAAGGATCGCGTTGCCGCACACGGTTCGTCGATTGGAGGTCCGTGGCTCAAGTTATGGCCAAAAGACCGAAACAGTCTCGAAAACGGGGGGTCCGGGTCCGGGTCGACCCGGCCCGACCCCCCCCCCCCCCCCCCTGGGTCGGCCCGTACCGGGTCGACCCGAACCGGTACGCTGAACCCGGCCCGGCCGGTGGCGGCGCGGCGGCGCGGCCAAAGTGCCGCGCATGCGCCGCACGCAGGGGGTGAACCCGCCCCCCCCCCCCCCCCCCTTCGGCTCTCGGCCGGCTTTTGCCGGCTGTTTTTAATAACACACGGGACCCGTGGGTCCCGCCTTCTAACCGAACCGGCGGCCGGCACAGCCAGCCGCCTTCCCCTTCTCCGTCGCGGCCATAGTCGCGGCTCATCTGAACTCTGGCGGCCGGCGAGGCCGGCCGCCCCTGGCTGCTCCGCCGCGGCCCTTCTTGATCTCCGGCGTCGGCGGCCCGGCTGCAGCCGGTCTTCCCGTCTCGCCGCGGCTTGGAACCGGCCGCGGTGTTCGTCGTCTGGCGCGGTGCAACGGCACCGCGCCCCTCCGCCGCGCCTTCGATTCCGCTTGACGCGGCGCGACGACGTCGCGTTCTTGATGATTTTTTCCACGGCGCGGCGCGATGGTGCCGCGCAATAAAAATCAAGCGAATAACCGGGTGGTGCGACGGCACCACGCCACCTTGTCTCATCCGCAAAAATAAAACATCAAGAATGAAGGAGGGGGTTCAGCCGTGTTCATGCGGTCCGGCCCCCTCACGTTAAACAATAACACTAAATAAAATCCTCACGTTAGTCATGCTAGAACCACGAACAAGGATAATTAAATAAACCATTAACAACAACCCCTACCTTGAAAATTGACGTCGCACGTCGGTTATCGCGGAGAAAGGCATCGCGGCGTCGGACGTAGATTCTGTGGACGTTGGGGTGCGTCCGAGGAGGAAACGACGTCTCTTCACTTGTCGCTAAGACGAAGAAGAGAGGTACGTTGTCGTTGGCGATGATCACTACGGTCGGCGACTTCTCCCTTGTCGAGGAGGAAGATGAAGACGGAAGAATCCGGGACGCCGAGTCTCGAAGGTCGTGGGATCGATGTTCTTTGTCGGAGAAGAACCGTTCTTCACGTTCTTCGTCGAAGACGAAGAAGATCTTCAAGTCTCTCAACGATTCTCCCAATCCTCTCAAGTAACAAAGGAACTAACCCAAAAATAAATTAAGCTTACACTTAATTTATTAACACAACCCAACCTTTGAAATTCAAGAGTTTGAATTTCAAAAACTCAAAATTAAACTCACTTATTAATTATACATGAGTTGTATAATTAATTAAAAGTTAAGTTGTCAAGCCTTTAAGAGGGAGAGAGGGGAGTTAGGGAATTTGAAAAGGTGGGGCTCGGGTGGGCCCCTCCTCACCTTAATCCTCTCTTAGGTGGTTAAACCACCCAACTTCCAACAAAAGATTATAACCACTTTTAATATATAAAATAAATATTGTATAACAAATTTATTTTACTCTTCATTTCATTCAGAAAATTAAACATCTCCTCCTAGGAAAACGCAACTTCGGGAAAGGTCTCCTTAAGCGAATATCGGCGCTGCGAGTTCATCGGTGCCCTCGGATTTCAATTCCGAGCACCGGATCAAAAGTTAGAAATTCCCACTCGTTCGTTCACTGAACGTACCCGAGCCAAACTTCGGAAATTGATTCTGGGCACTCCGGGCCTCGGAATCAGGTGCCGTCAGAAACCGCACTCTTGAAAAATTCCAAAGAAAATTAAGAAAAAATTTCCCTTGAATTTTACGGGTCTTTACATTACTCCCACCTCAGGCCTTTACGTCCCCGTAAAGATACATCAAAAACTAGGGAAACAAATGAGGGTACTGAGCACGCATCTGAGCCTCCCGCTCCCATGTGCTCTCCTGGAGATTCCCGTGCTGCCATCTGATGCGCACAAGAGGAATCGATCGCCCACGCAGGACCCGCTCCTGTCGATCCTCTATCTCCACCGGGACCTCCGTAAAAGTCGCCCCATCGTCAACGTCAAGCTCCCCATGGTCAATGATGTGCGTCGGGTCGTGCACGTATCTCCTCAGCTGAGACACGTGGAAGACGTCGTGCACCCGGTGCAACTGAGGTGGTAGAGCCAGGCGATAAGCCACCTCACCAATCCTGCTGAGGACCTGGAAGGGTCCGATGAAGCACGGAGATAACTTGCCGCCTCAGCCAAATCTCTGAATACCACGTCGAGGTGAGACCCGCAAGAAGACGTGGTCGCCATCCTCGAACTCCAGTGGCCTCCGCCTCCTGTCAGCATATGAGTTCTGTCAGCTCTGTGATGTCCTCATCCGCTCCTGGATGACCTGGACCTTCTCTGTCGTGGCCTGGACCATCTCCGGTCCCACCAGTGCTGACTCTCCAGGGTCTGTCCAGCACAAAGGAGATCTACAAGGTCGGCCGTACAACGCCTCGTACGGTGCCATCCCGATGGTGGAGTGGTAGCTGTTGTTGTACGCAAACTCCACCAAGGGTAGGTGGTCCTCCCAGCTACGACCAAAGTCGAGGACACATGCGCGGAGCATGTCCTCGAGAGTCTGAATGGTCCTCTCCGTCTGACCATCCGTCTGAGGGTGAAAGGCTGTGCTCAGATGTAGCTGCGTCCCGAACGCCTCCTGTAACCCCTTCCAAAGCCGGGAAGTAAAGCGAGCATCTCGATCGGAGACGATAGATTATGGCACATCGTGGAGCCGCACAATCTCCTGAACGTAGAGACGTCCCAAGCTCTCCACGGAGCCCTGCTCTCTGATGGGTAAGAAGTGTGATGACTTGGTGAGTCGGTCAACAATCACCCAGATGGAGTCGTGACCTCTGGAAGTGCGTGGAAGTCCAGTCACGAAGTCCATAGATATGCCGTCCCACTTCCACTCCGGAACCTCCAAGGGCTGTACCAAGCCTGCTGGTACCTGATGCTCTGCCTTCACCTGCTGGCAGGTGAGGCATCGAGAAACAAACTCTGCTACTGTCTTCTTCATGCCCGGCCACCAGTGCTGTCGTCTGAGGTCCTGGTACATATTTGTCACTCCAGGATGTACCACCAAAGGAGAAGTGTGAAACTCTCTCAGCACTTCCTCTCGCAAAGAGACTGGTACCATGGTACGTCCTCTGAAAAGGATGTCGTGCTCTAATCCAAGGGAGAAACCATCGGGTGCCTGTCCCGAGGATATCTGTGCACGCCATGTCTCACAGTCAGCGTCCCCACGCTGTGCCTCCCTGACTCGCTGTAGTAGTGGAGGAGTGACTGTGAGAGACTGAAGGAAGGCTGCTCCATCTCTATCCACGAAGGATATCTGCAAAGAGGCTAGCTGCTCCGTCGCCTCCTCAAGTAGCTGAATGCCCGTCCTCCTACTAAGGGCATCGGCTACTACGTTCCCCTTCCTAGGAGTATAGACTATCTCAAAGTCATAGTCCTGGAGGAACTCGAGCCATCGTCGCTGTCTCAGGTTCAGGTCCTTCTGCGAGAAGATATACCTGAGACTCTGATGATCGGAAAAGACTGTAAAGCGCTCGCCCATCAGGTAGTGTCGCCATGTCTTCAGAGCGAAGACCACTGCTGCTAACTCCAGGTCATGGGTAGTGTAGTTCTGCTCATGCAGCCTCAAATGACGTGATCCATAGGCGATCACTGCCCGCTTCTGCATCAGAACACATCCGAGTCCGGTCCCTGATGCATCGCAGTAGACTACGTACCCTACTCCCTCCTCGGGCAACCTCAAGATAGGTGTGCTAGTCAATCTCTGCCTCAGCTCCTGGAAGCTCTGATGACATCTGTCTGACCACACGAAGGGTTTCCCCTTCTTCGTCAAAGCTAAGAGTGATGTCGCAACTCTAGATAAGTCTGGCACGAATCTCCGATAGTATCCAGCTAGTCCCAAGAAACTCCGAACCTCAGTCACGCTCCTAGGTGGCTCCCAAGCTAACACAGCCTCAATCTTCGCGGGATCCACTGCAACTCCTGCCTCAGAGATAACGTGTCCCAAGAAGTGGACCTCACGTATCCAGAACTGGCACTTCGAGAGCTTACCATAAAGCTGGTGCTCTCAGAGTGTGTCTAGTACAACTCGCAAGTGATAGGCGTGCTCCTCCTCTGTCGTAGAGTAAATCAGAATGCCGTCGATGAAGACCACGACAAACCGATCGAGGTATGGCTGAAAGATCCTGTTCATGAGAGCCATGAACACTGCTGGAGCATTGGTTACACCGAAAGGCATAACCAAGAACTCATAGTGGCCATACCGACATCTGAAGGCCGTCTTCTGCACATCCTCGTCTCTGACTCTGAGCTGATAATAGCCTGACCTGAGGTCTATCATCGAGAACCACCGTGCTCCCTTGAGCTGATCGAAGAGGTCATCAATCCTCGGTAGCGAATACTTTTTCCTCAATGTCACCTGGTTCAGGAGACGATAGTCAACACAAAGTTGCAAGCTCCCGTCCACCTTCTTGGCGAATAAAATCGGGGAAGCCGAGGGTGAAACACTGGGTCGGATGAACCCCTTGCCCTGCAAGTCCTCCAACTGTACCTGTAGCTCTCGAAGCTCGGTGGGGGCCATCTGATATGCTGGAGTGGATATCGGGGCTGTCCCGGGGTACAAGTCAATATAAAAGTCTACCTCTCTGCGAGGAGGTAGCCCTGGAACGTCATCGGGAAAAACGTCCGCAAACTGATCCACCACTGCAGGAAAACCAGGACTCCGCACGTCAACTGCTCCAAGTATGAGGCTAGCTAACTGATGAGTAATGGGCTGTCCTCTCCTCCGTGGAAGTCCATCCTATTCTGCTAAGGCTCCCTTCTCGCTGGTGAAGGTGAACCTACTCTCATCGGTGCGTACACATCGCACCTTGCGCCTAAAACAGTCAATCTGTGCATGGACCGTAGATAGCCAATCCATGCCCAAGATGACGTCGTAGGGCCTCGACGCTGCTACAAGAAGATCCCAGTCGAATCTCTCGCCTCCTAGAGTAAGCTCACACTGCCGGCACCAGTGCGTAATCGTCGAGTCTGCTCCCGTAAAATTCTCTATCCATAAGGATCGAGCCAACGGCTCTGTCGGAATCTCTGAGATCCGAACAAGGGCAGCGGCTATGAAAGAGTGACTCGCTCCTGTGTCTATAAGAACTACAGAAAGGGTGGAATAGACACAGATAGTACCTCGAATCATCTCGGGTGCGCTGTGGTCGTAGGCCTCTGCTGCCTGGAGTTGTGCCTGTCTCTGCCCGCCAGCTCCCTGTGGTCGGGGTGGACCTCCTGGTGGTGGTGGTGGCAGAGACTCAAAGCGTCGCCCACCACCGGCTGCTCGTCCAGCTCCTCTGCCTCGTCCGCCTCCTCCCTGCGCACCGCCACGGTCGACCCTCTGCCTCTGCCTAGGTGGTACCTCAACCGACTGCTGCTCCTCGGCACGGCGGTTCGGGCAGTCACGAGCCATGTGGCCCTGCCCGCCGCACGAGTAGCACTGTCTGCCTCTCGAAAGACTGGCTCCTCGCTGTGTGCCCTGCACTGCTGAGCCAGTGCCCTGAGGTCGTCTGCCCGAAGTTCTGGTCTGTCTGGACCCCTGAGTCATCCGTCGACTGCCTGCTGCAGATGACTCTGCCACGTGCCGCCCTGCGGTGGGTCGCTGCGCTGGTGTAGACTCAGCAAGGAAGCTCTCGATCAAAAGGGCCCGCTCCAGTACTCCTGTCTGAGTCGGTATGCTGAGGGAGATCAGCGATGCCCTGATCTCGTGTCTCAAACCCTGATCGAAGGTCTGGGCCCGGAAGAATGGGTCCCGTACCATGTCGGTCGAGTAGCGCGAGAGATCGGTAAATCTCGCCGAGTACTGAGCGACCGTCCTGCTGCCCTGCCGTAGATGAAGAAGCTCCTGGATACGCACCGCACGAAGGGTGGCTGGGAGGAACTCCGAGTGGAAAAGGCTCTCAAAGTCCGTCCAAAGTAGAGATGCCTCATCGTGCACCTGGAGCATCAAGCTCCACCATCGTCATGCTGCTGCGTGTAGTAGGCTCGCAGCGAGGATCACCATGAGGTCTGCTGGTGTCCTCACTAGCCTAAACACTCGTACCACTGCCTCCAGCCAGTCCTCTGCTACCTGGGGATCCGTCTCCCCGCGAAACCTGGGCGGTCGCTGGCGCTGAAACTCATGCAGTGCACTGGGGTGACGTGCATCATCAGCGGCTGGTGCTGGAAGCATCGGGGGCTCGGCGGGTAGAGCTACTGCTGGTGCCACTGCTGACAAAGGGTCCTGCACCGAGGCCTCGTCGCTCGGTGGGCTGTCGTCACGCTCGACTCTCGGAACCCTAGCTGGCTGCCGTCGTGGGGCCATCCTGAAAAGGAAACAGGTGCGCCACGGTCAGAACAGTATACCTGGTGAGCTGATATAAGTAATCACAAAGAAAACTTTGAAACACACACGCAATCAATGTTTTCGTGCATTAAGTCGGAAATCAGAAGTCAGGGTCCTGGTGTACGGATACGTCGGCCGCCGCACCAACACTGGACTCCCTGGACTGATAACCACACTCAATACGCTAAACATTATTGCTTCACATAGAAAAGATCAGAGTTCGCGGTAGAACCGAACTCCTCTGATACCAATTTGTCACGACCCGCCCTCGGGGTCCGTGCCGTGACTACCCCAAGCCCACCTTCCGTAGGCCAGGGGCTGGCGACTAGCACCAAGGCGTAAATCCCGGTAAAAAGGGAAGGCATTGCCTTTGTAAAGTAAACAAACACCACAGAGTAAGCAAGCAGAAAGTAAATACTAAGCAAAAGCAGAGTACAACTGAAAGTCCGGAAAAGTAAATGGGCCAGTATACAAACCCAAACTGAAAGTAAAGTACAACTCGAAAGGAAAAACAGCAACTGAAAAGTAAAATCCGCTACACCGAGTTGTCCACTGAAAATCCCACCTGAAGGGTGGGTACAGATAGCTCCACTGCTCCACGGGTCCCACCGTCCGCTCCGAGCACGTCCCGCCCAGTGGTCCACCTCCAGGTACCGTCCTGCTCTGCAAGCCTCAGCTAAGATCAACGTTGTCCGTCGTCTGCAACCATCACAACGTAGTGCGGGCAAAGCCCGTGCAGGGGTGAGTATAAGTTACTCAGTAGGGACCCCGAGACCCTTGAAGGTCTCTCAAATCCACAAAGGATAAACCACGAAGAAAGGTACAATCACGAAGTAACAACCGACACTGCTTAGGTATATGCCCATACATATACCTAAGTCATCAATTTCAAATACGCTCCAACCTCCGAGCCCAAGTACAACTCAGTCCACACAGGAAAGTAAACGTATTCCACACAGGAAAGCAAAACGTAATCCACAGAGGATTGCACAACACAATCCACACAGGAAAGCAATAGGTTTCAGCTCACACAGGTATACATCTTCGAAAGACGATAAAGATGATCTCTGATCCATCTAAGTCGTCGGACCCACGAAGGATCGATAGGTAACTAACCCCCGCAAAAGACCCACACAGGATCGGGCCCACGTAGGACCTGTAGGCGCTGGTTCACACAGGACCGCTGAGCGCAAAGACCCACACAGGGATCGGACCCACACAGGATCGAGCCCACACAGGACCTGTAGCATTGATCCACGTAGGATCGCTGAGTGCTGAAGTCGTCGTCGTCGAATCCACACAGGATCTCTGTACTGTCGTCGTCGCAGTCACAGTAGCAGTAGCAGTAGCAGTCACAGTAACAGTCGCAGTCAGCACTAGGGTTCCCGCACACAGCAAGCTCGTTCGGAGGGTCCGCTCCACGAGCCGAGAGGCTGATACATCAACTGTCAGAAAGTCCAAAGTTGATGTATCCAAAAGTTCCGTATCGTCAACAGGAACTCAACGCAACAGACGGCGCGTCGATCGGACGCCCGGTCTGAGAGTTATTGGCATTTTCGTCCCCGGGGCCCGGTTGGTTTTTAAGGCAAAACCAACCCGACCGTACTCCACCTACGTCCAAACCTCGGGCGGAGTATGCCAAAAGAACCATTTCACTAAGAGGAACACAACAAAGCTGACGGTACATCAATCGGACGTCCGTAGCTCAAGATATGAGTGTTTCCGCTCCGAAGGCCCGGTTGGTTTCGTGAACGAATCAACCCGGACGAACTCAAAGTGTTCCGAAACCTTGAGTGAGATATACCGAAACGACCGTCTCGATCCAAGGATCGCGTTTCCGCAGACGGTTCGTCAATCGGAGGTTCGTGGCTCAAGTTATGGCAAAAAGACCGAAACAGTCTCGAAAACGGGGGGTCCGGGTCCGGGTCGACCCGGCCCGACCCCCCCTTGGTCGGCCCGTACCGGGTCGACCCGACCCGGTCCGCTGAAACCGGCCCGGCCGGTGGCGGCGCGGCGGCGCGGCCCGGCCAGCGGCGGCGCGGCCAGGGTGTCGCGCATGCGCCGCACGCGGGGGGTGAAACCCCCCCCCCCTTTTTCGGATCTCGGCCGGCTTTTGCCGACCGTTTTTAATAACACACGGGACCCGCGGGTCCCGCCTTCTAACCGAACCGGCGGCCGGCACAGCCGGCCGCCTTCCCTTTCTCCACCGCGGCTCATCTGAACTCTGGCGGCTGGCGAGGTCGGCCGCCCCTTGCTGCTCTGCCGCGGCCCTTCTTGATCTCTGGCGCCGGCGGCCCGGCTACCGTCGGTCTTCCCGTCTCGCCGCGGCCCAGAACCGACCGCGGTGTTCGTCCTCCGGCGCGGTGCGACGGCACCGCGCCCCTCCGCCGCGCCTTCGATTCCCCTTGACGCGGCGCGACGGCGTCGCATTCTTAATGATTTTTTCCATGGCGCGGTGCGACGGCGCCGCGCAATAAAAATCGAGCGAATAACCGCATGGTGCGACGGCACCACGCCACCTTGTCTCATCCGCAAAAATAAAACATCAATAACGAAGGAGGGGGTTCGGCCGTGTTCATGCGGTCCGGCCCCCTCACGTTAAACAATAACACTAAATAAAATCCTCACGTTAGTCATGCTAGAACCACGAACAAGGATAATTAAATAAACCATTAACAACAACCCCTACCTTCAAAATTGACGTCGCACGTCGGTTATCGCGGAGAAAGGCGTCGGACGTAGATTTCGTGGACGTCGGGGTGCGTTCGAGGAGGAAACGACGTCTCTTCACTTGTCGCTAAGACGAAGAAGAGAGGTACGTTGTCGTTGGCGATGATCACCACGGTCGGCGACTTCTCCCTTGTCGAGGAGGAAGATGAAGACGGAAGAATCCGGGACGCCGAGTCTCGAAGGTCGTGGGATCGATGTTCTTTGTCGTAGAAGAACTGTTCTTCACGTTCTTCGTCGAAGACGAAGAAGATCTTCAAGTCTCTCAACGATTCTCCCAATCCTCTCAAGTAACAAAGGAACTAACCCAAAAATAAATTAAGCTTACACTTAATTTATTAACACAACCCAACCTTTGAAATTCAAGAGTTTGAATTTCAAAAACTCAAAATTAAACTCACTTATTAATTATACATGAGTTGTATAATTAATTAAAAGTTAAGTTGTCAAGCCTTTAAGAGGGAGAGAGGGGAGTTAGGGAATTTGAAAAGGTGGGGCTCGGGTGGGCCCCTCCTCACCTTAATCCTCTCTTAGGTGGTTAAACCACCCAACTTCAAAAAAAAGATTATAACCACTTTTAAGATATAAAATAAATATTGTATAACAAATTTATTTTACTCTTCATTTCATTCAGAAAATTAAACATCTCCTCCTAGGCAAACGCAACTTCGGGAAAGGTCTCCTTAAGCGAATATCGGCACTGCGAGTTCATCGGTGCCCTCGGATTTAAATTCCGAGCACCGGATCAAAAGTTAGAAATTCCCGCTCGTTCGTTCACTGAACGTACCCGAGCCAAACTTCGGAAATTGATTCCGGGCACTCCGGGCCTCAGAATCAGGTGCCGTCAGAAACCGCGCTCTTGAAAAATTCCAAAGAAAATTAAGAAAAAATTTCCCTTGAACATTACGGGTCTTTAAAACATATAATTATGTTTCTTTAAATGTTAATATTCTTTACAAATAAAATTGAAAATTATATATGTTTCATTAATAAAAAATGGTCGATGTGAGTTTAACCAACTTAATAGAGTTATTAAGGCATATTTATTATTTCATTTCTATTTTGGGGTGACTATTAAAAATTTATAATTATTATTATAGTTTAACAATAAATTAAATAAACTACTAAAACTATGGATAACTTGAATTTATTTTAAAACTCAATTTACCATTTTCAAAAATTGAATGTGTCACTGAGAAATAAAAGGATAAACCCCATGTAACAAAATTAAGTATAAACTATATTAAAAATAAATATTAAAAGATAAAAAATATTATTTATAAAAATAAATACATATTAATATGGTCCCCTATAATTTATTTAACCAATTGAATTTAATTATTTAGGAATTTAAGTGTAAGTGAAGAGTGAATTCCGTCATGAGGACATGATTTTTTCATTCTAGCCTCATTACGTTTTGAGAAAATGTTGTATTGATTAATATATATTTCATACAATATTATTCCCATGAAAATATCCCATTTATGAATATATAAATCACGTATATTAATACCAAAATAAATATAAATTTATTTATTGGGTTATAAAAAGTTTTTTACTCACATAGAAATTCATACATTAATATAAACCCATTTTAATGGAACATTTTTATTTACCGTCTCGTCATGAATCATCCCTAAAATAAATTTTAAAACATGAATATAATTTAGAAAAACATCATTATTATATAGATAAACTTCTTCATTAATGTTTTTTATGGGAAATAATAATATATTTCCTTCATTAATAAAAATTTTAACTATTTCATAAATAATTACCCATGTAGTTCATTTTTATTATTTATTCTAAAAATCCTTCACATGAATGTCATAAATTAAAATTAATCTTCTGATAAATATGACCCTTTTAAAATTTTGAGATAATAAAAAATAATTCATTATTATTTTTGTAATCCCTATGTTTTAGCCTTCCTTTATGCCTTGAATTAGATTTAGGAAATAAAATTCATTCTAATTAAATAGATCATGATAATGATATATATATATATATTCTATTTCCTATGTAGAAAAACTATATAATATTTTTATTATTTGATGGGTATGAATGGAATTATTTTCATTGGGAAAAGCATTATATCTCATCAGATGCTATGTAATGGATTATAGAGTGATCCAAATACACTATGGAATCTTATCAACATTATGATGAAGGTCTTTTGAGTGACTCTTGACCTATAATTATAATATCATGTATTATTTGGTTTTAATATCTTTCCATATTCAATAACTTTATTATCTAATTTACTTATGGCCTAATATAATTATTATGATCATTCTCTTTATAATATCTTGTTATTCTTCTCAACTCTCTTGATATTCTTTATTTATATGTTTATTCCCCTACTAGGATTTCTAGATCACCCTTTTCTTTATGGTTTTTTCCAAGGGTATCTTACTTTTTTAGAAGACATGTGGTAGTTAGGATCACCATGTGGAGTAATAAAAAATGATAATTTTTATACCTTTGGGATTATTTTCTTTTTTTCAACCTTCTAATGAAACTGGACCTATAAATCCTTCATTTTTACTTGTTGGAAATAAATGTAAAAATTAGAAAATAATTTGTGTTTATGCCTTTGGTTACTATGGAATCTAGTTATTATTATTATTAATATTAGAGATATTTTCTAAAGTACATATGAATGCGTTTAATAATAGGATGATATCTTAATTTTTTTGTAATGTATTCTGTTTTCCATTTTCATAGAAATGAAACTATTTTCTAGATACTATTAGTTGATACAATCTCTGGGACATATGTAACTAGGTTTAATAACATCAAAATAGGTGGATTGGGTATTGACATGATCATACGCAAGTTCATGATAAATAGACCTATGAGCACATGTGGTTCAATAATATTGGGGGATATTCTATTAAAAATTCACAATCTATTTATAAACCATTATTAAAGAAATTAATAGTTTTTAGGGAATAAAAATCAACACTATAATTTCTATTGATAAACTAGATTGAATCTTATTGGCTCGTAAGTTAAAATATATATGTCATTTATATTTCATTCTATTAATTTTCTTATTTTCCATATATTATGTTTATCAATTTGTCTATTATCATCCATAAGTGTATTTTTGGTATAATAAAAATGAATTACCAAAATAAAAAAATGAATAGTGAACTCATTATCCATTGATAAACCTAAAATGTCATATATGATTTTAGTTACTCATTTTATTCATATCTGTCATGTTTTATTTAACTATTCAATGACCACTACAAAACATGGAGGTTATGTTATAAGTGAAAAATGCTAGTGGGAGGATTTCATCATCTTAAGTATATAACCATTCACCAATTAATATATTTGGGATGAATCTCCCAATGAACCATGGAATACACCATAAATTATAATTTGATTTTGTAATGGGGATAGATTGGTTTTCTCTATATAGATCCCACATCACTACCAGGTGACATAAATTACTACCCATATCAATAATTACCCTCTAATTCAATAAAAGTGTAAGGTGGATGATGAAACTCATTTGGAATCTTATTCATAAGAATTGATTTTTTCCCAAATGAGTATGAAGATATTAATAAAATGATTGAAATAATATAGAAGAACACAATTTAATTAATTTACATTTTAAAAGATTATAATTATGTATTCACCAAAGAATATCATGGTATTCCTCCTACTCAAGATGTTTTGTTCCCAATTGAAAATATAGATGGATCTCCATGGATATCCAAGAATTCATAGTGAATATACAAGTTTTAACTAATATAAATGAATAATAAATTACAATAAAAATTGTACATAGGTAACATACACCCTAGTTATTCACTATGGGGTTTACCGATTCTCTTTTCCTAGAAAAAAGGATAGTTCGATGCATTTCTATATTAATTATCATGAACTCGGAAACATAATGATAAAGAAAAGGTATCCACTTCCAGTAATATATGACATGGTCTATTAATTACATGGACCTCAATACTTCAATAAATTCTTCCTTTCATTAGTATACCATAATTTAAAGTTCTATATTGAGGATATTACTAAGACCACCTTTGATAAATGATACGTGTGTTATGAGTTCATAGTAATTACCTTTAGATTCCTGAATGATCCAATTAGTCATCATTGATATAATAAATAGAGTTTTTAGAAAATACCTTGACTATTTTATAGAATTATTCATAAATGGTATTCTTATATTCTCTCAATGAAATGAGTAAAATGAAGATAATTTGTAATAATACTGAAGACATTGATGAAGGAGATGTCATTTAGAGAATAAAATAAATTTGTGTCCTGGTTGGGGAAAGTATCCTTCATGGAGAATATTATCACATGTAAAGGGATATAATTGGACAATTTTAATGATAATTTAATTAATTAATATCCTATACAAACATCGTTTATAGAGATATATAGTTTCCTCATATTGGATGGGTATTATACTAAATTTATGAGAAACTATCTAGATTTTCAAATTCACGTACCAAGATGACATAGAATGGAATGAAATATATTTGGAATAATACATGTGAAGATAGAATCATGAATATGAATAAGAGGAAAACTACTTCCCATGTACTCACATTATCTAAAATTGGGGAATGATTTGGGATTTATGGTTATGTTTCAGAGACGGATTTCAGACTTTGTACTCATGTGGAATGATAAAGCAATACCTATTACTCGAGACTATGTATGGTCTATAAGAAAAATTATCTGATTCATTAGCTATTTCTAGTTTATGTAAAATCTAGTAATATCATTATATTATTATCTTATAATTACTTAACATGTTTGATAACTTTCTTCACATGTAACACTGATCCTCGGAAAAATCTTGAAATATATAGATGAAATATATTTTTCTATATGGGGCCATCAAATTTTAGATGTTTAATTATTTGGATTGAATAAGAGTAAAACATTTATGGAATATAAATATATATATATAATATATATATTCTTCTTTTATTATGAATGAAATTTAATTAGTTTTCCTAAAAAGAAAAATAAGATCATTTATTATTTAGAAAATTAATTTTCAACAACATATCCTTTTATGTGATATACATTTAAATTTAAAAAAGAATATTATTAATGATGATAAATTATGTATGATATTAAATATTTATTAACATTTATTTATTTTGTAAATGATATCAAAAATGAATAACACTAGTTGATATTTAAAATTTCAGTTTCTAATAAAAATAGTTTTTCATTATATTTTATGATTCTATTTGAAAATTAAAATAATAAGTTTTATATTTTAAATTCTCAAAATTGAAATATATTTTTGTTTTATAATTAAAAAATTAGTTTAAGGTGAATATTTTTATTAAAAATATTGATTCTTTAGTCGAAATATGTTTTTAAAAACATATAAATATTTATGATTTTACCACCTTGTAAGAGTATCATAGATTTTTAAAAAAATTATATAATTAAATATCTATTTATGTAATAAAAATATTCATTTTTATATATTTTTTGACCTTAAAAATCCATCACCAAATAATTTTATAACAGACAAAAAATGATAATTTAATAAAAAGTGGACATTTCATTGAATCCAATATTTTCAAGGTGAGATTTAGTTTTTGATTAAAAAGAAATGCCCAAACCTATTATTTTTTTTTACAATAATTAAAATACTTTATGCTAATTGAAAATTCTATTAAATATTTCTTACACATAAGTTTTATGCTTAAAATACACACTTTTTTCTAAATACTATTTTTAGATGTCAAAACAACTAATCATAAAATAATCTACCTAAGAATGTATAAGTTGTATTTGATAAAATAATTTCTAAATACAAAAAATAATAGGTTTAAAATTAGGAAAAGTTTTCACTAATTATTTCATTCATTAATATTAATTACTATCATTAAAATTTAATTACGAAGGATAATGTAAATTGATATAAAAATTAATGTAGTTAACATAAAATCTTTAAAACACATAGGTTAACATAAATGAGATTTTTAGGATATTTTAGACCCACAATCACTTTCCAAACATCTTTTTCCCCAATTTTGATTTACTTCCACTGGAATTGTAAGATCGCATCATTTTAGATTTTAAGGCTTCTTTAAGAAGTTCTCTTCTATTCACTTATAAAATTGTAAAAAAATCCTCCACATCAAAACATCAAATACCTTGTAATTCCTCCTTGAAAATATATAAAATTACTCCTCATATAACCCTATTATGATTACTAAATTCCCTAGTAACCATTATTTATAATAATTCAATCATTTCAAAGGGGAATTTATAGAAATCAATTAATGTTATAAACATTAGTAACCACACTTTCTTAGTGTTTCATTCTTAATTTATATTATATTATAATTATATTAACATATGTATATAATTAAATAAGTATAATTTTTTCATATTTTTCATTTTTTTTATTAAAAATTTATTCATTCCATTCCATTCCATATGGAAAAACAAAAAAATTGTTATGACTATTCACAAACAACTTCCTTAATGATACGATGTGGTTCATTTTTAATAAATGAATATAAAAAGTGGTATCATTATTTAATTAAATATATATATATATATATATTTTCCTCTAAAAAATAATATTCTAATGTGATCATACATCTATAGATAATTCATTTAACAATTTGTTGAGAAATGAGATTATTAATTGTGCACACATGCTGACAACCACCCCCACGAATAATGAATTTTTTTTCATCACCACACATAATTGATGGTTATAATAATTGATTTAATGATGATGTATAATAATTGTGACATGTTTTATATTTTTAATAGGTTATATTATCAGTTTCTAAATACATTCCATTTCTCCTTAAAATATTAAAATATATTACAGTTTGGGTTAGTGTTACCACCTATGTGAATGATGTCATAATACATATATCATAAATGATTATGGGATATCACAAAGTTGTAATATAATTTATAAATAAATATATTATATGTTTTAGTGGTTATATAAATATATATTTAATATCTAAAATATTTATTAATATATCATATTTTGAGCAATAAAAACATTTAAACCTAGTTCATCGTGATTTCCATTTTGAAAAGTCATGTTGAAGTATTTAAGTTATTGAAAATTAGAATAGATTATTATTTAAAAGGAAATTATTATTATATCATGAATTATATAGTAATTACAAACATGAAACCTCTCAATGATAGTCAATCTCATTATATAGAATTTTATATTACATAAGAAATTGAATGTTCTCACACCCGATAATGAATATATATTGTAATCAAATATTATATATTTAATACATAGTAATAAAAATAATATAAATTTGGTATTATGATTATATTAGGGTTCTTAGTTAACTGATTAATATAGTTATGTTCATTATTTAGGAGGTTAGAGGATTGTTTAGTAAGCGGGTGTAAAAGATTTGTGTTTTCTTTGATACAAGTTACATGTTATTCAAAAAGTTTCATGTGCATGGTTTTCCACTAATTTTCAAACCCATAAATATTCAATAGATTATTGAAAATTAATTAATTATATAAATTATTTAAATTCAATTTATTACCCTAAAATAATGTTACTCAAGTGTAACCCCAGTTTTAATAGTTTTTAGTATCACAATTTTTATTCAGTGAGTAAAAATCATTCACTAGAAATTATTTTATATATGTTTTGTAAATTCAACCAGTTAATTTTATTATGTGGTATTCTATCATTGCATATATTTTTAACATATAGTTTAAATTTTAATGTTATCATGCCTCATGAAATATGTTTCCCATATGATATATTGAAAATATAAATATCCTTTATCTGAGTTTTATTGGTTTATCTTGGAAATTAATTTTCTATAGATTTTTCCTCCATAATATAATTTTATTATATTTTTTTTGAATTCCTCATTAGTAAAACTAAGTTTAAATAAAAATAATAAATTTTTTTAATCTTCTAACAATACAATTTTCTATAAAATGTATTTCAAATATAATAAAAGGGGGTTTCCTATAAATTTTATATGTGTTTTATTATTATACTTATATTTCTAAGTAAAGAATTATGTGATTTCAAGTATTTATTATTATATATTTTTTAAAAAAGATGTAAGAACCATCTTTTCAAGGTATATTTCTCTTGGGGAATTTTTTTGAGTTGTAGTGTCCAAGTCTTCTTTGGTGATAGAGAGGGTCTCTTAGGGAAACTGAATTAATGGTTAGGGATGTATGTTTTTTAAATTAATAGGGATTAGATATAAAAAATTAAAATGGGTTAGTAATGTTTTTCTATGATTTGGATGGATTCTAATTTGGTTTAGTTTATTTCTATACAAAATATGATTAAGGTTATATACAGTGCAACTATACATTGTGTACTGAAGTTACATGATGATTAAATGTTTCTAATAAAAATCCATGAGCTAAATTTACTACATGAGATTAATAAATTCCTTTCTAACATGACTGGAAATGTAATGTTCAGGCTGTGTTAAAAATGTAATCAGGTGACATTTTTTTTGTAATAATCATTTTAAAAATAACACAAGATGTATAAATGTATTACACACAATGTATTTATCATGAGAAGTGGTTTTAAGTGTTTAATGTGTTTAGTATTTTTCTCATTATCACATGTAACTTTCCAATATCAAACCTAGTGTAGTTTCTAAGTGATTTTAGAGAACATAACTTGATTCTAAATGTCTAGATCACACATCTGATCCCTAGTGAGAGGTTTTAAAAGGATTTCCCTCATATCCATTTTTTCACCAGCCGTTGTATTGTAATCTATTGACTTTATTCATTTTTTTGTTTTGAAATTGATTTTTTATGGTCTAGGATCCCTCTCACAGTCATTATCACTTTTTTTCTTATTGTAAAATCCTATTGGAATAATTTTTTAATAATCAGTTAAAGGTAGGGGTATAAAATATAACCCTATTGTATTTTTAATTACAAAGTATATGAAATATTTCAATTGTTCTAAAATAACATGACCATAAATAAATTAAATGATGAATTATATTATTACATGGAATCCATTTGGATCCAGTATGTTATTATCTTAGCTTATGGTTATCATTCGGGTGAGCGAACCCTTTATTATAAATTAATTGACTAATGTAAAATTGTGTGTTTATCATGAAATTTGATTTTGGGTAATTGATTGATATAGATTACCTTGTCTTGGATTGTTATGAATATGATAGAATGTTCTAGGTTGTTACCAAATGATAAAATAAATGTGTGATTTAAGGATTACTAGGAATTTTCATAATTTACCATTGTGCCTTGTGATTTTATATTGTGATATCCTAACTAATAAGACTAGTGATACATGATGATGTGATTATAAACTAATCTTGGCCCAGATACATGATAAAATTATTATATAGAGGTCTATGCCTAGTAATACATTCTGAAATACTTATATACCATTCTAGGACATGATACATGCAGATATGCATATATAATGGGTGATTCTCATTGAAAGTGGTGAAATTATTATATACCATTATCATCCAATATTTATGGAAAAAATAATTATATATAGGACTCACTACTGATTGATTGATAAAATTTTTATATAGTGGGGTTTGACCCGGTTTTGTGGTATTTTTACTGTGGTTATCTAGTTATGGTTGGAATGGTTGTGAGACCTATTAGAGACATTATGGAATGGAATTGAGGAAGGTTATGTTTTTTAATTTTTATAATGTTATTGTTTGGGTGGTTCTAAGACATACTCAAAGAAATTTTATCATGGTTCTAAAAAAGGATTATGATGTATTAATTAATACATATTTTTATTTCATTATTGCATGAAATTATTATCATACCATTCATGTTTAGACCTGATGATGTCTCCTTAGAGAGTTATACTCACACCCTATATGGTATATCATTTGGTACCCTATCATATTTCATGGATACAGGATTGGAAAATGGTAGGGGAACTTATGGTGGATTAATTCTTTTTGGATGGGATGAAGATTATAGATTAGACAGACATGGTTGTCTAGAATAGTTTTTTAGTGTTTTTGTTTTTGTAATTCATTTTTTTTTGTGTTAATTCAAAAATTACATTTAGTCAAATTCCAGCATGGTATTACAGTATATCATTAACATATGGTTCTTCTAATTTTTTTTTATTATTTAAATTATTTTTAATACTCTAATATTTAATTATTATTTAATTATTACTCTACTTTTTAACAATATACACGGGGGATATAGCCTCCCAAATATACTCACCACACCCTCGCTTCTAGTTGGTATCGTCGGGCATACAGGGAGGCATGCTTGACCTCTCGTAACTGACCTTTTTTATGATTGATAGAGTGCTATATATGGGGATGTTGGAGTGTGGTATTAAAGGGTAATAGGTTTTTTTATCTTTATATACTATTTTAATAAGGTATAAATGAGACTAATATGTGTTGGTACATGGTAATGATCTTGTGCATAGGATTAGATAACCCATATACAAGGGAAACTTTGAGTACCCAAGGGGGTATTGTTTTTTATACTATTTTTTTACTAATGATGATGTTATTTCACCCTGAGTGATTCACATGTTTTCTGATGATGTTATTTCATAATGTAATTTGTTTTTGAGATTTATAATCATTGTCTAGTGTGGAACGAGATGAGTATTAACGCATCATTATAGGCACATGGGGGTATATATTGGCATAAATTGTCTTGATAGAGACATATACGTTGCATGTGATATATATATTAACATTTGAATTTTGATATAAGACACCTTTTATATCTGATAAATGATATATATAAACTATTATTTCATTCTAAAACACTTATAGTCTAGTTTTAGAGAGACCATGAGTTAGTGGTTCTCTATTATTGTCACTTATTGAGGATGACCTTCTTGTAACCCTGTGTTATGAGGAGTGTGTTTTTCTTGTAGATATAATTTATCCTCATCATATTTGAGTTGAGATTTGGGAGAGTGGAAATCAGAACACTCATAATGCATTTGAGTTGAATATTTATGCCTCTCTTTAGGATCATATGGATGTTTATCTTCACAATACTTTCATATGGGTCATTTGATCCATGGATATAGAGTCTTTTCACACCGTATAATTTATTTATAAACTAGAAAGAGAGTTTTAACTACAGAACCCTCCAAAATTCATTAAGGAGGGAGGCCACTACATAGCTAAGTTCTAGATTGATTCATTCCAGATGATATTTATGTATCATTAGATTACCAAGGATAAAAGGGTCAATCATGTAATATATATGCAGGTTAGACTTGCCAAGAGTTGGTGTGAATTTATGGATATGGTGGGGTAGTAGTAGTATTTATCTTAAAATGACTTCAATAAGAGTTTTCAGATCAATTTCTATCCTGATATGTTGAGGGATGGGAAGGCTTTTGAGTTCATGTACCTGACATAGGAGGGAATGTTAGTGATGGAATACATTGAATGTTTCACTAACCCACATCACATTACGACATATTTGGAAGGTAATGATATATATACGATGAAACGTTTTCATGATGATATTTTCTCTAAGATAAGTTCATAGGTGAACATGTTTCATTTGAGTAGTTTTGCAGATATGATCAACCAAACACTCATCAATGAAGAGAATCGAAGAGAGGCCTTGAGTAGCAACTAGACTATTTCATCCAAGAGAACTAGGAACTATTTTTCTAGTGTAAATAATAATCATTATGGTAGTTTTTTTCAAGGAAGCATCATTTCGAGTTATCAGGGTAATGGGTAGCCATCTTAGGATCATGTTTCATTATAGTTTTTTTAGTGTGGACGAATGCGATTAAATTACTCAGTGTTCATACACCACTTTGAAGTTTGCTGGTTGCATAATATTTGTCCACTTATATAGGTTTTTTATGGGAATGTAGTTGAAGATTAGTGGTAGGGGGTCATGATAGACACCCATGTCTTGAAAGGACTTAACAAATCCATAGATGAGAGATATCTAGAGTTTCAAAGGACTTTATGGTCTAAGTAGGTGATGTGGTAACCTATTATAGGAATGAAAGTGCCAGGAAGAGGGTGTATCTCAGGTTACTCAGGATATATCCCAATTAAAAGGGGCTAGTTTGCTTAATGTTATTCAAATTACTCTGGATACTGTAGATATAGGACGGTCTACAATCCGATGTATGGGACTTGAATCATCTACCCTTTATTATGTTTTTTTAATAATTGAATTAATTTTTATCAACTCAATTTTTAAATTATTTTTTATTAGATGTTTAATCTTTATATGGTGTTTTCACCATAAATACACTATTAGGAGTGTGGTCATAGAATATCAAATGTTTCAAGTGGGGTCTCTAGAGAATGGTGGTTAACATTTATTTTGGAAACCATTTATATGAGAAATGAAAGGATTCAATTTGATTCATGTTATGTATTTCTTAGTTCTATAATATGATCACATATACTTTTAATAGATGGTAGATACCTTTATATATTAATAAATATGTAGTTATTCTCACTAAGTTGAGTGGTAAATTCAGGTTCCTCAGGAAGGAACAATTTAATGAAGATTTGATTTTCTCATGGCTCAGATATCTTGTCTTGCTCATGATTTTGGGGTAATGATGCCAGACTAATTTTCTTTAGTGGTAGAACATTTCATGATATCATTTTTGATGAGTTATATTGCTTACTTCCTGAGAAAGAGATCGATTTTATAATCGATTTAGTGTGGGAAGAAGATAGAGTTTTTATATATCCATATATAATGGCACCGACAAAGAATATGGATACAAAAATAAGTTGGAATATCTTGAAAGTAATGGTTTTATATGTCCTTAGACATATCCTTTGGGTTCTATAGTTCTCTTCCTAGGACATTTCCCTCTTGTGTGGATTATCAGAGATTACACTACATACAGATCAAGAACCATTACCCCTTTTCTCATCATCAATCTCTTCAATCAAAATAGATGTTCTAAGATATTATCCAAGATCAATTTTAGATATTGATACCAGCTGTAGAGGGTGAGAACATCAAAAATACCTCATAATCCATTTATGAATAGTTATATTTTGTATGATTTTGAAGTGATGTCATTTGGTTTTAATAATGCATCAGTGGTATTCATGGCTTTGAGGAATGGAATCTTTCATCCTTTCCTGGATCAGTTTTTGGTGGTTTTCTTCGACTACATATTAGTGAACTCAAAGAAACCAGTCGATCATTCCGAACATTTTTGAAATATTTCAAGGAATATTTAGAGATAATAGGATGTATACCAAGCAAACAAAATGTAGTTTCCAAATCGATAAATATCACTTCTTAGTCCATGAAATATTTGAGGCATCAGTGTTGACGAACCAAGATAAACTTACAATGATGGTATATTGGAATATTATTTCTAATATCTTAAAGATTAAGATATTTCTAGTCTTAGTTGGTTATTATCAGTGAATTATCATGAAATTATCCCATTTGGTAGCACTGATATCTAGTCTGACCATGAAAGGGGTGATGTTTGTTGGGCTAGATTATTAGGAGAGAGATTTTTAGGAGTTTAAAGGAAGGTCTCAACACCTATCTTCATTTTATATATGTTGGGTAAATCATATACTATGTAATAAGTATCACTAATGATATTACATGCATTGTAAGAAGGAAGCATAGGGTCTCAAAATCTGAGATCCAATGAACTATTGTCAACTAAGATAAGGAGACGACTAGGAAAGTCCATCACAAAATCAAAAAAAGATATCTCCAGTGAGAGTCTAAGTGCTTCAATAAAATTTTGAAATATAAAAACAATGAGAAAATAAGGTTATTACATAGGATAATTCATTCCAAGGAGTCAACAGATGAGCTGGGTAACCAAGAAAATCCCTTCTTATTTTCCAATTTGAGCATCTAGAAGTCATCATGCAGAGAGAAGCATAGAAAAAAAATATTTCACCCAAAAATACATAAACAAGGTTGAATTATGAAATCAAATCTAATAGATACCAGATTTATCACAAAACAATGAGTCATTTCCATGGAATATCATTAATGTTGATGTTGGGGGCTTTCTTAAACTCCTCTACTACATTGATAAGCATCATTTTTCTAATATCATGGTATGTATCAGTAGATATCTCTCCATTTTTGTACTTTCATAAAGAAGTTGTATTATTATATTCCATCCATGATTAAAGATCCTCGGATAAATATTATTTATCTCCTATTTGGTAAGAATATCTAAATAAATGATAATTTTTTCCATCATCAACGGTAGAGACATCTGAGCTAGTTGTTTTAGAGGATGCAGAAATGTATTTAGTAGGCAGGGGTTGTGGGGGTAAAATATTATTTTCATTGTTATCTGAAGCTAGGGATATTGTGACTATCGTTTTTTAATATTAGAGTAATCCCTACATTTATGAGTTTTTATGGAACTCGGAGTGATAAACCCATCTGAGTCAATCACTGATTGTTTTCCTTTTCTAGCCCTCAACTTCAAGAAAACGTCCTCAAGTTGGAAATAATTGTCAAAAGTATCTTGAATAGATTCTACATAGTCATATTAATCATCGTATTTCTCCCCATTATCTATTTGATTGGTCTATATAAACAAAGTTTCATGTTTAAGTAGCATTTAATTATCTTTCTTAAAAATCTGGTCATTTCACACATCCTCTACCAAACGGAGTAGACTGGTAGATGGGGCTGAATTATAGGAGTACCTGAAGAGACAAAATTGGTATTACCATCAATAGGGTTCCTTACATGAGTAGTATACTGCCCTTTTGAATATTTATTTTCAACCCATATATATTTGAAATGAGAAAAGGGGGCGTGTATCAACCCTTTGTTTCTCACATTCTCTTACAAAGTTCCCAATTCTATAGAAACATTTTCAAAATGCTGGTACATTCTTGAAAAAAACCTCTTGAATAAATCCATTTTCACTATTCTGAATACAAAATTGTGATGGAAAGGAATCTGATATATCAATTTCAGTACAAATATGAGTTATAGAGGGTTGAGATTGATTCAAAGTATCCTAATCAAGTTTTAGGGTGTGATCAAAGAGGTTATATTTGAACAAAAATCACATTCTATTTAAAGAGATGAAGTGACAGACCATGAAACCCAGCCAAATGGGTACACTAAGTAGTTATAAATATACGCAAAAGTCCAGTGACCGTTTCAAAAAAGTCATGAAAAATCCATAGAAAGACCATGACCCTCTCATCAGAACCTAATATTTATCTTTTTATAAGGAGAAAAAAAATTGAAATGCGATGAATTAATCAAAACAATGTGGAAATTCATGAATCTGGTGTTTTCATGGCTCTTTAATAGAAATAATACTTTGGGCCCTTATTTTTTAAATTTTCCAACCAAAAAAAAGAAAATATTTAAGGATAGAACTTATACATCTTCTTCTTTGAAATAAATCAATGATAGAACTCTATGTCGATATTTCTTTGGATCAATGAAATATGAGGTCTTCAAGTCATCCAAATCCACCCAACTGATGATGACATCTGTAAAGGATTGGGATTCAACATTAGGTCTTCTCCTCTATTTCTCTTAGATTATTCAATTGTACCCCCTTTAAGTCCCATATTGGCGTAAATGTTTTACACCTCATTATTTTATTATAACCATTGTTAAATTCTATATATAGTAGAATGTGATTCATCATGTGTTTGACTCAAAGAACATCAGATTTAGGTGGATCGAGTGGTTGATTATGGATCTTGACTGTTGAGACTGCATGAGAGTAATTATCCTACTAGAAATTTGGAGTTTCTATTAGTGGTACATGTCTAGTAATACTAGAGGAATTACCTAATGGGTGAGGTGTTTGTGTTATATATGGACCACAAGAGCCTTATGTACATCTTTTATCAATGGGACATAAACCTTTGGTAGATGATATTGGTCGAGTATCTGTATTATTTCAACTTTGAGTTGTCTTAGACATCAGGAAAGATCAACTCCATTTAAAATTCTTTCAGTTGAATGTCGCAAACAGAGTCCATACGAGAGTCATGTGATGAGTGGAGAGTGATTTCCCTCTTTTCAGACATGAATCTGGATGTCTAAGAGTCTTAGGGATGTGTTTCTCTTACATCAATATCTTTTATACCTGTTCATTTAGATCGGATCAAGACTGAGCAGTTGTCTGATCTAGAGGTCATAGTTCTGAGAGAAAACTTATAAGGTGGGGATACACTATTAGGATGGCCCGTTGGATGTTTCAATTATCTTCTTCTCGATGGTCATGTATGGGTTCTTATGGGCTTTCACAAGGAGCTGATGAGAGAGTTTTGTAAATCTAGATATGGCGTACATCCTAGTTTGAAAAATATGTATCATGATATTTTTATACATTATTGGTCCTTGGAAATAAATAAGGATATAGAATTATTTTTAATAAGATGATTCAGTTTTCTGTAGGTGAGTTTTGAGCATTAGAGGATATCTAATATTTTTTATATTTTCCCCTTTCCTGAGTGAAAATGGGATGAAGTCACTATGGATTTTTGATTTGATTACCCATGAAAACCCATAAGAATTCTATTTTACGGTATATTTTGGATTAATTCACCTTGGTATCCAACTTCATGCCTATTAGGAAGACCTTCATAGTTGATGATCTAGGAAGCCATTATGTTTTTGTGGTTGTTTAGCTATATGATGTTCCAAGGGGTATCATTCAGACATATATCCTCATTTCCCATCACAATTTTTTAAGGGTATTTTGAAATCTCTATAATCATAATCTCATTTGAGTACAACAAATCATTATTATACTAATGATAAATCTGAGTGGACTATTCAGGTTTTGGAGGGTATTTTGAGAGCATTTTTTGGATTTTGGTGGTTCATGGTAGAATCATATGGAACACTTGGAGTTTTCACATATTAACGGCTTTAATAACTCTATCAAGATGGTTCTTTTTTAAGACCTATATGGTTGGTCATTCAATTTTCATCTTCATTGGTTGGAGGCAGGTGATTCAACACTTTTTGGTCCAAGTCACATTCAGGATATTTCTATGTAGGATTAGTTAATTAGATAGTGTTTGGTGACCCTTAATGGAAGGAATAATTTGAATGATGGTCATAGGAGATGACTTGAGAAGTTTGAAGTGGTTCAAAATGTATTCCATTAGGTGTTAGGATGTATGGGGAAATGTCATATTAGGAAAAAGTGAATGTTGGCAGTGATGTTTTTTGGTATGTTTGAGATAGTGGATAGGTTCAATCTAGTGTAACATTGATTATCCCTTCTATAGTGGTACAATTCCATGCATGACATGTTTCACATATCATAACATCAGAGATATTATCTATACCCTTATCATGAGATAGCTGAACTAGAAATTGAGATTAGTGTTGATTCTTCCTTTGAGAAGAATTTGATATATATTGTAGACCATAGTGAGAAGTATATCTAGGGTAGGGCTACATGTTTGGTTCGAGTTCGGTGTCAGCATGGGAGAGTTTAGGAGATAACCTAGGAGAGGGAGTTTGATATGCGATGACAATGGTTATAGATGTTTCATGATACCCCAGAGTGATGATTGGAGTAGCTCAAGTAAAAGTTGTTATATGTTGGGGAGGTTGTAAGATCTCATAATTTCTAGCTACATCTCTCTTTAAATTTTTCATTAAATACATAGTGTAAAATTACTTTTTAGAGATGAAGTGTCTTTTTAGGGAAAATGAATTAAAGTCTGTGAATATATGTTTGTTTGAATTAATGGAGTCCATATATAAATGTGTTAACTGGATTTTGAAGGGGTTTACAAGCTTGGGATGGATTCAAATGTTGTTCAGCTTCTTTCCACATGGAACAGGATAAAGGATATCTATAGAGAAATTACACACCATGTAATTGAGATAAAGTATATGAAACTATTTCTAGATAAAACTTGTGAGCCTGGTTATTAAAATGAAATGAATAAATTCTGTGTATAAATTATACATCGTGTAATGTTTGGGAAGTTTTAAAAATAACCTAAATAGATGGGGCTTTCAGCATATCCCTTTTAAAAGGAATACATAATGTGTAAATGTATTACACACCTTGTACTTATTACAAGAAGTGTTTCTAACTATGCCTAGAAATTTTTTTAATTTCTAATTATCATGGGTGACTTTCCTCTCTCAACCATAGGGAGGTTTCCATGTGGTTTTGGAGAACCTCTCTTTATTCAGGAAATCATGATCAAGCAACTGATCCTTGGAGAGTGGTCTCGATAAGGGTTTCCCTCCTCTCCCATTATTCTATAGACATTTCAGTCTAATCTATTGACCTTGTTCGTTATAGTTTTTTATCTTGATCGGCTATGGTATATGATCCTTCTTGAGATCATCTTCACCTTCATTATTGTTGGAGAATACTTCTACAATAATTATTATATTGTTAGTTAATGTAATGGGGTATAAACCTTAACCTTATGGTAATTTTAATTCCTATTTATTTGTAATATTGCAATTATCCCAACATAACATGTTATTGAATAAATTGAAGGATGGATTGGATTAATATATGGATTTTATTTAGATCCAATTGGTTATTGATTAATCTTGTGGAAAAAATTCTCATTAGAGAACCCTTGATTATAATTTTAATTGACTAAATTCTTAGATTGTGTTTATCATTAAATGGAATTTGGGGATATTTCTTGATATAGATACACCTTGGCCAAGATTGTCATGACCTCCTGCCCACAAAGTGTTCCCCTCCTGCTCCAGCAATGGAAGAAGAGAGAAAATAACATCTGAGTCCTACCTCCAGTAGGCCCTAGGTTGGCGACTAGAATCGAGGGTATAGTAAACATATAGATGAGAGGAATTACCCTCTAAGAGAACACATACAAAAGAAAGAGATAAGATAGGAACCAAAAACTCCTTCTCATACCATGATGTAAAGGAAACCCAATTGCTCATATCTAATGTCATACAAGAACTACTACAAACTGAAAGGGAAAACTGGAAGTACCAAAAGAAAGGTAAAGATGGGAGTGACCACAAAGCCCAAATAGCTCCTTTAACCCAAAAGCAAGTAGTAACCAGACTAACCTATAACCTTATCCAAATGACCTAAAAATAGTTTATATATACATAGGGTGAGTATAACAGTATACTCAGAAGGATCCTCCCCAAAGCCTCTCATGAAAATGTAATGAAAGCATGCTAAATCACAGTGAACAATAAGAGAAACTAACTCATCATCTAAAAAATTATACTAAGTTCTCATTCTCAATATAGATACTCTCACCAATTATCACATAAAATAGAATAATATATAATAAATAATTTCAAGGGTACCCTGCTATCACTTCCTCACTAGTTTTTCACTTTTCCCCAACATCGCACATCCTGAGAATCTCTCTCTAGAAAGGTTGTCTCGAAGCCACCTAGGTAAAGAACCACAACATTCAACTTGTGTAACACACCACAAAATACACATACCTCAAAGTAACCATGTAGTTTATGAGAGCCACAACAGGTCATACAACATATATCAAACATCGGGTATTATACCTCAAGCCATCACTTCCCACACACTGAGTAAGGATCCTCAGGCAATCACAACCCATTCAAGTTATAACTATAGTCTCCCTTAGAAAACTATATCCATCATATATGTCTGTTAAATAACCCCAATCCATTATATCCCTCTATAAACATATATTGGTAAAACAAACTGCTTTGTATACCAGTATTAGTAACTACCAAGAGAAGAGAGAGGGGATAATGGGGGTAGTTAGTCATCCATCCTCCGACCATGATGTTGGGGAAAACACCCCCTCCTATGGATTAGAATCCCTGGCGATTCAGTCTCCCAAACTGACTGGGTGGGGTAGCATATAGAAACACAAAAATTACATGATATATTATAACTCACAACCACACTATGGGTATAACCTAGTTGTAGAATCAACTGCAGCTAACATCTCTTGGACTCCCAGCTGCCACTTCTAAGACTATATACCCTATAAGCAAACAACAATTTTAAGAGCTATATTAAGTTACTTTATCCATTTTTTTAGTTTCACTATATTTTAGTTATTTATTTAACCATTGATTATCCATTAGAATTTCCCACATCACATTCCATTAGCATTAGTATTACAACAATGTCACATGCCCTCCAGGGAAAACAAAACTGAGTCCACAACATCTCAAAAGTACAACCCCAACATTGCATTCTAGTAATCTCCAACTACATGGTTTAAACATCATTAATTCCTTTATTTAACATCATTAATATTTTGAGGTATTCTATGAAAACATCACAATCCCAAAAACATAGGGGATCAACATGGTGAGTAGATGAACTGCCTATTGATTCATTTCCACTTGTATCCTGAGTGTAGACCCATCCATCATCGAGAAGCTAAACACAGAAAGAAAATTGAATACCCCATACATCATCACCTCTTTTGGAATGAGAGTAGTAAAAACTATCTTCTTCTCATATAGGGGAAAGTAAATAAGATAAAAATATATATTAAACAAGCATCTAACTTCTGTATCAATGAGAAAGCTCGTCTTTAACTTGTTACATCATATCTAGTGTCCTCCCTGACACCACATGTATAATATGATGCATCATACCACTCTAGGCATCAAATTCTACCACAATAACCAGGCCTCCCAGCCCCACGTACCACAAAATCCCTCCAAACTCATCCATATGAAGCTCGTGTCACATTTGGGCCTTATCTCCCCACATACCATAGGTCTCATGTTTAAATAACATCAGAAGTAGTTGGAACAAACAGAGTAATGGGATCTCAGCCCTAAAAAAAGGCATCCAACCTTTACACACAATGATATCTCATGACACCAGAGCATAAGGAACTTGGATTTTACAAGAAATAGGGCCACTCATGCCCTACAATTTCATTATCTTTATCACAAAACTAGTGCATATTCAATATTGAATTAATTGATTCATTGTTCATGGGTTCCAACTACGGGAAACCAAAGAAACAAGTTATCAAATGCTATTAAAACATAATTAAAAAATAATTTTAACATGGATTTAACTCGTTTATCAATAAGCATAAACATGATTTAGGTTCATTAACCCATTTCAATTAAACATGCATATCTGAATCAATTTGATTAACATCAAATTACAACAACAACTAGATTCATTAAATATACATATTTAACCAATTATCCAATTAATTATCAATTAATTACATCTATAAATTATTTACCAATTTCCATCAAGAATGACATGATAAATCAAGGAATGAATAGATATCACACTATCTAGAAAATCATGAATCAAACTATTATCATGGTATAGGGAAGCCACATTGTTGTGTGATCGATATCAATTATTTAATCCAGTTCAAATATTTATTACGTCAATTCCATTAAGATCCAAGGGATAAATCATGATATATCTAATATTGACATAAATAAAAAGAGAAGTAGTGAATCCCCTTCCTCAAAAGGTTGTATACATTCTTCGCATGAGAACATATCAAAGCTACGGATCATAATCACGTCTCCAACAATAACTGCATCCACCCGAGGATGTGGCAGAAAAACCAGACCAACCAACAACCAAAAAAACTCTATTAGAAACATGGATAACATGATACATCACATTGAAAAGAGAAAAAATATGAAATGGATTGGAGAAACCACAAAAACAATATGTAGATCATACCTTATATTGAATGTGGATCACTACCGATCAAAAGAATGATCTTGGGAATGTTCATTGATGAAGGAATCCCCAAAATGTTGAAGAGATGGTCGATGGGTCACCTGGGGTTGAGGGAGAGCTAATGATGACATATGTTTTGATAAAAACAAAGAGGATTGAATGAAATTAAAACATGCAACATTAAGGTATTACATGATGTTTAATCCCCTTTCATTTCATGTAATGCCTCGAAATCAAGTTCCACTGAAAAACACATCATCTATCGATTTTATTTTATTTTTCAAACCCTAAAGTATTTCACATAGTGGATCCTTATTTAATGCTCTGTTGAACTCTTCACATCCTGAATATTTCTAGGAAAACCTAGGAAATATGATTCCACATCATGTAATACAGTTACAAAATGTTTAATCCACGCTTTCCATATTTTACTTAGCTTAAATCCGACAAAATTATTTCGAGCCACCTCCAAACACTTATATCTTGAAAAACGTGAAAAGGGTTGATCCACGCAGTTATAGGTACTAAAATACAATACCATGAAAAACATTCTCATCCTCAAAAATACATAACCAACCCAAATAATAAACATAAAGGGGGTATCTGAACAGCCACCCAGTGATATACCTCTCAAATTATTCACCACCTCCCTAGAGGAATAACTAAAATACCCAAAAACAACCACAAACTCATCCTAAACACTATCCAAAGGGAGATACCACTCAAAAGAGAGAAATCCAAAACATATAACAATATAAATCCATCAAATAAATGGAAAGGGATCTATAACCACCAAACAAAAAACATTACAAGAGAAGAGATAAAAATGAAATAGCTCAGGGTAATGGGTTTGTATCTAAGAATCACATTCCCATGTACTCTCCTTCAGTCCACTACGCCACCACAAGATATGAACTAAGGTGATACAACACCCATGAAATACCTCCTTTTTGTGGTCATGGATATCAATGATATTCTCCCCAATGGTCGCATCATCATCAACAACAATCTCTTCACAAACAATGACATGCAATTAATAATGAATATAATGACAGAGTTGTAACACATAAAAAACATCATGTATCCGTCTCATCTATAGGGGAAGTGCTTCCTAATACACCATGGCTCAAATATGAGCCAAAATCTTAAATGTATCATATAACCGAGGAGAAAGCTTACTCTCACCACTAAATATCTGCTTCCCATTCTCAGAAGTCACCTTTAGAAACACATGATCCGCAATGAAAAAATCTAGATATATCCTCCTATGATTTTCATGGGATACGTGATGATCTTGAACTACCTTTATCTGCTCATGAATTACTTGAACCATCTCTATCATATTACATACCAGTTTCAACCCAAGAATTTCTGACTCTCCGACCCCAGTCTAGAACAATGGAGAACAGAAAGGTTATCCATACAAGGCTTAAAATGGAGACATACTAATGTTGGAGTGGAAACTATTAGTGTAAGATAACTCAACCAAGGTAAGGTTCCTCATCCATGAACCTCAAAAATCTAGGACATAATAGAAAACATTTTTTAAGAGTCTGGATGGTATGTTCTGTCTTACTATCTATTTGTGGATGAAAAGTAGTGCAAAGGCATATGTGAGAACAAAAATCATGGTGGAGACCTCTCCATACCCTAGAGGTAAAATGAAGATCTTGGTCATAAATGGTTTTCCTTGGTACTCCGTGGAGCCTCACCACCCCCTCCAGATACTGCCTCGAAAAAACCTCCACTTAGATTTACTCCTGGAACACTATAAATTGATCTGATTTTTTCAAATGATCCACTATCACCCATATAGCGTCACTGCCTCCCTAAGCTCGAGGTAAATTGGTAACAATGTTCATCTACAGGTCCTTCGACATTTACTACAGAACATATAATGGATGGAGAAAATCACCTGGAACATAGTGCTCAACCTTCACCTTCTGGGATACTAAACATCAAGACATGAACTCTGTAACTGGACACTTCAACCTATTCCAACAAAAATGACCTCACAAGTCTCGATGCATCTTTTTCATTGCAGGATGTACCACTAATGGAGAACTATGGAACACTTTGAGAACTATCTCATGCAATTCCAAAGGAACTAAAATCATTCACAGAAACAACACTCAGTGTTGTTCATCTTCGGACCAACCATCAGGGACCTCTCCACAAACAACTCATTCTCTATAAACCTCCACCTCAAGATCCCCCGGGTGGGACAATTCCAGAAAATGCCCCAATGATGACTGCACCATCATCTAAAAAAGGAATCCTCAACCCCAAATTCTCCCATATCCAGATGTAATGATCAAAGAACTACCATTACACTCCAAAAAAATCACCTGATTCAAGCACTGCACCTCTGTGTGACTTCATACTCAAAGAATTAGTGACAACATTTCCCTTCCCAAGTGTATACAAAATCATGAATTCATAATCCGTTTAATAACTGCATCAATTAATGTTAGTGAATGTTCAAGTCAGGCTAGAAAAAAACATACCATAAGATTTTATGCTTGGTGAAGACCACAAAGTGCTCGTTGTTAAGGTAATGTCTCCAAAACATCAGGGAAAATACAACTACCACTAACATGACATTTTGTGTGGAATAGTTATGTTTTTGGGTATGAAAATACTGATACCCATAATAATGAATTGATCTCTACTGCATTAAACATATCCTAACCCCAAATTCAAAGCATTAGAGAAAACCTCAAACTGAACTCCTTCTGTTGGGAAAAAAAGAACTGGACTGTTGACCAACTTATCCTTTATATACATTAAATATTTTTAAAATTGATAAGTCAACAATAACACCTGATCAATTCTTTTCAACAATATTAGAAGAGTCACAACCTTAGATAAATGGGTTTCGAACTTCTTATAAAATCCTGTAAAACCAAAAAATCTCTTCACCTATACCATTGTCTTGGGTGATGCATAAGATAGAATTACTTCAATATTCTATGGATCCATGGATACTCCCTAATGGGATACAAAATTATAGAATAAAAATGCTTCTAGAGCCTAAAACACACACTACAACAAATTCCCAAATAGTTGAGGTCGATGAATAACTCCTAAAACGGCATGTAGATACTCTTCATGATCCTCCCCAGATACAGTGAACAGAAAAATTTCATCAATGAAAACCACCATGAAATTATCCTAGAACTCATAGAACATAGTGTTTATTAACCCTGTGAACACTGCTATATAATCTATCACAATGAAAGAAATAACAACGAACTCGTAATTCCCATTATGACAATGAAAAGCAGTCTTCGGGATATCCTCATCCTTCATATGCACTTGATGATATATTGGCCACTAATCGATTTTAAGAATTAAGTTTCACCCTTTAGTTGATCGAATAATTCATCATTATGTGTAATATGATATCAGTTCTCTAATTTCACTCAGTTCAAGAGATGATAATCAACACAAAAACACCAACAGTTGTCAGCCTCCTTTACGAACAAAACCAGTGCACCCCACAGTGACATGCTTGGCTAAACAAAACTTCACCACAATAGACCATAGATATTTATACTTAGCTCTTGTAACTCACAATGTGTCATTTTATATAAAGACATTGAGATAGGATACATTCATGGGTCTATCTTGATCCCAAACCCAATCTCTTGTCGAGGGGGTAACGCTAAAACCTCTTATAGAAATACATCAGGATACTCTTCTACGACCATAGGAAACACCAACTGCTGAACCTTATATGAAATCAGTATTAGCTTATCCATCAAGTATTATAGGGAAGGAACATGCCTCTGACCCATCTAAGGGGAATGATCTCCAATGAACAATCTTGGATCTCTATCTACATCAAATAACACAACCTACCTCCTAAAGCCATCCATGATAGACTACACTAAATACAACCAATACTTGTTAAGGATGACATCATATGGTTGTATCAGTATACATAGTAAATCTCTCCAAGAGTAGTGCTTCCCCAGCACTAGTTCACAGTTTCTACATACTTTAAACAAGTCAGTTCGACCTCAAACTGGCATATCCAATTCCAAGGGCACGGGAAGTATCTATACCTTATGTCCCAAACCATGGACAAAGGAAGGTGGAATGATGGAGTGTGTTTCTCTTAAATCAAACAAGTATTTCACCCAATTAGAAAATAAGTAAAGGGTGCCTCGAACAACGTATGGCTCACATGGTGCTGGCAGCGCTAAAGCATGGAGCTGAACACGCCCTACTCAATAGCCACTCTCACCCTACCAGTGACCAAATCCATATCCATGTTCTTCTTTTTAAGTATATGAGTATCTAAAATTTTTCCTCTACCTTCCCCCACTACTCTGCTAATCCAAATCTGGTGAAAACTTTTACTGCTACCTTGGTTGGAACTGCCTCAACGGAGGAACTTGGAATGGAACACCTAGCACGCACTGATTGATCAAAAAATTTGGGCACTCACATCACTATTGATCTAAACCTATATGAGAAAAACAAGATCTTGATCACTTATCATAGTCATTATAGATGCTTCCCCTAGGTAAATGAGACATAGAGGGATAGGACCTACCCCTGTCCAAAAAAATACTCCTTTTCCATGAAAACTGGGAATGCCAGACCATTGCTCGGTTTAATGAGGAATCCTGATGAATCCCATCTTGTTATGATACGGTTATGGAAAACGTCCTCTCGAATACCTTTACTCTTTTAGGTACCTCATGATATGTCTTCAACATAAATAGGGTGACATGGCACTAGATCTCTATATGCAAAGCCTCCTTGAAATACCTCACCATGGCCTCATCATCTGGAAATATGTTTGAATCATATCAAAGAAGGTTCTTGAAACATATCATGAACTATCACACACTGGAATTCCCCTACCAAGTGGTAAGAAGCTCCTAGAAACTAGCATCCTTCATAGTCGGAGAAAGTAACACATCTCTTAACTGGTCTCGAAACTCCTCCCATGAGAATATCGACTCATCATAATCTCTAAGGAACATGAACTACCACTTCATCACTACCACACATAGAATCATCATAGCTAAAGATACACAATGATCCTTCTGATCATGGATCGAACTAATGGCTATCTCAACCACCTTCAACCAATCAGCTATGACTACATCTAAAATAGATCCCCCATACTTCTATAGACTCTTGCAGTAAAACTCTTGGAGTGTCCTCCTCCACATGTCATCATCGTCAACCGCCACTATGTAGAGATATGTTGGTGAAAACTACTAAACATATTCTAAGTTAACCTGATGAGGAATTCAACCTAGAGCCATACCTATAAAAGAAAAAATATTTAGAACTCCTAAACCTGGAATATGTAAGACTTTGACAATAATTAATTTTTTTATTTAATAATTTTTTTGTTAAACTATCCCATGTTCTGCCCATTTAAACACAAACACAAAGAATAATGATTCATGATCCTTTTCAATGTCTCTACCCTACAATCAATATCACTTTTTTTAGTATCCACTGTAAGCTTAAAGTTCCATGCATTAGATCAAAGGAGGCCCTATATACCCATGTCATAGTCGGTATCCCATATTTATGGTGCTTTATATAATTAGCTGACATTGTTTCCATACCAACCCATGCAACCTCACCTCTGCCTAATTCCAAATCCATCCTATCACTCTACCATACCACTAATACCAATCATTCATGACCCCTCCCCACAAAGTGTACACCTTTCAGGATGGTAATGGAATAATGGAGATAATGACACATGAGTTCCACCACTAGTAGGCCCTAGGTTGACTAATAGCACTAACGTTATCGTAAAAACATAGATGAGAGGCATTACCCTCCAAGAGAACACATACAAAAGAGAGAGATACGATAGACATCAACCAAATCCTACTCAAACAAAAAAGTAAAAATAAACCCAAGTGCACATATGTAATGTCATGTAAGAACTACAACAAATGAAAGGGAAAACTACAAGTATCAAAGGAAAGGTAAAGACTATAGTGGCCATGAATCCCAAACAGCTCCTGCAACCCACAAGCTAGTAGTAACCAGCCTGATAACCAACCTTCTATAACTGACCTAAATTTTTTTTATATATACATAGGGTGAGTATAACAGTAAACTTATTTAGATCCTCCCTAGAGCCTCTCATACAAAATTAAATAAAAAATTCCAAAGCATAGAGAACAACAAGTGAGACTAACTCATCACCTAAACAAGTATACCCTGTTACCAACCTCACCATGGAAACTCTCACTATGTATCAAATATAAGAGCATATTATATAATAAATATTATTAAGGGTACCCCTCTACCACATCCATAATGGTTTACCTCTTTTCCCCAATGTCAAACATCCTAAGCATCTCTCTCTAAAAAGGGTAGGTTGAAGACACCTGGTCGAAGCACCACAACATGCACCTTATGGAACAGACCACCACGTCTACATAACCCAAATTAAGGAGCTAGTTTCTAGGATCCACCATAGCTCGTACAACGTATATCAAATGTTGGGAATTATACCTCCAGCCATCAAACCACATACACCATGTAAGGATCCTTAATCCATTACAGCTCATACATGTTATACCTATTATTTCCATTAGGAAACTATATCCATAATATATGTGTGTTAAATAACTACAAGGCATTATATCCCTCTACACACATGTATGGGGAAAACTAACCATCGTGCATACCATCCCAAGTAACTATCAACAAAATAGAGTAGATCCAAAGGGGGTTGTCATTCATCCATCCTCCCATTGGGATATTGGGGATAACACCCCCAATGGATCAAAATACCTAGGTTTATCAGTTCACCTAACCAACTGGGTGAAGTCATTAATAGAAACATAAAATGTACAGGATATATTATAGCTAACAACCACACTGTTGGCATAACCTACTCTTACACTCAACTATAGATAACGTCTCTCGGACTCCCAGCTTCAACTACTAAGTCTGGATACCCTATATGCACACAACCATTTATAGATCTATATTAAGTTACTTTATCCCTTTTTATCAGTTTTAGTTTACGTTAATTAATTATTTATCAATTATCATTTATCACATCACATTCCATTAACATTAGTATTAAAACAATGTCTAGTTCCCTCCAGGCATAACCAAATCAAGTCCATTGCTTCTCAAAAGTACAACCCTATTATTTCATTCCAGTAAGATCTAAGCCCATGGGATATACATCATTAATTCATTTATTTAATAGCATTACCATTTTTGTATTTCAATTTATTATAGGAATACATTCTAATCTACCAAAAATAATGTTCTAAACATGGTGAGTAGATCAACTACCTGTCGAGTTTTTGCTAAAAATATCTCGACTGTAGACCCATCCATTATTTAGAAGCTAAACTCAGAAATCATGTGGCATACCCAATGCGTCTTTTCCTCTTTTGGAAGGACAGTATGTAAAAAATTTTCCTCTAGATGTTGGGAAAGTAATGTAGATAAACAGACAATAGATTCAAAAAGAATTCAATGACCACATAAATGAGTAAGCCCAACTTCAACCTGTTCCATCATCTCCAGTGTCCTCCGTGACACCACATGCATAAACTGATGCATCTCTCCCCAATAGGTGTTAAGTGCTACCAAAATAACCAGGCCTCACTACCCCATATACCACAATATTCATCCTAAATCATCCATCCCAAGACCACGTTACATACATGCCTCCTTTATTCATATACCACAAGTCTCATTTCCATAGAACATCACATGTAGTGTGAAAAAACATAGCAACTGGATCTTTTCCCTCAAATAAAGCATCCAGCCTTCACACACAATGAGATCTCATGGATCCAAAGCATAAGTCACTTTTCCTTTACAAGAAAGTGGAAAACTCATGCCTAAAAAGTCATTATCTTAATCAAACAACTAGTTCTTATTCCATCTTGAATTAACTACTTCATTATTCATAGGTTCCAACTATGGAGAACCAATTCATCAAGATATCACAATCTATAAAAATTTATTAAATAATTATTTTAACATTCCTTTAACTCCTTTATCAACAAGAATCGACATTATTCAGGTTCATTAACCCTCAAAATCATATTTTTGTTATTTTCATGAAAAATCCACTTTTATGGAAAGTGGGAACCGTAAAAAACTGATGATGCCTTACAGATTAAAAATTCAAATTAGGTCCCATATTAGAAATTAAAAAATAATAAAATACCAAAAATCAAACTATATCCCAAGAAACAGGAATCTTCACATCAGTACAACTCTATTTTCATCATCACGCAGTTGCCGTCCACACCAAATGTTGATCCATCGCCTCCTTTGTCACCACACCAGCGAAAACCCCACAAGAGATAACACCTACATCGTCGTTTTTTACCCTTTCCAACACCACACTAGAATGTTTTGAGATCATAGAATCATCATTCACAAATACAAAGAACGGATTCATCATATCCAACATAAGAAGCATCGAAGTCATCATCATAGAGGACCAAATCTGAACAACAAACCATATAGAAACCAAACAACCTCTCCATAATCAAATAATGAATTCACCTTCGAATTGAACTGAAATCCAAAAACCTAAACCTTCTTCAGGATCAAACCATATGAGAAAAACATCAGGAAAAAAATCATAAATATCACAATATCTATCAAATCAAGAGGCAACCATTGTCATGGTATAAAGAAACAACATCATTATATAATCGATTCCAATCCTTTAATATGGTTTAAATGTTTATTAGGTAAATTCTATTGTGATACAGCAGATAAATCATTCTATCTCTAAAATTTCACATAAATAAATAAAGAATCAGAGAATCCCCAACCTCAAAAGTTCATAAACGTCCTTCTCATGTGAACAGATCAAATAAACCAATCACAAGTACCTCTCCTACAACATCTGTATCCACCCAAGGAAGATGCGGTGAAACCACTCCATCAAACAAAAAAGAAAACATTATTAGAATAATGGATATCATGAACCATCACATGGAAACTTAAAAATGGGAGTAAATTGATGAAATAAAACATAAGAACTAAGGTAGATCATAACATATATCAAAGTTGGATCACTACATATCAAAGGAGGGATTTAGGGATCATTCCTTGATGATGGAATCCCCAAAACACTGAAGAGAGGGTAGTTGGGTCACTTGGGGTCAAGGGAGAGTTGTTGTAGCTTTAGGTTTTGAAATAAATGGAGTAGCTAGAAAACACATAAAACATATAGTGTCAGGTTAGTACATGACTTGTAATCCCCTTTCACATCATGTAATGTCGCAATGCTGAGTTCCACCAAAAAACGTGCCACCTATTTGTTTTATTTTATTTTTCAAACCCCAAAGTATTTTACATCGTTAGTCTTTCCGTCACTCCATGTATAAGTATGAACATCATGAATCATTCCACAAAAACCCATGAAACAAAATTTCATGTCATTTAATATAGTTAGAGGACCTATAGTCCCCCTTTTCTAGATTTTACTTAACTAGACTCCTCCAAACTTCTTCTGAGCCACCTCTGAGTAATTAGATCTTCAAAAACCTGAAAAGAGTTGATCCATGTGGATATGACTACTTACATGGATTGTTATTGAGATGGATAGAATGTTATTGGTTATGGAAAACTGATAAATGAAATGTTTAATTTAGAGATAAAAGGTAATTTTCATAATTAACCATGGAGACTTATGATGTGATATTGTGATATACTTGCTGATATGACTAGTGATATATGTTGAAATTATAATATTCTTGGGATTTCCATGATACATGATGAAATTTTTATATAGTGGATTATTCCTAGGGATACATACTGAAATCCATATTTTCTGGGCATGGTCCTGATATATATATAAATTATTATATAGAGATCTATACCTACTGACACATGTTGAAATGGTTTTATTCTAGGATTAGGCCATATTGATTGCTGAAATTCTTATATACTGAGATCGACCCTGAATGATTACTTAAATGATTATATGGATGTTTTTACCCAATTTTGACAATATTTTACCATGTATTTATGGGTTTAGTTGGAGTGGTTGAAATAAATGCTCAGATACTTCTGTCATGGAGCTTAGGTAAGTTAAGTTTTACCACGGTTATATGGTTTTGTTTTGAGTGGTTGTGAGACATACTCAAAGATATTCTAATATAGAGTTTAAGTATGTTGATTTTTTATTAGCTTAATTGATTGAATAATTAATAAATTTTTTATTACATTATTTAATGCACTTATTAGTATACTGGTTATGTTTAGAAATAGTTTTGTCGACCAACTTAGTTATACTCACATCGTATTAGGGTATCTATTTCATACCCAAAAAGATTACATGGATGTAGTTTTTTACAATGAAATGGGACCTTGATAATGATTATTGCTTACTGGATGAGGTGGATTTTGTAGATGGGAACAATATGGTGATCGATAGTGGTGAATTTTAGTTTTTAATTATACATGTATTCTATTTTAATTACTTATATCATTACATTTAGTTACATTCCAGCATGAAATTACATTATTACTTTATAATTTATTAGATTATTCAGTTGGATTTTATAATCTTGTTATTATATTGTTATTTATTTTTTCTATTATATTGTCAAATATAATATTTATTTATTATTGTATTACTTTTTTATTTTTAACTCTATAACTAGGGGGTATAATCTCCTCACTATACTCATCAAAACCTACTGCTAGTTGGTAGCCTATGGTATATGGGGAGGTACGATTTAGGTCTCATAACCAACCCTCCCTGAAAATGTGATAGACTACTTGATCAGAGGACATAACAAAATTAATTCTTTTCAAATGATTCCATGTCACCTTTTAAAAATTTACATTTTAAACTATTTTAAAGACCCGTAAAATTCAAGGGAATTTTTTTCTTAATTTCCTTTGGAATTTTACAAGAACACAGTTTCTGACGGCACCTGATTCCGAGGCCCGGTGTGCCCAGAATTAATTTCCGAAGTTTGGCTCGGGTACATTCAGTGAACGAGCGAGCGGGAATTTCTATCTTTTGAACCGGTGCTCGGAATTGAAATCCGATTGCACCAATGAACTCGCAATGCCGGTAATCGCTTAAGAGAACATTTACCGTAGTTGCGTTTGTGCGGGAGGAAAATTTAATTTTTGGGGTTTAATTAAAAAAGTGAATAAAATTGTTAAATCAAATTTTAACAATGTTAAGTGGTTAACTTCTCCCATGGGAAGTTGGTGGTGGGCCCACATCCATCCAACTTCCCATGTGTGGATATTTGAAAGGGTGGGTCCCACACGAACCCCCCCCCCCCCCACCTTTTCAAATTCCTTAAACTCCCTAACCCTCTTAACCCCTCACATTCCAACTCCCCATTAACTCACATTCTTTAATATTTGACAACTTGATCAATTAATGAGGTGAGTTAAGTATGGTTTATTTGAATTTCAATATTTTGAAATTCTTGCCAACACTTTGCAATTAATTAATTAAACCAACTTAATTAATTATTTTGAGTGTTTGAATTTTTTTGAATTCATTTTGCCAACATTAAAAAAAGAGATTATATTCTTCTTTTTGGGTTGGCATAAACCTTGTGGGGAGAACTAAGGAGAGGAGAAGAACTCTTGGAAGATCACCAACCTCTCGAGGAAGAGCGTTCCACGTTTCCGAAGAACGTGAAGCAACACCTCCGACCATCTTCAACCGGAGTAAGGAAGGGAAGCACCGCCGCCTACAAAGTATACAGAGGGTGACGTCTCGGCTCGACTTCACCGAGCTCTTCTCCCACCAACCTAGATGGAACGACGCCCGAACTCCGCGACGCTTGTCTTCCGCGGGTAGTTGAAGAACTCCGTTCTTGAAGCCAAGGTAGGGGAATTTTATTTTGGAATTCTCTTATCTTTTGAGAAAAGAACGACGAGCGCGGACCAACCAATACTGGGTTGATCCGCAGATCGTCCGATCAAGCGGTTGATGATTGAGGGTTTTTATTTATTTAATTGTTCGTGAATACAAACTTGGTGATGATCGTGGATTAAAACCCTTTTTGTTATCGAATAACGCGAGGGGGTCGTACCGCACAAACACTGCCGACCCTCCTCCTTTGTTTTTCGTGATGGTTTCTTGAGGATGATACGAGAAAACGTGGTGTCGTCCCACCACACGATTTATTGCGGAAGATACGCGCAGCGCCGTCGCGCCGCGCCGTGGAAAGAAATCCAAGAACGCGACGTCGTCGCGTCGCGTCGAAGAAAGTCAAAGGCGCCACGGCCGGAGCGGGGCCGTGGCGGAGGGAAGCGATGTCGTCGCATCGCGCCGAACGACATAGGTCGCGGCCGGTTCCGGGCCGCAGCGGAGCAAGATGACCGGCGGCCGGCACCGGGCCGCCGGTGTCGGCGAAGGAAGGACCGGCCGTCGCTGGTCCTTGCTGGCGAAACCGGCCGGCCAGTGCGGGCCGGCCGGGCAGTGGAGACCGGGGGAATTAATTTCCCCCGGCCGGGTCTCAAAAGCGGCCCCAATTAAGGGGTTGCGGTTCTCAAAGGGGAGGGGGGCTTTGCCCCCCGCGCGCGGCACCCGAACGGCGCCCAGGCCGCGCCGTCGTGCCGGTCCGCGCCGCCATGCCGGTCCGCGCCACCGCGTCGGACCGCGCCGCCGCACTGGCCCCCGCCGTCGCGCCGCCGCGCCGGCCTGCACCGCCGGCCGGGCCGGGTTTTCCGAGCCGGTTCGGGTCATCAGGCCGGGTCGACCTGGTTCGGCCCACCCATGGGGGGGGGGGGGGGGGGGGTCGGCCCGGGCCTAGACCCCCAGTTTCGGACCACTTTTGGTCAAATGCCCGTATCTTGGGCTACGGGCCTCCAAACGACTCGCCGTCAGCGGCAACGCGATCCTTGGATCGAGACGATCGTTTCGGTATACTATACTCAAGGTGCACCTTCCTTTCCGGGAGCCTACGTGGTTAAAACTCCATAGTTAAGCGTGCTTGTCCTAGAGTAGTGATCAGGATGGGTGACCTCCTGGGAAGTTTCCCAGGGTGGGTGTGAGACAGAAAGGCCAATAACTAACAGACCGCATGTCCGATTTACGCGCCGTCTGTTTCATTGAATTCCTCTTCATGAGACGGATCTTTTGGCATACTCCACCCGAGTTTTGGATGCAGGTGGAGTACGGTCAGGTTGGTTTTGCCTTAAAAACCAACCGGGCCCCTGGAACGAAAAAGCCAATAACTCTCAGACCGGGCGTCGGATTGACGCGCCGTCTGTTGCGTTGAGTTCCTGTTGACGATACGGAACTTTTGGCATTCTCCGCCCGAGATTTGGATGCAGTTGGATAGTGGCCGGGTTGGATTACACCCGAAATCCAACCGGGCCCCTGGAAAGGAAAAGCTAATATCTTTCTGACCGGACGTCCGTTTGACGAACCGTCAGCGGCGTTGTTGATCACGATGAGAAACGGTCCCTATGAGTATACCCTATGAGAGTTCGGGGTACAATTGACATACGGTCGGGTTTGGTTCGCTCACGAAACCAACCGGGCCCCTGGGACGAAAAGGCTAATAACTCACAGACCGGGCGTCCGATTGACGCGTCGTCTGTTGTGTTGAGACCCCTATGATGAGGCGGTCCTTTGAGATACTTCTTCGTGGGACTTTGAGATACTTGGAGTATCGACCTGTAGCTCATGGAGCGGACCCTCCCAGTGACGAGCTTGCGGAGTACGGAGACCGTGTAACTGGAAGAGACCTAACGACTGCTTGACCGACTCGACTTGGAGTGAGTCGACTAGCCCAGTGGACGGAGCACTACTTTCTGAGGTGCAGACCCATGGCGGACGGAGCACTACCTGTGTGCAGTGCAGACCTGCGGTACTCGTCCAGAGAGTACCTCAGCAGGCTACTAGGGGGTGTGCACTACTGTGTTTGGGTGACATACCTCGGCGGGAAGCACTACTGTGTCTGGGTGGCTGACCCGCGGTACTCGACAGGAGGAGTACTTCAGCAGTCTTAGGTTAGTGAGCAGTACCTCGGAGTCGTGACAGGACCATTGTACACTCCAGAGACAGAGCTCTTCAGCAGTTATGGTTTCGATAATGAAAATCCTGGTTTGAGCTGAGACTTTTGACCTTTGTGTTTACCTCATGATTGAGATGGGTCATTTGATAACTTAGGTATATGTATGGGCATATACCTGGGTAGTGGTTATCCGTTGATTTCACAATCCTTGTGTTTCCTCATGATTGAGATGGGTTACTTGATAACTTAGGTATATGTATGGGAATATACCTAAGTAGAGGTTATCTGTTGAGATCTTCTTTGTGGTTATCCTTGTTGGTTTAGTGAGACCATGAGGGTCTCGGGGTCCCTACTGAGTATCGTTATACTCACCCCTGCACGGGCTACGCCCACACCTCATTGTGTTGGTTGCAGACAACGGGCAGTGCTAACGGAGGCCGAGTGTTCGAGGACTGGACGGTACCCGGAGGTGGACTACACGACGAGTCAGTACTCGGAGGTGGACTACACGACTTGACGACTCACAGAGGAGGTTGACGGACGAGAGCGTGGAGGAAACTATCTGTACCTACCCTTCAGGTAGGATCCGTGGTGGACGACCAAGAGTTGCGCTATCTGTACCTACCCTTCAGGTAGGATCCGAGGAGGACGACCCAGGAGTTGCTTCCTTCTTCCAGCTGTTTTTCTTTTTGATGTTGTACCTTGTTCAGTTGTAGTTGTACTTTCTTTTGGGTTTTTATTCTGGCCCATTTACTTTTCAGCTTTTCTTTTGTACTTAGTGTTTTGCTTCCGCTTGTACTTTATAGTGCTTGTTTTCTTTTATAAAGGCAATGCCTTCCCAGTTATCGGGATTTTACGCCTTTGGTGCTAGTCGCCAGCCCCTAGCCTATGGAAGGCGGGCTTGGGGTAGTCACGGCACGGGCCCCGAGGATGGGTCGTGACAAATTGGTATCAGAGGAGTTCGGTTCTACCGCAGAACTTATGACTCTAACTTTTTCTTTCTGTGAAGCAATAGTGTTAAGAGTACCGAGTGTGGATTTCAGTTCAGGGAGTCCAGTTTTGGTGCGGGTGGCCGACGTATCCATACACCAGGACCCTGACAACTGATTTCCGACTTTATGCACGAAAACACTGATTGCGTGTGTGGTTTCAAAGGTTTCCCCTTAAAACAGATCAAACCAGGTCAGCTCACCAGGTATAAACGTTTGACCGTGTCACGATGTTTCTTTCAGGATTCCTTTTCACGGACGAACAGCTGGAGCCCAGAGGGATGTGCATACTGACAGCCTGTCGAGCGACGAGCCTTCGGTGCAAGAACCTCTTGCAGTTGAGGCACCAGCGGAGGCACCAGCGGTACTACCATACGTTGGGCCACCGATGCCACTAGCCCCAGCAGTAGGCGATGCACGACGCTTGAGCGCACTGCATGAGTTCCAGCGCCAGAGGCCACCCAGGTTCCGGGGAGAGACGGACCCACAGGCGGCTGAGGTTTGGCTGGAGGCTGTGGTGAGAGTCTTCAGGCTAGTGGGGACGCCGGCAGACTTCATGGTGATCATTGCTGCCAGCCTCCTTCAGGCAGCAGCAGGCAGGTGGTGGAGCCACTTGTTTCAGTTTTGCGACGGGATGACCTTCACATGGGAAGACTTCGAGACCTTCTACAGGGTGGAGTCAGAGCCAGACCTGCCGAGAGTGGACAGTGTTACTCCTGCGGCGGGATTGGTCACATGGCACTTGACTGTCCGACCCGCCATGCAGATGACCAGCCGTTAAATAAAGAACCTCCGAGGCAGAGGCAGAGGTTCGATCAGGGCGGCCATGGAAGAGGAGCTGGCCGAGCAACTGGAGGTGGACGACGCTTTGAGGTGTTGCCACCACCACCACCAGGAGGCCCACCACGACCGTAGGGGACAGGAGGACATGGGAGAGCTCAGCTTTAGACAGCTGAGGCTTATGGTCATGGAGCTCCGAAAGCTGATGGACAGGAGCGGGACTAGCTCCAGACCTGGAGGCTATTGATCCTGTTGCTTCTAGTTTTGTTGATGTTTGTCTTGTGTTGCTTTGTGTCTTTGTACTTTGAGCTGCAATAATGAAAAGACACTTATCTTGTAAAGTTTGTTTTCCTGTCCTTTTTGTTTGTTGATACTGAGTGGTCCCGATTAAAACTGTTGACTTGACCCTCACTTTTGAGATTTCTACTGGAGGAGACCTAGTGACCTCACACTGATGCCGACAGTGTGAATTGACCCTTAGAGGCGAGAGTGACAGTTGGATCTCTTGGTAGTTACTTCAAGGCCTTACGACGTCATCCATGGCATGAATGCATCATTCATGTCAGGATTGACTATATTAGGCAATGAATGTGGTTCATCCAGGGGATGAGACCAGATTTCTTTTATCGGCAAAGAAGAAATCATAGCAGCTCTTGTGAGACTAGAGAAGGTCCAGGTCATCCAAGAGCGGATGTGGACAGCACAGGGCCGACAGAAGACTTATGCTGACAGGACTTGGAGACCTTTGGAGTTCGAGGATGACGATCACGTCCTTAGACGAGTCTCACCTCGACGAGGTTTACAGAGATGTGGCCAGGGAGACAAGTTATCTCCGAAGTTCAACGGACCTTTCTAGGTCCCCAGCTGGGTAGGCAAGGTGGTTTACCGCTTAACCCATCCACTTCAGTTGCACTAGGTGCACGACGTTTTCCACGTAACTCAACTGAGGAGATACGTGCTCGACCCTCCGCACATCATCGACCATGAGGAGAAGGACAATGGCGATGGGGTTACTTCCACAGAGGTTCTAGTGGGGATCAAGGATCGACCGGAGCGGGTCCTACGAGGACGATCGATTCCTCGGGTGCACTTTCTCGGGCAGTATAGGAACCTCCGGGTGAGCACATGGGAGCGGAAGGCTCGGATATGTGCTCTGTACCGCTTTTGTAACCCTAGTTTGTGTTGAAGCTTTACGAGGACGTAAAGCCCTGAGGTGGGAGTAATGTAAAGACCCATAAAATTCAAGGGAATTTTTTTCTTAATTTCCTTTGGAATTTTACAAGAACGCAATTTCTGACGGCACCTGATTCCGAGGCCCGGTGTGCCCAGAATTAATTTCCGAAGTTTCGCTCGGGTACATTCAGTGAACGAGCGAGCGGGAATTTCTATCTTTTGAACCGGTGCTCGGAATTGAAATCTGATTGCACAAATGAACTCGCAACACCGGTAATCGCTTAAGAGAACCTTTACCGTAGTTGCGTTTGTGCGGGAGGAGAAGTTAATTTTTGGGGTTTAATTAAAAAAGTGAATAAAATTGTTAAATCAAATTTTAACAATGTTAAGTGGTTAACTTCTCCCATGGGAAGTTGGTGGTGGGCCCACATCCATCCAACTTCCCATGTGTGGATATTTGAAAGGGTGGGTCCCACACGACCCCCCCCCCCCCCCACACCTTTTCAAATTCCTTAAACTCCCTAACCCTCTTAACCCCTCACATTCCAACTCCCCATTAACTCACATTCTTTAATATTTGACAACTTGATTAATTAATGAGGTGAGTTAAGTATGGTTTATTTGAATTTCAATATTTTGAAATTCTTGCCAACACTTTGCAATTAATTAATTAAACCAACTTAATTAATTATATTGAGTGTTTGAATTCTTTTGAATTCATTTTGCCAACATTAAAAAGAGAGATTATATTCTTCTTTTTGGGTTGGCATAAACCTTGTGGGGAGAACTAAGGAGAGGAGAAGAACTCTTGGAAGATCACCAACCTCTCGAGGAAGAACGTTCCATGTTTCCGAAGAATGTGAAGCAACACCTCCGACCATCTTCAACCGGAGTAAGGAAGGGAAGCACCGCCGCCTACAAAGTATACAGAGGGTGACGTCTCGGCTCGACTTCACTGAGCTCTTCTCCCACCAACCTAGATGGAACGACGCCCGACCTCCGCGACGCTTGTCTTCCGCGGGTTGTTGAAAAACTCCGTTCTTGAAGCCGAGGTAGGGGAATTTTATTTTGGAATTCTCTTATCTTTTGAGAAAAGAACGACGAGCGCGGACCAACCAATATTGGGTTGATCCGCGGATCGTCCGATCAAGCGGTTGATGATTGAGGGTTTTTATTTATTTAATTGTTCGTGAATACAAACTTGGTGATGATCGTGGATTAAAACCCTTTTTGTTATCGAATAACGCGAGGGGTTCGGACCGCACAAACACGGCCGACCCTCCTCCTTTGTTTTTCGTGATGGTTTCTTGAGGATGATACGAGAAAACGTGGTGTCGTCGCACCACACGATTTATTGCGGAAGATAAGCGCGGCGCCGTCGCGCGGCGCCGTGGAAAGAAATCCAAGAACGCGACGCCGTCGCGTCGCGTAGAAGAAAGTCAAAGGCGCCACGGCCGGAGCGGGGTCGCGGCGGAGGGAAGCGATGTCGTCGCATCGCGTCGAACGGCATAGGTCGCGGCCGGTTCCGGGCCGCGGCGGAGCAAGATGACCGGCGGCCGGCACCGGGCCGCCGGTGTCGGCGAAGGAAGGACCGGTCGTCGCCGGTCCTTGCTGGAGAAACCGGCTGGCCAGTGCGGGCCGGCCGGGCATTGGAGATCGGGGGAATTAATTTCCCCCGGCCGGGTCTCAAAAGCGGCCCCAATTAAAGGGTCGCGGTTCTCAAAGGGGAGGGGGGCTTTGCCCCCCGCGCGCGGCACCCGAACGGCGCCCAGGCCGCGCCGCCGTGCCGGTCCGCGCCTCCACGCCAGACCGCGCCGCCGCACCGGCCCCCGCCGCCGCGCCGCCGCGCCGCCGCGCCGGCCCGCACCGCCGTCCGGGCCAGGTTTTCCGAGCCGGGCCGGGTCATCGGGTCGGGTCGCCGCCCGGGGCGGGTCGACCTGGTTCGGCTGACCCATGGGGGGGGGGGGGTCGGGTCGGGTCGGCCCGGGCCCAGACCCCCAGTTTCGGACCACTTTTGGTCAAATGCTCGTATCTTGGGCTACGGGCCTCCAAACGACTCGCCGTCAGCGGCAACGCGATCCTTGGATCGAGACGGTCGTTTCAGTATACTATACTCAAGGTGCACCTTCCTTTTCGGGAGCCTACGTGGTTAAAACTCCATAGTTAAGCATGCTTGGACTATAGTAGTGATCAGGATGGGTGACCTCCTGGGAAGTTTCCCAGGGTGGGTGTGAGACGGAAAGGCCAATAACTAACAGACCGGGCGTCCGATTTACGCGCCGTCTGTTTCGTTGAATTCCTCTTGGTGAGATGGATCTTTTGGCATACTCTGCCCGAGGTCTGGACGCAGGTGGAGTACGGTCGGGTTGGTTTTGCCTTAAAAACCAACCGGGCCCCTGGAACGAAAAATCCAATAACTCTCAGACCGGGTGTCCGATTGACGCGCCGTCTGTTGCGTTGAGTTCCTGTTGACGATACGGAACTTTTGGCATTCTCCGCCCGAGATTTGGATGCAGTTGGATAGTGGCCGGGTTGGATTGCACCCGAAATCCAACCGGGCCCCTGGAAAGGAAAAGCTGATATCTTTCTGACCGGACGTCCGTTTGACGAACCGTCAGCGGCGTTGTTGATTACGATGAGAAACGGTCCCTATGAGTGTACCCAATGAGAGTTCGGGGTACAGTTGACATACGGCCGGGTTTGGTTCGCTCACGAAACCAACCGGGCCCCTCGGACGAAAAGGCTAATAACTCACAGACCGGGCGTCCGATTAACGTGCCGTCTGTTGTGTTAAGACCCCTATGACGGGGCGGTCCTTTGAGATACTTCTTCATGGGACTTTGAGATACTTGGAGTATCGACCTGTAGCTCGTGGAGCGGACCCTCCCAGTGACGAGCGTGCGGAGTACAGAGACCGTGTAACTGGCTGAGACCTGACGACTGCTTGACCGACTCGACTTGGAGTGAGTCGACTAGCCCAGTGGACGGAGCACTACTTTCTGAGGTGCAGACACATGGCGGACGGAGCACTACCTGTGTGACAGTGCAGACCCGCGGTACTCGTCCAGAGAGTACCTCAACAGGCTACTAGGGGGTGTGCACTACTGTGTTTGGGTGACATACCTCGGCGGGAAGCACTACTGTGTCTGGGTGGCTGACCCGCGGTACGCGACAGGAGGAGTACTTCAGCAGTCTTAGGTTAGTGAGCAGTACCTCGGAGTCGTGACAGGACCATTGTACACTCCAGAGACGGAGCTCTTCAGCAGTTACGGTTTCGATAATGAAAATCTTGGTTTGAGCTGAGACTTTTGACCTTTGTGTTTACCTCATGATTGAGATGGGTCACTTGATAACTTAGGTATATGTATGGGCATATACCTGGGTAGTGGTTATCCGTTGATTTCACAATCCTTGTGTTTCATCATGATTGAGATGGGTTACTTGATAACTTAGGTATATGTATGGGCATATACCTAAGTAGAGGTTATCTGTTGAGATCTTCTTTGTGGTTATCCTTGTTGGTTTAGTGAGACCATGAGGGTCTCGGGGTCCCTACTGAGTATCGTTATACTCACCCCTGCACGGGCTATGCCCACACCTCGTTGTGTTGGTTGCAGACGACGGGCAGTGCTGACAGAGGTCGAGTGTTTGAGGACTGGACGGTACCCGGAGGTGGACTACACGATGAGTCAGTACCCGGAGATGGACTACATGACTTGACGACTCACAGAGAAGGTTGACGGACGAGAGCGTGGAGGAAGCTATCTGTACCTACCCTTCAGGTAGGATCCATGGTGGACGACCAAGAGCTGCGCTATCTGTACCTACCCTTTAGGTAGGATCTGAGGAGGACGACCCAGGAGCTGCATCCTTCTTCCAGATGTTTGTCTTTTTGATGTTGTACCTTGTTCAGTTGTAGTTGTACATTCTTTTGGGTTTGTATTCTGGCCCATTTACTTTTCAGATTTTCTTTTGTACTTAGTGTTTTGCTTCCGCTTGTACTCTGTAGTGCTTGTTTTCTTTTATAAAGGCAATGCCTTCCCAGTTATCGGGATTTTACGCCTTTGGTGCTAGTCGCCAGCCCCTAGCCTATGGAAGGCGGGCTTGGGGTAGTCACGGCACGGGCCCCGAGGACGGGTCGTGACAACTATGATGTATATTTACAATTTACATCAATATTAGTTTTTTTAAATGCCATTTGCTGGTTCTTTTAATTTTATTTATCCTTTTAAAAAATATTTTCCCTAACGGGGTTTATGTTTCTTATTTATCCACTAATATATATATATATATATATATTATCATATATTATATTAAACTCATAATATCAAACAATTTGAATCTTGACCCCCTCATTTGTTATATCGATCGAAGCATTATATTTTATAGGGTCCATATTTTCACATATGTGAAAAGCCTTCTATGATTATTTTATTTCACCATGGTTATATTATTTTGAATACATCCACCTTCATTATCTATATTTTTTATAATCATGTTTTACATTTTTTAAAGGGGAAATGTATCGATGAAATTTATATTGGTATTCCAATAAAGTTGATTGTGGGAAATTTCATATATTGTTTAACCATTTATCTCCTATCTTAGGTTAGGTTATAATCATGTAATCATATTTAATAAAAATTTGGACTGTATTCAAATTATTTATTATTATTGACCACTATTATCAGTTGATTCGGTATTGATGATTCATATTTTTTATTACATGTATATCCATGTGTTTATTCAATAAAAGATTCATTAGGGAATTGTATGGAAGGTATTTTTTACTTTTCAGTTTAATTTATTAGACTTAATATGGATATGTCTTGAGAATATAATTATATTTTCCCTATATAAATCAATATGTCTAATGAGACACAATTGTTTGGGTTTTAGTGTATAACTCTTCATATAAAATGATTGTGTCATGGTACAAGGTCAAGAAAAAATGTTTTTGATGTCTAACATTTTGGATTCCATCAGTTTAAGATTGATATGATTGATATAGATGATTTCATTTATTTTAATGGATATTTATTTATCCCAATTTTCAGTCAATATTGAATTAATCAGTTTATTTATTCTTGCAATATTATGTATACCATGCTTATGTTTTTGATTACTTCAGTTATATGTTTCCCTTACAGAGCCTTTAAGCTCACCCATTTTTTATGTTTTCATTCTACAATTTATGAATAAAATTATTACACATGGTATTTTTAGTAGGATAGAGTGCATGGAATAATGTATGGGAGATGTTGAAGACTCGTTATGAATTTGTTAGTTTCTTACATAGTGGAAAAATATATATTATTTGAGAAATACATAGGTTTTTCTAGTTTATGGATTTTCCTACGTATATAAATCCCAAAACCCAAATCTTCTTGGAAATTTCTGTAATGAATTATTTAATTCATTTTAATAAATTGTGTGATAGTTATGTTTGGGAATTTATAGTTAGTACTGAGGTCTATTTGTAATGTATGTGTTTATGGCATCAGGCTTAGGAGTGTGGTTCTGGGGTTCCATAGTTAGTATCATAGTAGTGTTTAAATGAATTTGAATATTATAATTTTTAGGTTAAATTGAGTGTTTATATTTTAGGTTTGATCTCAATTTCAACAGTATGGAAAACCTTTTGGGATTTAATATGATATAATGTAAAGAAAAAATAGTCTTTTTTCTAGGGATTGTGATAAAATATCTTTTATAATAACCCAATGGATAATTCTATATGATAATTATCTATACATTATAATATCCCATTTTTTAAAAAGATGTGATTATGTGGTTTTTCTACAAATAAAATCTATTTGTAGATACTACAAGTGGATATACAATCTAGAAAGAATGTAAATAGGGATGACAACCCTGAAAATGGAGGATTTCAAATTAACTCAATCTAAACCTCTTGTAACATTAAGAGGAATTATTACACAATGTTTTTAATACTCTTGGGAGAAATGGTTTGGTCAATCACATTATATTTATAGACTATTATGAATGATTTAAGAATATGGTTAAATAATAAAGTTAGAGAACCTATTAGAAAAATGACAATGTACACCCAATGATAGAACCATGAGAGTCATAGGTTTATCTGAAAGTATAATGTGTTAAAAGCGTATGTTTCATAATGGAATACATATTCAAAATTATATTTTACTATTCATATTTTGGACATTGCCATAACCATTTCAATTATAGTATTTGGTTTAAAAAAGATTAAATAATTAATGTTTAGAAGTTTATTTATCAAGAATTTTGAATCTAATAACATTATATTGTAGTATAATAAAATGATTTATAATTTTATTATATCCCTATTATGATGAAAATGGTGAGTCTCTTATAATTACATAAGTTAGTGAGATTAATATTTTTATTGAAATTAAATTTCATACACATAGATATTTATATTAATGAGTGATATTTATCACTGATATTTTGGTATATACTTAAAGTTAATAAGACATTGTGAAACATAAATGAATTTTCATTTAGAATTTAGAATTTAAATGTATAAAAATATATATTAAATTTTAATAATAATGTTTAAATGTGATTTAATGAAAAAATTATATTATTTTGAAATTATAACTAGAGAATCCATGAATGAGGTATATATAACTCTTATGTTCTAATATACACTTAATGTCAATATAACAAATTCTGGTTTTATTTCACATATGTATGTTCAAAAGTATTGGTAATCATGGAATTGATAATTTATTAATGATATATTTGGGTAAAGTTCATCTCAATTTTAGATTTATGATATATATTGAATATTCTTTGCAATTATGAACTATTACTAAATTCAATTAGAGCGTTAGTTTTGGAGTTAATTTTTTGGAGAATATTTAACACCACTATAGTTAATTATCATTGATATTCAAATGGTTTTATGAAAGTTACCTTATGGAGAAAATATGATTAAGGTAAATACATACTTATGTAAATGTTCTTATGAATGGATAATGTTGTTTTGATAAAGATACGTACATTGATATAGTATAAGAGTGTAAAGTATATGTATTATTAGAGGATATACCATTGTTAATGTATATGTTAGGAATACCCTCACCCACTTTCTTTAATGATAAGTAATAAAAAATTTCTGGATGATATTTATTTAACAATGATAGAATCTACCACATAGAGAACATTATAAATGGTTACCTTTATATAATTCTATTTTTTCTTTAGTTTCTACACACGCAACATCAAACTTAAATGAATACATGGTATTCTTAGATAGGATATAAATATTTAGGTATGACCCTTATAACCTAGAAATTTAATTGGATGAAATGAATATGAGTAACGAAAAGATGATATATATTTCTAATTTAAATAATGTATACTTTATAAATGGATTATATTAAATTATTTTACCAAAATAGACTAATAATATCATTCATTGTTTATGAAAACTATATTTCTAAAACATGACTTTTTATGATATATTCATTTATATTTCATGAAACATGTTATTAATAATAATAATTTATATGTTATATTATTAATTAGTAAACCCCAATTTTGTTTTTAAATTAAATGAAATAATAGTAAATACAGTTAATATTTGAAATTTTAATTTTATAGTGAAAACATTTTATCATTATTTTTTAGGATTCTAAAACGTAAATAAATTTTATAAATTTATAAATTTTAATTTTACATGTTGGAAATAAATTTTTGAATTATAATAATAATATTATATTATTTTTATATTATTATTATATTATTATTATATTATTATTATATTATTATAATTATTTAGGTTTCTTTCCAAAATAATTTATTTGTTGTAAAAATTAGGTTCTGCCAAAATTATAAGTTTTAATATTTTATTATTGTGTTAAAATATCCTAGAATTTTTGATAAACTTATATGAAAATTAATTTTTATTTAATGAACTATATTTTTAATTTAAAAATATTAATTGAGGTTGTAAATCTTTTTTCAAAAAAATTTAGAACTAAATAAAAATAATTGTTTATTAAAATATTCTTTTCAATTGTTTTTTTTTGAATCAAATATTTTCATGTTGATTTTTTTTTTGATAAACCATAAATTTTCATAAAAAAATTCGTTTAAAATAAAAAAAAATCCTATGAATTTATAACATTAATAAATATATATTATACATAAAATTAATATTAAAAAACATGAATTTTCTTAAAAACTATTCTTTTGTGTTATATGAAATAATCATAAATTTATCTCTTCAAACCAATTTAAATTTTATTATATTTTATTAATTTAATTTTATAAGATTTAATTTCCCAAATTATGTAAAGGATTATTTTTTATTCTTTCAATTAATATTTATTACAATGGTATAAAATTAAAATCTTAAAAAAAATGTAAATTTGGCTACAAGATTAAAAAGTTAAAAGAAAATCCATAAAACACTCACGTTGTCATATAAATGATTGGTTGATGTGAGTTTATATCCACAGTCACTCACCCACCACCTTTTTTCTCCATTATGAAGCCTTTAAACATGAAATATAATCATCAAATTTTTTAATATGGTAAGGGTTTGTCCAAAAAATACCTTCATTTCGTTTATAAAAATGTAACACAACTTCCTCTTTAAGATTCAACTTCTATTAAATATTTTTCATGAAACTCTACCAAATTTATACTTCTATCCAGATTTTTTTTGGTTGTAGGTGATGGTTCTTATAATCTCTCATTTCCCTAAAGATATATATTTTCTTCTCTATAAGGCCCACCCAGATTTCCATATATATCACCAGACTGATGACTATCCCTATGGGCCAACACATGTTATTTCAGTGTGTTGTTCCTCACTCTCACACATGCTATGAAACAACTCTGATGTTTACCAATGATGATACCTACTCTAGTTCAAACTACATTAAGTATGGAATTATATTTAGGTGGGATTCCAAACATTTTGGTGGACCTTGTTGATAAGGTTAGTAACATTTATCATTTTAAAAATTTAACATTCTAGGGTGTCACATTCATCCACCCTTTTGGATAACAATTTCCTCATTGTTGATCCTACATCTCAACCTAGGTATTACCACATCACCTATGTTTGGGTTCTTGATCTGATTATAATTTTAATTCACAAGCCCAATCCATCAGACCTGAACCGAAGTACCACATGACATCATGAATTCCTCCCAATATTCAAGAGGATATTAACCAGTAGTGAGGGTGTAATTCAATAAATGGGGTGACTATACCCCTATTATTAGGTCATGTGAAAATTAAAAATATAATAGAATATGATAAAATAAATAAATAAATATAGTAAAAATGAAAAAAACTAAATAACTGTAATATATGAGGTAATACATGTCATATAATTAATAAACAGGAACCCAATGGTGCATTCCAAATGAGAGTATATAATCTGTTGAAATGAAAAATAAATAAGAATATACTGATTTTGTCCCAACATCACCTCCATATCAAGAATTTGTCTCCCAATTTCTATATAAAATAGCCCATTCCTATCACTGGATCTTTGGTCATAAAGCATGCATGTTCACTGAGATACCAATGTAGAGTTCAGTTAAAAAACATAGTAGGACACCACAAATTCATCATAACATAAATTTAAAAAAAAATATTATAAATCATGTTGTAATATAGAAACAACTGTATAGATAAGAAACAATTCTTGTGTGGTCATTAGGTGGAAATGATGTGATCTTTATGCATAGGATAGTGGTAATCCCTACTTACATTAGAGAAGAGAGTATATGGAATTTTAATGCCTCTATATGGGTGGTATGTGTTGGTGTAAAGAAGATTTACCACAACATTAGATGATAGTTTTAGTGGCCTAGGATGAAGATGGGAATAACTGGTTTTATTTCCTGATGCCTTAGAATCCATAGGGTAAAGTATGATGACTAGAATTAGTGTGGATTACTCTAAAAAATTAGTACCCTTAAAGAAGTGAGAAGACTTCATGTTATACTTTATGATTGGGATACCCAATATAATGAGGTTTCATGACATTCTCTAGGTGATTATTGATTTTCAGATAATGTATTGTCACTGCTTATAGATCTAGGAGATACATTTAGTGAAAGATCTTGGAAATATGTATCTTCATGAGATCATAAATTTACATGGAGTTTTCTTTATCATTGTATCTGATATAGTTGGAATTTTAAAATCATTTTTTGTAGTTATTATATAAATATGTAAAAACTCATATGAGACTGAGACAAAACTACCATCTACAAACATCTAGACACTAATAGAGAAAAATTAATATACTAAAGGATATGATCTGATCTTTTATTCTAAACATTTTTTGAATATGGTAAGAGTATCGATCCTTGATAGATTTATCATACAAAGTAAATTTCCATGCATCCATATTGATTTATCCATTTGATTACCTATATGGATAGTCATGTTTCTCACTATTATGTTTGTATAATGAAGGTTAGGTAGTAGGTTTTTTTCTTATTATGGTGACAGAGACCTCAAAGAGTGTTCAGTTGATCAGGAAGCATTTAGTTACTGCTTAGAGAAGGATGAAATCATATTAAAGTTGGGTGATATGGCGATTATAGATCCTTGTTGGAGATTAGGTTTCATTGTGAATGTAACCTTAGTTAGTTCATAAACATTTTTAGTAGTAAGGTAAACTAACATCGAGGTTTTTTGGTCCCTTCAAGATCGAAAATGGGTTGGGACATTGGTGTTCTATCCTGAACTTCCTACATGTTACCAATGCATGCATGATTTCATCCATTTTTCTCACCTTCAATGGTACACACTTGAATATAATAATTTTATAGTATATAAGGATATTTAGTGAGATCTAGATTCATCATATGAAGAATGAACGATGTAGATTATTAACTAGAGTAATAATATCCTTCTCAGAATTATGGTACCACTTATTAAGATCATATTATAGCATAGATATATCCAGGAGGGGAAATGGGTGTGGGAGTTATAATTTTGGGCTCAATGGACTAATTTCTTCAAGAAATACCACTAGATACACTTATCTAGGATTTGAAGTTAGTAGAATGGTGTAATTGTAATATTCTAAATTTCTAAATGTTCTTAAAACCCTTTATTTAATGTAATTTTGAAGTATGTTCTTGGAAAAAGTAAAAAAAATCATGTGAATTGTTTTCCTTACATATAATATATACTTTATGTATGGTTAATGAGGGTTTTAAGGACATCTCATATGAGTTATCCCATTATTTAATGAGTTTTGTAAAGGTAAATATAAAATTCTAGGATTTTTGTATTGGTTAGTTAGTTGTTTATGAACTATGAAAGGGTAGTACTCTACATGAATAAGGGTAACACTCTATTTGTATGTGTAAATTAACAAGATTAACCTAATTTTAATGTTTCTTTAAATATAAACATATCATTATATATTTTATTTTAGGAATCCTACCTTCTATATAATGGTATGAAATGTTTTGTAATGGTACATGGGTGATATGTAAGGGTGTGATAGAAATGTTTTACACTGTATAATAATAATTTTGAAGGTGTTTATAGGTAACAAGGAGCTTAATAATGAAATATATAGGTTTTTTAAGGGTAGTTTTCTCACTATATTCAAGTAACATCAATATCTCAAAGGATGTTTAAAGATAAGCAATAGCATCATAAGGGTAGTTCATGCACAGCGTAAGGGTGACACTCAAATTCTAAGTGTTATGTTAGGTAACACAAAATTTGAATAGGGTTAATAAGGATAAATAGTTACCACTATTCAATTTTGGGGTTTTATGTAAGGGTAAAACTGTGTTATGCTCATGTAGAACCCTGTTGGGAAATATTTTTTTTGTTTTCTTTTTACCATATTTATCCTATAACACTTTTGATGATTCAAAAAGAAATTAATCATGTGAATTAATTTATTTGACTCATTGAAATATTTTTACCCTATTTTAAATGATTTAAAAAATATGATTTCAAGAATCATTTCACAGACCAAATTAAATGATATATTTAATTTGGGAATAATAATGATGTGATCCACCCTTGAAATTTTCTTAAAAAATGTCCTATACTTTTCATCTATTTTTATAGGATTTTAATTCATATTTGGGTATTCTAAAAAAATTACCAAATATCTCAAACATATTCTTTTACAAATCCATCTTCTCTTCCAATTTATAGGCATGGCAGAAATAATGGTTCATCGGTTCTATAGGGTGTGATTTTATAAAGTGAGTAATGTACCATGGAAGGAATTGTATTCATTTTTTATTATTTTAATTAGAGATTTTGAATCATGTTTTTCCTTTATTACTACATAAATTCAATAAACATCACTTCAATGATAATAATATCAAAAAAATATTGATTATAAATAAAGAATTATTATCTTGAGTTTATGAAGGATTATTCTAAAGTGTAAAAATTATTATCACATTGAAATTATATTTCTCTATAAGTAATAAATGATGAGCTCATATTGTAAACTAAAATGGTGATTTTATATACTCCATGGGATAGAATGATATTATATAATATGGTTGTTTATTTCATTTGGAAATAAAATAATAATATCGAATCTATGAATCCTTTCTGTGTGATTTTTGCTTACAAACACTTATATATGGTTCTAGTGAAAATTTCTTGATAACCCATGACATTGAAATTAAAAACCATGATGTAGTAAGTTCCTTATTTTGTTGTTCCATATATATGTTGTCATTTTAACATGTTTGATTATTCTTAATAACATATTATCATTATATGGTTGCATGTGGGTGTATGAGTATCCTTGAGACTATTTTTTATTGTAATTAGATTCTTATGTGTGGCATCTTGTAATTTGTTCATAGAATCCACTTTTCCTATTTTCACTGATATGTATTAATTTTTTTGGTTTCATAGCCTATGGAACTGTGGTTTTGGTATGATGATGATAATGTTTTTCAACCATAAATATGCAACCCATTGGAGGGGAATCATGATTATGTTATGAGGTATAAAACCTATCGCTTATTTAGTAGTATGTAATATATAATGGATATGGTTGTTGGTGATAGAGTAGACTATTTATGGGAAGACAATATGTTATATTTGACCAAATAAATAGAATTCTATTTATTGGGTTTATCATTAATCAAATTACGTCAAACACATTGGGTGGGACTTATCATCTTTCGATGATAATTACTATGGATAAAGTTGGGTGTATAGAGTCACAAATAATGAACACTAGAAGTATGGTGTGTGTTGTGTTACTAATAATGATAATTATCATTGTGGGTCATGTATTGTTTCCTTAAAGGTGTTATTTTGTTTCAATTCCATTTACACCCATACCAACATCAAGATGAAGTAGGTAAGGATGGAGTTTTTAGCGTATTTGGATATATATGATGACATGAAACAAGTTTCACTGTATTTTTGTTGAAGCATTTACTTATGTCATTTCATATGTTGTAATAGATTTCATTCAATTATGTTAAGGAAGAATTAATGGTTTTCTATAGGGTTTAATACTCACAGTGACATGGAAATACCATTATTCAAGAACACTTCATGTCTAGGGATCCTATTATAGGAAAGGGCCCTATGATAGTGGGTTTTATTTATAGAAGCATGGAAATGGATCCAAATTGTGGGAAATACTTTTCCCAATAATCATTTTTTACTTTTCTATACATGATATATTAGGGTTTGTATTAAACATTAAGGAGATTCTTTATATATTGTATGAAATTTATTCCATCTTAAATTATTGTTTTGTAGTTATCATCATGTTATCTATGATTATATTTTTAATTACTTGTATTCTATTATATTATCATTAATAGAATGACATGATATTTAGGGAATATTCTCCCCAATGACAGACATAGACCCTCGATACTAATTTTCAACCTCTTTAATATGGAGATAAATGATTGATATCATAACAGGAATGATGTATTGAGAAGGGGAATTTCATTGGTCACTATTATCTTACACAACTCCATCATTTTAAAGGAAACTTTCTAATGATAATTCAAGACAAAAACATGTGTATCCACTTCTTCTTAGTGTTTCTAACATAATTTTTATTGTCCTAACATTCTATAAAATTATGAAAAATATGAAATTAGTATCATTACTGTATCTGATATTCATTATTTTAATAAAACCAAAAGTATTAATTCCATTCCATTAACTAATAAAAAACATCTATCATAAGTACGTGTGAACTAAAACATCCATGACGCGATGTGGTATTTTCCATCAATGTCTCTCACAGATGGTATCAGGAATTAATTTCAATAATAAATTAACATTTTATGTACTAAATAAATTTATTAAATGTATATTTTTTCAAATTATATATTTCCATCCATTTTTTATAAATTAGATTTTTAATCATTCACACATGTGGTCTAACGCTTCCACAAAGATGAGATTTCATTTTTCATCATGACACATATTGGATGGTTCTATGAATAAATTAAAAGAGGAAATATGATAATAATAATGTGTTTTATATTTTTATATTTTTATAATATCATTATCAGAATACATTCCATTAATCAAGAGAATATTATAATATGTTACCATTTGTGTTGGTTTCACAAGATTCATGAATGATTTTATAATTTTATTTACAATAAATGATTATGATATTTCATATAATTGTAATTAAATATAACAATAATATTATTATCACTATTAATTTTGTTTTAAAAAAAAATTAATAGTTAAAATATTTATTGCTATGTCATATTACATTCATTAAACAAATCGAAAACAAGTTCATTATGATTTTCATTCATACAAGTTGTATTCATGTCATAAACCCAATGAAAATGAGACTAAAGTAATCATTAAAAAAATGTGATTATTATATCTTAATGGGTTTTTTATGACTAAATTTAATCTTCTTATTGAGAATCAATCCCTTCTTCATGATATATATATATGAAATAATCAACATAAATTTCTAACACTCAATGATGAAAATAATATGTAATAAGTTAATATATATTTTATACATGGTAATAAAATAGTTATAAAAAATTTAATATGATTATATTAGGTTTATCAAATAAATTATTATGATATTGATTTTGTTTATAATTGAGGATAAATCATGGTTGCGTAAGCGAGAATACAAGTTAAGGTTTTCATCTAAAATTATTTTTTTGAGGCATGTTTTGTATTATGAATGTAATTTTGTTTATATAGTTTATATACTTATAATTTGATTTATCATATCATTAATTATATTTAAATAACTTTATTTTAGTTTTAATGAAAATCCATGTTTTTAAATGGGTTTTGATTGATGTGTTACTCTATTCGCATGGGTTTTATTGTCCTAAATTCTCAGTCATTATTACATTATACATGTTTTGCACTATATTTACATTTTACGTTGTTCAGTTGATTTAAAATACCCTTAATGTTCTATTCATTATTTATATATAATTAATTAGAGAAAATAATTCAAATCATGTATTTTTTTTTCAAATTTAATTTAACACAAGTGTCACACCTATCGTAAGAGTTTTATGGTAACTCAATTTTCTTTTATTTAGTTATGATCATTCACTAGAGATTATTTCATATAATTTTGGTGTATTTTTACCTTTTATTATATATTTTTATTAAATCATTGAATAAAATGTTTCCACATAAACTCCTTTTTAAATATTTCATGCTTCATAGATTATGTTTTCCCTATAGGATATTGATTAATAAAATATAATTTCTTTTAATTATAATGTTTCATATTGAACTTTTAGTTTTAATTATTATGCCTTCCTACCCTAAAATTTTATTATATAGTATTATATAGTTCTAATGTGAAAAATAATCTTTTAATTCATATAATTTTTTATTACTCTTCATAAAATGTGAGTTTTAAATAAGTGTGTTTTCCAATTAATATAATGGGTGTTCCATTACCATTATCATGTTTTGTATTCTTATCATCATTTATCCAAGATAATAATTATGTATTTTAAAGGATTAACTACTAGAGACTGTTATTAAATGTAACAGTTTTCCAAGGATTTAATGTCATCTTTTCAAAAGTTACCTTTAAAAGAAATATTTTTGTTTTTCTCATCAATATTGAAAATGTTATCTAAAACATCTTTCATGTTTTTTTCTTCAATTTACCTTGTCCTGTTCAATATGAATTACCCTAAGGAGGTTAATTTTTTATTATTTATCCACTAATATATATATATATATATCTGTGTGTGTGTGTAATATTTTGTTGGATTGAACTCATGGTATCTGAAAAACATGATATTTGACCCCTTCTTTAGTGATACCGATCAAATAATTCTTTTTATAATGGTGTTTTCACTAATATCAACCCGATTATATATTTCCTTTGATGGAAAGGATTTACATTCATTGAAAACCATACAAAATAATTATTGGTATAGGTTATGACCATGATAAACATTTTAATTTAATGGGTAAAATTATTGGTATATTGTTTATTATTATTCCAAAATGGATGTTTATGGGAGAAATTATGTATTGTTTGACCAAATGACTTATTTCTCATTATGAGTTGTGATCATTTTACCTATATGTTTATCAATGGGAAATGTTTTGAAATTCATGATAATTATTGACTTGTAACACATTTTGGTTATGTTTGAATATTATGCATTCTTCATTATACTAATAACTATGTTTTTATTCATACAAAAATTCCTTTGGTGGTTACATGAAATAAATTATTGAGAATCTTCATTAATGAATATGACTTATTAATCAAATTAGCGGGGAAAAATTTTATAACCCCTTGATGTATCAATATGTAAAGACACGGAAATTTCAAGGGAACTTTTTTTCTAAATTTTCTTTTGAATTTTATAAGAACGCAGTTTCTGACGGCACCTAATTCCGAGGCCCGGTGTGCCCGGAATCAATTTATGAAGTTTGGCTCGGGTACGTTCAGTGAACGAATGAGCGGGTTTTTCTAACTTTTGAACCGGTGCTCGGAATCGAATTTCGGGGGCACCGATGAAATCGCAGCAACGGTTTTTTCTTAGAAACGCCTCTTTCGAAGTTGCGTTTTCTCGGTTTTGCTTTTTAATTTTTGGGGTTTAAGTTAAGAAATAAAATAAAGTTGTATGACAATTTTATTTTATTTCACTGAAAGCCGCTTAAAGACCAATTAAAAGCTGCTTAAGCTGGGTTGAAGCGGATAGGGTGAAATTCAAAATATCCTACCCACTTGGTAGGATATTTGTGAGGTGGGGCCCGCACGAGCCCCACCGTTTCTTTTCTTCTTAAGTAACGCACCCGTACCCCCTATTAAAAGAAGTCAACCATGCATTTTTCTGGTTAAGAAACGCCCCAATTTAAATTGGGCAGTTAAGTTTTAGAATTAATTCTTCGAATTAATTGTTCGTTTCTTATCTTTTGTTTTTCAAATTCCTAAGTTGATAATAAAATAAGTTGAGGACTTATTTTATTTTTGGTTGAGGGGTTTGTGTTGTGTAAAACCTTTGGGAGAGCAGAGGGAGAATTCTTCATTCTTCGACGAAGAACGCAAAGAACGCGCCACCTCTGACAAAGAACGCTCGTTTTCCTTCCACGGAATTTCTCCCCTTCCGCAGCGAGACTCTTCAACAGATCTTCTTCTTCACCTTCATCGTCAATGGATCGACAAACAAGCTCGGAAGCAGAAACGGATAGCAAGCGACGACGGCTTCGCCTTCCCTCGATTTGGACGAACGCTGACGTCCCCCTTCGACGTCGTCATCCTCGCGACGCCATACCGCGACGAACCTCAAACGACGACGCCTCCTTCCGATCAGCTTATACCCAAGGTAGGGGTTTGTATTCAATTATTTATATTTGTTCGTGAATACCAACTTGATGATGATCGTGGATTAAAACCATTTGTTATCAAATAACACGAGGGGGTCGGACCGCACAAACATGGCCGAACCTCCTCCTTATTTTCGTGTGGTTTCTTGTGGTTGGTATGAGAAAGCGTGGTGTCGTCGCACCATGCAGTTTCATGCGGAAGATATGTGCGGCGCCATCGCGCCGCGCCATGAAAGGAAGAACAAGCACGCGACGCCGTCACGCCGCGTCGAAGAAACATGAAGATATCCGCGGACAGAGTCGGGCCACGACGAAGGGGCGCGGCGCCAGCACGACGCGCCAGAGAACCGCAAAGACGGCACGTTTCGTTTTGACGTGCGGATTGAAGGGTGACGACGAAGCAGGCCGCGAAGACGATTTGGTGATCCCGCAGTGAAGAACGGAACCCGGGAGGAACAACGGCGCAGACGAGAAGGAAAACGGACCACCGGAGCGACTCCGGTTGCCCGCGGAACCGGCGGCGGCGCGGGTCGTCGGCGCGCCGCCGGAAGAACCGTCGCGGCTTCAGTCGTGGCGGCGGCGCCCGCTGACCCGCGGCCGCGCGGGTCTGGCGCGCGCGGGATGCGGCTGAGGTCGCGTCGGGTTGTCCAGGGTGACACCCCGCGGGTGCCGCGGGGGTGTCACGCAGGGGCGGCGGCTCCCCCCCCCCCCCCCCCCGCGTCGCTCGGGTTGTCCAGGGCGACACCCCGCAGGTGCCGCGGGGGTGTCACGCGGGGGCGGCAGCTCCCCCCCCCCCCCACGCGTCGCTCGGGTTGTCCAGGGCGACACCCCGCGGGTGCCGCGGGGGTGTCACGCGGGGGCGGCAGCTCCCCCCCCCCCCCCCCTGCGTCGCTCAGGTTGTCCAGGGCGACACCCCGCGGGTGCCGCGGGGGTGTCACCCGGGGGCGGCGGCTCCCCCCCCCCCCCCCCCCCCCCCGCGTCGCTCGGCCGAGCCAGGCCGGGCTGGCCGAGCCAAGCCGGTCCGACCGTTCGGGCCACGCCCTGGCCGAGCCGGACCGGGTTCGGCCGACCCGGGGGGGGGGGGGGGGGGGGGTCGGCCTGGGCCCGGACCCCCCGTCTTCGGACCATTTTTGGTCAAATGCTCGTAACTTGAGCCACAGGCCTCCGAACGACGCGCTGTCAGCGGCAACGTGATCCTTGGATCGAGACGGTCGTTTTGGTATATCGAACTCAAGGTTTCGGAATACTTTGAGTTCGGCCGGGTTGTTTTGTACACGAAACCAATCGGGCCCTCGGAGCGGAAACGCTCGTATCTTGAGCTCTGGACGTCCGATTGACGTGCTGTCGACTTTAATGGTTTCCTCTAAGTGAGAAGGATCTTTTGGCATGCTTCGCCCAAGTTTTGGACACTATTGGAGTTTGGCCGGGATGGATTGTACCTAAAATCCAACCGGGCCCCTGGAACAGAAAAGCTGATATCTTTCAGACCAGACGTCCGTTTGACGAACCGTCAACAGCATTGGTGATCACGTTGAGAAATGGTCCCTATGAGTATACCCTATGAGATTTCGGGGTACAGTTGAGATACGGCCGGATTTGGTTTGCTCACAAAACCAACCGGGCCCCAGAGACGAAAAGCTAATAACTCACAGACCGGGCGTCCGATTGACGCGTCGTCTGTTGCGTTGATACCCCTGTGACGAGGCGGTCCTTTGAGATACTTCTTCGTTGGACTTTGAGATACTTGGAGTATCGACCTTTAGCTCGTGGAGTGAACCCTCCCGGAGATGAGCGTGTGGAGTACGGAGACCGTGTAGCCGACTGAAACCTGACGACTGCTTGACCAACTCGACTTGGAGTGAGTCGACTAGCCCAGTGGACGGAGCACTAACTTGTTTGGGTGCAGACCCATGGTGGACGGAGCACTACCTGTGTGACAGTGCAGACCCACGGTACTCGTCCGGAGAGTACCTCAGGAGGCTACTTGGGGGTGTGCACTACTGTGTTTAGGTGACATACCCCAGCGGGAAGCACTAATGTGTTTGGGTGGCTGGCACACGGTACTCGACAGGAGGAGTACCTCAGCACTCTTAGGTTAGTGAACAGTACCTCGGAGTTGTGACGGGACCACTGTACACTCCAGAGATGGAGCTCTTTAGCAGTTATGGTTTCGATAATGAAAATCCGGGTTTGAGCTGAATCTTTGACCTTTGTGTTTACCTCATGAATGAGATGAGTCACTTGATAACTTAGGTATATGTATGGGCATATACCTGGGTAGTGGTTATCCGTTGATTTCATATTCCTTGTGTTTCCTCATGATTGAGATGGGTTACTTGATAACTTAGGTATATGTATGGGCATATACCTAAGTAGAGGTTATCTGTTGAGATCTTCTTTGTGGTTAACCTTGTTGGTTTTAGTGAGACCTTGAGGGTCTTGGGGTCCCTACTGAGTATCATTATACTCACCCATGCACGGGCTATGCCTGCACCTCATTGTGTTGGTTGCAGACGGCAAGCAGTGCTGAAGGAGGCCGAGTGTTCCAGGACTGGACGGTACCCGGAGGTGGACTACACGACGAGTCAGTACCCGGAGGTGGACTACACGACGAGTCAGTGTCCGGAGGTGTACTTCACGGCGAGACGACAGTCGGAGGAGGTTGACGGACGAGAGCACTGTGGAGGCTATCTGTACCTACCCTTCAGGTAGGATTCGTGGTGGACGATCCAGGAGCTGCGCCATCTGTACCTACCCTTTAGGTAGGATCCGAGGAGGACGACCCAGGAGCCGCTTCCGTCCCTCCAACTGTTGTCTTTTTCTGTTGTACTTTGTTCAGTTGTAGTTGTACTTTCTTTTGGGTTTGTATTCTGGCCCTTTTACTTTCAGCACTTCTTTTTTTTGTACTTAGTGTTTTACTTCCGCTTGTACTCTGTGGTGTTTCGTTACTTTTATAAAGGCAATGCCTTCCCAGTTATCGGGATTTACGCCTTCGGTGCTAGTCGCCAGCCCCTGGCCTATGGAAGGTGGGATTGGGGTAGTCATGGCACGGGCCCCGAGGACGGGTCGTGACAAATTGGTATCAAAGGAGTTCGGTTCTACCGCAGAACTTATAACTCTGATGTTTCTTTCTGTGAAGAAATAGTGTTAAGGGTACTGAGTGTGGTTTTCAGTTCAGGGAGTCCAGTGTTGGTGCGGGCGGCCGACGTATCCATATGTCGGGACCCTGACAACTGATTTCCGACTTTGTGCACGAAAACACTGATTTCATGTGTGTTTTCAAAGGTTTTCCCTTTAAATGTCAGCTCAAACCAGGTCAGCTCACCAAGGATAATCGTTTGATCGTGTCACGTTGTTTCTTTCAGGATGACTTTTCTCGGATGACCAGCTAGAGCCCAGAGGGACGTGCGTACTTACATCTTGCCGAGCGACGAGGCTTCGGTACAGGGCCCTCTTGTAGTTGAGGCACCAGCGGAGGCACCAGCGGTTCTACCATACGTTGGGCCACTGATGCCACCAGCCCCAGCAGTAGCTGATGCACGCCACTTGAGTGTGCTGCACGAGTTCCATCTCTAGAGGCCACCCAGGTTCCGGGGAGAGACGGACTCGCAGGCGGCTGAGGATTGGCTGGAGGCTGTGGTGAGAGTATTTAGGCTAGTGGGGACACCGGCAGACCTCATGGTGATCTTTGCTGCCAGCCTTCTTTAGGAAGCAGCAGGCAGGTGGTGGGGCCACTTGTTTTAGTTTTGCGACGGGATGGCCTTCACATGGGAAGACTTCGAGACCTTCTTCAGGGTGTATTTTGTTCCAGTAGCTCTACACCTCGAGCGTGTACATGAACTTCTGCCTTTGCTGCAGGGTTTTCGATCAATAGTCGAATCATCTGTGGGAAGTAGACAGACTATGCAGAGGTCCAGGAGGACCAGACCAGCAGTTGGGCGATCTCGGGTTTTAGGACCGGTGGTGTGGGGCACCCGGGGTGGGTTCAGAGCCAGGCATGCCATAAGAAGACTGTGTTACTCATGCGGCGGAAAGGGTCATCTGGCACGTGACTGTCCGACTCCTCGTACAGTTGATCCGCAGGCGTTGGAGGAGCCACCGAGGCAGAAACAGCGACGAGTGCTTGAGCAACAGCCGAGCAGTGGACAAGGCAGTAGAGCTCCAGGAGCATGTGGACAGGAGAAGAACTAGTGGATACGTCCTTTGTACTTCTAGTTCCATGTTGCTGTTGTATTTTTGTCTTTGTATTATGAGCTGCAATAATAAAAAGACACTTATCTTTGTTTTCTTTCCTGCCTTTTTGTTTGGTTGATATTGAGTGGTCCTGGTTAAAATTGTTGACTTGACCCTCACTTTCGAGATTTCTATTGGAGGAGACCCAGTGACCTCACACTGATGCCGATAGTGTGACTCGACCCTTGGAGGCGAGAGTGACAGTTGGATCTCTTGGTAGTTACGTTGAGGCCTTACGACATCATCCATGGCATGAATGCATCATTCATGTTGGGATTGACTGTATTAGGCAACGAATGTGGTTCATCCAGGGGATGAGACCAGGTTTCTCTTTTCGGTAAAGGAGAAATTTTAGCAGCTCTTCCAGATCATATGCAAAGGAGGTGCAGTTCATCCAGGAGCGGATGAAGACTGCATAGTGCAGTAAGAAGCAGTAGACCGGTTCCAGTTTTAGAGACTCGGGCATGTTAAATGTTTCAAGTATAGGAAGCTTTAAATAGAGTTGGGTCTGCGAAGTGGCAGACATGGAGGTAGAACTAGGAGAGCAGTATGATGTGGTGTACATCTTAACATGCTACAACCACCCGCCTTAGTTATCCCCGCCAGGCTCAGGGAGCTGGAGGGCGGAGGAAGAGTGCGGCTGCTTGCGGTCAAGGAGTGTGACCCAATGGCTCTAAAAATGATTCAAGGGACAGTCTATGTCCACTACTAGCTGCTGTTGTAACAGGCGTCGATATGAATCATTCCTCGCTTTCACAATCTTGTCCCAGACCTAGAGTTTCCAGTAAGCCGTGGACTTGGCCCTCACGTCTGGAGATACCTTGGGAGGAGACTCGATAATCACACTTACGCCGACGGTGTGGTCAGACCCTCGAGGCGAGAGTTTCGGTTAGAATCTCTTGGTGGCAGCGTCGAGGCCTTACGACGTTGGATTGAGTATGGACTGGGCAATCATAGTTCATACACAAATTGACGGTATTAGGCAAAAAGGTTGTGGTTTAACCACGACATTGGGATGGGTTTTCCTTGGTCGGAGGAAAGGAAACCCCAGGAAGAACATGATAAACTCATGCACAGTAGGGTGCGACCGATCACTCTTGAGTCGGTCAACCTTACCCTTGTGGCAGCAGTTGTTTTTAGTTTCAGTTCTAGCAAGAATTAGAGACTTATGGAGTTCGAGGATGACGATCATGTCCTTATAAGGGTCTCACCTCGATGAGGGTTGTGGAAATGTGGCCAAAACATCAAGTTATCTCCAAGGTTTAGCGGACCTTGTTAGGTCCTCAGCTGGGTAGGCGTGGTGGTTTACCGCTTGACCCATCCACCTCAGTTGCACCTGGTGCACGACGACTTCCACATATCTCAACTGATGAGATACGTGCTCAACTCTTTGCACATCATCGACCTCAGGGAGTTGGACGTCAATGATAGGGCGACATGCATGGAGGTTCCATTGGGGATCGAGGATCGACAGGGGTGGTCCTACGGGGACGATCGATTCCTTGGGTGCACTTTCTTTGACAGTACGGGAACCTCCAGGTGAGCACATGGGAGAGAAAGGCTCAGATGCGTGCTTTCTACTACTTTATTGACCTTAGTTTGTGATAAAGCTTTACGAGGACGTAAATCCCTGAGGTGGGAGTAATGTAAAGACCCGGAAATTTCAAGGGAAATTTTTTTCTAAATTTTCTTTGGAATTTTACAAGAACGCAGTTTCTGACGGCGCCTGATTCCGAGGCCCAGTGTGCCTAGAATCAATTTCCGAAGTTTGGCATAGGTACATTCATTGAACGAACGAGCGGGTTTTTCTAACTTTTGAATCGGTGCTCGGAATCGAATTCCGAGGGCACCGATGAAATTGCAACGCCGGTTTTTTCTTAGAAATGCCTCTTTCGGAGTTGCGTTTGCTCGGTTTTGCTTTTTAATTTTTGGGGTTTAAGTTAAGAAATAAAATAATGTTGTAAGACAATTTTATTTTATTTCACTTAAAGCCGCTTAAAGACCACTTAAAAGATTCTTAAGCTGGGTTGAAGTGGATAGGGTGCAATTCAAAATATCCTACCTACTTGGTAGGATATTTGTAAGGTGGGGCCCGGAATATCCCCACCGTTTCTTTTCTTCTTAAGTAATGCACCCGCACCCCCTATTAAAAGAAGTCAACTGTGCGTTTTTCTGGTTAAGAAATGCCCCAATTTAAATTGGGTAGTTAAGTTTTACAATTAATTCTTCGAATTAATTGTTCGTTTATTATATTTTGTTTTTCAAATTCTTAAGTTGATAATAAAATAAGTTGAGGACTTATTTTATTTTTGGTTGAGGGGTTTGTGTTGTATAAAACCTTTGGGGGAGCAGAGGGAGAATTCTTCGTTCTTCGACGAAGAATGCGAAGAACGCGAAGAACGCGCCACCTCTGACGAAGAACGCTCGTTTTCCTTCTATGGAATTTCTCCCCTTCCGCAGAGAGACTCTTCAACGGATCTTCTTCTTCCCCTTCATCGTCAACGGATCGACGAACAAGCTCGGAAGCGGAAACGGGTAACAAGCGACGACGGCTTCGCCTTCCCTCGATTCAGACGAACACCGACGTCCCCCTTCGACGTCGTCATCCTCGCGACGCCATACCGGGACAAACCTCGAACGACGATGCCTCCTTCCGATCGGCTTATACCCAAGGTAGGGGTTTGTATTCAATTATTTATATTTGTTTGTGAATACAAACTTGATGATGATCGTGGATTAAAACCATTTGTTATCGAATAACGCGAGGGGGTCGGACCGCACAAACACGGCCGACCCTCCTCCTTATTTTTGTGTGGTTTCTTGTGGTTGGTACGAGAAAGCGTGGTGCCGTCGCACCATGCGGTTTCATGTGGAAGATATGTGTGGCTCCGTCGTGCCGTGAAAGGAAGAACAAGCACGCGACGCCATCGCGCCGCGTCGAAGAAACCCGAAGATATCCGCGGACGGAGTCGGGCCACGACGAAGGGGCGCGGCGCCAGCACGACGCGCCAGAGAACCGCTAAGACGGCACATTTCATTTTGACGTGTGGATTGATGGGTGATGAAGAAGCGGGCCGCGAAGACGATTTGATGATCCCGCAGTGAAGAACGGAACCCAGGAGGAACAACGGCGCAGACGGGAAGGAAAACGGACCACCGGAGCAACTCCGGTGGCCCGCAGAAGCTGGGGGCGCCGCGCCGCCAGAAGAACCGTCGCGGCCTCAGCTGCAGTGGCGGCGCCCGCTGACCCGCGGTTGCGCGGGTCCAGCGCATGCGGGACGCGGCTGAGGCTGCGTCCGGTTGTCCAGGGCGACACCCCGCGGGTGCCGCGGGGGTGTCACGCGGAGGCGGCGGCTCCCCCCCGCGTCCCTCGGGTTGTCCAGGGCGACACCCCGCGGGTGCCGCGGGGGTGTCATGCGGGGGCGGCGGCTCCCCCCCCCCCCCCCCCCGCGTCGCTCGGGTGGTCCAGGGCGACACCCTGCGGGTGCCGCGGGGGTCTCACGCGGGGGCGGCGGGTCCCCCCCGCGTCGCTCGGGTTGTCCAGGGCGACGCCCCGCGGGTGACGCGGGGGTGTCATGCGGGGGAGGCGGCTCCCCCCCCCCCCCCTCGCGTCGCTCGGGTTGTCCAGGGTGACACCCCGCGGGTTCCGCGGGGGTGTCACGCGGGGGCGGCGGCTCCCCCCCCCCCCCCCCCCCCGCATCGCTCGGCTGAGCCAGGCGGGTCCGACCGGCCGGGTCACGCCCTGGCCGGGCCGGACCGGGTTCGGCCGACCCAGGGGGGGGGGGGGGGGGGGTCGGGTCGGCCCGGGCCCGGACCCCCCGTCTTCGGACCATTTTCGCTCAAATGCCCGAAACTTGAGCCAAGGGCCTCCGAACGATGCGCCGTCAGCGGCAACACGATTCTTGGATCGAGACGGTCGTTTCGGTATATCACACTCAAGGTTTCAGAATACTTTGAGTTCGGCCAGGTTGGTTCGTACACGAAACCAACCGGGCCCTCGGAGCGAAAACGCTCGTATCTTGAGCTCCGGACGTCCGATTGACGTGTCGTCGACTTTGATGGTTTCCTCAAAGTGAGACGGATCTTTTGGCATGCTTCGCCCGAGTTTTGGACACTATTTTAGTTTGGCCAGGTTGGATTGTACCTGAAATCCAACCGGGCCCCTGGAATGGAAAAGCTGATATCTTTCAGACCAGACGTCCGTTTGACGAACCGTCAACGGCGTTGGTGATCACGTTGAGAAATGGTCTCTATGAGTATACCCTATGAGAGTTCGGGGTATAGTTGAGATACGGCCGGATTTGGTTTGCTAATGAAACCAACCGGGCCCCGGGGACGAAAAGGCTAATAACTCACAGACCGGGCATCTGATTGACGCGCCGTCTGTTGCGTTGATACCCATGTGACGAGGCGGTCCTTTGAGATACTTCTTCATGGGACTTTGACATACTTGGAGTATCTACCTTTAGCTCGTGGAGCGGACCCTCCCAGAGACGAGCGTGTGGAGTACGGAGACCGTGTAGCCGACTGAGACCTGACGACTGCTTGATCGACTCGACTTGGAGTGAGTCGACTAGCCCAGTGGACGGAGCACTACCTTGTTTGGGTGCAGACCCATGGCGGACGGAGCACTACCTGTGTGACAGTGCAGACCGGCGGTACTCGTCCGGAGAGTACTTCAGCCGGCTACTTGGGGGTGTGCACTACTGTGTTTGGGTGACATACCCCAGCGGGAAGCACTGCTGTGTTTGGGTGGCTGGCCCGTGGTACTCGACAGGAGGAGTACCTCAGCACTCTTAGGTTAGTGAGCAGTATCTCAGAGTCGTGACAACACCACTGTACACTCCAGAGACGGAGCTCTTCAGCAGTTACAGTTTCGATAATGAAAATCCTGGTTTGAGCTGAATCTTTGACCTTTGTGTTTACCTCATGAATGAGATGGGTCACTTGATAACTTATGTATATGTGTGGGCATATACCTGGGTAGTGGTTATCCATTTATTTCATAATCCTTGTGTTTCCTCATGATTGAGATGGGTTACTTGATAACTTAGGTATATGTATGGGCATATACCTAAGTAGAGGTTATCTGTTGAGATCTTCTTTGTGGTTAACCTTGTTGGTTTTAGTGAGACCTTGAGGGTCTCGGGGTCCCTACTGAGTATCGTTATACTAACCCCTGCGCGGGATATGCCCGCACCTCGTTGTGTTGGTTGCAGACGATAGACAGTGCTGACGGAGGCCGAGTGTTCGAGGACTGGACGGTACCCGGAGGTGGACTACAAGACGAGTCAGTACCCGGAGGTGGACTACACAACGAGTCAGTGTCCGGAGGTGGACTTCACAGAGAGACGACACTCGGAGGAGGTTGAAGGACGAGAGCACTGTGGAGGCTATCTGTACCTACCCTTCAGGTAGGATTCGTGGTGGACGATCCAGGAGCTGCGCCATCTGTACCTACACTTCAGGTAGGATCTGAGGAGGACGACCCAGGAGCCGCTTCCGTCCCTCCAGCTATTGTCTTTTTCTGTTGTACTTTGTTCAATTATAGTTGTACATTCTTTTGGGTTTGTATTCAGGCCCTTTTACTTTCAGCACTTCTTTTTTTTGTACTTAGTGTTTTACTTCCGCTTTTACTCTGTGGTGTTTTGTTACTTTTATAAAGGCAATGCCTTCCCAGTTATTGGGATTTACGCCTTTGGTGCTAGTCGCCAGCCCCTAGCCTATGGAAGGAGGGCTTGGGGTAGTCACGGCACGGGCCCTGAGGACGGGTCGTGACACAATAGGTCTTATTTTACAAAACTTGATGTTTATTGTGTATCCCTCTTCCCATAACAAGAATGTTTCTTGGAAAACGGCCTTGGAGGCTTGTTTTATATATAAAGAATTATTTATTTTACCATTATAAGATTGGAATTACTGTTGAGATATATTTTATTTATTATCATTGAAATATATTTTATTTGTTTTTTCATTACATAATTAGTTATAATATTTAATTCTTTCATATTATTAATACAATGATTATGTTTTTAACATATTCAGTTATATTTTTCCCTTACTGAGCATTTAATATCACCCCTTTCTCATGTTTTTATTCCCTATATCATGATGATAAGTGTTACACATGATAACATTGTATGGATAATCTGAATATAATATTCTTTATAGATTTTGAATACTCCGTAATGATTAATTTCTTTTATATATAATGAAAAATATATCCATCAGTTGATAAAAATTGGGTTTTGATAGTTTATGTTTTTTATAGTTCTATAAATCTCCAAAACAAAAATCTCATGGTAATTTATGTAGTGAAATATTTTGTTTAGGTCATGTAATTATGGGATATCTACGTATTGGAATATATAGTTGGTATAATATACAACATATAAAACATGTGTTTATGGCACCAGTATGGGGGGAGCAGGTCCAGGGTGTCACAATTGCAGTAATGTTTTCATTGATGATAGAGTGGTAATATATACATATATATAAGTGTAATAAATATATATATAATAAAATCCTAAATTATACATTCATATATAATTATATCTATATGAACCAACAATGATGGTTAGATCCAATAAAATATTATAAATACTCAATAACTTAAAATATAAGGAAGATGAAAAATGTGGAAGTTAATATAAGTAGAAAATATCCTATAACCTGATATATGATAAGGATCGAAAAGTATTCAATATACATAGACATAAAAATTATGGATATGAAAATCATTATGGAAAGAACATATTTTTACCTTTCTCTAATAATTTATAAACCATCACTACTGGAGAAGATTATGAAAGATCCGAGGGATGATTTTGATATGTTGAAGAATTAATTTATTATGAGGAAGGGACTATCATTTATGTTTATAATAAATGATGAATTTGTTCCAAAACTTTTGAGATGACTATGTGTTCCCATAGATATAGATATAAACTAGTAGTTTCTTAATGATGCTTATATATCAACATTGTCTCTTCATCTAGGGAGAATAAATATGTATTAAGATATCTTATATCTGTTTTGGTGGGATAATATGAAGAATCATATTTCAGAATGTACATCAAGGTTCCTAGTGTGTGAACATGTAAAGGTTGATATGAAAAATTGAAAATGGGTAACTTAAGGATTATCCAAACCAACATGGAAATGGGATAACATCACAATGAATTTTGTTTTGTATCATCCCAAGGAATCCAAATTGAACAACTCTATATGAGTTATGGTGGATCATCATAAAAAACTCACTCACATAATTTCTATTCAAGAATAGTTTTCAATTAATAAAATATAAAACATATTAATTAGATATGTGTAATGCTTCTTGGAATAGCACAATCTGTTATATGTTATAAAGATATAAAGATCAAAAAACTGTTCTAGAAGAGTCTTAAGTGCACTCTAAACATAGAGTTACAATTCAGTAAAGCCTATCAATACTAGAATGGTGTAAAATATAAAATAACTTATATAGTTAAGTAATTTTTTATAGATTTATTTATACAAATTAATAGAGTATTGGACTAATATATTCCACTAGTCATGGTCTAATACAATAATAATTTCCACTCATGCTTTCAAATTTACACATATAAATCCATCTACGGGAAAATATGTATACCACATGTGTATTGGGATGAAGTTAGTAGATGAATGTTTCTATGACCTGGTGAGGCTAATAAAATGGTAAAAAGTTCAATACTATTTATAAACACATTAGAGTGGATCAATGTTTTCATAAGTGTTACACTGATGATCGATTAGGAGTACTAGATTTTATAGATGGTAAAAAGGTTATCATATACATATTTATAAGTACGATATTCGTGAGGTGTGGTAATAATGGGGTGTTGAGTCAAAATACATCATCATCCCCTATTATATTCATGATCATATCGAAATAGTGTAATTCTAACTCGTTCTGGAACCAAAACTGTAAAATGTACTTGATGTGTTCCACAGATACCTTTTGAGGAAATAATTACCATATCCCTCATATGTAATGGATCTATAGGAGGTACATTTAGATGATGATCACTCTTATGAGTAGTAGTCAGTGAAGACCTTGGACCATTTAGAAAATGTTCTATACAAAAAGAATATATAATAAGTCAAGGTAACCTTTAAAAATAATATATATAGAGTGGTGAAACGGTATACTAGAGAGAAAAAGATAAATAAGTTCCATATTATATACACCTTAATGTATGGAATGAAATCTCATGAAAGAAAATTCTTAATGGAGTAAGAATATAATGAACAAAAATTTATATATAGAAATTTATGTTTAGAATATATAAAAGTGTCATGTGAGTCAATAAAAATTATAATAATTAATATCACCTTATCATTAATTTAAAACATAATATGTTAATAATATAAACTTTGTAACAAAAATATAACTTGTTTTATAGTAACTTTATAGATATATATCATGCATTATAATGCATTTTTTGAAAAAATGTTTTTTACTGTGTTTTGAGAAATAATGTCTAAAAATAATTTTTTTCAATAATATAAGTGCAATATAATAAAATTACATTCATTTTAAGATTTTTCCTATTAAAATAATATATGGAATAAACTGTAATGATTTTTCATAAATAGTTGATCATTATGGTGAATAGTGAAAATACTATTTTGATAAGAATTGTATGTTTTTATGATTTTTTTTTATAATATATTCCTATATTTTAAACATATCAACATTAGATATTTATTTAAGGATTAAAAATTTTATATTTTTAAAAATTTGGATGACCTTGGAAATCATATGTTATATCTTTTGGGACTTAATTAATATTTAGACCAAATAAACAAACTGTTTTGGTATTTACTTCTGATTTTTTTTTTATTTTTAAAAAAATTCCCCACTATTTTTACCTAAAATATTAAAAAAATTATTTTTTAAATAATTTTCCCCCAAAAACAAAATACATTACAATTTTTATCCCACAAATAATCATGATACTTAAAATTTCATTCTTCTACAAAATAGTTTTTATACGTTATGTGCACTAATATTAAAATTGACTTATTTATCTCATAAAAAAAATAAAAAATATTTCCATATTCTGAATAACAATTTTTTATTTACTAAATAATTTAAATAATAATTTCATTGATTAAAATTAGTTGTCAACGCAGAATGTAGAGTAACCATAGAAGCGGTAAATTAGGGTTAAAGTTGTTTTACATACTATAAAATTTTGAAAAATTTTGAAAACCATATATGACATTTTCTTCTGGATGAATTATAGATATTATCACATTACCTAAAACATTATTGTCCCTTTTGGAGCCTTTTTTCATAAATAATGGAATGAAATTTTTGAAAAGTAGTGAGATTATACGTAAAGGGAAATTTCCATTCATATAAAATAAGTTAGAATCCTCCTTTTTTCTCCACCCATTAGAAATATTTTGATAGACCCATACTCTATCGTAGTCTCTCCTCAACACCCTTCCCAAAACCATTTGGTTTTTTACTCTTAAAAATACCGATTTAATAATCCTTGGAGATTTAATAAAGGAATAACATCTATAGGAGATGTAACTTTAAAAAAATAAATTTATTAGTTCTTTTCATCTTCTACAATAATAATGTATGATATATACATTAAGGTATGAAAATCAAATATTCCTTTTTTTAACTATTATTATAATAATGTGATATCCATTTATACCTTCCTCCATAATCATTTAGAAAAATGATTATGTCCTCATGGGTATGTGTAGACAACAACCTCCATGAAAAGAAAGTTAACTTTTTCATAACCACCAAAAATTATAGGTAAAATGCCTATTTAATAAAATATTATGATATTTATAACATTATTATAATTATTAAATTATAATTATTTTATTTCATACCCCTCCTATTCCAGGGAAAATTAAAGTATCATTTATTCTTACATGAACAATATAAACTCTAAAAATGACATGTTTTGTTTTCCATGACAACCTAACATGGACTAAATTAAAAAATTAGTATGTAAAAAATGATATTTGTAATACTAAAAATATTATATAATAATAATATTTTTCATTCTATATGTGTTATTAACAATAAACAATCATAGAAAAATTATCCACCATTAATGGTAAAATCTACGAATCATTCATAATTTGGATGTACATTGTGAAAAAAAATTAAATATTATAAATATTGATTTAATGGAATAATAAAAAAATGGGAAAAAGTTACATAGATTATGAAGTTATTATAAAACAACTTTAACTGTGGTCTAAGAACAAAATATGTTACTGATAAATTAACAAAACAACCCCATGTAACCAATATAGGATGAAAATATATTAAAAATAAATAAAATAATAATATAAATTGCAAGTATAAAATTGAATATTGATGAATAAGATTTTTTTTATGTATTTAATGATTTTAATTTTATTATTAAGGATTTTAAGAACGTGCATATAGAAAATTCTAACCTGGGATAATGGATCTTTGATACAACCATTGCTAATTGTCAGTTTCTCATTCTATTTTTTTCTCTCGTCTAATAAACATTGATATCATGATATTATTTTATTTTCATTTATATTTCTCTAACATGTATACATAGTTAAATAAACTTTTACTTTTCATAGTCAATAAAGTCTTTATTTCCTTCCAAATTCTCTCTTAAAAGTAAACCCCAATTAAATGATCATTACCAGTACTTGTCTCATGTTTATAATCACACCCAAAAAAATTTTTCAAATATGAAATTGATTATAAAATATACCCAATATATTTTATAAAAAACACTTATATCAATTATGATTTTTATGGAAAATAGTAATCTCTTTCCTTAAATAATAATATCCTTTAATTTTTTTCACTAAGAATCACTCTAGTATATCATTTTTATTCTTTATTTTGTGGATCCTTCTCATAATTTTCTATATTGGAATTACATTTGGATAAATTTTCCCAGTTTTATGTTATAAACATCAAAAACAAACTAAATTACACATTATTTTTTGAATCATTCTGATTAAGCCTTCAGTTATTCATTGAATTAAAATTCAGAAACCCAATTCCTCCTCATGTGTTTGATCATGATTATGATTCACGAATGGTTACCTTTTATAAAATATCACATAATTGTATGATTTTAATTTTGTTACTAGTGGTCCTATAATTATATAACCTAAAAATTATCACGTAATTTCTTTATATATCATGAGATTCTATGTAAGATATTTCATAGAGAACATAATATAGCATGGGAATTTATCAACATTATGATGATTGTCTTGTGAGTGACCGTTTAATTATGATTATGATGTCATGTATTATGTTGTATTCCAATATTGAAGGATTATATGATATTATAGAGTCATTGTTTTTGAAATATTTCCATACATATAATCATTTTATTTATGATATCATGTTATTCCTCATGATTCTCAAGCTATGGGCAATTTCTATGTTTATTAACTTAAATAGATTAATATCTCACCATTTTCTTTATGTATTTTACCCATGGAATCCTCTATAGATTTCTAATATCTGTAAGAGTTTGGAGAACTCTTTTAATTTTTAAATAATTATGAAATTTTTACATTAAATAATATGTATTTATAATTGTTATCATAAAAATACAATAGATTTATTGATCCTTGTTTTGTACTTGATGGAAATTTATATAAAATTTTATGATATCAATTGTGTTTTTTGATGAGGTAATTATATATTTGGTCAATGTCCTATGATATCCCAAAGATTTATCAATTAATTTTAGATCCCTTATAGTGTTGGAGATATTGCGTGAAACATTCAATTACCCACATTGTTAGTCTTTGTACACAATTTATTCCACATTTCAAACCTAAGGAGATACATGCATGATATATTGAACATCCTTAACTAGGGTGAGATAGATATTAAGGAAAAATATATCTTTTCGAAGTACACAATAGTGGTTTAGGATCAGGATGAGTGGAATCATTTTAGATGAAATATTCTTCAAATTCATATCATGTGGTTAAATATAAATACTTAAGAGGTCATGTGGGAGGGAAGTAAAAAAATGTAGGTACATTACCCTCACCTTTTCAAGTAGATTGAACTTTTTTGGTTGAAAACCCATGAAAATGTGTATTTTTAATAAAATATTGGAGGATTTACTCTTAAAATAATATAATTTGAAATTTTCAGTTGTGTCTCATAGTAAACATAAAATTATGGGCATCATAAATCCATAATATCAATATATTATATTTAATCTTATATTTTTAGAATGGACACATTCATATACAATAATTAAGAATTTTTATTCTAAATGTGGTCTCATATGGGAAAACTATGCATGAGATTGATTATGATACATGGGTTTTAAACTCGGGTGGGTATAATTTTAATCCACTTAAAGGATCTATATTTTTTTCCTTTAATTTTTGATTTACAATATATAAAAGGAAATTATTAAAAATAAATATTTATATATATTAATACATAACACGCAAATAATCCTAAATATAAAAGCAATTTAGCATAAAAACTATATTTATCTGCATCAAACCCTAGTATTAGAGCATTTTTATTGGTAGAAAATGTGGTGATCAGTTAGGGTTCCAGAGAAATGATCAAATTATATGAGAAATTTCATTGACTAAAACACATATTTTTCAACTCTATTGAACAATATATGGACAAGGTAATACTATTATTATTTTATTTCTCTATGTATATTGTCATTTACATTCATAGGTTAAAAATGTTATATATATTCCAAATTATATCATATCCCTATAAATTTATAATTTTTTTCTTTCCTCAATTAATTTTTTTATTTGTATTGTTTTTTTTGTTTCCATGAATATGATAAATGGATAGGTTCAAAATGGCCACAAAGTTAATAATTTTATTTATTTATTTCCTACAGAATTTATCTTTAAGAATTTACCATTGGTATATAGTTTGGACTTTTATTTGACATTATTGGTATGATATCAGCCACAACAGAATCCTTGGAAGGAAGTTCAAGATTTAGGAAATGCAAAAATTATAATGGTATAGTAGAAGTTGATCATTTTTGAGTGGTGATGTAAAGGAGAAAAATAAAATATCACATCTAATGGCCCAGACCTCTCCGGTCCATTCCTTTGTGAAAATGTGGTGATAGAGGTGTTCCGGGAAGTCATGGAGACTTGAGGGTGCATTTGGGTGGACTTTTAAGGAAGTTTCAAGGGTAATAGCTTTCACACGGTTGGTGCACGGTTTGCCTAAACGGTGCGGCCAAACCATGCAAGGTTGGGTTTTGAGTTAGTGGCTAACACACGGTTAGCGCACAATTTGTCTAACCGTGCGGACTAACCGTGTGAGGAAGGGTTTTCGAGGTAGAAGAAAGTGCACGGTTAGCGCACGGTTTGTTAAACCATGTGAACTAACTGTGTGGGCACTTAAAGTTAGATCCTAAAATTATGGATCTAACTCGTTTTTCCTTTAATCACCTCGTTTAAGCCCCTATTCGGCCATAACTCGGGATTACCCTTCCTTGGAGGTGGAAGAGCCTCTCCCAAGTGTTTTGTAGGCGATTCGGAGGCTTTTTTTTGCAAATCGAAGCCGGTTTCTCAAGGTAAGTGATCCCTTTTGTTTGGTTTCTTAGATCTACCTAGATATACTCCTCCTCTTCTATCAGGATCTTAGATATACGCCTGTTATGGGTAGATCTAAGTGTTTGTATGTTGTTTATAATGAGATTTGGTTTTGGTTATGTAAGGAGAAGAGATCTAGGGAGGATCCTTGGTGAATCGGCCCGGTCTTCTTGGGCGTTCTCCGACCGTTGTGGTTTCCGTCAAAACCGTTGAGGTAGGGGATTTGTGGCTTCTCTAATTTTTTGTGAGCAATCGTAGAGTTAAAATGATTTATCCCTTTGGATCACAATAGAATTGACCTAATTAAATAGTTAAACTGGATTAAAATAATTGTCTTGATCACATGCTGTTTCTTTGTGTAGTGATAACGGTTTGCCTCTTGTTTGCTAAATAATGTAATATTTATGCCTTGTTTGTTAGCATGTTTCTCTTGATGAAATTGGTAAACAACATAAATCCAGAATTAATTAATGAATAATTGGCTAAAGATAAATAGGCATGTAAATGAATTTGGTTGTTGTTGTTGTGGTTGTTGTTCCAACTTGATGTTAATCAATGGATGCCTATGTGCGTGTTTAATTCAGTTAGTTGGTAAACCTGAAACCTGTTAGTGCTTGATGTTTGAAGGCTAGATGCCTTGTTAAAGGGACAAGATCCCAATTTGATGTGATGTTTGTTTATTGTTTCTTGTGTTGTGATGTGACCCTGGAGGGGTGTTGTGATATCTTGTGTTGTGATGTGACCCTAGGAGGGTGTTGTGCTATATAAAGGCATGGAGGCCTTGTGGTTGTGGCAGCGGATGGCGCCAAGAGTGGCGAGATGCATCGGGTTATGCATGTGGGTGTCGGGGAGGACACCAGGGATGATGGAATTAGATGGATGTGGTTGCTATATGTGTGGTGGTTTTATTGAATGTTTATCTAATTTACTTTTCCCCACTGCTCAAGGCAGCTGGTCTTGCTTACCCTTCTTCCGAAGGAGGCGAAGACGCGCGGGGTATGCCATGTGCTTTCTGTGTCTAGCTTTTCAAGGGAGGATGGGTCTACGTTCTTTCTATAGGCGGAAAAGACTCGACGTGTAGTAAATATACTCATTGTTTTGAGTCCCCTTGTGTTTAGTAGCATAGGTTTCCTTTCTAGAATTCCTGGGAAAATGGGAAAGTAATTTCTATAATAAAAGATAGATTAAATGTTGATAATACATGGGGTTGGAGATGCTGGAATTTAAAGATGATGTTGAATCATTAAAGGAACAATTGATTTTGAATGTGATGCCAATAAAGATTAATGCGGTTGTGTTCATGGTTAATTAATGTGAATAGAATTAATTAATGTAAAGTGGAACTCATAAAAAAGGGAATGAAGTAACCTAATGAAGTTCTTTAATTGGTTGTGTGCTTATAGGATACGTAGTCCCAGATATAGGAGCCCGGAGTCCGAGAGACATTAGCTGTAGTTGAGACTAAGACTAGGTTATGACCATAGTGTGGTTGTGAGTTATATATATTCTGTACTTTTTGTGTTTCTATACGCTACTCCACCCTGTCAGTAAGGGAAACTAACGCCTCGAGGATTCTGAACCCTGGGGGGTGTTTTACCCAACATTCTGATGGGAGGTTGAATGGCTGACTACCCCCTTTATCCCCACTCTCTTCTCTTGGTAGATACTAGTGACATTGGCACAGTGGTTAGTTTTCCACATATATGTGTGTAGAGGGCTGTAATGTCTTGTGGTTATTTCACACACATATATTCTAGATATAGTATCCTATGGACTACTATAGGTAAAACGTGTATAGGATATGATGGGTTGAGTATCCTTACTCAGCGTATGGGTTGTGATGGCTTGAGGTATAATACCCTAGGTATGATACACGTTATGCGAGGTTTGGTGGCCCCCAGAAACTACATGGTTACTTTGGTTGTGAGGATGGTGTGGTGCTTCGCCCAGGTGTTTGCGGGTAAGCCTTTGTGGTGAACGAGGTGCAGATTGTGGAGCTTATCCCAAGTTTATACGGGCAAGCCTTTAGAGAGAGATGTATAGGATGTATGTGTTAGGGGAAAAGCGGAAAACCAATGGGGAAGTAGTAGTGGGGTACCCTTGTTTTCCTTTTCTATATGATATATTCTTCTATGCATTACTTGGTGAGAGTATCCATGGTGAGGTTGGGAACATAGTATACCTGTTTAGGTGACGAGTTAGTTTCACTATTGTTCACTGTGCTTTATCATGCTTTCTTTACTTTTTCATGAGAGGCTTCGGGGAGGATCCTACTGAGTATACTGTTATACTCACCCTACGTATATATAAACTGTTTTTCAGGTCACTTGGAGCAGGTTGGAGATCAAGCTAGTTACTACTAGCTTGTGGTTGGAGGAGCTGTTCGGGCTTGCGGTTGCTGTCGTTTTACTTTCTTTTGGGTACTTGTAGTTTTCCCTTTCAGTTGTTGTACTTTTTCATGGCATTTCATATATGTACATGGGATTCTTTTATATTTCATATCTGAGTTGGAGTTGGTTGGTGTCTATCTTATCTCTCTTTTCCGCATCTGTTCTCTTAGAGGGTAATGCCTCCCATCTATGTGTTTATTATACCCTCGGTGCTAGCCTCCAACCCAGGGCCTACTAGAGGCATGACTCGGGGGTCATTATCTCCCTTTTCACATTGCCGGCCTAGGAGGGGTACACTTTGTGGGGAGGGGGTCATGACAGAGTGGTACCAGAGGGAGGTTGAGGGATAGGATGGAGTTTGGAGTTAGACACAAGTGAGGTTGCATGAGTTGGTAGGTCAACAGTGTCATTCATGGTAAGAAAGCGTGGTAAACACTGGAAACCGGCTGAGATGTAGGCATTTATGGCAACCTATGATCTGATGAACGGACCTTTAGGTTTAAAATGGCTACTAAATAAGGTGATACTAGTTGCAGGGTAGAGACCTAGGAAAGGACCATGCATAATTCTTCTTTGTGCCTGTGTTTGAATGGGTAGACCTTGGGATAGGTTAACCTAAAATAAATAAAAGAAAACAATTAATTAATAAATGTTGAGTCTTCCATATTCCAGGATTAGGAGCTGTAAGTGTTTGTTATTTTGCAGGTATGGCTCCAGGTCGACGTCCTCATCCGGTTTACGCAGAAGATGTCCAGCAGGCTGTTCCAGCAGGTCACCGCAGAGTAGAGGTTGATGACGACGACACTTGGAGGAAGACACTCTTAGAGTTTCAGTTCCAGAGTCTACTGAAGTACGAGGGATCCATTTCAGAAGCAGTCATGGAAGACTGGTTGGAGGAGGTCGAGATAGGCTTCAGTTCGATCTGTGCTCGGAAGGAGCACTGGGTGTCCTTAGCTATGACGATGTTGCGTGGAGCAGCAAGGAAGTGGTGGTTCTTTTTCCTCGGGGATCGTGAGGAGTCAGTGATCTCTTGGGAGGAGTTCTGAGACAAGTTCAGAGTTGAGTTCCTTTCATCTACTGTGAAGGCCTCCAGTCATTAGGAGCTTCTTACCCTTAGACAAGGGAGCTCTAGTGTTCGGGAGTTTTCAATCCATTTCAGGAACCTTTTACGATATGCCTTGGACCTGTTACCAGATGAGGAGGCCAGGGCGAGGCATTTCGAGGAGGCTTTGCGTCCAGAGATCCAGCGTCAGGTCACCCGATTTATACTGAATACATATCTAGAGGTGTTAGAGAGGGCAGAGGTTGTTGAGAGGACTTTGTCCAGGATCGTATCATCACAAGAAGGGGATCATCATGATCCCTCACAAAGAAAGGTTGTGGTCCAGGGTTCCCGGTTTTCAGGGCAGAAGAGTTCATGTTCTACCAGGGGTAGGTCCCAGACCTTCACATCTCGTTTCTCTGGAGGTAACAACTCTCAGTCCTATGCTGAGGGATTATGTGCTTTTTTTTCTTTTGGTGGTCTTCTTCATCAGCAGCGGGAGTTCCCAACCTTTCAGAGCGGTCATCGTGCACCAGGCACTATGCTCCAGGTTCCTCCGTTGAGGCAGATTCCGCCAAGGCAGTAGCAGCCAGTCGCACCAGCTTTAGATCCCCAGAGGGGAGATGGGGCAGTCATAGGACAGACTCATAATTCTCCCTGTCCTCATAGAGCAGAGCGCGGCCATGGTGGTGGTCGTCATCAGGGTCGGAGAGGCCGTGGAGGAGGTCGTGGTCAGTTTCATGCTCTAGCGTTGCCAGCACCAGATGAGCCAGATGTTGTTCGAGGTACCCTTTGATTGTTTTCTACCTTGTTGTATGCCTTGTTTGATTCAGGAGTGACACACTCCTTTATATCAGCTACCCTTGTCTGTGCTTCGGGACATGAGGTAGAGAGGCTTCCAGTGCCATTGGCGTTGACTATGCCAGCTGGAGGTCGAGCTGACTTGTTTGAAGTATGTAGAGACTGTGAGATAGTGTTGGGGAAACACCTCTCTTTGGGAGATTTCCTATGTTTACGGATACAACTATTTGATGTAATCCTTGGAATGTATTGGTTGTATTCGGTACAGGTTATCATGGATTGCTTCAGGAAGAAGGTCATCTTCATCGGTGCGGATGGAGAGAAGGTGGTGTTTGTTGGTGAGCGAGATCCTCGGATGGGACATAGGCGTGTTCCATCCTTGTTGTTCATGGTAGTTGATATGATGATGAGTTCTTCATAGGTTCGGTAGTTGGCGTTTCCTAGGGTCGTAGAGGAGTACCCGGATGTCTTTCTAGAATAGGTAGTAGCATTACCCCCTCGACGAGAGATCGAGTTTGGGAACGAGCTACAGCCAAGAGCATATCCTATCTCTATGTCTCGGTATATGATGGACCCTTATGAGTTATGAGAGCTATGTATACAGCTTGATGGTCTGTTGCAGTGCAGTTTTGTTCGACCAAGTGTGCCCTCATGGGGTGAACCAGTTCTGTTCATAAAGAAGGCTGACGGAAGTTTGCGGTTGTGTGTCGATTATCTTCGGTTAAACAAAATGACAATAAAGAACCGCTATCATCTTTCACGGATTAATGATTTATTCGATCAACTTAAGGGAATAAGTTGGTTCTCAAAGATCAAATTACAGTCAGGATATCATCAGATGCATGTGAAGGATGAGGATATCCCGAAGACTGCTTTCCGTTGTCATCATGGGCATTATGAGTTCGTTGTAATGTCGTTTTGTATGACGAATGCTCCAGCTATGTTCAGGGGTTTAATGAATGCTATGTTTTGTGAATTCCTGGACAAGTTCATGGTAGTTTTCATCGACGACATCCTTGTGCACTCCACATCTGAAGAGGAGCATGCAGAGCATCTATGAGCCGTTTTGGGGGTTCTTCGTCGACATCGGCTGTTCAAGAAGTTGTAGAAGTGTGATTTTTAGGCTCAAGAAGTTTGTTTCTTGGGGCATGTTTTGTCCCAATAGGGAGTAGCTGTGGATCCATCATAGATAGAAGCAGTTGTGTCTTGGGAAGCCCCCAAGACAGTTTCAGAGGTGCAAAGTTTCCTTGGTCTCGCAGGCTACTATAGGAGGTTCGTGGCCAATTTCTCATGGTTTGCGACTCCTCTGACATCTTTAACCAAGAAGGATCGGCCATTCATATGGACTAATCAGTTTCCGGCATCTTTCAAGTATCTAAAGGAGAATTTAGTAAGTGCTCCAGTCCTTTGTCTTCCAGTTGAAGGAGTTCAGTTTGATGTTTTCTGTGATGCTTCACGTCTGAGGTTAGTCTATGTTCTTATGCAGCAGAGGTCATTTGTTTCCTATGGGTCTCGGAAGTTATGTCCCCATGAATGCAACTATGCCACCCATGATCTCGATTTGGCAGTCGTGGTGTTTTCTATGAAGTTGTGTAGACATTACCTCATTGGTGAGCGCTATGTGGTTTTCACCGATCATAAGGGTTTGAGGTATGTTTTCTCCTATCATAACTTGAAACTACGACAACATCGGTGGATGGAGTTATTGCAGTAATACGACTTCGAAATATCGTATACACCTGGAAAGAGGAATGTTTTAGCTAATGCGCTGAGCCGAAAATCATGTAGTGATGATGTGCGTGAATCTGGTGATTCCTGGAGAGCAATGGAAGAACTGTCAGCATTTAATCTTGATATGGGAGAAGTCAGAGGTAGAGGTTGTCTTTTTCAGATAAGGGTATAGTCATCCCTGGTGAAAAAGGTGGAAGAGTCCTAGTTGGGGGATCTTGAGGTAGAGGTCTGTAAAGACCGAGTCATTTGTGGTGAGGCCCCTTATGGTTGGTCTGAGGATGAACAACACAGAGTGTTTTATCAAGGAAGTCGTTTTGTTCCCTTGGCGATGCACGAGATGGTTCTTAGAGAGTTCCATAGTTAACCCTTAGTAGTACATCCTGGCGTGACGAAGATGTACAGATCTTTGAGGAGTCAGTTTTGGTGGCCTGGGCTGAAGCATGAGGTTGCGGAGTTTGTGTTTCGATGTTTAGTCTTCCAGAAGGTGAAGGCTGAACACCGTGTTCCTGGTGGTCTTCTCCAGCCATTAGATATTCCTCATTGGAAGTGTGAGGACATCTCAATAGACTTTGTTATAGGTTTACCTCGAGCAATGGGAGGACATGATGCTATTTGGGTGGTAGTGGATCGTTTAACAAAATCGGCCCACTTCATAGCGATCAAGGAGTTGAGCTTAGTGGAAGTTTTGTCGAGGCAGTATCTGGAGGAAGTGGTGAGACTTCGTGGAGTCCCAAGGAAGATCATTTCTGTTAGAGATCCTCGTTTTACCTCTAGGGTGTGGAGAGGTCTCCAACATGATTTCGGTTCACAGTTATGCCTTAGCACTGCTTTTCATCCTCAAATGGTTGGTCAGACAGAGCGAACCATCCAGACTCTTGAAGACTTGTTGCGCTCTTGTGTTCTTGATTTTGGAGGTTTTTGGATGAGACACTTACCCTTGGTGGAGTTTGCCTACAATAATAGTTTCCACTCCACCATCGGTATGGCGCCATTTGAAGATGTGTATGGCTGGCCTTGCCGTTCTCCGCTGTGCTGGTCTGGGGTCAGAGAGTCAGTAATTCTCAGATTGGAACTAGTGCATAACACAACATAGATGGTTCAGGTGATTCGTGAGAGGATGAAGGCAGCGCAAGATCATCAGAAATCATATGTTGATCAAAGTAGGAGACTCTTGGAGTTTAATGTTGGGGATCATGTGTTTCTGAAGGTGACTCCCCATCGTGGGCAGTGAAGGTTTGGTCGTGGGAGTAAGATTTCTCCCCGCTTTGTTGGGCCTTTAGAGGTGTTAGCTCATGTTGGAGTTGTGGCATATCGAGTAGCACTTCCTCCTCAGATGAGTCAGATACATGATGTTTTCCATGTATCATAGATATGTCTTTATTTTCATGATGACTCCCACATCATCGATTGGGGAGAGATCGATGTTTATGATGATTCCACCTTTGAGGAGTGACCTATGGAGATCCAAGACCGCAAGGAGAATGTGTTTCGCGGACGTTCCATCCCCTTAGTTCGTGTATTATGATGACACGGTGGCATGGAAGATAGTACTTGGGAATGTGAGTCAGAGATACGTGCTCAGTACCCAGAGTTGTTTGATTTTTAACTCTTTTCATGTATCGTTTTAGCTATTGTGGTTGTGAAATGTTCATGTTTATGAGATTTCTCCCTTTGTTTCTTTGGTGGATTTCTCTCTTTTGAGAGGTATCTTTTTGGGTGGTTTGTTCAGACCCTATTTCGTTTTCTCAATAGGTGGGTTTGGGATTCTCGAGGATGAGAATGTTTTGAGAGGTGTCTGATGTAATGTCTCGGACCACTCCGGTCCATTTTTTGTAAAAATGTGATGCTAGTGGTGTTCTGGGAACTCAATGTGACTTGAGGGTGCGTTTGGGTGGACTTTTAAGGATGTTTCAAGGGTAATAGATTTCACACGGTTGGCGCACAGTTTGCCTAAACCGTGCGGCCAAACTATGCAAGGTTGGGTTTTGAGGCAGAAGTTAACGCACGGTTAGTGCACGATTTGTCTAACCGTGCGGACTAACAATGCGAGGAGGGGTTGTCGAGGTAGAAGCTAGCACACGGTTTGTTAAATCGTGCGAACTAACCGTGTAGGAACTTTAAGATAGATCCTCAAATAGTAGATCTAACATGTTTTGCCTTTAATCGCCTATTTTAAGCCCATATGCAGCCATAACTCAGGATTAACCTTCCTTGGAGGTGGAAGAGCCTCTCCCAGGAATTTTGGAGGCAATCTGGCGGCTTTTCTTCACAAATCGAAGCCGGTTTCTTGAGGTAAGTGATCCCTTTGGTTTGGTTTCTAGATCTACCTAGATCTACTCCTCCTCTTCTCTTAGGATATTAGATCTACGCCTGTTATGGGTAGATCTAAGTGTATGGATGTCGTTTATGATGAGATTTGGTCTTGGTTATGTTAGGATAAGAGATCTAGGGAGGATCCTTGGTGAATCGGACCGGTATTCTTGGGTGTTCTCCAACCGTTGTGGTTTCCGTCAAAACCGTTGAGGTAGGGGATTTGTGGCTTCTCTAATTGATTATGTGCAATTGTAGAGTTAGCATGATTTAGCCCTTTGAATCACAATGGAATTTACCTAATTAAACACTTGAACCGGATTAAAATAATTGGCTTGATCGCATGTTGTTTCTTTGTGTAGTGATAACGGTTCGCCTCTTGTTTACTAGATAGTGTGATATTTATGCCTTGCTTTTTAGCATGTTGCTATTGATGAAATTGATAAATAACATAAAGATGGAATTAATTGATAATTAATTGGCTAAAGATAAAGAGGCATGTAAATGAATCCAGTTGTGGTTGTTGTGGTTGATTTTCCAGTTTGATGTTAATCAATGGATGCCTATGTACGTGGTTAATTCAGTTAGTTGGTAAACCTGAAACCTTTTGGTGCTTGATGTTTGAAGGCTAGATGCCTTGTTAAAGGGCCAAGAGCCGAATTTGATGTGATGTTTGTTTCCTGCTATTTATGTTGTGATGTGACCCTAGAGGGGTGTTGTGATATCTTGTGTTGTGATGTGACCCTGGGAGGGTGTTGTGCTATGTGGAGGCATGGAGACCTTGTGGTTGTGGTAGTGGATGGAACCTAGAGTGGCGAGATGCATCGGTTTATGCATGTGGGTGTCGGGGAGGACACCAGGTATGATGGAATGAGATGGATGTGGTTGCTGGATGTGTGGTGGTTTGATTGAATCTTTATCTACTTTACTTTTCCCCACTACTCAAGGCAACTGGTCTTGCTTACCCTTCTTCCGAAAGAGGCGAAGACGCGTGGGGTATGCCAGGTGCTTTTCGTGTCTAGCTTCTCAAGGGAGGATGGGTCTACGCTCTTGCTATAGGCAGCAAAGACTCGATGGGTAGTACATCTACTCATTTTGTTGAGCCCCCCTGTGTTTAGTAGCATGGGTTGCTTTTCTAGAATTCCTAGGAATATGGGAAAGTAATTTATATAATAAAATATGGATTAAATGTTGATAATACATGGGGTTGGAGATGATGGAATTTAAAGTTGATGTTGAATCTTTAAAGGAACAGTCGATTCTGAATGTGATGCCAATGAAGTTTAATGTGGTTGTGTTCATGGTTAATTAATGTGCAAAGAATTAATTAACGTAAAGTGGAACTGATGAAAAAGGTAATGAAGTAACCTAATGAAGTTATTTAATTGGTTGTGTGATTATAGGATACCTAGTCTTAGATATAGCAGCCTGGAGTCCGAGAGACGTTAGCTGTAGTTGAGACTAAGACTAGGTTATGCCCATAGTGTGGTTGTGAGTTATATATATTCTGTACTTTAAGTTTTTCTATACGCTACTCCACCCTGTCAGTAAGGGAAACTGATGCCCTGGGGATTCTGATCCCTGGGGGGGTGTTTTCCCCAACATTCTAATGGGAGGTTGAATGGCTGACTACCCCCTTTAGCCCCGCTCTCTTCTCTTTGTAGATACTAGTGCCATTGGCACAATGGTTGGTTTTCCCCATATATGTGTCTAGAGGGATATAATGGCATGTGGTTATTTCACACACATATATTCTGGATATAGAATCCTATGGACTACTATAGGTGTAACGTGTATAGGCTGTGATGTCTTAAGGATAATTACTCGGTGTATGGATTGTGATGGCTTGAGGTATAATACCCGACGTATAATACACGTTATGAGATATGTGGTGCCCCCCAGTAACTACCTGGTTACTTTTGGTTATTAGGATGGCGTGGTTCTTCGACTAGGTGTCTGCAGGCAAGACTTTGTGGTGCTCAAGGTGCAGATTGTGGAGCTTAGCCCAAGTTTATACGTGAAAGCCTTCGGAGAGAGATGCACAGGACGTATGTCGTTGGGGTAAAGTGGAAAACCAGTGGGGAAGTAGTAGCAGGGTAGCCTTGATATCCTTTTTTATATGATATATTCTTGTATGTGTTACTTGGTGAGAGTAGCCATGGTGAGGTTGGGAACATAGTATACCAGTTTAGGAGATGAGTTAGTTTCATCATTGTTCACTGTGCTTTAGCATGTTTTCTTTACTTTTGCACGAGAGGCTTCAGGGAGGATCCTACTGAGTATACTGTTATACTCACCCTACATATATAAAACTATTTTTCAGGTCACTTGGAGTAGGTTGTAGATCAAGCTGGTTACTACTAGCATGTGGTTGGAGGATCTGTTCGGGCTTGCAGTCACTGTCATTTTACTTTCTTTTGGGTACTTGTAGTTTTCCCTTTTATTTGTTGTACTTTTGCATGGCATTTCATATATGTACATGGGTTTCTTTTATATTTCAGTTCTGAGTTGGATTTGGTTGGTGTCTATCTTATCTCTCTCTTCTGCATGTGTTCTCTTAGAGGGTAATGCCTCCCATCTGTGTGTTTATTATACCCTCAGTGCTAGTCACCAACGCGGGGCCTACTAGAGGCGGGACTCGGGGGTCATTATCTCCCTTTTCACATTGCCAGCCTAGGATGGGTACACTTTGTGGGGAGGGGGTCGTGACATCACTTGTGTCAAAATATTTTATTTATTGATATATGTAGCTATTAATGGACATCCAATTGTGTAAAACCCTTTATCGGGGACCTGGGTGAATATTAAATCATGTTTTTTTGGATAAATTATAGTTTATGACGTAATTTCAATGAGAGAAGATAAATATCATATGAAATACCTTACCACATGTCTTATATATTAGAATAATATAAAACAAGTATCTCAATTTATTTGAAATATGATATTTTGGTCCATATTAAATATCACATGTCATGTGTCCTAACATAATAAACATGTTCCTATAGCCTACTAATACAGTGTTTGTAGTGTTTACACATTGATGCTTCCTATTTATACTTTTAAAAAATATGGTATATGATAACAAATCGTATATCTATCAAGAATTTCAAAATTAATGGTGATACACACTGAGTACACATCCTTCCTTAACACGATCTGTAGACCATCCACAACATAGTTCTAAAGTCCATTTCATTCTCCATAGCTTGAAAGTAAATATAAACACTACTTCTTGTGGTATATAAACCATGTAACCTATAAAAAATGCAATGTAGTCCTTCCAAACCTTGTTAATTGTTGTATCTCTTTGCTATGAAATTATATTAACAAATTTTTTCAGCTTATTTTGAGTTATTTTCCATATAGAAGTTAATAATGGCATTATATATGATTAAATGGATGAGAAATATTTTGATAAAAAAATTACCTTATAACAATACTCATGTATGGTTAGTGTTTCACCCCTTCATATTGGGAGGGGATCCCCTACATAAATGTCTGTTAGGTTGATATTTCACTCATTCACTCATATAAAGCTAATATAATCTATCTTTAAATCTAACGGAGAATATATTTCACCCATTCATATGGGGAAATGATCCACTATATTCAAATCCAAAATTTTTTCTATTCAAGATCGCAGAAAAATACTTGGGTTCCTCCCCTAATGTTTGTATTCCCACCCAACTAACTTGGGAACCTGTGTCATTCTTTTTAGTATTCTAAAGGCAATAAGGGTTTATAGTTTTTTTATTGGATTAGATCATGGAGCTTCATATGCATTTCAAATATCGTCGACTATAAATTTCATGACCACTTCCATTTTCTCAAGTTCCTCTTCTTTGAGTATATCTTGGTTCCTCATTATCTCCACATCCAATATTTTTTTATTTAGATCAATGATATTCTATTATCTCTTTTTGGATATTTTTGATTATTACAAGGTAAGCACATTTTCACCCCCATGTTTTTACATTTTTCACACATGTCATGATTTATTAATAAGTTAAAATGTTTTATAAAGATATTGGGGGGCCTGAATATTAGCAGAGCCTTGTGGATTTTAGTAGTGGTGTTATCTAGTGATGTTCATTCATAAAAAATGAGATGGGACCTACCACTATCAAATGTTATGTTGGGGTTTCATTAACATGAGATATGTTTATGACCACATTTCATTATGAAATATTAGTTTTTATTTTCATGTGAATCTCATAGGAAATTTCACACATTTATCATATTTATGGCTAGTATTTTTTATTATCCAAAACTAATGTGGAGTGTATAAATGTGTGAATGTTTAATAGTGACTTATGTTAAGACCTGAAATTTAATTATTATGAGTACTTAGTTCTAGTCACCAACACATATCTTATTAGAGATGATGTTGGGGTGTATCTCTCAACTTACCATCCCAAGGTGGGGTCTCAATGTGTTTGGTATTGTGATTGGTGACACACATTGTCAAATAAATCAATTTTATTCCAAATCGTCAAATTAGTCATTAAGATCACATAGTTCCTTTTTTATTATTATGTATGATGGAGGTGTAATATAAACCATTTTTGGAAGTTATTTGATCAAAAATTTCACTAATATTTCATGTTTTAGTCCTAAGATAATATCTAAAAAGATTTCAGTGTATCAGTCTATTATATTAAATGATACGTAGATTCAGGTGCATCATTACCTACTAATATCACCTTTTCCAACTATTAAGATAATCATCTTACCAATGTATTTAATGGTCAAATGGTCACAACATTCATGTCTCATTCCACTTTGAATCGATGAATAAATCAATTTAAGTATGTGAATCTACGCCAATAAAGAAATAAATCAATATAGACTTTGAAATATGTTAACTAGTCCATATTTATGATTATATAAAAAATATTTATTTATAATGATTTAAATGATAACAATTGTATAACTATATCAATGGTATCATATTATACTACACAATTAAATCCCCAGATCACCTATTTCACAAGAGGTGTCCTAATGCCCAGGTCATAATCCATCATTCCCACCAGAAACCCAATTCGATTTACCACCTAAGAAGAAATATAATAGTCATAGGTTAAAAGTTCAAATAAAAAAATAATTGAATCATTAATAATAGTACATAATTCCATTTTGGGGCATGTTTATTTATTTATCATGGTCTTATCGACTCCATAATGTTGTTTTCCATTCCCCCCAAATTGATTCATCCCTCATGTGAAGGTGCTTCCTTCTAAGAAATATAGGTGTTCATGGAATCACTCTAAATAGTCATGAATATTTGTTTCATCATGGAAAGTGACTCTATAGGTGTAAAATAAAAGTATTTTTAATAAGGTATAAGTATATATCTACTAGTTTCTATAAATTTCGATTTACTAAACTGAGTACCTTTTAATTTACTCCAAATATTGTTCACAACTTCAGAATATAATCTCTAAGTATATATATTCCTTTTCAAAGAGCACAATAACGTATTTATATCTTTTTAATTCGATGAATATTCCAACTTCTCATAATTTTTTAAATTATAAACTTCCTTATCAAGAGTCCTATATTTTCTAGTAAGCATCAAAATGTTATCAACTATTTTGTTGATCAAAAAAGTATTCATTCTGTATCCCCAATAATCATAGTCATTCCCATAAAACATTTGTGTCGAATATGATTCATATTATCAAGAGAACCAAAATTCATACCTATAATATTAATACGATACAAAAAAAATCTAAAAACATACATTAGTGTAATATTGTTTGTGAATAAATAATTATATCAAACCATTAATAACTTACAATAAGTAAATAAAGTAACAAATCAGCAAGCTATATCAGTAAAATCCTCCAACAATAGGAATTTTATGCTCATAATAATTATTTTAAATGGATTTCATACAATAGGGGGTTATTTTTTGTTTAAAACCCATTGAATAAAATGAAAAAGAATCATATTAAAGTAAATTTATCATACTCAAACATAGTCTGGTTATTATGGTGTTAAAATCAGAACCAGAAAACATCTGTTTAATTTAGAGTAAAATTATCAGAATCATAATGTATATGATTACTATCAATGTATTTTTTTATTATATTAACAATAATACCAAGAAAACAGGTTTTAAATAATGAATACTATAAATACTAACTTTCTATATCATGGACATCATAATAGAAACTTCTAAAAACAAGAAATGAAATATCTAACAATATTAAGAATGAAATACATGATATATTTAAAAGGTTTAACTCATTTAACCTTAAGAGTGAGTTAGTCAACAAAATTGTCTAAAGGTATACATTATTTTATACTTATAGTAAACTATGTCTTCATTTACCAAGAAATCCCTCAATATAATGATTGGAATGGCTCTATCTTTATATCCTGAAAATCCCTCAATATAATGACTGGTGTTTGTATTACAAGCCTAGAAATCCCTCGATCTGATGGATCATATTCACTATATTCATATAACAGGAAGTCCAAGATTGTAAAAATGATGAGATGTAATTATAAAAGCAAATTTTTTTAAGGAAACACCACTGATAAGAATTCCATAGAACTAAAAACCCTCAAATGTATTATAATTCCTTATAAATATATGTTCACACTGAGAAAACATTGAAAGACATGAGTTTCAAATTTCATCAGATAAAAAACTCTACAAATGGCTCACAATTGATAGGATAAACTCCAACTATCATATTTTTTTGATCGTTTGAACGACCTCGGACAACAAGTGCTTAAAAATTTATAATGTTCTAGCATAATTGAAGGTCTAATGACATTTTTTTAACATTATTCTAGAATTAATGTATTTCCATATAATATTATCATGTATATGTATTATGATAATAAATATAGGTTCATCCAATGGAATTCCTTAATAATTTTCAACATGATAATCCTTATGATAGTCATTCCAATTGTTTCAATACAATAATCAGTTTGATGGTCATGAATTTTTTCAATATGATATAAAAGAGAAAATTCTAACTCCTGGTTTGATTAAAGTCGTTTCATATATATTTGACACATACTCAATTTGATTATTCTAATTTTAAAATGTAATTTTTCTGTTCACAATACATTATAATGTTCCCTATGTAGGGTAAAAGATAAATATTTCTAAAAAACATAATAAAACACCTGAGGCATAAAAATTTATTAAAGGTAATTCTAAGAAAGTATTTTTTATTTCTAAAACCAAAGTAACAAAAAAGTTACAAGTAATAATTTGGACTAAAAAATACATACTTGAAAAGTAAACATTTATCCTTTAATCAATTTCCACCACTATATCATATTTTTCATCAAATAATGAGTACTCATTAATAATTTTTCATGCTTGAACCTGTATGATCAACTTATAATGAGTTCCAAAAAAATTAGTGACATTTTATTCAACATATCCAAAGTCATTTACTAAAATAAAAAATATTTTGTATATAGTAAGATAATATCCACAATGAATGATGTTTCTTATGATGAAATAATACATTTGTCTCTATAATTTAAAAAATTACGCCCACAATTCAACTAAAATAGTTCTTTAAATGGGAAACCATATATATTAATTAACCTCATCAACATCGACATTATATAATATATTAATATCATATGTGATATCATACATTTCATCTTATATAACTAAAATTTCATTAACATTCTTCTTGAATAATCATTAATTTTTAATAACATGTTAATCCAAAGTGATTCATGTACCTCAACCATATGAATCTCCCAAAATATTATTAATCACCATGATAAATCACTATATAATTTTATTATGTACTGAAATTTTAAAAAATAACAAGAATAAAATATAGATACTGTCACGAACCGGATCTGGTCGCCACCATTAACGGCACCAAACCCAGCCCGTGGCAAGGCCCGAAGGGCATTCCCTATCACCACGGGCTGGCACAAGTGCCCGGGTATCAAACAAATCTGGTTTGGGAACGATTTACCCGAGTATGAAAGCATAAATCAAAAAAAACAATCAATTATTAGAATCCAAAATTTTCATGCTAAACAATTGTTAACAAAACCAGATCTGAATACATATGTTCAAAGACACTAAAAGTGGTCTAAAAACAAATAATTACAACATAAAGACATCCCCATGGACTCCACACGACAAGGGGATCATCACCCGCAAGTCGTCCCCGCAACTCCGCCCCAACGATGGGGACTAACATCCCGAACCGCCATCACCCTTAGCCTTCCCTTTACCTCAGTCAAGAATAAGCAGGTCTACTTACACCCAAGGGGTGTAAGTAGGGTGTGACCCTAAGCCCAATAGGATACCACCAGATGATTCCAAAGAGCATGCAATACAATGTGAACAAAACAAGCAATTTTAATACACAAGGTGAAACAGTGTTAAAATTTAAAGAAATGCAACTTTCAAATGAAAACAGTTTTCAATCCGAGAATTTCAGAATGTTAGCACATTAAATAGACATGTGATATACTGTAAAGTACTGCCAAAAACAACCCACAACAAGGGTAAATACCACAAATCCAATGAGCATCAAAATCGGGAACACCCCTAAGCACTAGGTTGTCTCGGGCCCTAGGTACCTCATACCTCGGTGTAGAGTAACCATAGAAAAATCTGTTCTCATGCACAAGACACTAGTAGGGAACATACCCATAACCTAGTGGTCCCTAATCATCATCCAAATAGTTTAGTTAGAGTTGTCGTTATCCATATTCTAAGTGGAACAGTGACAAAACCCATCCGATCCACTAGCCGTACTAGTACAAATCTGCCCCACCTAGGTACCCGGGATTCCCCTTTTTGTGCTCAAACAATTTCAGCAAACAACACATATCCTTTTTCATATAAAATATAACTACTGGTCACAAACAAATTGTACAATATCTACACACATTTTATACCATTTAAAACACACAATAAAACAATTTTATTTCCAATAAAACAACCTCTCAAAACATCACATTGTTTTGCACCCAAATCTCTTTAAGATATCCACCTTTCACAATATTTTAACACTTGTAAGTAATTAAAACAAAATTTCAGTTCACCACCCTTTAATGAAACCAACAATTCAGTTATGGGGAATCCCAAAATGAACCAATAAAAGATTTGAATGGAAAACCCCCAATTTCACCAAAAATTGGAACTTAAAATTCATTTGCATTATAAATGCAACTAAAACCAATTTTTACAGAAACATTCAAGTGAATTAAACATTAAGTTACCATGAAAACATCAATATAATTCACAAAAATTGCACACACAATGGAATCACCTACCAAATTAACAAAAACCCTTGAATCTCCGTGCGAAAATCAAATCGCACCCCCACCGCACCAAGAGAAAACTAGATCAAACCTAAAACCAAACAAATTGGCCAAGAAAGCCCAAAGTTAAACCCTAGGTTCTAAATCCTAGTTTTTTTACATTAGTAAACTCAATTATAACCGAAGAAACCCTAAGAACAATGAGTTAAACCCAAAGTAATTTGAAAGAGGAAAGAAAAGGGCTCATTTACTTGACGTATCTTGAAGTAATCACTCCAAAACTCCAGTATCTGAAATCTAAAAGAGACAAAATTTAGGGTCAGTTTGAAAAAGATGTATTATCTCATTTAGGAACTAGAATGGAGTAAAAAGATTGATAATTGAGAGAGTTATGAAACAAATACTTTACCTCTTCAAATCTGGGCGATTTGAGGAACCCTAAGAAGTTTAGCACCAAATCGCGATTATCCAGAGCTCCAAAGAGGTGGGAGAGAGTTTAGATGCGTGTCTGGGTTAATTTGTCTTGGGTGAGACTTGTATTCACCGAAATATCCCTAATATTGAATAAGTTATAAAAAATCAAATTTTATTTTTAAAACAAGAATTGGGATTTCGGGGAGGCCCAACCCCTTAGATAAAAACCCAAATAAACCATAGTTATGGATTTATAAAAGCTCCAAATTACCTTGGTGGTGTTAATAGGTTAGGAGAGGTAAATTAGGAATTTGAATGGATGAAAAATGTTGAAAAATGAAAAAGTTATAAAAGATACAAAATTTATTTTTTAATCTAGAATTGGGCTCACGGTTTGGCCCAATTCATGAATACTCATCTAATCCTCCCTAAAACCTAGGGAAACCCCCAAAACAAAGAAAGGATGTAAATTAAATGAAAAATACCTTTAAAATATGTCTTGTATGTTACAGATACTAACCTAAAATATATCTCTCATATTGACCATAAATATCTAAAAACATTGTCATGCCCATTAATCACTTTTCAACAACTATGGATATAAATATCCCATTATCCAATTGACCAAATTACATTAACATAAAATTACATATTAACCAAATGTTCTATTTTAACCTCAATGGAATATTATTCCTAAAATAGAGTAAATTTTTTAAATCACCTCATGTTATAATCACTTGTGACCATAAAAAGAGAACAACCTCAATTAAATATGTGATCAACCATAATCTTATTATCCCATGATAGTGTCCATAAATCATAATGTAAATCACATGAAAACATTATATCATCTCATGTTATCATAAAAAAGTTTTATTGTAACTATGATAGTCTAGAAACCACACTACAAGAATTCAGTTCTTAAAATATAATATATCAATTTATGGCATTGATACTAATAAAAGTGACCTAATTTAAACCATTAAAAACATAAAACTTAAAATTGTATGGTTTTATTACTTAAATAAAAAAGGATATTTTATGTACATTTGTATAGAATTAAGATCACCAATTACATAATATTATTTGTGACCTTAAATGCCAATTTTTTTTAACATTCCCATATTTTCTTATATCATATTATACCTTTATTATCTCTCACATGGAACCCTTTTATACATATATTATTTAAAATATTTTTTCATAAAATACTTAAAATAAACAATGGATGTTTGAGATAAAATTCTCTATAAGATAACAAAAAAGTATTAATAATCCAACAACATTATTTAGTATAAGCTAGGGATAAGGGTATTTGAACGTATTCAAATTTCATAAGAAAGAGATGAGAAAATTAATAACCATAAAAACCATGATTATAAAAATTATGAAATGTAATAAATTTTTAATCAATGAAGAATGTGTTATGAGTAATAAATCATGATCTATGTAATAATAGTACATAATCTGAAGAAAAATTTGAAATATATATATGAAAAAATAGGAAAACATGATTTTCACTTTGAAAATAAAACAATGATCATAGAATCAACTAAATAGTATAAATATAATATTTGTATAGGAATAATATAAAATATTCAACATTATTGCTTCATAGGATTACATTTCAAAGGGGAAATTTTTCACTCACTTTTAAGAGTACCGTACAATAGTTAACTCTATCAGTTTACTCATTTAATTAGAGTTCTCTAACCGATCCACATGTAATATTTTTATAACATAACATCTCATTGATGTTTTATAATGAAAACACCCATTTGAGGTTATAATATATCCACACATTAACCATATATACACATGTATATGTAAAATAGAAATTAAAAAACTATTATAATCATACACTTTTCAACATAAGGTGACCTAACCTGGCATTTCTAGATTCGATACCAATAATGGTGACTCAATTTTCACCATCCAAATCATAAAACATCCATATGTAATAATAATTCACTTATTATCAAGGAAATTTTAGTTTTAAAATTTTATAGAATTAGAAAAAATTCTTACATAAACAACACCCAAAAATTTAAGGGAGTATTTTTTTCTACTATACCCTATTTTTCATATTCTAGATTAAGTCTTTAACATATCCTAGAAACTTCATCATGATAAAAAAACTTTAAAGAAAAAATTAATGTAATCATCGTTCTTCATAACCTAGGGAATATGAAACATAATATGGTTGCTCTAAAATGACCAATAAAGGCAATCATTGTCATAAACAAATAAATGGAATATGTGAATATACGAAGAGAATAATGGTATGAGGACATAATAAAAGTTAATAATAATGCCAAAATAATATTCATACCCATCAATACTATCATAATTAACCATAACCCATTTCATAAAGTTTTATCAAAGGAAAGATTCATATGAATCAATAATCATGAGATAAGTGATTTCAATATTGATTAATTGTATCATGAAAATCCCATAGAAAGAAAAAAAATATTGGGTGGTATATTGGTACATCATCTTTATAACCAATTTTAATCTTATCTCAGAAGTAACTACAACACACATCTATATGAGAAATCCCCACCAACTCCCTCCTTATTTTCTATTAATAAGAGGATATTTACCCAATGCACTTGAAATAATTTGGGTTGCATATAACATATAAGAAATTTATATCTCACCGAGAACTATCTGGGAACAACCGTCATATAAGATATGCTAGGATCACCCGATATTGTATGGTCGTTCACAACAGATATGGAATATTCGTCTCACCTAGCATTGTCTCTATAATCACATCGTTTAAGTTATATCATTCTCACTTGTGATCAAAAATGGTGCTTAACCCTATATAAAATATGTACTAGTCTCACACGTTAATCATCAATAATATCCAAGTGATGTTTACAATTAAATAATTTACAGTCCTTTTATTTTCAATCATAACAAAAACAAAATGTTTTATCATTTCTCTACTTTACCGTGGAAATGAAATGGGTACCAAGATAATACAAAATATATCTAAATGAATAATTATGTCTTTATTAATTAAAAATATCCCTTTATAAGTGTGATTAACATAAAGTTTTGTTGCTATTTATGAATTAAAATTTCATTAAATTATCATTAAAATATTATCCAGGAAAATAACTATTTCATTTTGAGTAACATCAAAGTATATCATCATAGATGGAAAATTATTTTTAAATATAACCTGGAACATTTCTTAAAGAAAATATCCTTTCAATTTTGAAAAAAAACCATAATTAAAATAAGAAAATTTATAAAAAATTAATGAATTAATTTTCATTGAAAATAATATTTAAAATAAAAAATTAATATTCAAAACATTTAGTGGTTCTAATGGTGGACATGTTCCATTCAGGCCGAATACATTAAAGCAATGATTCATTTCATTTTTCATAAGAAAAGTTAAAATTTATATTTTTTGGAAAATTATATGAGTATTCATGAAAAATATTTTTATGAATTACAATTATTTATAAAAATTAATTTAAACAATCATTGTGAAAAAAATTAACAAATTTTAAAAAATATGGATTTTGAAGAAAATGTAACTCCAACCTATGAGAGATATCAATTCATATTTTCTTAATAAATTTTCAATCACTTAAAGTACTAAATAGAAGAAAATGGTATTGTTACCTAAAACTCTAATTAATAAACAAATTATAAGAAAATAAAATGGGTTTATTATAAAATGAAAAAAAATATTTCCTTCAATTTTTTTTATGAGTAAATAATAGAGATTAAAAAAATATTTTATCATAAATCCTTTACCACTTTGGTAAATTTTCATTCATGATCCCCATAAAAGAATAACATCAAAAGAAACATTAAATTTCATTAACATAAGGATATTAATGATATAAAATATTAATGAGTTATTACATACATCACATAAAATAATAATTTTATATAACATAACATATATCCCAATGAAGATAATTTGAGATGAGAAACCCTTCCAATGATCATAAATTTAAATTGAGAATTGATCAATGAATTAATTATGTGTATCAAATATAAATATATATTAAACATTATAAATAAAATATATTATAACAAAAATTCATTACACACATATACTTATAATATCAGTGATAATGAATAAGTAATATAACCCAATGAAAAGAAATTGAGTAATGGAATTCTATACCACTTGGTAACTTTCATGTCAAATTTTGTAGGGTGAAAAAAACTAATTGAAATTTAAAATACCATGATTTATAAATTTTTCATGATATTACATGTAAAAAGTGATGTATATGAACCATATAAAACAAATTGTGTGGATAACTATAAAATATTCCTCAAGGAAGGAAAATTGGTATGAAGTCTCTTATCTCATGTCCAAACAATTCTTGTATGTCCTTTTAATCCTATATAATAAGGTTATATAAATGATTTTATTTCATATAAACCCATTATAGGTCTAAAACCTTATAAATAAATAATTTTTTTTATTTATATTTATTACATACTAAAATACATAATTAGTTAAGCCCATGTCTGGTGTTCTATAGGATGTTTAGTTCACTATTTCAAAACATATTTTGTGCCTTGACCATGAAAAAAGAGGTAATTTTCCATAATATAAATAATAATAATAATGAAATATTTATAATATTTATACATTAATTATAATTTTAAAAAAAATTAATTATTTTTGAAAAATTAATGATGTTACAGTAATTGGGTTGTTAGGGAATATGTATGCATGACTAATGTTTCCATTTTTAAATGATCATTATGGAAAGAAGTTTAGAATTATGTTAAAATTATAGAATGCTAATAATATAAAAAATTAAACATTATTTAATTAAATATACATACATATATATATATCATCCATGAAATTTGCAGATGGAAAATGGATCACATCGCTTCATAGAGATGGTTGTCCACACGTACGAACAAATGACGTTATAATTTTTCAATGAGTGGGAGGGTAAATAGTAAATGAAATATTAACTTTTAAAAAATTTAAATATGTCATTAAGTTGATTTTTATTTCATATATTTTTTATATATTACATAAATTTATCCCTATTAATTCCATGAACAACATTAGTGAAAACTGAATCACATTGCTTCGTGAGGTGATAGTCCATCGTACACATGAGTGATGATATAATATCCCACTCTGAAAGAAAATTATGAAGGTATATGTGATATGATAATTCAAGGAGTATATTTATGTTTCAAATCTCATATATATACTTTAAATACATCTTTGTAATAATCTGTGTGATTTGATGGTGAAAAATGAATTATGCGGGTTTATAAGGTAGTAGTCCACCTTCTACATGAATTTTGGTTTCATTTCCCATTTGATAGAAGATGATATGTATTTATATTATTCTATTAACATAATAAATTGATTAATATTTTTTATATTTATTTTATTATATCATCATAATTTTGGAAAATTTTTTGTTTATGGAAGACAATATAATAAAAAATGATTTGTTAAGTATTATACCTCTAAATTATATAACCTATATTGGTTAGCACTTAAAGCACTCATAGGAAGGATTTATGATTAAACAAGTGGATATAGGTCATGAGGAGGGATGTAAGGAAGGTATTTGGGATTTAAGTATCAAAACCAAAAGGATTTTATGGTGTGAAGAGGAGATGAATGTGGCTGCCATTTTTATGGGTTGAGTGGTAAAAATGTAAATTTTTAAATGAAAAAGTGATGTCTACATTTATTTTAATGACCTGGTGTTTATTAGTAATATTTTATTCCTGAATAAATGTTTATTTCAATATATTATACAATATTATACACATACAAAATTTAGAGAAATAAATAAAAACACTATTTCATTACCACATACTATTAAATTAATCAGAAAGTAAACCAATTAAAATTCCAAACATTAAATATGGATAAAAATATAAAATGGAAAACCTAAAATTGGAAAATATGGATCTCTCTAATCTATTAGATCTATTTCCTCCAAATCTGGCACTATAGAAAAGAAACAAAATATTAGTGAACCAATAAACATCTAAGAAAATAAAAATATAGAACTTTTAAAGGAATTGAGTTAAATATTTAGTGAAGAATGATGTGGTATTTATTTGAGGTAATGTGACCATTGGAATAGTAATGTGGATGTTGGAATATGAACATGACTTTTTTGATATGTAAATTGACCATTGGAATAGTAACCTTACCTAAAACTAATTAATTATGTAATAAGTAATATTTGTCAAGATTTATTTAATAAAATTTAAATATTTTAATGAAAAAAATATCATGATTCAAAACTCAAAAAAAAATATAAGCATATTTTTAATAAATAATATTTTAAAGTATTTCATAATAATAATAATAATTCTATTAAAAATTAAAATTACCTTTGTTACAAATTTATTTTTAAAAATTTAATATAATTTTTACAATAAAAAAGTCAAAATTTTATATGGTTTATTGTGTATAAATTCTTTAAAATACTTCAAATTTATACTAAATAGTAAAAATGAAGTTTTTCACATAACTAGTATATATTGAATTACATCATTCAAGAGGTAATAATGACATAAAATATTCTTGAAAAAAGTTTGGCCATGATATAATTTATTTCATAAATGATTCATTAAAATAAAAGAAACTTAATTTTAAAACCTAAAATGAACTTTTAAAAACCTAAAGTCAAAAGTGATCCTTAAAGTAACAATCTCTTTTTTCACACTTTCCTTTTAAATAAACTAATGAATTAGAATTATAAAGGGCATTTAAAGTCATAAACCCATTATAGTATATTAAAATATGATTTATATTTTCAAAAATTCAATATTACATTTTTTATATTTCATATAATATTTTATTCAACATTTTATTCTAGAAAACCCATCTCCGCAATTATAAATTCCCTCTCTCCCCCACCTTGGAAAATCAATCATCCCTCACTTTACAAAGACCATAATCTATCAAAATACTCCCTATAAATTTATGTATAATTTCTATTGATTTTATAAACCAACACAAATCATCAAGGGATTTGTAGTGGTGTACAAGAGAAGACACACCGAGGATTAAGTAAGATTCAATAAACTCTTCCTTTTTTTATTTCTCCTTCTAATTCACATTTTCTTCACAACCCCTTTCACATACAAACATTGTAAGATTAATTATGAACTATTTTAGCATTATATTTTAAATTTTAACATACTTTGTGTATCATATTTACTATAAATTTCAAATGTTCTTTTCTCCTCTTTTGGTAAAGTCTCATCAAAGGTCGGTTGACCACATATGGGGAAATTGAAAAGAAAATGCTTATAAAAATCTACATATAAGGTTATTATGAAATATATATAATTTATAAAAATTTAATTATTTGTTTTCTCAGCTTCTATAATTAATTATACTAATATATAAATTACATTTAAAAAAATAGAGAAATTGTGTCATAATGTAAATTTTTTATGTAAAACATGATATCAAAATGACTACAATATAACTGAGGAAATTAAGAAATAAAATAAATTAAAAATAATTGGGAAAACGTGTAAAATTTACAATAAAATATTTACCAATCAATTTTAAAAAAAAACTATTTTTATTATTCATGAGTCACAAAAGTGATGAAATAAAGTAGGAATCGTGGTAATGGGATTCTCAAACCTAACTCCTTTTTTGGTTATACCTCTTTCATGAAATCTTTTCAATGAATACTCCTCTAATATTCCTTAAATAAATTTTAATTATTCTTTCCTTTTACTTTTAAGGATATATATTTTTCCTACATGATTTTATGAAAAAAATCAATGTATTTAGATAACAAATCTTCTTTACAATACACATATTTGACTCCTCTTGAGTTGTTTCTTCTTTGGTCTAGAATATTGATTCTTATACCAAATATTTTATTAGAATTTTCATTTGAAAACCCTAAGTTTATTCATCAAATCATGATTGATGAAATCCTTATGAAATCCTTTCCATTCCATGTTTTTAATTCATGACTATGATTGTAATACATTCTAAGTGGCTTGCATGATTATTTAAATATTATGATATGCCGAGTGGGTCCAAAAATATATATCCCTCCAATGCATTGGTTAGTGTGATGTATCTCATGATATAATGTGTAATATATAATAACATGATGTTATATCTTTTCAAAGGGATTATTTTTCAATTATTATAATATGTAATGCATGAACATGATGCAATATTTGGTCACAAATATGAGTGGTATTTGACCACTATTACATATGATTCATTTTAAACATTTCCACATTCTAGAACATTGTCAAATGTTTCCCTCCTTATGTTAATGATGATCCAATTCTTATGATATGATGATGATTGTTGTTATTCAATCCCATGGGATATTTATTTATGTCCCTTATTCTTCCTCTTACAATAATTTTAGGTCACCACTTTCTTTCATGTATACCATCAGTTTATTACATGGACTGATGAAAACCTGAGAAATTAAGGATAATTATAAATTCCTTAAATATATTTTTATTTTTTATTATTTTCAAGTTACGTACAATCTAAATCATCCTGAGACACAAAACATTTTGATCCTAGATTTGAATCTCTATTATGTTGTTTATCTTCAAAATGATGAATAGTTATTTAGTGAAATGTAGGGTCACTATAGTTGGTATCAGAGAACAATTTAATTTGTTTTATAATTATATTTATATAATGTTAGTAAAAACCCTTAGGATAAGTCTAATTATAGGTAAATATCCAATAAAACTTGTTTTAGAAAAAGGATAGACATAAGGATCCAATGAGATATTCTTTTAACGTTAATTTCACAAAAAAGTAAATTATTTATTCATGATTAGCTGACATATGATTTGTTCAAGCATTTTTTATTTTAGAAAATGGTGGGAACAAGGAGAAACCAGGTGAAAAACATGTGTGAGGTCCAATGAAATGAATACCTGAAAGGAATCCCTAATTCCATGGTATGTGGAGTTCAATGATTCATTGAAATTATTTCCTAGTTGTCTCAATATATGAAAAATAAACTGATCCATGGGGAATTTCATCCATCACCTAAGAAGGATCAATCATCTCTTGAGTCATTTTTTTTGAAAGGAATATCATAATTTAGTGGAACTTCTATTTATATCAACCCTCACTTCTCATAAATAGATATTTCACCAATTTTTCAAAAAAATATAACACTTAACATAAAAACAAGCCCAAAGTCCATATTAGTTTAGAGCATTTAGAAACATGGAAAAATAAATACTAGTACAAAAGTGAGCTATATTATCTACCACAAGTTTATTCAAGACTAGAACCCTTATTAGACACATCCTACATAATACATAATTTCGTAACATGGGGAAAGGAAACCTAATAAAGGGGGAGAAATGTGATTATTAAGGGTAAAAAATGGACATATGAAAGCATATTCATGAGCAGAAGTTTATGAGAACATGATTGTAACAATAGAAGATCATACCCTGCATGTTAAAGATCACAATCAAAAGTCCTGGAATCTATATTGGTAATTTATAATACATGAATCAAACAGGAATCAAGATCATAATCCATGAAATCATAACATTAGGATAGGACATGGAATTCTGGTAGACAGAAAAGAATATATAATTATGTCCATAATTGTCAAAGATTATTGAAAATGCAAAATTAATTGAATGGGTTCACTCCCTAAACAGTCTCGGTCAACATGGATTAATCCCAAGGACATATTAGCAGAAAAAAGTCCTTTGCTGAAACAATTTCACTCCCTTTTCAATCCATTTCTATCTCATGAGATATAAATCATTAAACAATGCATTGTAGGGATATATTGGTCCCACCAATCTCATAATGAGTCATACATACATGTGAATCATGATCATAAACATTCATCATAACCTAAACCATGAAATTAAATGTGTTTCATAAACATATAATCATATCCTAGCCATTGGAAAATAGACCGGTTTCATAATCATTTCATCAAATCATAACACTTGAAAAGAATCAGGTTTTATAACCATATAACCATGGAATAGAAATGGGTGTCACAAACATCATGAAATAAAGAAATAAACCATTAAAGAAATTATATTAATGGTATTATTGGATATTAACCCCATTAATGAGTAGGTTAAACCATAATATCTCATCTCAGATGGAAAATATTTTTGAAATATCTTTTAAAAACATTTCTTGAGGAAAATATCCTTTCTTAATTAAATAGAACTTTATAAAACCTAAAACATTTTGAAAAACATTTAATTTTGAAAATATCATTTAAAAATAATAAAGGAATATTTTGAAATAATTAAAATTTATTTTTTAAAATAACCATAAAATATCATTTATATCTATTTTTTTAAAAACATTTTTAGAAAACATGATTTTGGGATAAAACAAATTTTGGACTAAAGAGAGAAATAATGTAGTTTTTTCATTGCAAAATTTCTTAATTATCTTAAGTACCAAAGAGTATAAAATTTTTACCATTGAATGAATATTTCATTAATAACTACATGATATTAAAATTCATTATATTCCTTTATATATGGATCATAAGCTTTCATTAATGGAAGCAAAATCATAAATAATACTGATGAATGATGAGATTGTAGCAATAATATCTTACGAATTAGATAAAATTGAATCAAAATAAACATGAGAGAAAAACATTAAATGAAGATTAAAATATCATTAAATGAAGTAAATTCATTATATAACTTGTCAAAGGGTAGTATATACATCATGAAAAATAATATAGGTTCATAAAACAAGTCTCTCAAAGAATGAAATTTGAGACAAAATTACCATACTTATTTGGTATCTTTTGAATAGTAAATTTAAGAACCCGGATCTTTGTTTCATGTACGCTTTTCCTTTTTCTGGAGTTTTTAAGAAAAATGGAGTTTCTAGAAAGTTTTGAAGTATATGCCATGTACTTTCTGAGTACACGCTGTGTACTCTTCTGAGGCTCGAAGCCATGTGTTGGACATGCCCGGGCCACACACACGGGGTGTAGGGGTGACGTGGAGGCCGATTTTGGCAGAGTATGGAAAAACCCACTACACGCTGTGTACTTTAAAAATACACGTCGTGTACTTTTTTTTCACTAAATGCACTGGGGTCACGCCTGATAGACAGAACACACCCCTTCTCCAGGTTCTTCATCCGAGGGTGACCCATACGGCCGAATCTTATCTAAGCTTCTGCCTCTCCGTCTGTTCCCCGATTCGAGGTCTGTTGATTGTGTTGGAAGCGCAGCGGTGAGTTCTTCCTTCCGCTTGAGACTTGTTTTTCAATTCCTTCTATTTTTCAAGTTATCATGGGTTGAGTGTTTTGTGCATTTTCTCAGATCTACGACGTTCTAGGGAGAATCAGTCATCATGGTTCCAGTATATCGATCCCCTAGCATCCAGGTGGGTGGTTTGTTCCTTTCTGTAGAAAGTCTTTGAGTATTTTGTGAAATTTCCACAAATTCCATTGGGTGGGGAATTGTGGGTTTCCTGTTTTTCCCCTGCTATTTGCCTGCTTTTCTTGATTGTTGTAGTAGAGATTTATGCTTGTGAGTAGAGTAAATTGTTTTGTGATCAGGTTGCTTTGCCATGCTTGTTTTACCTTTTGGTGTTTTCTAGTTGCCATGCCTAGTTGTAGGATAGTGTAACTGTTGATATGGTATTCTATTAAGCCTTAGATTGATAGCCAAGTAGTTATTGAGGTTCACTTGGACGTTGCACACGCGCTGAGCATGTTTATTTCACACAGGACTGTGAGAACCTAGTGTAGTAGACCATAGGGAGAATAGACGTAAGGGCTTCTCTAGAGTGTCTTTTAATATGATGCAAGACCATAGGGGTAATTGATGATGAGTGCTTCCTCAGAGAGTTTTTAGTTCCTCGACATGGGCCATAGGGGGACTGAGATGTTGAGTGCTTCCCTAGAGAGCCTTTAGCACGATACGAGACTATAGGGGGAATTGACGGTGAGTGCTTCCTCAAAGAGTATATTCTTAGCTGAACCAGAGGGGTGGGACTGTGTGTGCCTCCTAGAGGGTTTCTAGTACTTGTAGGTTGAACCATAGGGGTTAGTCTATGAGATCTACCCATAGGGTTACCTGTTTTCTTCTTGCTGATGTTGTTACTTGTGTACCTTATATGCTAGAATTGTGGATTGTAACTGTTGGGTGCTTTTCTATTTACTGCTTCCTGCACTTTTACTTGCCTTGTATTCATTGACTGTTAGGCACAGATCTTTGGGTGATTGACTACTGGGATTCTATCTCACACCCTGTTTAGACCATCCCTTTGGGCCCAAGAATGCTTTTTTGTTGTAGGAATAAATAAGGGCAAGCGCCCTTCAACTTCCAGTATGTGATTTCTTGGAGATGGAGAGCAAGGGACCGAGCTTAGGTTTGCGATGATGAGGAGTTTACTTTGTTTTCTTTGCACTTTGTTTTTAGTTTTACTTCAACACGTTAGTTTTTTTACTGCTTTCCATAGACATATGTACCATCTTGCATCATCATTATTTTATACTTTGCTTCCGCTTTTCAGTTCAATTATTGGATGTTGTTTACAGTTTCCGTTATTGTGTCTAGTTGTTCTTCGGCTGTATACTTTACCGAATGAGGGCATAGTTTCCCCACCAACTCACCAAGGCCCTCGCTGCTAGTCGGAAGCCTTTGGCATTTGGGGAAACATGCTTGAGGTCATGTGGCGAACCGGGTACGGGGCACTAGTTGAGGGGCTCCGGATTCGGGTGGTTACAAAGTGGTATAAGAAGAATTCTTTTCACTTGCTTTACTATTTGGAGACTTTAGCCATGGATAGGACGGATTCAGTACTTGGTATTAAGTTGTTCTCGGGAGTAGCTAACCCGTGTACAAGGAAAAGCCATACTAACTCGTTAATTGCAGTTTTATGATTTTGAGATTTTATGGTTGATATGATTTCACCTAGAGTGATTCACATGCTTGAGGGTGTAATTTTCTTGACGATTTCGGTTCTATTTATGTCGCAACCCGATGAGATGAGGGCATGCCATCTCATGCATCATATAGGCACTTGTAGAAATCACATGCCATTCATTCTTGTCATGCTATCTAGGGTGCATTAGCGATTGCATGCTATTATGATAGACTTTGTGTATATTATGCATGCTGTTGTGATAGATGCTTGATAGAATCTCTGTTGCCTTGTTAGAGGATTGATGGCTTCCTAATTTGCTTAAATGAACGCCAAATTTTCAATTCTTGAGGTGTTATAGGCCCTCTTGAATTCAAAATTGGTGGATCATGATCCTATTTTCTCTTGTCTATGACTGTAGGAGATGCCAAGCTTTGATTCGCGGGGAGTATGGGCCCTCATGGATCGGAATTTGGCACCTCTTTGCCATGTTTTCAGTGTTTCTGGGCTTCTGTGTAGTTTTTGAGCTACTGCCTAGAAAAACCCTCAATACACAGCCTGTACTTTTTGGATACATGTCGTGTAGTATTCAGGTCGTGTCACTGACCATGTGAGCAGACACACGGTGTCGTGAGAGTAACTTCAGAAACATGCTGTGTACGGAAGGTACACGTCGTGTAGTGGTGAGCCGTGTACCTGGTCGTGTCTCAAACAACACTGGTCGGGGAAGCTCGTGTCATACACGCCATGTGTTTTATGAACACACCATGTATCCTTATCCTCAGTAGCCGGCCATGTCATGAACAACATGGAACGGTGTTCTCTCCTCCTATACACGTCGTGATTGTTCGGAACACGCCGTGTAAGGGTTAGTCGTGTACTTGGCCGTGTCGCCAACAACATGGGTCGGGAAAAATCTTCGATTACACACTGTTTTTGTTTGGAACATGCCGTGTTTCTTCTACTACACGCTGTGTCCATAGGGAACACGCCATGTAGTCTCTTTTTAAGAAGACCGTGTGTGTTAGCCGTGTAAAGAGACTCAGGCAGGGGAGTAGAGTTCAAGTACACGCCGTGTGTGGGGACAAAACGCCGTGTAGTCTGGGGTTTTACACGACCAGGGGTAGAAGAATCATAGGCCCATGTCTATCATTTAAGTGAACATGTCGTGTAGTTTTTATACACGTCGTGTAGTCATGTTTTGTAAACTTATGTGTTTTTCTTCTCCTATTCTCTTTTTGTACTCTTGTGATCTCTATCTTTGTTAATTATGATCTAAGGTGTGCTTTTGATCTTTTAGAGCTATGCCTCCTAGACGTCCTCCGGTTGTATGTCTTTCGTCAGGCAGTGATCAGACGCCAGATATGGTTGATCAGGGACTTCTCGCAGAACCTCTAGTCAGGCCAGCCTTGGCACCAGCTATCATACCAGTTGCAGGCATTAATGCGCAATTCAGGGAAGGTTTTCTGAGGATAATGCAGACCTTTCAGGGAGAACCGCCTCCTACCTCGACTATGGCAGATTTGACATGGGTTTTCTAGCAGCATCATCCTCCCACGTTCTCGGGAGAACGAGGACCACAGGCTGCAGAGTCATGGCTGGAATCCATGTTGACCATCTTTGAACATCTGGAGACAACTCCAGAGAGGCGGTTCAAGCTCGCTATCTATATGCTTTGAGACTCCACCAAGAGGTGGTGGGGTGTGATCTCACCGGCGGGTCATCGGCAGGTTATGGCTTGGGAGGAGTTTCAGCACGTCTTTTATGACAAATTCTACCCTGAGACCCTGAGGGATGACCGAGCCTGGGAGTTCATGAGCTTAGATCAGGGTACTCTTTCTGTCATGGAGTATTCCTCTTGTTTCACCGAGCTGTAGCATTTCACACCCCTCCAGGATGAGAGTGGGGTGTTCGTAGCAAGGAAGTTCGAGGATGGTCTCAAAAGGTAGATCCACTCGCATTTGAATATCTTCTTGTTAACTTCCATAACTTCCATCATCAACCAGGCGCTGATTGCGGAGCACAATATGAGAGACTCCGGAGCTGTAATCCAGGGCGGTTATGCTTCCAGAGCTAGTTTTCCTCTAGATGACAGCAAGAAGCGTCGTAGGGAGTCTACACATGGTGATCCGAGGAAGTGAGATGCATCGTCAGGCAGCCAGGTGGTATGCTATCAGTGTGGCCAGTCAGGGCACACAAGGCCTCAGTGCCAGAGATACCCCGTGGAGTGCCGATCTTGCAGCAAGATGGGTCACCTTCAGCGTTTCTACCAGGTTTTCTCACCAGCAGCGGGTGACCAGGGTTCTTCCATGACTCCTCATTCAGGAGTAGCCCCACCAGTTTCTCACCAGTCGGGGAACTGGAGTTCTTCGGTCATTCGGGCTGAGGTGGAGTTCGAGGCAGTGGCAGTCAACCACCAGTCCCTCAGCACCAGCAGGGAGGTTCAGCTCAGAGTGGTCAGCCAGGGGCACAGGGCCGCGGTGCAGGCCAGTATTTCACCATGGAGAAGACCTATCCGGAGATAGATCTCGGCCCTTCTACAGTTCGAGGTATGATTTTAGTAGCCTATATTTTATCTTCAGCTATTTTCGATACTGGTGTTATGCATAGCTTTATCTCTATTGCTGCTGTGGAGAGCGTTGGTCTCTGTGTCTTTTCTTTTGCCGACTCGTTGACACTAGACACACCTTTGGGGATGAGGACATCTAGTGTCCGCCAGTGTAGAGAGTGCCCTCTCAAGGTTGCAGGGTATCATTTCTTATGGGATCTCTATGTCCTAGAGATGACAGGTTATGATGTCATCCTCGGGGTGGACGGATTGGTTCCCTTCCAGGCAGTCGTCGACTGTTATCGTCACAGGGTGAGTTTTATCTCACCAGAGGGTGAATCTTTTCTTCATAGAGGCGAATGGGATGTTCGGTCAAGTTGAGTAGGACTCGAGCATCATGGGCTAGGAAGGGTGACAGCCTAGATTGCTAGTCTTTATCTAGATGACCAAGAGACTTCGCAGCTAAACTTTCCACCAGTGGTGGATCGTTTTAGGGACGTCTTTCCAGAGGACTTTTAGGGTTTTCCTCCAGAGCGTGAGGTAGACTTTTCTATTGAGCTCATGCCAGGAGTAGCACCGGTGTCCATTTCTCCTTATAGGATGGCTACACCCGAGTTGCAGGATCTCAAGAAGTTGTTGGAGGAGTTTCAAGCAAAGGGTTTCATCTAACCCAGTACTTCTCCTTGGGGTTTTCCTGTCCTGTTTGCGAAGAAGGCAGACGGTACCCTTCAGCTTTGTGTGGATTATCGGAAGCTGAACCAGCTGACGGTCAATAACTGATATCCATTTCCGAGGATCGATGACCTCTTTGATCAGCTTCGAGGAGCCCGGGTGTTCTGGAAGATTGACTTGAGGTCCGGTTATCATCAGTTGTTAGTTATACCATTAGATATACCTCTGAAAACCTTTAGGAGTAGGTATGGTCTATACGAGTATACAGTCATGTCATTCGGTCTCACGAACACGCCTACAGTTTTCATGGCACTGATGAACCGAGTGTTCCATCCTTACTTGGACTCCTTTGTCGTGGTCTTTGTTGATTATATCTTGCTGTAATCTCAGACTCGACACGACCATGCCACATATCTTGAGATCGTTCTGAGTACACTGAGAGAGCATCGGCTTTATGCTAAACTCTTGAAGTGCCACTTTTGGATGGATCAGATTCACTTATTGGGTCACGTCATCTCAGAGGCAGGAGTATCTGTGGACCCAGAGAAAGTGAGAGTTGTAGTTTCTTAGGAGCTTCCGAATAATGTTTTTGAGGTACGGAGTTTTCTAGGGTGGGCTGGATACTACTGAAACTTTATTTAGGACTTCCCATTCCAAGAATCACCTTTGACAGGTCTGACCAAGAAGGGGGCAAAGTTATTATGGTCATATTCTTGTGAGTCAACCTTTCAGGAGCTGAAGGGAAGATTGATATCAGCACTGATACTAGTCTTTCCAGAGCCAGACAAGAGCTACACTGTTTATTGTGATGCTTCAGGTATTGGGCTAAGAGTTGTGCTTATGTAGGGAGATGGAGTCGTTGCGTATGGATCTCGGCAGTTGAGGCCGCATGAGAGGAACTACCCTACGCACGATCTGGAGTTAGCATCTGTTGTTCATGCCTTACGTTGTTGGAGACACTATCTTCTGGGATTGCACTTTGTGGTCTTTACTGACCACAAGAGTCTCAAGTACATCTTCACTCAGCATGATCTGAATCTGAGACAGTGCATGTGGGTCGAGTATCTTCAGTATTTTGATTTCGAGATTTCCTATATGTCGGGAAAGGGAAACGCAGTAGCAAATGCGTTGAGCAGGAGAACTCAGGTTCAATCAGTTCAGGAGGCTAGTAGTGAGTGGAAGCTTATGGATATGTTCTCTGAGATGAATCTGGAGGTGCATGACAGACAGGGACAAACTTTCCTATCTTCTGTAGCTGTTACGTCTACACTACTTGATCGGGTATGGATGAGGCATCTATTAGAATCAGAAGGCTTAGTCCTGTGGGAGAGCATGTTAGGAGAGGACCCTCTTCCTGGATGGATAGTGGGCGAGGATGAGAGCTTGAGATTCCACGGATGCATATGGGAGTCGGCAGAAATACGCGAGGAGCTGATGCGGGATTTTCATTCCTCAGTTTGGGCAGTTCATCCTGGTCTCACCAAGATGTATCGGGATCTTCATCGCCATTACTGGTGGCCGGGTATGAAGAAAGATGTTGCTGGTTTCGTCTTACGGTGTTCTACTTGTCAGCAGGTGAAGGCGGAGCATCAGCGACCAGCAGACCTTTTACAACAGTTACCCATTCTGGAGTGGGAGTGGAACGATGTTGTGATGGACTTCGTGACTGGGTTGCCGAGGTCACCCCGAGGGAACGATGCAATTTGGGTTGTCGTCGACAGGCTCACGAAAGTTGATAACTTCTTACCGATCAAGGAGAACATCAGTGTCAATGATCTAGGACAACTTTACATCAGAGAGATCATTTGTCTTCATGGAGTTCCATGCTCTATTGTTTCAGACAGGGACGCGCGCTTTACCTCTCAGTTCTGGCAGGGACTTTTGAAGGCCTTGGGTACACAGGTACTTTTGAGTACAACATACCATCCCCAGACAGATGGTAAATCCAAGCGCACAATCCAGGTGCTTGAGGATATGCTCCGAGCTTGCATCCTAGACTTTGGAGGTTCTTGGGAGAAGCATATTCCTCTGGTGGAGTTTGCCTACAACAACAGTTTCTAGGCGACCATTCAGATGGAACCATACGAGGCTTTGTACGGTAGGCCATGCCGATCACCCTTATGTTGGATGGAGGCAGGAGAGGCAGCCTTGCTGGGACCTCATCTTGTCCAGGAGACTTCAGAGCAGATAGAACTGATTCGGAAGAGGATGACTACAGCACAGTCTCAGCAGAAGTCTTATGTAGATCAGCAGAGACGACCTCTGGAGTTCGAGGTCGGGGATCAGGTTTTCCTGCGTGTCACACCAATGTTGGGACATAAGAGGATTCAGAGGCAGGGTAAGCTTTCACTGCAGTACGTCAGGCTGTTTGAGGTTTTGGAGAGAGTTGGGTTGGTCGCCTATCGTTTGCAGCTACCCCAGATGTACCGGTCCATGCACAACTTCTTCCACGTCTCTCAGCTCTGATGTTACTTTTCAGACTCGTCTCATGTCTTTCAGCCCGAGGAGGTTGAGCTCGAAGTGGATGCATCATTCAAGGAGCATCCTATCCAGATTGTCGATCATAGTACGAAGGTTCTCCGTGGGCGGTTTTTCCCTTTTGTGTGAGTTCTATGGCAGCATGGGCGAGTACAAGACGAGACATGGGAGAGGGAGGCCGATGTACGATTGTAGTGGCCAGAGCTGTTTGGGGTTTCTTCTTCTATGCCTCGCTAGGGAATTTCGGGGATGAATTTCTTTAAGGGGGAAGTTTGTAAGAACCCGAATCTTTGTTTCAGGTATTCTTTTCCTTTTTCTAGAGTTTTTAAGAAAAATGGAGTTTCTAGAAAATTTTGAAGTACATGCCACGTACTTTCTGAGTACACATCGTGTACTCTGCTCAGGCTTGAAGCCATGTGTTGGTCGTGCCCGGGCCACACACACAGGGTGTAGGTGTGACGTGGAGGCCGATTTTGGCATAGTACGGAAAAACCCACTACACGTTGTGTACTTTAAAAATACATGTCGTGTACTTTTATTGTTTTCAATAAACGCATCGGGGTTGTGCCTGACGGACAGAACACACCCCTTCTCCAGGTTCTTCATCCGAGGGTGACCCGTACGACCGAATCTTCTCCGAGCTTCCACCTCTCCGTTCGTTCCCTGATTCGAGCTCTGTCGATTGTGTTGGAAGCGCAGCGGTGAGTTCTTCCTTCTGCTTGAGCCTTGTTTTCCAATTCCTCCTCTTTTTAAAGTTATTGTGGTCTGAGCATTTTGTGCATTTTCTCAGATCTACAACGTTCTAGGGAGAATCAGTCATCATGGTTCTAGTATATCGATGCCCTAGAATCTATTTGGGTGGTTTGTGCCTTTCTGTAGAAATTCTTTGAGTATTTTGTGAAATTTCCACAAATTCCCTTGGGCGGGGAATTGTGGGTTTCTTGTTTTCCCCCTGCTGTTTTCCTGCTTTGCTTGATTGTTGTAGTAGAGGTTTATGCTTGTGAGTAGAGTAAATTGTTTTGTTCTAAGTTTGGTTTGCCATGATTGATTTACCTTTTGGCGTTTTCCAGTTCCCATGCCTAGTTATATGATAGTGGAACTGTTGCTATGTTATACTGTTGATCCTTAGATTGATATCCAAGTAGTTATTGAGGTTCACTTGGACGTTGTACGCATGCTGAGCATGTTTATTTCACCCAGGACTGTGAGAGCCTAGTGTAGTATACCACATTGAGAGTAGACGTAAGGGATTCTCCAGAGTGTCTTTTAATACAATGCGAGACAATAGGGGGAATTGATGATGAGTGCTTCCTCAGAGATTCTGTAGTTCCTTGACGCAGGCCATAGGGGGAATGAGACGTTGAGTGCTTCCCCATAGAGCCTTTAGCATGATACAAGACTATAGGGGGAATTGACGGTGAGTGCTTCCTAAGAGAGTCCATTCTTAGCTGAACCAGAGGGGTGAGACTGTGTGTGCCTCCTAGAGGGTTTCTAGTACTTGTAGGTTGAACCATAGGGGTTAGGCTGTGAGAGCTACCAATGGGGTTACCTGTTTTCTTCTTGTTTTTGTTGTTACTTATGTACCTTATATGCTAGAATTGTGGATTGTAGCTACTCAGTGCTTTTCTGTTTACTGCTTCCTGCACTTTTACTTGCCTTGTATTCATTGACTATTAGACACAGATCTTTGGATGATTGCCTACTGAGATTTTATCTCACACCCTATTTAGGGCCATGCTTTTGGGCCCAAGCATACTTTGTTATTGGAGGAATAGATAAGGGGAAGCGCCCTTTGACTTCTGGTACGTGATTGCTTGGAGCTGGAGAGCAAGGGACCGAGCTTAGGATTGCGATGATGAGGAGTTTACTTTGTTTTCTTTTCACATTTTTTCAGTTGTACTTCAGCACGTTGATTTGTTTACTGCTTTCCATAGACATATGTACCATGTTGCATCATAATTATTTTATACTTTTCTTCCGCTGTTCAGTTTAGTTGTTGGATGATGTTTACAATTTCTGTTATTATGTCTGGTTGTTCTTCCATTGTATACTTTACCAAATGAGGGCATAGTTTCCCCACCGACTCACCAAGGGCATCACTGCTAGTCGGCAGCCTCTGGCATTTGGGGAAATGTGCTTGAGGTCATGTGGCGAACTGGGTATGAGGCACCAGTGGTGGGGCTCTGGATTCGGATCGTTACAGTAAAACCCCATGAAATAGATATTATCAAATGGATATTTAAATATAAATAAATTAAATTACAATAATAAAATAATACATTCATGTTCATTATATTCGCCACACAAAATAAATGAGCGGTGAATCAGGCATAAGTCTCGTAAAAATAAAAGTGAGACTAGAAATCCCCTTATATTATGTATTGACTCTCATCAAACTCATTAAAAACTATTTTATAAAAAATATATGTTTATTATATATATAATATAGAAAAATATTAATTTATATAATACCATTTATGATTTTATTATGACCTTTTATTACCTGTTTATTAATAATTCCATGTTAATATTACGTTTTGGGTAATAATTGCTTTATTTTTCCCATGTGTTTTGATTTATCATTTTTATGGTCCTATTACTTGTATCAGGATTTTAGAATCTCTATAACGATAAAAAATATATAAATTTCATATATATTCATTATATAGGTATTTATAATAATCTATTAAAGATATAAATGTTAAATGAAATTTAACGTTCATGGTGACGGTAGGTCATACGTGCGCAAGAATTATACTTCCCTTTTATTATAGTATTGAAGGAATGAAAGTAATTAAAATATCTGTATATATATTATAATTATAGTAAAATTATTATGTTATATATATCACATATATTTATTAAACTCATTCTTAATACATTTCTTGTAAAGCATGAAAGAATCACATTACTTTGTTGGGGTGGTAGTCCACATGCCCACAAATGATGTTATCATCTTCTCGCAAAATAAAAATAATGAATTAATGTGTTATGTAATCATTTCATAAGAATAAATATATCATAAATATCATATATTTCATTTAAAATTAAAAATTATATCATTTTATCAAAACCGTGAAATGTGGTAAAGGATGAACGAACAACATCAGTTCGTGAGGTGATAGTTCTCTGTACACACAAACTGTGATTGAATATCCCATTTTATGGAATTTTGTGTGATTGTATGTATTAAACATAGCATAAAAACATATCATTATAGTGAGTATAATTATTTTGTTATATTATCATTGAATAAAAATAATTGATTGGTGGATAAAAAAATAAAACAAAAGTGCTTATTGAAGGATGTTGCCTCTTCTTTTGTTAACTCCTTTTTGTTTTCACCAAATAGATTCATTGGTTATATTTATTCCAAAAAGGTGGAATATATGATGAATTTAAAGATTTAATTTATATTTTTGGATAGGAGTTGGCTGATATAATGGGTTTGAGATGTGTGACCAAATGAGGGGGTGAGTGCCCTTTTTATAGTGGAGGAGTGACATTCTTGTAAATATAAAAAGGTAAAAACTATTGAGAGGTTTCCCTTCCATCATGTGCCACAAATAGTTGTCCATTTTTTATAAAAGGTGGTATATGGTCGAAATATGCCCAATAAATGTCTTCTGGACAGGTTTATGGCCATTTTTACACCATATATTTAATTTTTAACCTCTAAGTAATATTGTTTTTAACTTAATCATTTTAAATAATTTTATTTACCTTCATTAATATATTTTTTCAAAAAATAATTTTACCTTATTATAAATTTTGAATTATTTAGATTACTAATATATAATCTATTTTTCAAAATTGTAATCATATAAGTGGTTGAAATTAATTTAAAATTAATCCCATAGACATGTCATGAAAGAGAGTTTTTAAAGAGAAAGTATTTAGAATTTTGAAATGTTTTTATATCCAATCTTAATGTGAAATAAGTTATAATGACCTATATTGAATTATTTTATTTATAAATAATCTAATATACATCAAAACCAAAATAAAATATAGTTTAAAATTATAAATAAAATATAATAAAAAATAATTTTTCAATTAATATTCAGTATTCTTGACTATTCATCCAAAAAAAGAAATATTTCAGAAACAGAACCCCAAAAAACACACCATAATATAATATTGAAAATTTAAATTTAAATTTTATGTTTATTTTATAAAACTAAAATTCTAAAAGTTTCTAATGTTATAATTATTATTTTTCTAAAAAGTAAATAAAAAGATGTTCTTTTGATAAAATATTATTTTTTAAAACATATAGACTTTACTGAAAAATATATATTTCAATATAAATATCTTTTATTAATATGAAACCATTATAAATCATTATTAAAAATAATTTATTACTACTAATATTATAAAGTTTAATGGATATATTATAATAATACAATTTGAAAAAATATAATAATGAGATTTTATTTTCTAGAAACTCATTGTTGCATGTAACGCAAGTTTAACTAGTGTTTCATGTAGTACATGCTTAACATGGTGTAGTGTGAAATGAAATAAATGAAATACATTTAATTTATTTGAAAAAATAGTTCATAAAAATGATGAGTGTTACATTCAACCCCCAACCATAAAATTAATTTCACCCTCAAAATTCATCATTCTAATAGAATCAAATGAGGACACTTATACATCAACATATTATCAAGTTCCAACATATCTTCCTATAAATGATGGTTTCATAAAAAAACCATGACTATGTGAGGGGTATTTTTTATAAATTTAATGGTATGATCCTTAATTTTAATTGGTTGTTCCTCAAATGAAAGATATTTCTCAAACGGTGTTACCTTTGAGTTTTGTACATGTCAAGGGTTGGGTACATACTTCCTCAAGAGAGATATATAGAACACATCCTGAACTTTATAGATATTTGGTGGATGTTTATAGTGATAGGATACCATCCCTCTATGATGAATAATTTCACATGGAATGATATACCTAGGGAATATATTCCCTTTCTTCCTGAATCTCGTAACCTTCTTCTAGAGAGAGATTAATAGAAACACATTCTCACTGATTAAAAGTTCTAGATCATACTGATGATTATCTATGTAACATTTATACTAACTTTGAGATTCATTCATATTCTAATAAATATATGTAACCTTCTATTTCATTTAATCAGTGATCTTAGTTCCCAATATCTTTCATTCTCCATCATTATTCTATCAAGTTGGAGATCAACATTTCTTCCCATATAGGGCTTCATAAGGAGACATCTGAATTCTTGGGATAAATATATTTTTTTAAGAAAACTCATCTTGAAGAAGGTGTTGATCCCTACAACAATTTAAATCCAGAGAACAATTTCTCAATATATCCTCAAGGTTTTGATTTCTTCTTTCAGATTTATCATCTATCTAAGGAGGTTAATTATTTCGGAAACTCAATTCTATATCAAGTTCTAGATGAATAATTTTCTAGAACAATGAGTTAAACCGCAGGTCCTAATCAGATATAATAGAATTTGGTAGACCAAAAATCCATACCATGTATTTATTGAAGATCCAAAAATATTATATAGATATAAATATTCTCTAATAGAAATGAAGTGTGCGGACTTAGTAAGGGGATAGATTACCACCCATAAAGAATTACATCATTTAGAGGTTTTGGGGATTCCAACGACAAAATCCAAGGGGATGTTATCCTATTTAAATTATAGTATGGGTAATTGATGCAACATACCCTTAGAATTTTTTTTGAGCTTTAACTTATAGGCATACCATTTACCAAGATACAGAGTCAACAACATACCTCTTCATGCTATCTCATCAGAAGTATTCATTAAAATCATCATACATCTTTTTACTTCCAACATGAATAGAGAATGAAGAAATATGATCTTCCTCTAATAATTCATTATTTAAATATGGTATGGAAGAAACACATGCACATTTCTAAAAAATTATAATTCCATCAAGCTCAAGGTTAAAATCAAGAACATTTATTTCCTTCATTGGTAACTATACATCTTCCTTATACACCTCTTTAATATTCACTGAGATATGGGTTTGATCATTAAATTTAGTAGGAAAATTTTTTTCTCCTTCCTTTAGTATTTTAAGGTCCATAATTTTCAAATCCATAAATATTTTATATTTTGTTATCCTTAACACAGATAAGCTAGCATGATCCTTTAGAAAGAAGAATTGACCACCTTGTTCGCTTTTTCTAAGGTGTTAGTATATTAGGAAGTCATAATCCTTTAATATATCTAACCATTTTCTTATTCTCATGATCAAATCCATCTGTGTGAATATATACTTTAATCATTTATGATCAATATATATATCAAACTTTTCTCCCTAAATATAATACCTCATTATATTTAGTACAAAACATTTTATAGCTAACTCAAAAGTATGAGTTGGGTAATTTTTCTCATGAATATTAAATTATATTTAGTAATATTATATACCAATTTTATTCTATATAATAGAAAAATACCGATCCATTCTTGGATGTATCAATAAATATTAAAAAGCCTTCTTCATTATAGGGTGATGTATGAAAATGTGTGATGAGTAAACTTCTCTTAACATCGGTTGAATTTTCTTCGCATCCATCTTTCTAGAGGAAAATGGAACCCTTCAGAGTTAACATCGTCAGAGGAATGGATATTCAAGAGAAATTATACAAAAATTTTAACACCACAAGATTTTATGATATAGATTATTTTAAATTTCTTTGATGTCTTGTGTTATACACTACACCATGATTAGTTTGTTCTATAAAAAACACTGTATTAACTTGCAGTATATGCAACACTATAATTTTCTTGTGTAACACAAAATTTCAAGTTCTTTTTATATAATTCATTTCATGCAAGACCGAGTATAAGTGAACAACTAAATATTATTATTTTACCTTATAACCAAGTTGTAAAAATAGTGAGAATGAACATTATTAATTGATTTATGAAAATATTTTTTGTATATTAATTAAATTAATTATTTTTTGAATTATTATTTACAAATGAAAATAAAACCCTTTTTAATTAAAAGTAATTTGTTTTCAAAAAATACTATATAAATGAAAATAAGTCAGTTTAAAAAAATCACACTTTATAGTTTTTATTAGTAATATATATATTTTATATTAAAATTCATCTCATATGTTTTCTATACATGATATAAGAACAAATTCAATTTAATGGATAAAATTAGTGTTCTTCTAAAAATGCAGTTTTACCATCTTTTGATGGATAACCCATTTTAAATATAGTTTATACACTTTTATGTGTTCTTTTTAAAAACTAAACATCTTATTTATAAGGACATAAAAATTCACTTTGGTTAAATTTTTTATATTTTTCTGATAATATTCATTTTTAATGAATAGTGAAAAATACAGCATTTTAATTTTAAACTTCTTTTTCATATGATTTATTTATATAGAAAGGTTATCATTTTAATTAGTTTTAAATTAGAATTAGAATATTTTTTAATCATTTAATCAAATTTTGGTAATTTTATGTAATTTAACATTGAAATAATAAATAAACACAGATAAATCTTTTGATGGGTTATAATTTTTTTAAAAACCTTGTTTTACGGCTTTAACAACATGAATTAATTTCAAATTAATTAATGTAACTTATGTATTTTAAATTTTAAAAATTTTATTCCATATTTGTAATTAGTTGGTCCATATTTTTTTAATAGGTTACTTTTTTGGATATTATGAATAGTATCCACTGTAATTTTTATTTTCCATAGTTAATGGTAAATTGGGTAAATTAGGGTAACAAACAATATGATAAAGATTAAAAAAATACCCTAACATCTGAAAAATCATTTCGGATAAATTAAATTCGACCAATAACACTTAAAGTTCAGAATTGATTAATTTAATAGACTTTTTTCTATGAAATTGATGTAATTATAAATAAAATAAAAGAATGTGGCAACATTTCACTCTCTTATCTATTATAAGTATAATAATTTTAATGTAGCAACAAACAAGATGATACTTAGAACATAAATAGTATCTACAAAGATAATGAAATTATATAAATCATGTTAACTTATTAAAAAATATTAGATATTAAATAATTACCATAAATATTGACACAACAATGATACAATAATTATTTTATTATGAGAAATATCAAATAAATGATATTATAAATAGTGAAATAAATATTATTTGAAATAATTTATGTCATACAAGATTTTTATATGTTAATATGACATATCATAACACTATTAAATTCCTTTTTTCAAATTTATATCTATGTTTGTATCTTATTTAAATTCAATTAATTGAATAGTGTAAAAATTGACAATATTGATATTTTAATAAAATAATATTTTATTAAATAATTCAAAAATCATAAAAAAAATTAAAATTACAAATTGTATTTTATATATTCTAAAATTTAATTTTTTTCCAATTATGGGAAATTTACGCCATATAATTAAACTTAATAGACTCTTAAAAATTAAAATGTTGTTACCTCAATTAAAATTAAAAGAGAGTAATTAAGGGTAAACTAAAAAGATAATGTTTAAAATTAAATAAAAATATGTATAAAATTATTGGATGAGATTATTTAGAACTATAATCATATTATACTCTAAATATATCATTTTAGAGATATTATAATTCTAAAATAAATTTATAATAAAATAATATTTTAAGACTTTTCTAAAGTGCACATCCCCCCTCTTATAAAAGGCCACCATATATACCCACTTACTCACACCAATAAATCCCCATGAATCATCCAAATTCTTCTCAAATAATCTCCCAAAATTCCTCCCATATTCCTATAGGGAACAATTTTTTCATAAATCTATCATATGGAGACCTTTTGGGAAAATCAAAAGAAGATACTCGAAAAGAGGTAATTGTTTTATCACCTCTTTCAAAATTCTTTTCTTCTTCTACTTCCTATTATTTTGTTTTTTCCATAATAATGTAATTAAATAAGTATCATATATATGATGATATGTTATTATAATTATGGGACAACCTTATACCTTCTTTTATTCATCCTACGAATGATAATATCACCGTACATGCGTATGTACAACTTACTGTCACCACGCAATGTTGCAATTTTTTATTCAAAAATACATAATTTGGATGGGTATAATGATTAGTATAATGGATGAAAATAATTAATATAACAATATAATTATTATGTATAATTAATACACCATCCAATTCTATACCATTTAACCATTAAGTTAATGATATTGTCGCTCGTGTGTACATACAACCTACCGTCTCCATAATGCGATGCGATTCATTCTGCATGATCTTCATTAAATCATGATTATAAAGAAGAATAGAATGAATAAATAAGATATATATTATACTAATATCATTATTTAAATGATATAACTATATCCTATGTAGTGGAACATGAACTTATTCGACAAAACTTGCATAATAACATAAAGTAGTTAATATCTGAATAACGAGTGACAATGAATCGTTACTAACTTACAGATGACAATATGATCATATATAATATCATAAAAATAACTATGATCCTGTAATAAGTCAAGTAAATTATTTAAATAATTATATAGAAGGTTTGGAAACATACAAAGGATATTAGACCTAAGGTAAGGGATATGTTTACAATCTCATTTTTATCTGAGATTGTTTATACGTAAGTATTTACTGGGGGTATTTTAATCATTTATGTCCATGTTTTATAAAAATGTTTTCATAAAATGTTTACTATTGTTATATGTATTTTTAAATAAATGTTTACCTTTTTTTAAATTTTACTACATGGGTTGTAAAGAATTGTTCTTTCATTTACCATACAAGATACTTTTTGACATTTCTAGAAAAAGTATGAGGAGAATAATTTAAAACTTCTACAGAATGAATTGATTTTTATGGTTTCATGATGACTTATTTCAATGAATCTTACTCTACAAAATTTCATTATTATTTTTAAATCAATTATTTTTCTTTAAAATTCCATGGAATTTTGGTAAAGGGGCCATTTTTGAAGAAAAAGGGATATTTTCTTCAAAAAATAAGTTCAAGGGTTTTATCAAAATTATTTTACATATAAGATGACTCTATTTAAATAGGGTTATGTTTCTATCCCTATTATTACAATGATTTTATTGTGTTAATGATGGAATTTTATTTTATATGGATTATGTTATGATAGAATGACGCTTAAAAACCCCATTGTATTTCTTGGGTTATGTTATGAATGGTTTATAATTTTTTGGAATATGTAAGAATGATTTAATTATGAGATGGGTGGAAACTATATCTCCATCCAATTCATTGGGTTAATATTTATATCTCATGATATAGACATGACTGGAATGATAAGTAAATCGGGTTCAGTAATATAGGGTTGAAATGGAAAGTATATCTGGTTCAGTAATATCAGGCTGGAAGGAGGAGGAACATGATTCAGTAAAGGACATGTCTGTTATGATGGTATTGGATCTGATCCCAGGATAATATAGAAATTATTTTATATGATTATGTTTTTCCACAACTCCATTTTTTATTTCAATACTAGTTTATCATGGTTAGTGTTCCTTTTGGAATTATACCTTATGTACTACCATGATTTAATTTATAACTCAAGATTTTGATTTTCAAAATATTTGTTCATGTTTTTACATTCTTATGTTTATGTTTTGTTGTATGTTCCATTTTTTACCCTTATTGAGCATTTTAGCTCACCCTTTTTATGTTTTCTTTCCCCCAAGATATAAATAAAGGTTGTAGGTAGGAAAACTAAAGGGTGATATCTTTATGAAAGATACTGAAGATCTTTCACTAAGCTATAAGAATGTGTTCTGATTTTCCAAAGACACTAAAATAATATGGTCTTTGGGAGTCTATTTGTTTAATGTATTAACTATTCCACAAAATAAGTGTAATTTCCACATACGTCAATATTAGTCGTTATAGTTGGTATTAGAGCGAAAGTTTAGTTAACCTTTGGAAACTTGGATGCAAAGTGAGATCCCTAGAGATATTTCTAAGGATATTTATAGGGATTTACCAAAGGATAATTCTAACTATATGTTACTATCCTAGAATTATTGTAATGATCATGAATAACTTATGATTAACCTTAAGATGGCAGAGATTTAAAATACACCCCTTGATTATGTTGTTTTCCTAGTATGATTTTTTCTACTCACACTAATCTTTTTGGGTTTTAGAAAATGGTTAGAAATAGAAGGATTAATGTTAATGGAGAATATGATGGATAATAGAATTATATTATTCATGATAAAACAAATTAAATGGGAGTTGGAAGGAGAAACATCATTATTTTTTTTTTAATTTTCAATCTCATAATATGACCAATAATCATAACATTGTTGAGTTTCCTGACCCGTCAAATAAGAGAAATATGGAGTTTCATGGTGATCATAGGGGAAAGAAAGTTCAATTTTCCTTATGTAAATCATGTGGGAAGAGGCATAAAGGAGAATGTTTCAAAGGAAATGGAAGATTATTTGGGTGTGTAAAAGAATGACACAATGCTTGTAATTGGAAAGGAATATGTCTAGTTAACATATTAGAAAAAGTTAATGGTATTCTTAAGACATCAATGATGGTGAAATTTTTTAAATTTGGAATTTATGGGAATTATTCATATAGATTCATTAAGGGAAAATCTCATGAAGAGAATTTGTAGGGTCTTATGTGTAGTACTTATGTTGCTGATGATGAAGAAACTACAAATGATATATGAGATGAAAGAAGAGTTAATGAATAAAACTATGAAGCTTAGTCTATGATTTAAGATGATAGTGTAATGATTACATGTTTATCAAGGATAATGTTGTGTAAGTAATTTTATGGTATTATGGAATAAAGAAACATCTAAGGATTGTAACAGAATTTGTTCTTTAAGTATTTGAATGTATATGTTGAATGATATAAGTAACTGTGAAAAGTGATTCATATATTTTAGAAGATGCGTGATATGTTCATAATGATGGGATAATAAGATAATGAGACGTTTGATAGTATTAATGACCTTTTTATTGATTTAAGTACAAAGTGATTTCATGGTTCAAGAATATATAATATTTTGGATTTTTTGTATGTTTAAAGAGTTTATTTTTTGATAGTATTCATGTTTTCACTAAGGTTATAGGGTAATTCATGTTATTACCATGTTTCAAAAAAATACATGATTAAGGTATTCACATGATTGGAATGTGACAAAAAATAATTACCTAATGAGGTTTGGGAGATAAATGCTAAGCCAATTTAGTTCCACTTTTTCTAAAGTTATAGATTTTCAGTATTTGGAAGGATCATAAGGTTATCAATTTATGGATAATATAAGTTATACTCTGGTTGATTTTTTTATATTAATGTATTATCTCACTATAGGTGGACTTATGAAAATGTGATAACATGTTCTAACATTTTTTTTTGAGATAGATGGAATGACATATCATTCTATTTTTGGATTGCACTGTAATGTCCCTAACCAGGGAGCCACAAAATCTGTGCCCTGAGCTGGGTAGCTATATGAACTCAAGCACACCTCTCATACACTAGAGGTGGCCGACTAGCAGTGTGGGTCTAATAGGTCATGTGGGTAGACTATACTCTTATTACCATAGTAATCCACAATAGATAATAATTTAAATAATATAATCAATAGGAAATAATTGATAACATGCATAAATAACCAATTCCCAGAACTCAGTACAACCATATGAAAAGGTAAATATGTCCTATCATGCTATAGTTCTAAGTGAACAAAACCCCCAAAAGAGGAAAAACAACAAAATCCCCTAAATGGTCTGGACTCCCATGTCTGTAACCTCACCCATATGTGTCCCACGTCTAACTCAACTCCCTATCATATGACCCTTGCCCTTGTCCTAACCTACAAGCATGACATCTTCTCAAGTACCCAATGGCGGCCCGAGCAGGGTGTGAGTATAATTTAGTAGGCCACCACCAATGATGTCTATAAAATATATAGCTGATTAGATGGTGAATTCAAATGATAATAATAAAAAAATAAAGGTAAACAGTTCAATAGGCCATTCAAGACTATGCTCATTTAATGATACTACCATGGAGTCTGGATTAAATACTTAAGAGTTTCATGATTTAATATACCTTTTTCATATGTTCAATGGAATAGGCATGTTCAATATTCAAAATCATATGGGAATCAAATACAATTCTTATCTCACTAGGCGTCACATTATAACAACCTCATAATCCTTACCTTGAAGCCTCAGTCCAGGTGGAATGCAACTGTTAGGGGAATAAAATAACCCCCACTTACCTAACCTGTGTATTTAGGGGTGGATCTAGAACCATGGTCCAAATCAACCAATGGGAATAGATCCTCAAGTCTATACACCACACTACAAAGCCACATGCACATGATTATTCATTATTCACCACAATTAACCATATCACAACAATAATATCAAATATCATTTACAACATCACAAAAATATCAATAAATGAGAAATTAAAATTTTCCCTCAAACCATTAACACGTTAATCATTTATATTACTTAACCCATTTATCCCCATTCTCATTTACCATGCCTATCTCACTAAGCATATTCAATTATAAAGCTAATCCCTAGAATTTTACCATTAATCCAGTTAACCCTTTTTCATGCCAACCAAACAACCACTTAGTCCATTACCCAAACTAAGTGTATTACTAAAACACCAATTACACATCCTTCAAGTATATTAACATATTCATCTTTGGCTTTATGTTCTTTCACAATGGCCATATACTTACTTAACTAAAATCTACGTTCAGTGAAATATCAGCAGACCCCATGGGTGGCCCTAATCTCAGTTGGGCATCCTCCAAGCATCCCGCGGGGCTCATGAGGAATTTGGTTAACCATTTATACACCCATTATATCCAAATAAATCAAAGGTAACCAATAACACAATAGTGGAAAATTAAGAACATAACCCTAAATGTACAAATCAACTTGAAACCCAAGGGATACACCTTATAGACCACCTACCTTGAATTTTTTGGAGAACGCACTCTCAATCTAAGCCTTAGATCTTGATTCAACCAAAACATGAATATTTACTCTAAATATCACTGAAAAAGAGGGGCTTGAGTGCTTAAAAAATAGATATAAGAATAATGGGAACTGTAAACCAAAAAGAGAAGAAAGATGGAGATTAGCCTTATTCGGATCTTCAATATCCAACTAACGACACTCCAAACTGTCGTAAGATGAGGTAGATAGTTCCTTGTAAGATCTTTAGAGATTTTGTTAATTATTATGGTTTTAAGGGAGGATGAGCAGGGAAATCCCAATGTGGGTATAAGAACCCCCTAATGGAATTTTTGTAATTTTTTTAACAGTTTCCAAGTCGCGCGGTTTACCCTCACAGTTTTCCAAACCATGCACAAAACATATGGAGGATACTTCCCACATGACCTTCTCTCACACAGTTTTTCAGACCATTCACAACCCATGTGTATTTCCACTACCTACATGGCCTCCCCTCACATGGTCATCCAAATAGTGCATAAATCGTATAGATTTCCAAGAAAGCCCTTTCCCCCCTTTTTCATGTCCAAAACCCCCGAAACACCCCTAGCCTTCTCAAGGACTTTGGGAACACTTAATTAACCATTGAAGGGGACTTAAACTAAAAATAAACAAGAACATACCTTATGGAGAAATTCGGGATCTTACAACCTCTCCACCTTAAAATGACTCATCCCCGAACCGCTCTTCCTGAGCATCATTGAGTTTCCAAAGATAAGAGATCAGGAAACTATCCCCATATATCTGATTCTCTCTCCCAAGTTTCTTCTTGAACGTTTCCATGTTTCCATAGAAGAATAACAAAGTGCACAATCTTTCCCTGCAAAACTTTTTCACTCTAAATCCACATTACGAACCGGGTGCTTCTCAAAGGATGTGTCAGCCTCAAGCTCAACATCGATATTTATCACATGATATGGATTTGGATGATAGTGTCGGAGTTGTGAAACATGGAAAACATCATGCATCCCTCTATACCACTATGGAAGATGCAATCAGTAATCCACCGGCCCAATCCTCTCCACAATCTCAAATGTCCCCACATATCTAGGGGCCAACTTGGCTTGCTTCCAAATTTGATGGTGACTCAACCTTGGAAACACCCGAAGAAACACACTATCACCCACCCTGAACTTGAGAGGTCTACGATACCAATCTTCATAAGAATTCTGCATACTCTACTCCATATTTATACTCTTCTGAATAAAACTAACCTTCTCAGACGTCTCCTTCATGAGACTATGCCCTAACAACTCAGACTCTCTAGCCTCTAACCAATACAACAGAGTTCTACATTGTCTCCTATAACATTCCTAAAAAGGGGTCATTTAAAATGTATCTTGAATGATGTTATTATAATAAAACTCAAGAATCCATAAGTGCTTCTCACACAATCCTATAAAATCCATAACACATGCTCTCAACATGTCTTATAATACCTGAATTGTATGCTTTGAATTCCCATCAATCTGTAGGTGGTAATTCGTACTCAAAAACACCTAGGTATCGAGTTCCATTTGTAGTACCTTACATAAGCATGAGGTGAAATGGGGATCACGATCTAAAACTATGGTTCTCGGCACACCATGAAACAATACTATTTCTCGAGCATACAATTCCCCCAACTGGTTGACTGTATAGGTCTCCTGAATTATCAAGAAATGGGTGACTTTGGTCAACCGACCTACCACCTCCCAAAATACTGCCTTCTTCCTAGGCATCCTCAGAAGACCCACTACAAAGTACATCATGATGTCATTCCACTTCCACTATAGAATAATAAATGACTGCAACAACTCACCTGGATGCTAATGTTCAGCCTTCACCTGCAGATAGGTAAGGCATCGCGCCACAAAACTCGCAACTTCTTTCTTCATTCCCACCCACCAAAACTACCTATGAACATCATGGTATATCTTAGTAAATCTCAAATGCACTTCCCACTTCGACTTGAGGAACTCATGCATCAACTCTTCTCATACATCTGTCAGCACCACAACACAACCATAAACATAAGAAACTCCATCGGCACTGAAAGTTCAAACATAAGGTGACTCCCCACCTTTATGACTTTCCTTCATAGACAAACATTCTGGACCCACTAACCAACTCTCTTTAACTCGGCTCAGAAGTGTGTATTCAACTACTATAGATGTAGGTGTCATATGTTTGTTCCCATTCTGTACCTCAAAATGCATCTCAGCAAACAAGGTCATCGTCACCCACTCTAAACTGGATTCCTGAACTATCTGATTCTAAGTCTTCCAACTTAGAGCATCAACAACACTATTCAATTTCCCTGGTGTGTACGTCAACTCAAAATCAAAATACTATAGGTACTCGACCCACTGTCATTTTCAAATATTCAGATCCTTCTGAGAGAATATCTACATGATACTTTTATGGTTAGTAATCACCTTAAAGGGATCTCCCAATAAGTAATGCCTCCAACACTTTAAGGCATGAACCACAACAGGTAGATCCAGGTCATGAGTAGGATAATTCCTTTCATATAGCCTCAACTGCCTCAACCCATAAACTATAACCCGATCATCCTGCATCAACACCACCCCAAGTAAAATACTAGATGCACCACAGAACAAGGTATACCACTTACATAGTTCAGGTAAGATCAAAATCGGTGTGGTGGTCAATCACTTTTTGATCTCCTGAAAAGCATTCTCACAAGCCTCTGACCAATCAAAATTATTTTCCTTTTTGGTCAGTTCTATTAGTGGTGCTTTCAAATGAGTGAAATCTCTAATAAACCTTCGGTAATAATCGACCAAACCCATAGAACTCTGAATATTAGAGATGTCCCTGGGATTCACCCAAGACACCACTTCCTACACCTTTTCTGGATCCACCAACACACTTGACTCAAGAATGATGTGTCACAAAAAGTGTACCACATCAATCCAAAATTGAAATTTTGATAGTTTGGCATAAATACTATGATCTCTTATTATACTCAAGACAATGTAAAGATTTTTGGAGTGATCTTCATGAGTTTTGGAGTACACCATGATGTCATCAACGAAGAAAACTACAAATTGATTTAGATACAAGTGAAATATATGGTTCATTAAGTCCATGAACACCAATGGTGCATTGGTCAAATCAAACAGCATCACCAAAAATTCATATAGCCCGTACCTACTTTGGAATGATTTTTGGGGTATGTTAGAAGGTATCACCCTCAACTGATGGTATCCCGATCTCAAATCGATCTTAAAAAACACTAAGGCACCTCTGATCTAATCAAATAGGTCATTGATTCTTGGAATAGGGTATCAGATCTTAACTGTCATCTGGTTTAGCTTCCTATAATCAACACATAGCCTCGGTGATTAGTCAGCCTTTATATAAAACAATGTAGGAGATCCCCAAGGCGATATACTAAGATGTATAAACCCCTAACTCACTAATTCCTCTAACTGAACCTTCAATTCTTGGATCTATGATGGCACTATTCGGAAAGGTGGAATATAAACTGGATTTTCTCCTAGAAACAATTTTATCATAAACTAAACATCTCTATCAGTTGTTAACCCCATGAAATCCTTAGGAAACACATCCTCAAACTGGTCCACAACCAAATGGAATACTAGTTGTCCTTCATCCCCATCATCTAACATAATTCATGCCACTTGGGCAATGAGTTCCCCCAACTGCGGGTGTAGCAGCCCTGCACAACCCACTCGAGTATCCCACTCACCATGTAGGACATATGTTACCCATAGAGAGATGTGAATGTTACCCGATATTGGTAATAGTTGATATGAGCTTGATATAACACCAACTAATATATCCCCAATATTATGTCAAAACCTGACATTTCTAAGATAAACAGATCCCATAGAAAACTATACCCACCAACCTTTAAAGAACAACCATTACACTACCTGATGTCATCAACTTGTACCTCTAGCATAGTACCAAGTGACATTAACCCACAAGTAGTCTCCACGGTTAAGCCCAACACAACTACAAACTGAGTAGAAATAAAGTAATGCATATCAATTTTATCAAATAAAGAACTAAAAAGCATGGAAGCTACAATAATCATACCTCAAACAGTAGATGGTCATGCCTCACCACCTTCAGGCATAGCCTGGACTGCATAGAGGGGACCTACCCCTTTACCCAGGGCTCCAGCCTAAGTACCCTTCACTGCACTACTATGTTGGTAATGGTGATCTCTCCCCATAGTTTCACGTCCACCGCCTTTACCAGTACGACCCGTGGAGATCCAACTTCCTACTTGATATGGGGTAACCGACCCCTTGCCTACACTCAACACCTGCCTCTAACCCCCATCATTCCCTGACTATCACAGGTTCCTGCAGAACCTCTGCACATGGCCTAATCTTCCGCATGCTCATAACTCAACCAGTGGGTGGGGACATTATTCACGCTTGTTCCCCAGCCTTCCACACTAATAAGAAAATACCTGGTCGCCACCCGAATAAATTTACCCACTTTTTTAACTACTCTGTTTACTTCTACCTTACTAAATATTCCAAAATGGTGATTCCTACTATCAGAAGTCGTACCACTTGCTTGCCCAGCTGGCACCACAAGTTCACTACTTAAAGCTCACTTCAGGTTCCCCTTCAAGATTAGGGATTGATCCACCACTTTAGAAAAACTTTTCAAATGAAATATATTCACTAGAGATCCGATTATGTGTCTTAGCCTGTCCTGGAAGCGTTTTGATGTGGCTTCCTCATCTCCTGTCAACGTCGGAATGAAGCACCTCAAATTGGTGAAATGACTATAATAGTCCATCACCAACATTGTCCCCTGTGATAACCCCATGAAATTTTCATCCTACTCCTACCTCAAGGTTTCCAGGTAGATGTTCTCAAGAAACTTCTCCTAAAAATCATTCCACATTATTCCTTTAGCATGCTTCATCTAAACCATGATGTCCCGCCAATGATTTTCTTGACCTCTCAGCATATAGGATACTAATTTGACTCACTTCTCAAGATGACTCTCTAAGTGGTCAAGAATAGTTTGTATGGAATAAATCCAAAACATCACAGCCTCTATCCCAACCTATATAGTAAAGGGTTGAGGGTGCTACAGCTGAAACTCACTGATCAGCTCATACACACTCGGTGCAACCTGCCTTGGGTTTCATTCCATCATTTTCATAAAACGAGTGAAGTTATAATGGAACTAATCTCCTCTATTTTTCTAGATAACCACATTCTCCTGCTTCACTATTGGAGGTGTGTTCTCAGAAACATCCTCATGTCACCCAACCGGCTCACGTTTTCGAGGTGGAATTTCTCTATAATGCCAAACATGAGATTTAGAACAAAACCATAACACTTTTACAAAATGAAAAAGATATAGATAGGATCATCACTCGAAAAAACCTAACCTTTTCACATACACTACCCCAATGAGCATACTCACAACAGGATCACTACCTTTAGTTATCTCTCTTATGGCCATGGCTAACATAGTATCTAATTCACATGGTCACAAGCCTTATCTTTTATTATATTCAACTATTTACCTATTCCAATTTACTATTACAATATGTTAATACACCTTTTCTTCCTTGTTAAGAACCATTTATAATTACTACTTACCCTTTTTACTTTCCTTTTTCTCAATTCAAACAAACTCATTAGGCACAATTTTTTCTTTACTTTTAAGAAAACATAGGCATCCTAACCTTTATATATCAAAAACCCATCTCGTGTGTGTTCCTGTCATGATGCATGCCACTTACCTATATAGGTGCCCAGAATTAATCATGAATGCACAACCCTGTAATTTTCCATCCACGGGATAAATATCACAAAACCATCAAATCACACAACAAGTGCATCACCAAATGGTGAAATATCATCAAATATAACAACGCGCATCAAGAGAAACAATCCCCTCATAGGGTGACTTGGGTTTTCCCCCATACATGGGTTAGCTACTCCCAAGAATGATCTCATTACCAAGGCTTGTCACTTTCATAAAATCTTTTCTACCATCCCCAAATTGTAAGAAAGGTAAAAGAACTCATTTGATACCACTTTGTATCATCCCCAACATGGGAGACACTAAACGGGTGCCTCAAGACGGGTAGTTACATGACCTAAAGCACACCTCCCGATACCCCAGAGGTTTTTGACTAGTTGCAAGGGTCTAATAGGTCATGTGGGGAGACTATACCCTCATTACTAGAGTAATCCATAGTAGATAATAATTTAAATAATGGAAACACTAGGCAAAAATCAACAACATGCAAAAATAACTAATTCCCAAAACTAGGAACAACCATATGCAATAGTAAATATGTCATGTCATGCTATAGTACCAAGTGAACAAAATCCCTATAAGAAGAAAAACAACAGAATATCCAAAATGGTTTAGACTCCCTGGTCTGGAACCTCACCCATACATGTCCCATGTCCAACTCAACTCCCTAGTATAGGGCCATTTCACTTGTCCTGGCCTGCAAGCATGAAATCTAATCAAGTAACCAATGGAGGCCCGAACAGGGTATGAGTATAACTCATTAGTCTACCACCAATAGTGTCTAAAAAATATCCATAAAATTAGATAGTGTGTTCAAATGATAATAATTTTAAAATAAAGGTAAATTGTTTAATAGGCCATTCTAGACTATGCTTATTTAATTATACTACCAAGGAGTCCAGGTTCACTACTAAGTAAATTCATGATTTAATCTTCCTTTTTCAAGTGTTAAATAGATTAGGCATGTTTAACACTCTCAAGTATATGGGAATCAAAGACAAGTCTTATCTCACTAGGCATCACATTATAACAACCTCATAATCCTCACCTCAAAACCTCAGTCCAGGTGGAATGAAACCATTAGGGTAACAGAACTCAATCCCCTTCCCTAACATGTAAATTTAGTTGTGGAGATAGAACCTCAATCTAACTCAACCTGTGGAAATAGAACCTCAGGTCTATACCCCACACTACCAATCCATGTGCACATGCTAATTCATCATTCACCATAATTAAACATATCATAACAAACAAAACCAATATCATTTATAACATCACAATAATATAAATAAATAAGAAATTAACCTTTTGCCTCAATAAATTAACAAATTTATCATTTAAATTACAAATCCCCTTTAGCCCTATTCCCATTTCCCATTCCAATCCTGCTAAGAATATTCAAATATAAAGTAAATCCCTAGAATTTCCCCATTAATCCATTTAACCATTTTTCATGCCAACCAGATAACCTATTAGGTCATTACCCAACCTAAGTGTATTACTAAAACACCAATTACACATCCTTAAATCATATTAACATATTAATCATGGTCTCTATGTTCTTGCACAATTGATTTACACTTACATTGCTAAACTCTAAGTCCGAGGAAATATCGGGACACCCTATAGGTGGCCCTAATATCATTTTACCCTCCTCCATGCATCCCGCAGGGATCATGGGGAGTTCAATTAACCATTTAGACACCCACTATATCCAAATAAATCAAGTGGAGCCAAGAAAACAATAGTGTAAAATTAAGAACATAACCCTACATGCGTAAATCCACTTAAAACCCAAGGGATACAACTTTTAGACCACCTACCTTGAATCCATTGGCAAATGACCTCTCAATCGAAGCCTTAGATCTTTATTCAACCAACCCATGAATATTTTCCATAAATATCAATAAAAAAGAGGGGTTTGAGTGCTTCAGATGGATATATAAGAAGAATGGGAACCCTAACCCAAAAAGTAAAGAAAGAGGGAAATTAGCCTCACCCGAATCTTCAATCTGTAACCAACGACTCTCCAAATGGCCCTAAGAAAAGGGATATTGATCATTGTAATATATTGGGATATTTAGTTCATTCCTATGGTTCCAAGGAAGGAGTAGGAGGAAAATATCGAGTTAGGTATAAAAATATTGTAATGGAATTTTTGTAATTTTTTTAAAAGTTTCCAGGACGCACGGTTCACCCACACAGTTTGTCAAAATATGCACAAACCATGCAGAGTCTACTGCCCGAACACCCTTCTCTCGCACGGTTTTCTAAACCCTGTAAAAACCATGTGGATTTCCATTGTCTGCATGGTCTGCCCTCGCATGGTTTTCACGACCGTACACAAACTGTGTGGATTGCCCAAAAAGCCCCTTTCCCCTTTTTTCATGTCCCGAACTCCCGGAACACCCCTGAGCCTTCTAAAGGACTTCTAAAAACACTTAATTAACCACATATGGGGACTTAAACTGAAACATAAACAGGAACATACCTTATAGAGAAATCTGGGATATTACATGCACGATCTGCTAACATTTCAAGAATGAAAAATTCAACTTCATTTCATTAAATAAGTGATGAAGTTGATATTGTTCAAGGCACGACCAATGGTTAGATTTTACCAAAATCAAGTATGTATTTCTTCTCATAAAAAATTATTCAACTTTAGGAAAATAATCTTGAAAACCAAAAATGTTATCCTAGTACCTTCTTATCAGATGAATCAAATGGTCCCTTAAATCATCACAAATTTATGAATTTCTAGTTGTTAACATTATCCAAACCTTTTTCTCTGTCACCATCCATCAGAACTTGATGGTTATATTTTTATTCCATATCCTTGTTTTCACTTCCCACCTATGTTCTCATGTGATGAAACTCAATGAGGAGTTAATTTGGGTAACTATTATGTTTCTAACTTTCCTTTTAAAAATGAAGTGTTAGTATTCTTTTTTACAATGTGGGTTTCTATGAAAGATACATTCATGTAGTAAATCTTTTATAACCTCGACAAATTTTGAGGGTGAAATACATTTTATGGGAGGTAAAATGTAACACCTCGAGATTTTATGAGATTGATTATTTTTAATTTCTTTGATGTCTTGTATTGTACGCTACACCAATATTATTTTTCACTATAAGAAACATCGTATTAGACTGCGGTATACACAACACTATTCTTGGATTTTTTTTATACAAAATTTCAAGTTATTTTTCTATAATTTATTTCATGCAAAACTATGTATAAGTGAACAACTAAATATTATTATGTTACCTTATAACCTAACTGTTAAAATAGCGGGAATGAACAGTATTAATTTATTTATGAAAATATTATTTATACATGAATTTAATTAATTATTTTGTGACAAGTTATTAATAAATGAAAATAAAACCCTTTTTAATTAAAAGAATATATTTTTTTCTAAAAAACTATTTAAATGAAAATAAGTGAGTTTATAAAATAATAAAATCATTCTTTATGTTTTTTATTAGTAAAATATATATGTAATATATTCAATTTAATGTCTGAAATTTATATTATATATTTTATAGACATTACATAAGAACAAATTCAATTTTACGGATAAAATGAGTGTTTTTCTAAAAATAAAGTTTTACCACCTTTTGATGGAGAATCCATTTTAAATATAGTTTTTTATAATTTTAAAATTTATTTTTGAAACAATAAACTTTTTATTTGAAATAAGGAAATAAAATTTTACTTTTTTTGGATTTTTTTTATTTTTCTCATTATATTCATTTTTTAATGAATAGTGAAAAATTATGCATTTTATTTTAAAACTGCTTTTCCCGATGATTTGTTTATATAGAAAGGTTACCTTTAAATTAGTTTAAAAGTATAATTAGAATACGTTTTTATAATTTAATTATGTTCTGGTCATTGGAAGTAATTTCACATTGAAATTTGATATAAATGTAGATCAATCTTTTGATGGTTTTTACTTTTTTTTAAAAACCATGTTTTCTCGCTTTGACAACGAGAATTAATTTTAAATTAATTACTACAACTTCTGTGATTTAAATTTTGAAAAAATTGATTCCATATTTGGAATTAGTGGTTCCAAATTATGTTAATAGGTTACTTTTTTTAGATATTATGAATAGAAACTATGGTAATTTTTTTACCGTAGTTAAAGGTAAATTGTGTAAATTAGGGTAACAAACAATATGATAATGATAATAAAATTATCATAACACCTACAAAAATCTTATTTGATTAATGAAAGTCTACCAATATCACCTAAGGGTCATAATTGATTTATTTAAAGAACTTTTTCCCCAAAGGGTGACGTAATTATAATTAAAACAAAAGAAAGTGACAATATGTCACTCTCTTATATCTTATAAGTACAATAATTTTAATGTGGTGATAAACATGGTAAAAATTCAAAAATAAATTTTCACCATAAATATAATGAAATTATATACATCATGTGAAATTATTTATAATTTTTATATATTAAATAATTAAAATAAATATTGACACAACGGTGATACAATAATTATTTTATTAAGAGAAATATCAAATAAATGATATCATAAATTGTAAAATAAACATTATTTGAAATAATTTATGTCATCCAAGATTTTTTATGTGAATATGAAATTTTAGAATACTATTTAATTCTTTGGTTTGAATTTATATCTCTTTTTTATTTTATTTAAATTCAATTAAATTAATAGTGTAAATATTGACACTATTGATATTTTTTTAAAATAATATATTATTAAATTATTTAAAAATCATAAAAATATTTTAAAATTACAAAGTTGATTTAATATTTTCTAAAATTTAATTAATTATACAATTATAGGAAAAAGAACCCATATAAGTAAACTTAATGGACTCTTAAATATTAAAATTTCTTTACCTTAATTAAAATTAAAAGAAATTATTTAAGGTTAAACAGAAAAGATACGGTTTAAAATAAAATTAATATGTGTCTAGAAATTATTGGATGAGATTATTTTGAACTATAATAATCATATCCTCAAAATATATCACTTTGGATATATTAGAATTATAAAATCAATTTATAATAAAATAATACTTCAAGACTTTCCTAAAGTGCCACTCATCCCTCTTATAAAAGGCCACCACATATACCCACTAACTAACACCTCTAAATCCACTTGTATCATCCAAAATCTACTCAAATAAGCTCCCAACATTCACCCCTTCCACTTAGAGGCCACACTTTAGGAATAAATACATCTTAAAGAGACATTTTGTGCAAATCAAAAGGAGATACTTGAAAAAGTGGTAATTGTTTTATCACCTCTTTCAAAATTATTTTCTTATTATACTTTATATTCTTATGTTATTTCCATTATAAAGTAATAAATACAGTATATTATATATGATGATATTTTATTATAATTATGGTACAACCTTATACCTCCATTTATCTATCCTACGAATAACAATATCATCATGTGTGCGTGTGTATGGCCTACCGTATCAACATCATGCTGTAAATTGCTATTCAATGATATTTAATAAAGATGGGTATAATGATGAGTATAATGGATTTAAATAATTAATATAACATTATAATTATTATTCATAATTAATATACAATCTTATTTCATACCATTTAACAATTAAGTGAGTGATATCATCGCTCGTGCGTACGTACGACCTACTGTCTCCACAATGCGATGTGATTCATTCTACATGATATCCAATAAATCATGATTTTATACATTAATGGAATGAATAAATATAATAAATATTATACTAATATAATTATTTTAATTATATTACTATAAACTAATAAGTGTAACATGATCTTATTTGACAAAATTTTCATTATAACATAAAGTAGTTAATATCTGAATAATGAGTGGCAATGAACTGTTACTAAAAAATATATGATAATATGATCATATATGATATCATAAAAATTTCTATAATTCTAGAATAATTCAATGACATTATTTAAATCATTATAATGTAGGTTCGGATACATACAAAGGACAGTGGACCTAAGGTAAGGAATAATTTTGCAATATCATTTTTATATGAGATTGTTTATAGGTAGGTATTTACTGGGGGTATTTTTATCATCCATGTCTATGTTTTCTAAAAAAAATCATAAATTTTTTTTCTATTATTCAATGTATATTTAAATTAATTTTCAACCATTTTTTACTTTTACTTTGTGGTTTGGAATGAATCTTTCTTTTGTTTACCATACATGTACTTTTTGAATATTCTGACAAAAGTACGAGGATAATTTTCTTTTAACTTATACGACATGAATGGATGTTTATGGTTTCATAATGACTTATTTCCATGAAGCTTCATATACATTATTTCAATATTATTTTCAAATAAATATTTTTCTTTTAAAATTTAGTGGCATTTTGAGAAAAGAAAACATTTTTTAAGAAGAAAGGATATTTTTATCAAGAATTACGTTCAAGTGTTTAATCAAAATTGTTTTGCATATAAGATGTTTCTCTTTAAATATGGTTTTGTTTATATCCATATTATTACTATGATCTGATTGTTTCAATGATGGAATGATATTTTATATGGATTATGTTATGATGGAATGATGTTTAAGAAACTCATTTTATATCTAGGGTTATGCTATTATGAATGATTTATGTTTTTGTGGAACATGTAAGAGGGATTTCATTATGTAATGGGTGGGACCTATATCTCCATCAAATTAATTGGGTAATGATTTATATCTCATGATATAGACATGACTGGAAGGAAAAGTAATTCTGGTTTAGTAATATAGGTCTGAAATAGTATGTATATCTGGTTCAGTAATACAGGGCGGGAACAAGGAGTGAACTCCGTTCAATAATGGAATTTTTCTAAAAAGATGGCCTTGGCTATGAGCCTTGGATAATATGGAAATGATATTCTATTCTTATGTATTTTCCAAAATTCCATGTTTTATACCAATTCTATTTTATCATGGTTAGTGTTCCTTTATGAATTATTCATTTTTACTTCCAAGATTTATTTTATGACTCAAGATTTTGATATTCAAAATATATGTTCATGTTTTTACATTCTTATGTTTATGTTTTGTTTGATGTTCCATATGTTTACCCTTACTGAGCATTTTAGCTCACCCTTTTTATGTTTTCTTTCACACATGATATAAATAAATATTACTGGTAGGAAAACTAAAGGGTAAGATCTTTATGGGAGATGTTGAAGATCTTTCACCAAGCTAGAAGAATATGTTCTGAGTTTCCAAAAATACTATTGTAATATGAACTTTGGGAATCTATTTGTGTAATGTATTAACTATTCTATAAAAGTAATGTAATGTATGTGTACATCAAGCTTGGGTCATTAGACAAATCCTTTATAATATCCATCTACAACAAGAAAACTATGGATCTCAGTCACCGCGGTTGGTCTCAGATGACATTCAATAGCTTCCATATTCGATGGATCTACATTTAAACCATCTCTTGAGATTATATGTCCAAAAAATGAAAAATTTACATCCAGAATGAACACATTGAAAATTTTTCCTACATTTTACCCTTCCATTGTGTATTCAGTATAATTATCGAGTTGACTTTATGTTAATATTTTCTCATTAGATAGTTTATAATTTCATCAATAATGACTACCAAAAACTGGTCATGGTAATCTTTAAAGATTCTTTTTATTTAATCCATTATAATAGTAGAGGCATTATTAAGACCAAAATGTATCACTATATATTCATAGTTTACATACATTATAAGGAATTTTATCTTTTATATGTCCTCCTTATTGACCATTAATTAATGATATCCAGAAAAAGGTCAATCATGGAAAGGAATTGAGCTTTGCGCAGTTGATCAAACAAGTCATTAATGTGGGTAAGACGATGTATGTTCTTGGCCATGATCTTGTTTAATTCTGAATAATCAATATAGATTCATATTACTTCATCTTTATTTTTCACAAAAATTAAAGTTACACCCAAATTTTACAGACTTGGCCGAATGAAAACCTTTTCAAGGTTTTCATGGAGTTCTTATTTAATTATTATAACTTTATAGGGTCCATTCTATTGAGAATATTTGAAATTGGAGTGGAAATAGGTTTGAGTTCTATTGAAAATAAAATTCATGTTTTGTTGGAAGGCTAGTAAATTCTTCTAGAAAGATATCCTAAAATTCATGAATAATTGGCATATCACATATGTCGGGTTTCACCCTAATCATTTGATATGAACAACCCTTTTAAATGGAAATTATGACCCTTACACTGGATGTAATCTCTGTAGGATGTTCACAAATATCATCACATTGATAGAAAATCACATGTTGATTTAAAATATAAAATATAGCATCCCTTCATTGACAATCGATGTGGAATTTATTTTGAGAAAACTAATCCACGCATATGGTGGAATAAAATTCAACCATTGGAAGGATGACATGATTTACAAGTAGAACATTCCCAAAAATGTCAACTGGAGAGGAATCATAGACTTGAGATGAAATAATCATACTATTAGGTTTTTTCACAACTAATTACACATCTAATAATTTGGGTACAACCTTAATAACCTTGGAAAATTCCTTCGATATTTTAGATTGGGTAAATCGAGAATCAAATAAGACATTAGCCATTCTAAAAAGGAAGGAAAGTGTAACATTCACCATGCCATTAACCCACTCCTCATCAGATACAGTTATCATATGATATTTTCCCTTGTCCCTTTTTCTATGTTGTTAACATTGATCATCATCATTAACCTTCTAGTTTGGTCATTGGTTAGCATATTTACCACTTTTTTTACAATTGTTGAACTAAATTGGGGGATGTTCATTCTGTGAAGCTTTCTCTCCATTCACATTTTAGCTGACTTCATACCATTACTTCGGCAATCAAATTCATGATGACCTTCCCATCCACACTTAAAACATTTATTATACCCATTTTTAAAATTTTATAAATGATTTTTCCCACACTCTGAGAATAAATAGATTCTTATATTCTTCTCTCCATTTTTTTTATATTTTTCTTTTGAACTCCAACTTCTATTTATTACCAAAAATAATGTGATTGATACATAACTCTAACCTGCATTTCAACCTTTATCGTACAATGTACATTATCTTCATAGATACTAAAGTCTCTTATGGATAATACCCTTATAAGACTTCTCTTCAAGAAACTGAAGAATCAATCATCCTTACCTTCATGTTAGATTATAATACTAAAAGCATACCTCGTAATTCTTGTAAAATTAGCCTCCTAGTTATAAATGAATTCATCATCACTTTTCTTTAACATGAGAATCTCTTTCTCCGTCTTCATACGTATAATACATTGAAATTACTTATTAAAAAATATGTTATTGAGAACATCTCAATCCAAGTATTAAATTTAATGATGTTGCCTTATTTTTTTTATTTGACTCCACCACTATTCTACATCATCTTCAAAATGATAAATTGTTAGAATGACATTCTCATGTTATGAGCACTGAAAATAGAAAATATCTCTTTAGTGGGGAAAATCCATTTTCCACTAATAAGTGGATCAAAAGACCCACTGAATGAAGAAGTGCATTGACTTATAAAGGACTCAACATAATTTTTTCATCCTTTTATCATTTTTATGTATAGCATGACTCAAAACTTGAGAATTTTGGGTGGGAATAGAAATGAGATTTTTCATTCCATATCCTATTGGATTGAGTTTCTTATGAGGACAATCATTGAATTATCCATCTCACTAAACCTTAACATGGTTCTTTTAGGTTGAATCCATTCACTAAAACCAAAAAGCATTAAGTTAGAAACTATTATCATAGTGGAAAATGAACCAGTCATGGTTAAACTGTGTCAATGATTAAAAATTTATATTTTTCTACTTACTATTATGTAGTGGATAGAACGTTCAATCCCAAGGGAATGATTAAAATAATTTTAGTGTCCAACGATGTTCAAAACCAACCCCACTATTGTTAACAGTGGGTGGGTATTTTTTTTAACCTATTATTTTTTTTCGACATAGACAGTAATGATGAAAAAATATTTTCTATTAAAATAACTAATTTAAACTGTATCTATTATGAATTAGGGAAAACATTTTTTGAAAAAACAAGAACAGAGACTGAGGTAAAAATTTATCAAGGAAAAATGCCTTGTTAATTCTAACTCAATTGGTTGATGTTGATATTTTCTTTGTAGAAATTAATTTGGGACACACCTCAAAAAAATATTAATTAATCTCCCTCATGAGGAGAAGAGTCATCAGAATGATGAATTCTTAGAGTTTTCTACTCCAATATTTCATCAAATTGCAATAAGAATTGAAAATGATTCAATGGAATATAATTCTCCATAATATTTGAAAGTTTTGAACATTATGTTTGTGAAAAAGAGTTCAAGATCAATCTTACCAATTGATCTTCATGTTTGAATTAAAGAAAAATTGGTGTGAAACAAAATTAATTAATTAGAAATTGATCTCCCTGATCAATTTTGAATTCATTATGAAAAAAGTAGGATATGAAGATTTAAATGAAAACTATTAGAATTGTAAATCTAAGATAATAAAAGTTTAATTGAATATCATGAATAAAACAAGACAAAAATTTCAATTACAATCAAAATAATTTAACAATGGAGAAATAAATCTTCCTCTCCAGCTTTGTGTTGCTTCTCTGGTTCTTCAGTCTTTCATATCTCTTCTGTATGCATATTTTTATTTTTCTTGCTCTCAAGATCCTGAAAATATTATCGAATGATTGTTATCGGTATCACCCCCTTGGTGATTGTTTACTGCATTCATATAATGCTTTCCTTCTTCTCTTTATTTGTCACCCATGCCAGTACCGCCTTCAATCATTCATTTTATATTCATCAACCATCTGGATTCCTTTACATGAGTCCTTGTCATGTGAGAAATACCCTTGTAACTTTTTGTAACGAGTAGGTTGGGAAAAAATGGACTAGAACCAGAGTGGGTTTAGTATCTACACAATAAAAACAACTACATGTAATGTTATTTAAGATATTACTTTTATAAATAAATTTTAATTTATTTAATTAACTATTATTACAGTTTTTAGATTAGATTGTTATTTTAATTAATTTTTATTAATTATTATTTTCAATTAATATTAATTTATTAATAATTCTTTTAATTAATCGATTTTATTTAAAAATATTATAAAATATTATTATTAATTAAATTTTTATTTATAATTATTATTAGATTTATAATAAATTGTTAATATTATTAATCAATATTTGATTATATTATGTTATTTTAATAAATAATATTATTTTAATTATTATTATTAGTATTTTATTATTATTGTTTGTTATTATTTAAAATTTTGTTTTAATAAATATTTTTATTATTTTACTAATTAGTTATTTGTTATTTAATTTATTCTATTTTTTTATTGTTTTTTTACTTCCCTTCTCCATCATTTATCCACATCGCGCGTGGGGGAGTGGGTCAGCTCGTCTTGCTCCTCCAGCACCACAACGGTGATCTCCTCATCCAGGGAAGTCGGATCGGCCTCCTCTTTCTCAGGACCACTGCGAGGTTAGTAAATGGGTGCTTCTCCTCCTCATAGAACAACATACATTAGGTTCTTGATTTCTAGATCGACAACGGTGATGCAATGGGCGGAAACTCTAGCAGTTGGAAAGGATCTCAAATCAATAATATGTGTGGGTCTTCAACAGATTTCACAAATATTTGTGGCCATCAATATTTTTTTTAGATATGGTGTGGTATTTTTTCTGTGGCATGTGGCAGTGTGTCAGGTGTTCAGTTCTCCTAATATGTGGTGGTTTCTCTTGTGATGAAGAATCATGGGGGTGGTGAGGCAGGGAAAGGGTGGCAGTGGAGGATGATGGGTCTAGTTATGCTAGTGACTCATGATTTGAGAGCAGCGGTATAATGGGGTAGCGGTGAGACAGCGTAGAGGGCTGGTAATGAGTCTAGACACCACTGAAGACCAGCGGTGTCTAATAAGATGTATAATTTGTGAATCATTCCAAAAAACATGAAACCATAGGTTTATCCAAGGTTATGCATAGCCAACATCAATATAAATTATTCATATTAGTTCGTGATGAGGTTGTGAATTTTCAAATCATATCCCCTGAGAGTTTCGATCCATGTGTGCGGCAAGACTCAATTTCATGCACCAGTTTCCAATCGATTCTAGCTCAATATAGTGTTTTTAGGTCTAATAGTCATATGTAAATCTGTTCTAGAAACATATTTACTTGTTGTATATAGACAGATATGTATTTCTATGAAACCACTCGCTCTATCCATTACCTAAATACATAGATATTTTACTACACTTTAACTTATTCTTAGACTTATCCCTAGAGAAATTGTTAAAGGGATATCATTATGGTTTTTTAATCCTAGTTTACAATTGATGACAAGACTATTTCATTGATACTAACTACAGAAACTATCGCTTCTCATTCAAATATATCACATCACTTTTTTATAACATTTATTAATTTACATAGACACATGGGAAAATACCATATTAGTTTATTTCCTTTGGAAATCTAGAAAAATAAACACTGATACATATGTGTGCTACATTATCACCTATTAGGTTTCTCATTAATAGAAACCTTCTTTCACTCATCATACATAATACGTATCTTTACAAAATTTGGGAAGGAAACATAAGAAAGGGTGATCCTGAATGCTCCACTAGAGTAAAAAAGGGAGATATATAAGCATATTCATGAGCATAATGGCATGAGAATAAGATCATAACAATACAAGATCATATCCTACATATCAATTTTCACAATAAATATTCATGGAAGAAATAATTTTAATTGAAAATATATTAATCAAAATAGAATCAAGATAACAAATCGAGGAAAGAATAACATAAGAATGTGACATTGAATTTTGGAAGAATCTTAAGCTTTGAAAATGATTTCCAAAGTAGTCATGGTTAATTTAAAAGACCATATTAATGGAATGGGTTTACTTCTAAAACCATATTAGTATTTAAGTTTTAAATACAATACCATCTAAGCAGAAAAATTTCATTAATGAACTGATTTCACCAACCATTTCCACCATGTATATCTCATGATATATAAATCATCACCCGATGCATTGGATGGATATATATATCTCACTAACATCCATATTAAAGAAAACATATGTGTTTCAAAAAATCATTAAAATTAATCATAACATAAACCATGAAAATAAATGAGTTTCATAAACATGATATCATATCATAACAAATATGGAAAAGGGACACGTTTCATAATCATTTCGTAAAATTATGATCCTTGAAATGAAGAAGTCTCCATAAACAAATTACCCATGGAAGAGAAGTGAGTGCTGTTAAGAAATTAAATAAAAAACCATTAAAAATAAATATGAACTGTATTATTGGATCACATCCCCACTAAGGAGTAGGTAACACCAATAGATGTTATTATAGATTGAAACTAAATTTGAAAGATCTTTTAAAAAAATCCTGTGGAAAATATCATTTCTTCTTCAAAAAACACTCTTTAAAATATAAATAATTTTGAGAACCATTTTATTTAAAATTTATAAAGGAATACTTGGAAATAATTGAAATCATTTTCATGAAAATAATCATAAATGATCATTTCAAATAAAATTTATTTTTTATTGAAAACATAGTTTGGGGGGGAACTGATTTTTGGCTTAAGAGATAAATATAGTTGTATTTTAATAAAAAAAAATCTTCAATATATTATGTTACAAGGTTTGGAAAAAATTTACCATTTCGTGATTATATCATGAATAAATAGAGGTGTATAAAATATTTGAGTTTTTGAGATATTGATCATACTATTTCATCAATGGAAGAATAATTGTAAAAAATCCTGATAAATGATGAGAGTGTAACAATAAAATTTTAAATCATTATTAACATTGAATCATAATCCCCATGGAAGAGTAAAATTAAATCAACCATAAAATATGTTGATAATAAGTAGTTTCATGATATAACATGTCAAAGTTCAGTATATACACATTGTAAAAGAATATAGGTTCATTACAAAACATGTTTCTAAAAGAATGTAAATTGAGACAAATTTGGCTTTCTAATTAGGTTATATTCAAACCATAAAACAACAAAAAATATAGATCAAAAAATTGAAACACAAATACCTATAAATTTAAGGATAATAATCATACAATACATTCATGTGCATTATTATTCCATGTAAAAGAAAAAATTGTTGAATAAGGCATAAGTCTCACAAAATATAAAAGTGAGACGAAAAATCCCCTTACCTTATATCTTGACTCTTGTCGTACTCATTCAAACCATAGTATAATAAAAATGAGTTTGTTATAATTATTATACTGAACCATAGTCAATTATATCATACTATATCTGATTTTAATATGACCATTTATTACCCATTTAATGTCAATTCCTTTTTAATGTTACTTTCGGGTAATAACCTCTTTGTTTTTCGCATGCGATTTGATTTTTATATTTTTGATCTTCTTATATATGTCATGATTTAATCATCTCAGGAATGATAAAAATTACATAAATAAAACATATATTCATTCTAAATTTATTTATAATAATTAATAACATATATAATTATGAAATGAAATACATTATTCATGGAGACGGTAGGGCGTACACACACATGAACTCTATTTCAATTTTATTATCATATTGAACTAACAAATGTAAATGAAATTTATGAATATATATATATATATATATATATTATCATTATAGTAGAATGAATATTTCATATATGTAACATATTTTTATTAATTCCATCCTTAATACATTTCATGTAAATATTGAATGAATCATATCACTTTGAGTAGGAGGTAGTCTCTATGTCCACATATAAAGTTATCATATTCCCACAATATGGAAAGCATGAAGGTATGCGTTATATAATAATTACATAAAAATAAATAAATCATTAATATTATATATATAACATATAAAAAAGTAATTCTATCTTTATTCTCAACCTTGAATTGTGGTAATGGATGAGCAAATGACACTAGTTCACGAGGGGGTAGTCCATAGTAAACACAAACGATGAATTTGTATCCCATTTTACGATAGTGTGTGTGAGTGTAGGTCATACCCTTATCACGATGACACATACACACAAACATATATTTTTTATATAGATTTTAGTATATAATCATATAATTAGATAAATTTATGGGATGGAGAATGAAATTAAACAAATGTTCTAGTTAAAGTATGTTACCTCTTCTTTGTTTAACTTCTTTTGGATTACACCAAATTTCTTCCTTGGTTGGATATATTCCCAATGATATTATTATATTATTAATAAAGGTATGTTTTTAACTGATTTGGATAGGTATTTTATTATTAAAATGGATTGAGAGGTGTGAACAATTGAGTGGGTGAGTACCCTTTTTACAGTGGAGGAGGAGTGTAATTCTTTTAAATATTAAAATGTCAACACTATTGAACAGTATACCTTAAAAAATATTCCTCTAATAATTTTAATTTTTATAAAATTTATTAAATGGTATAAATATTTAAATAAAATTTATTCTACACAAGTGTAGTCCCAATTTTACACCATATGATCAAATATTAATCACAAAGTAATTTGTTATTACCTTAATTGCTGAAATAAATTTTAATTATTTTTAATAATATTTTTCTGTCAAAAGTTAAGTAAAAATTATTCTAAATTATAAATTATTATTATTAAAAATATGTTATCCATTTTTCCAAATACAAATCACATAATTGGGACAAATTAATTTAAATTTAATAACATAGATGTGTCGCGAAAGCATATTTTTAAAGGGAAAAGGTTTAAAAGATTGAAATGTTTTCATATAAAATTTAAACCTTAAATTTGTTCCAATGACATAAATTATATTAAATTATATATATTTGATCTAATTAAACTTTAAAACAAAATTAAAATATAATTTAACTATATAAAAAATCATACAAAAACTAATTCCAATTAAGATTTAGTATTTTTACTATTCATTCAAATACTAAATATTTTAGAAAAATACAAAAAAATTAACCATAAGATAATTTTAACATTCGAAATTAAAAAATGATTTTTTATTTTATCAAATTAAATTTCTAAAATTTTCTAAAATTTATTTTATTATTCTTCATAGATGGACATAAAAAAGTAGTTTGTTAATAATATTGTTTTCTTCAAAACCTATATAATTTAAAATAAATTATTTATTTCATTATAAATATGATTTATTTAAATGAAATCATTATAAATAATATTTAAAAATTAATTATTACTATAAATATTTCTATTTTTAATGGTTATGTTATAACTATCTTGTATAAATAATTATAATAATAACATTTTATTTTGTAGAAACTCAATGTTTTGTGTAACATATTTTAACTAGTGTTTAATTTAGCCCAATATTAATACAGTGTAGTGTGAAATGTAATACATAAAAGATATCTACTTATTTGAAAAAAAAATGTTCATAAAAACTCAGAGGGTTACACCGAGCCACTTATTGAGGAATAATTAGTTAACTTAATAGAGATTATCATTTCATTTATCAATTTTTCTGAAAAATTGAACGTGTATCTTGTAGTTTATTGTTTATATAGAGAATCTAAAAAATTGTGTTCATTGATTAAAAAACCAAGATAATGTATAAAATGGAATATATGGAGTGGTATGGCATTATGAAAATATTTATTACCAAGAATTCCCATCAAACTCTTCGAACATTGATATAGAGAGAATTTAAAGAGCTCAATCAAAAGGAAGGTGAATCTATCACAGTTTATGAGGAAAACATTACAAGGATTTCTAGATATGCATAGGCTATTGTTATAAAAATTTACAGAAAATTCTATATATTCTATAGAGTTTTCAAACCACACATCCAAAGGACTCTATCTATCATGGAATTTATTAGTTATGAGGAAGTGGTTAAATGTGCAATAAAAAGTAGAGATGATGTTTTGAGAAAAGGACCATAGTTATTGAGATAAAAATAGATGAATTAATTTTTAAGATGGTGGTCAAATGCAAAAAGTAGGAAAGATGATCCATCAACCCACATGTCCAAAATGTGGGAAGAAACATAATCAGAATAGTCTAATATGGATTGGGAAATGCTTCAATTGTGAGAGAGAAGGATATTAAGCTAATGATTATTGAAGAGAGATAAATAAACCATCCAACATGATGTAATAAATGGAGGAACTGCCTTACACACCACCCGCGGTTCAATGATTCAATTTTAGGGAGAAAGGGAACCATGCAAGATAGTGCACTAAACCATGGGTCCTTAAGGGAAATAACATTTGCAACAACCAAATACAAAGGACCAAGGGAATGATTATTACTTAACTACTATTTAAGTGGATCATGAAAATTAATTCATTAAATGAAAATTCCTTATTGAATCAATAATAAAAAAATTATTTTATTTTGGTTTTATTCATTCCTTTATATTCTGCATGTTTTATAGATCTGTTGAATTAGTGCCCTGAAAAATTGAAATTGATATGTCTGTAAAAATAAAAAGGTGTGAAATAATTTCAATCCAAGTGTATAAAACATCCCATATTATAGTCTAGGAAAAAATCTCTGAGTGACTATTGTAATGAATCCCTTGGTGAAATTTAACACTATATTGGGCATGTATAGTCTCTCGTTACATTGAGTGCACATCAACTACCAAGAAAAGGAAATCCCTTTCATATTTCAAACCATCTAATTATCCTTTAAAAACTCAAGGAAGACCATGAATATCTTTTTGAACATTCATTAATGGTGTGAGTTTTGATAACTTTTGAATAAGAATACCTTTACCAAATATATGAATCAAATGAAGGTATCAACCTGGTGGAAATTACAACTATTAGCGAATAAACTGATGTATTTAGTGATGAGCTACCTAGACTTCCCCCATATCTTAGAGTATAGGCATCAATTGAAATTATGCCTATTATCATTCCTATCTCAAAAATTCCCCTATACGATTCCCCCGATCGAAGTATAAGAGTTAAGGAAGAAGTTGCAAGAGTATTTTCACAATGGGTTCTTACACTCTAATGCATCACCTTTTGGTGTACCATCACTCTTTGTAAAATAAAAGGATGGATCAATGTAGCTATGTATCGATTATAGGGAACTAAAATAGATCACCATAATGAATAAGAATTCTCTACATAGGATTGATGAATTTTTTGATCGGTTATGAGGAGCTCAATACATCTCAAAGGTGGATCACAATTCTGGATGTCATCAACTAAAAGTGAACAAGGAAGGTATTCATAAGATTTATTTCTATACGAGGTATGGGAACTATGAGTACATAGTGATTCCATTTGAACTAACTAATCCCCCTATAATATTTATGGATTTGATTAAGATATTCTTCACACACAATCTCAATAATATTTGGTAGTCCATGTCGATGATATTTTCAATTACTCCTAGAGGAGGGAGGAACACAAAGATAATATAAGGATTTATTTAGTGAAATTAAGGAAGGAGAAAATTTATGATAAGTTTAGAAATTCTGACTTTTGTATGAAACACATCACATACTTAGGTCACATGATCATAAGTGGGGGAATTTATATGGATCCTTCAAAGACCAAAGTAATTGAGGAATTACCCGTACCCACTAGTGTCACATAAATATGGTGTTTTCTTGGCATAAAAGTGTACTACCAATGTTTTTTAAAAAATAACTCATGATTTTCTAGCTCACTAACAACATTAACAAGGATGTTGTTATAAAATACTAGATAGGTGAATATGAGGAAAGATTTAAGGAGCACAAGAAGAGGGTAATCACTATGCCAGTATTGACACTACCAACATATAGAGAAGGTTTTGTCATATAAATTGATTATTCAAATGTTGGATTTGGTTTTTTACTCATACTAATTTATAAAGTGATATATTATGCATCCTGACAGTTGATGATACATGGGAGGAACTATCTGATGCATGATCTAGAGTTGGAAGTGGTGATTGTTTCTCTAATTATTTGGAAGAACTGCATCTGTTATGAAAAGTGTAGTATATATAATGAACATAAGTGTCTAAAGTATATATTCACATATAATGAGATCAACATTAATCAATGAAGATAGTTAGATATAATCAAAGACCAGTAATTCTCAATTCACTACTATTTAGGAAATTAAAACAAGGTAGCTGATTCTATTAGAAAAAAGAATTTGATACTCTATCCATGATGCAGATTTAGAATGTCCATATCCCTTGGATATGAAAAGGATGGATTTGTTAATAATTACATAAGGGGATAAATCTGACCTTTCCCAAATCATTGCACATCCATCTATCCAAAATAAGATCAAGGGGCACAAAGGGTTGGTTTGGAGATAAAAAAATAATGTAAATGTAGTAAAGGATGTGAGGCTATATGAGTTCCACATTGATTATTATAGTGTGATTCAGTTTGGGACGAGTCTTTGTGTTCCTACATCTATTGATATAAAGAAGGAGCAATTGGATAATTTTCATAGCTCATTATTCTCTATCCATCGAGGAAGTACCAAGATGTACCATGATCTTCGAGATCACATCCAGTGGGACAACATGATAAAGGATATTGTGGGTTATATCTCATTATTTTTAGTATGGAAAAAAGTTAAATAAGATAGATATAATTCCAAAGAGATGAAAAATCCAAATAAAACAATGTTATATGGTTTGTGTTTTATCAACTCACCATGATACCCCACATTATCATTATTCACTAGGATTTATCACCTGAAGAACATGTAAGGATATATTCAAAGCAAGTGGCGAGGATTCATCAGAATCAACTTTCTATGGTCTCAGATCATGATCCAAGGTTCACATATATATTTGGAGAAGTCTAAAACATTATTTGAGTACTAAATTGAATTTTAGAATGGTGTATCACCCCCAATATGATTTCCAATTATAAATGAATATTTATATTCGTGAAGAAATACTACAATCCTACTCAATGGAATTCAAAGGTTGATAGGATCAACATCACCAATTGGTTGAGTTCTGAAATAAAAAAATCTTTCATTCAAGTATTCAAATGGATCTATATGAATATCTATATGGGAAGCGATGTAGAACTACCACATCGGGGGATGATGTTTGGTACCAAATTACTTGGACCTAATCCTGTGGAACAATATAAAGAAGGATAAAGATAACTAAAAACATATGAAATCTGCTCAGAGTTAGAAAAAGAGATATGTTGAAAACCATTGAAGGGACTGGGATTTTGATGTTAGATAAATATTTTTCTTTTAAATTTCACAATTTAATAGATTCATATTGTTTTTAAAGGAATGTAAGATTATCCCAAGGTTTATTATCCCCTTTGATATCCTTGATCTCTCATGCGTAGTGGACTATTGGCTTATAGTTCCACCATGTATGGCTCAATTACATGATGTGTTCCACATATCACTGATAAGGAAGTACATACCTGATCCCTCACAATTATTGAATCTAGATGTGGTGTAATATGAGAATAACATATCATATGAAGAACATCTGGTGAATATATTGGACTATAGATATTATTTTCTAAACAACAAGACAAATCATCTTATGAAAGTGTGGTGGAGAAACCATAAGTACGCAAGGGAGATATGTGAACCAGTGGAAGAAATAAAATAGACTTACACTCATCTATTCTCAACCGAGAATATTAGTTGAAATTTATAGGAATAAATTTATAAAGGGATAATAATTTTATGAACCAATGCATATTAGAAATAATTTTTTCCTAAATAAATTTTTGTTGTATTGTATTATATAATATTATACTCAAAAAATATTGAGAAACCAATAAAAACATTATTTCATTACCAAATACGGTTACATTAATTAGTATTGAAAATAATCAATATTACAAAAAATAAAACTAGAAAAATATAATTTAATATCTAAAATGGGAAAATATGGATCACCACAATCTACTAGAATCATCACCCCCACTACTGACACTACTAAAAAGAAACAAAATATTAGTAAACAAATCAACATATTAGAAAATGGAAATATTGAACCTTGAGAGGAATTGAGTTAAATAATTAGTGAAAGATGAAGTGTTATATATATGAGGTAATGTGACCATTGTAATAGTTATGTGACCTTTGGAATAGTAACCTGACTCTTAAGAATAGTACCTTGACTGTTGGGAATAGTAACCTAACTATTGGAATAGTAATTTTACCTCAAAATAATAAATTATGATATAAATAATATTTATCATGATTAATTTCAATAAATATAAATGTTATTATTCAAAAAAATAAATATCATCACTAAAAAATTCATAGAAAATATAAGAACATTTATAATAAACAATATTTTAATGTATTTCAAAAAAATCGTAATTCTCATTTTAAAAACAAACTAATATATCAAAGAAATTTATTTTGTTAAAATTTATATCATTTTTGAAAACATCACATATAAATTTTCTATTGGTGAATTTTTGTTAATTTTCTGAAATACTTCAATTTTTAGGATCATAGTAACTAAAAATAATGTTTTTAACAAAACTTGTGTATTTTAAATTACATAATTCGTTATGTAATAATGAAATAATCCTTTCTATAAATTATGGTTAATATATTATATATTTTATTTCATAATTGATTCTATAAAATACAGTGAAAATAATTTTCAAACCTCAAATGAACTTTACAAAACCTAAAGTCCAATGTGATTCTTTAAACTAACAATTTTTTCCCACATTTCTTTTTAATAAAATAATGATTTTAAATTATAAATGGTATTTAAAGTATTAAAACTATTATATTATAATGATACATGGTATTTATTTTCAAAAAATCATTATTACATGGTTTACCATTGATATAATATTTTATTCTATAAATACCCCTCTCCTCATGTAAAAAATAACACCTCTTCCTCCCCTTCAAAACCCACTAATCCCCCATATGATAAATCTTAACCTCTACTAAAATACTCCCTTTAATGGAAATTAATTATAATACCAAGGTAATTTATATAATAAACAAACTCAAAAAATGAAGGGATTTTTAGTGGCATTTAAGAGAAGCTACACTAGGGATTAAGTAAGTTTCAATAAACATTTCCTTTTTTATTTCTTCTTATTCTTCCCATTATTTTTTAGGAACCCATTAAAAAAAATTATAAGAATTATTATTCAGTATTTTAAAATAATATTAATATTTTTAACCTACTATATGTATCATATTTATGATATATATTAATTTTGAAATTCTTTTTCCCACTCTTTTGTCAATGCCCCATCAATGGTCAGTTAACCACCAATAGAGACACTTCCAAGTTAATTATTATAACCACCATAATGGATATAAATTATGAAATATATATATATAATTTTAAAACATCTATTTTTTTATTATAAACATTAATAATTAATTATACAAATTAATAAATTACATTTAATAACACAGAGAAATTCTGCAAAAATAGGAAAACAATATTTATGCAAAATATGATATCAAAATGTATATCTTATAAATGAGGAAATTATATAATATATAAAATTGCTATAATTGTTGAATAGAGAAATAAATTATAGTAAATAAATTCTATATTAATGATTTAATAAATCTATTTTTCTCTTTTAAGAGGTGAAAAAGTGAAGAAATAAAGCGAGAATAAAGGTAAGGGGATACTCAAACCCAACACCTTTTCATTGAGTTAAACCTATTTCATGATATATTTTTTTGAATAATCATATAATGTTCCTTATATATAATTTCATTATTATTACCTTTTATTTTTTGGGAATATTCATGCTTACTAATTGATTTTATAATAAAAAAAATTACCAAAGAACTCTTCTTCCCAAAACACATATTTAACTCTTCTTTAGTTTTTTCTTCTTCTCTCATGAATGATGTTTCTTATATGAAATATTTTTTTACTTTTTTCATCTGTGAACCCCCATATTATGAATAAAATAATTTTTTGTTAAATACTTATGAAATCCATTCCTTTCCATGGTTTAATTCATGTCTAAGATTGTAATATGTTCTATGTGGAATCTATGATTATATAAATACTATAACATAATGGGTGGTACAGAAATTATATAGTCCTCAAATGCATTGGTTAATGGGATTTATATAATGATATAATGTCTAATGATCATATACATGATGATATATTTGTTCAAAATGACGATGTTATGATTATTCATCTATTTTATGCATGAACATGATGCAATCTTTGTCCTGAGTATTTGTAGTATTTGAAAACTATTACACGATGCCTCATTTTTATGCATTTCTGAATTACTTGAATTTGTAACATGTTTAAATAATGATATTAATGATGATACTATAATTATTATATTATTATGATGATTATTATCACTCATTCTATATTGATTCATATCCCTTATTCATCCTCTTTCTAGGATTTTAGGTCACCCTTTCTTTGATGTATATTCATATGTTATTACATGTACTCAAGAAGAATGTTCTAGTTTAAGGATGTTTTTTAGGTATTTAAATAAAATTTTAGTTTTATTGTGTTCATTTTATTTATGATCCTAATTATCCCATGAAATAGAACCTTAATATCTAGAATGTGAAACCCTATTATAATGTTTTTCAACCAAATGATGTAATAGTTATGTAATGAAAAGTAGGGTCACTATATTTATCACGTGACACAAGGAAACAAATGATACAATTTAGATAATTAAATTATAAAAATTATAAATAGGTAAAAATTGAATTTATAAAAGTTTTTAGATCTTTTAAACCCGTGTCTTTTTAGTTTAAGCCATTGGTAAACCTGTTTTCACCTCAAACATGCTAAAATATTTCTACTACATACACTATTCATTATAATGAATAATTAATATGAGATAATTATGTAATATAAATTATGAGTATTTCAAATATAGAATCCATTAAACAAAATTAATTTAATATAATAATACTAATCTAATTTTAAAATTGAACCTGCAGGGGTGAGGTAAGAAAAAATTTTCAAGAAATATATTTCTGATATATTAAATGATTTTATATTTAAACAATGACTAATAATAATAGTTATATTATTTTAAATTAATATTTATCTATATGTAATATTTAAATTTATTTTAAATTATTCTTCAGTACTTATTTTCTTAATTAGTTAAAATGGTTGAACATTAAGTACTTTAAGAAGTTTTCAGAAAAACAATGTATTTTTAAACTGAAGAAACATTTATACTAAATTATAGTAAAATGATGATTAAAATAAAATTAGTATGTTTAAATATTCTTATTAATACTTATTATACTTTGTGAAAAATTAAATGTATAATGGGACTTTTATATTAAATAAATTATTGAAAAAAGTGATGGTTTTATAAAAAACTAGTGTTGGTCATAATTCACTAAAAACCATATTTTCTATAATATCCCAAAATTTCACCCTATTTTAATTTTGTTATTATGATTTAAAAAATTATTCTTATTTTATAAAATAAAATTTCTAAAATAAAATAAAATAATAATTATTTTTATGAATAATATTCATAAATTTTTATTTTAATGTAATTTTTTGACTAATTTTACATTAATAAAAATTAGTTGATTATTTACTAAGAATTTATGAATAAATTTATATTCAGTAAGAAATTTATATATATATATATATCATAATGTTGTTAATACTATTATTACAAGTCAATTTAAGGATAAGATTATTATGGTCATATTAAAAATAAAATTAACTGATGGTTCGTTTGAGCTTGAAGTTGTGTATCACATATACTATCGAACATATCTTCCTTGTTTAAAATATCAAGGTGTTACATCTCCCAAATTTAATAAATATTATCCTTTTTTTAAAAAATTATCATATTAATCAATGGTTTGATATTTTGAAAAAACTTTATTGGAAATAGAAATCCTAAAATTGTTAATAAAACATCCTCTTGCTAACTGAAAAAGGGATGTGTGAAGGTCATATGGGATAACACATAAATTTTTATTTAAGTGGGATATATTTTGTGGGTATTGATGAAATTGAATTTGAATAAAATCATACTTCCAAAATAATTATGGTGAGTGACATAGATCATTGATCATAAAAAAGTGAATATTCTTGAGAATTTTAACATCCACAAGACCATAAAACAAAGATGTGTGAAAAAGACCATTATCTCATCAAAAATGAAGGTAATGAGATAAAATTATAATTTTAAATATTCTTTTACCAGATTATAAGTATCTATTAATATATTTAATAATATCATATAGATTTTATACCTACTTTGAAAATATAATTTCACCCTTTAATTAATTTCCACCACAATGTCATCTTTTTTTCCTACTAATGAGTATTCAAGATTAATTTTTTCCCTGAAAGTCTAAAATAAACATCCAATGCATCAAAAAATACCCAAAAGGATAACCTTATATTCCTATTATATTTAGACAATAACCACATCCAAAATGATTACCAAATTTTTATATGTTTCCTAAAATTAATAAACCTTCATATGATGAAATAATACATTATTCTCTAAAATTCAATAGAAATACACATAGTTCATACTAAATCATTAAATAAATGAGTAAACCTATGTCACAAATATCTTCAAAAAAATCAACATTAATGACTATTTTAAACTCATTTTTTACTAATACCTTCCATATTAGATGCCCAATAATGTTGTGATATTTTTTAGGACATCAGATAGGCCAGTGGTAGGTGTTGCACCCATGTTTCCCTTAGTTGTGGGATGAAGCCCTTGTGGCCTTTAAAAATTTTATGGGTTTAATCTTAGGTTTCATGTTGTTATATTTACTAACATTATATCCATATATATTCATATAAATATTATGGACATCTTTAAAAATAACCTAAATCGTCAAAGATCATATACAGCCTAATGTTTATCATTCCCTTTAAACATATGATCAACCATAAACTCAAAAAACAATGATTAAATCCATAAAACATATCATAAACTATCATGAAAATATCCTTATATAAATAATTATATAAAACCATAATCTTGTATAAACTATAACATACACAAACCCACAATCTAGGACTCGGTTCTAAAATCATAAACATTACATTTCTGGATTTGATATTGATAAAGGTAAAAAAATTGACATTGAAAACTTAAATCATCAAAAGAAAATTTTATATCACATACATTCATAAGGATATTTTAGGTTTATAATTTTATAAAAATTTAAAAACAGATACTTAGACAATACCCATGAATTTAATGGTATATTTATCCAACTATACCCAACATTTAATATTCCATATTATGTCTTTAACATCTCGCACAATCTTCATCACATTATACCCATTTATATAAATAGTCATTTAATCGTAATTCTTCAGAACCTATAGATTATAAAACATAAAAAGGGTGATATCAAATTCTCAGTATGGGTAAATATAATAATTAATAATTGAATGTCGTCATTGATAAAATTATGAGCATAAAGGCATGATGAACTAACCAGAGTGGGAGAGCATAGAAGAAGATTTTTCATACCCATTAACACATGGATCATCAATCATGAAACATGTTACAAATATTTATCAAATTCAATATTCATAATTATTATTAATCATGATCCTTTGAATTTTAATATTTATCATAGGAATCAATAAAACCCCATAGTAATAATAAAGAAAAATTTTTTATCTTGGAACACAATCTTAATATATCTTTTCAAACCCCAATCAAAAGTAACTTAAACCAAGTTAAATAAATAGTAAAAATATACTAGTGACACTATATGTATTTCCCTGACCCATGAAGCCCAGAGACGATGCATTAGTTTATTACATTGGCATGATTACAAGGGAAAAATCCAAAAGGACCGCTCATTTTAGCAGTCTTGGAATTCCAGATTACATATATGATACCCATAATACATTATTAAATAGGAAATAAAAAATTTACACATAAAAATAAAATAAATTTTATCCTTGAAGGATTATTAAAATAATTCTTCTTCATGAGATGGGGAAATGAAACATAATAAGGGTGGTCTCAAATGCTCAGTAAGGGTAATTAAAGTAGAAGAAATAATTTATCAATGGAAATAAATTAATGTGGAAAGGCAAATAACTTTTAACACAACCCATTCAATGACTATATAAGGAAATATAAATATTTGAATGTTATAAAATGAAAACACATTCCATTAAATAAATGATCACTACTACAAAAATCGGCTTTATCGGTGCTCAAAACGGGCTTTAACAGTGTTACAAAAGCGCTGTAAAGCTCAGTGCTGATAGGGGGGTCCCCTTTATTAGTGCTAGAAAAGTGCTCATAAAGGTAGCCTTTATCAGTGCTAAAAAAGTTCTGATAAAGGGATCCTTTATCGGTGCTAAAAATGCACCGATAAAGGGATCCTTTATCAGTGATAAAAAGGCACTGATAATGGTCTTCTTTATCATCGCTAAAAAATCACTGATAAATGGATCGTTTATCAGGCCTAAATAAGCACTGATAAATGACCTTCTTACTATAACATAAAATTCTGCAATAGCACACCCACACAGGACCTGCAAAAAAATCATCATATCAACAAGTATACCCACACAAAATTAACACATAATTCATAAAGTAATTACAACAACAATACACATACAACAAGTATACCCAAACACCATTAACACATAATTTCTAAGTTAATTAATTACATAAAGAATTAAATTTAGAATTCAGTGGGTTGGGGGGTATTCAGGGGTTCAGGGTGGTTGTCCATGGGGTAGGGGGTGTCCAAGGGGTGGGGGTGTTCAGGGAGATGGGGGTGTCTGGGGTGGGGGGAGCTATCCATGGTGGTGTCTAGGGGGGGGTTGTGGTGTCCATGGGTTAGGGGGTGGTTTTCCATGGGGTGTGGGTGTTCATGGGGTGGGGGTGTGTGTCCAGGGGGTGGGGTGATGTTCAAGGAGGCGGGGCGGTCCAAGAGGTTGGGGGATTTCCAAGGGGGTGGGGTGGTGTCCAAGAGTGGGGGTGGCTATCCATGCGGTGGGGTTTTCTAGAGGGGCGGGGGTGTACAGGTGGTGGGGAGGTGTCGGGGAGGGGTGGGGTCCATCCAGGGGGTTGGGGGTGTCCAGGTGGGCTGCGTGTCTAGGGGTTGGGGGTGCTTTCCAGGGGGTGGGGGTGTCCAAGGGGTGGGGGTGTCCAGTGGGTGGGGAGGTCCATGGGTGTGGGGGAGTCCAGGGGGTGGGGTGGTGTCTAGGTGGGGTGGAGGGGCATTATCTAGTGGGTGGGTGGTGTACAGGGGGGTGGGGGTGGTCGAGGAGGTTGAGGGTTGTCCATGTGGGGTGGGTGGTGTCCAGGGGGTGGGGGTGGCTGTCTATGGGGGTGGGGGTGTCCAGGGGGGTGTCCAGGTAGTGGGGTAGTGTCAAGGAGGGGTGGGGGAGTCCATGGGGGTTGTACATGGGGGTGTCCAGGGGTTGGGGGCTTTCCAGGGTGGGGGGGGGGGGGGGTTGTCCATGGGGTGAGGTGGTGCCCAGGGGAGTTGGGGGTGGTCCAAGGGGTTGGGGATGTCCAGGGGGGGTGGGGTGGTGTCCAGGGGGTGGGGTTGGCTGTCCATGGGTGTGGGGGTGTCCAAGGGGTAGGGGGATATTCAAAGTGGTGGGTGGGGGGTCTATTCATGGGGGTGTTCAGGGGGTGGGGGTGTCAAGGGGGTGGGTGGTGTTCTGGGGGTGGGGTGGTGTCCCGGGGTGGGGGGGATTTAATGGTTTCAATGGAATGAATTTCATGGATTTTAAGATTATTTGTATTTTTAAAATGATTTTGGAATAGTTTATACATCAATAGTATGTGTTTCTTTAGGAAAAATTGAATGATTTTGGTGCATATGGTAGGAAGTCGGATTTTCGTACGTCAGTTGTTGTTTTCACTTAAAATTATCTCCATTTAAAACAAAAGAGAGACACTTTGAGTGATACTAGACACACTGTGCCTCAGATTGATGCAGTGTTGACTCTTACACATCACAAGTGACCCATGGATCATTCTCCTAAAGTATCAACACAATACTAATGTGTTTGGTTAGTTTTCTGTATGTTAGTTGTTGTTTTCGCTTAAAATTCTGTCCATTTTAACCAAAAGATAGACACTTTGAGTGATATTGGCCACACTATGCCTCATATTGATGCATATTTGACTCGAAAATGTCAAAAATGACCCATGGATCGTTCTAATAATGTATAAACACAATATTAATGAATTTTTTTTTTGTTTTCCATACCTCAGTTGTTGATTTCACTTAAAATTCTATCCATTTTAAACAAAAGAGAAACACTTTGAGTGATACCAGCCACAACGTGGCTCAGATTGAGGAAAGGTTGACTCATACATGTCACAAATAACCCATGGATTGTTATCCTAAAGTACCAACACAATCTGAATGCGTTTGGTCGGTTTTCTGTAAGTTAGTTATTATTTTCACTTAAAATTCTGTCCATTTAAAACAAAAGAGAGACACTTTGAGTGATACTGGCCACATCGTGCCTCAGATTTTTTCAAGGTTGACTCGTACACATCAAAAATGACCCATGTATTGTTTTCCAAAATTATCAACACAATCTGAATGTGTTTGGTTATTTTTCCATACGTCAGTTGTTGTTTTCACTTAAAAATCAGTCTATTTTAAACAAAAGACTGACACTTTGAGTGATACCGGACACACTGTGCCTCGGATTGAGCAAGGTTGACTCATACACGTCACAAATGACACATGGATCATTCTCCTAATGTATCAACACAATTTGAATGTGGTTGGTTTGTTTTATGTATGTCAGTTGTTGTTTTCACTTAAAATTATGTACATTGTTAACAAAAGAGAGACACTTTGAGTGATACTGGCCACACCATGCCTCAAATTGAGGCTAGTTTGACCTTTAAAAGTCAAAAATGACCCATGGATTGTTATCCTAATGTATCAACACAATCCGATTGTGTTTGGTTAGTTTTCCGTATGTCAGTTGTTGTTTTCAATTAAAATTCTATCCATTTTAAACAAAATAGAGACACTTTGAGTGATATCGGCCACACCATTCCACAAATTGATGTCGGGTTGACTCATACCCATCATAAATGATACATGGACAGTTATACTAAAGTATAAACTCAATCCAAATGAGTTTGGCCAGTTTTTATTATGTTAGTTATTGTTTTCACTTAAAATTCTGTCCATTTTAAACCAAAGAGAGACACTTGGAGTGATACCGGACACATTGTGACTCGGAATGATCCAGGATTGACTTTTACACATTAAAAATTACTCATGGATCGTTATCCTAAAGTATCAACACAATACGAATTCTTTTGGTTAGTTTTTCGTATGTCAGTTGGGGTTTCACTTAAAATTTTGTCCATTTTAAACAAAAGAGAGACACTTTGAGTGATACCAGGCACACTGGGCCTCAGAATGAAATAGGGTTAACTTATAAATGTCAAAAATGTCCCATGTATTGTTCTAATAAATTATAAACACAATCCTAATGTGTTTGTTCAGTTTTCCATACGTCGGTTGTTGTTTTCACTTAAAATTCTGTCCATTTTAAACAAAAGAGTAACACTTTGAGTGATACCGGCCACACTGTGCCTCAAATTGATGCGAGGTTGAATCGTACATGTAAAAATGACCCATGTATTGTTATAATAAAGTATTAACACAATTTGAATGCGTTTGGTTGGTTTTTCATACGTCACATGTTGTTTTCACTTAATATCCTATCCATTTTAAACAAAAGAGAGACACATTGAGTGATACTGGCCACATTGTGCCTCAGATGGAGGCGGGGTTGACTCTTAAACATCACAAATGACCCATGGATCATTATTCTAAATTATCAACACAATAATAATGTGTTTGTTTGGTTTTCCATACGTTAGTTGTTGTTTTCACTTAAAATTCTGTCCATTTTAAACAAAAGAGTAACACTTTGAGTGATACCAGTCACATCGTGCCTCATATTGAGGTGGTATTGACTCGTACATGTATAAAATGATCCATGGATCGTTCTCCTAAATTATCAACACAATATGAATGTGTTTGGTCAGTTTTCCATATGTTAGTTGTTGTTTTCACTTAAAATTATGTACATTTTAAAAAAATCGAGAGACACTTTGAGTGATACTGGCCTCACCATGCCTCATATTGAGGAGAGGGTTGACCCATATATGTTAGAAATGAACCATGGATCTTTATCATAAATTATCGATACAATATGAATGTGTTTGGTTGGTTTTATGTACGCTAGTTGTTTTTTTCACTTAAAATTCTATCCATTTAAATCAAAAGAGAGACACTTTGAGTGATACCTGTCACACCATGCCTCAGATTGGGGAGAGGTTGACTCATACATGTGAAAAATGATCCATGTATAGTTATCCTAAAGTATCAACACAATCTGATGCGTTTGGTTAGTTTTCCATACGTCAGTTGTTGTTTTCACTTAAAATTCTGACCATTTTAAACAAAATAGAGACACTTTGAGTGATACTAGGCACATCGTGTCTCAGATTGAGGAGGGTTTAACTCATGAAAGTCACACATGACCCATGGATTGATCTCCTAATGTATCGACACAATCCAAATGCATTTGGTCAGTTTTCCGTACGTTAGTTGTTGTTTTCCCTTGAAATTCTGTCCATTTTAAACAAAAGAGTGACTCTTTGAGTGATAAAAGACACACCATGTCTCATATGGAGGTGGGGTTGACTCATACACATCCAAAATGACCCATGGATAATTATCCTAAAGTATTAACACAATCTGAATGCATTTGGTCAAATTTTCGTATGTCAGTTGTTGTTTTCATTACTTGGCCTTAAGCGACATCCCCAAGGCACCAAAGACTGAAAATAAATGCCGAAGGGTTTCAATATACATGGGGGACGATTTACATTTTAACTAAAAACAACCAACAAACAGAGCAAACTAGATAAAAATCTCCAAGAAATCATTATATGATGCATGATTTAAAACCAAAACAACTCAACCATTATTTTCATAAAAAACCAACTAAGTGAAACAACGGAGTACAAAACCAAATTAGAGTAAACAGTGGAAAGACAACTACAAAACTTCAAGATGACAATTCAACTCCATGCTCCACAATCTCCAAGTTCCAACATCACGAACTAGCCCAAGAGTCACGAAGTGGTGCTATAAACATGTGACACTTTACCTTTGCCAACATCCCAGTATATGACATCTGCAAAAGCACCACTGTTCCAAGTAGGGGGTGAGTAATGAACTCAATAGGTTTTCCCTGATGACTTCCCAACCCATGCCTCTAGGATAAAATAAGTTAGCACATTTATATAAAACAATTTATATAAAATAATTCCAAAACATTTCACAATATAACTAGTTCCAAATCAAACCCATTTTCCAACCAAACAATTTTCCCAACCAAAAAACATCTTTTCTAAGAAAATCAACCAAACCATGTTTCCAAATCACAACCACATTTTCACTTTGGCATAACCATTCCATTTCACAAATCCACATAGCCAACCATTTCACAACCCGTGAAAACAACTATGCATGCATCGTTATGACAGTTCCATACTCATGAGTGGTCTCTCGTCGATCTACCAAGTCGTCACAAGGTAATTATTCCCCATGTTCCATTACACTTTTGGCACCGAGCACAAGGTCATATTTCAAACATGCCTTGTAAATGCAATATGAACATACACACCAAGTGTGCCCAAAAACCACACCATTTCAACCATGCCAAAACCATTTCAATAAAACAACCCTTTTATTGAAAACATTTTTTTCCCCAAACCATTTTCCAAATCCATAAATTCCATATTTTAAAATCACCATTTTAAAATTGAGTAACCAAAACACTTTGCACAAACCATTCATTAAATTTCCACAATTTCATCAAAACCCATAAATCAACACTAAAGAAGATTTATAACATGATTTTCACCACAATTTCACAACCAAAACAAGGATATTAAATAAATTTGAACTAATCCTTAAAGTTCTAAGAAAGAGGAATCTAGAGTGAAGCCACCTACCTCAACAAAATTGGCTAAACCAAACCACGACCGAAGAACGCCAACAAAACCGAGCTGATTCTCCAAAAACCCTCCTTAGATCTCTTCTCCTAACACAACCAAGATCAAATCTTATAATATTTGGAATCCACACCCTTAGATCTACCCATAACGGACATATATCTAAGAAAACGAGAGAAGAGGAAAAGTAGATCTAAGTAGATCTAAGAAACCGATCAAGAATGATCACATACCTTAAGAATCCGGCTTCGGTTCGCCAAGAGAACCCTTCGAAACACCTCTAGAACGCCTGGGAGAAGTCCTCCAACCTTCAAGGGAAAGTAATCCCAAGTTAGGGCTGCATAAGAGCTTTAAACAAGGAAATTAAAGGCAAAATGGGTTAGATCCAAAATTTTCTGATCTAACTTTTAATGATTGCACGGTTAGTCTGCACGGTTTGATAAATCGTGAGCTAACCATGCATTAGCTACTGTCTTGGCCACCCTTCTTGCACGGTTTGGCCGCACGGTTAGACAAACCGTGCACCGGCCGTGCGGAAGCCACTACCTCCCATACCAACTTCACATGGTTTGGCCGCACGGTTTATATAAACCATGCGCCTCCTGTGCGACTTCCTTTCTTTCCCCAAAACTCATTCCAGGATCTCCCAACTCTCCCAAAATCCACCCTTAACTTTTACAACAAGAAAAGCATCAAGTAAGGGTTACATACCTAAAACTGGGGGTACTAAATTCTCCCCACCATTGGCCTTTACTTCCTCAGAAAGTAGAAACCCAATGCTTGTCTGAAAGAGTTCTGGCCGCTGCTCTTTCATTTCTTTCTCGCGTTCCCAAGTCTCTTCCTAGATCTGACCATGTTGCCACAAAACCCGCACTAAGCTGATGCTTTTTCCATGAAATACTTTCTCTTACCTATCCACAATCCACACCGGGATATGTACCAACGAAGCATCCGGCTCTAGGTCAACGTGATCCTATCTGATCACATGGTAAGGATCAGGCTAATACTTCTTCAACTAAGATACATGGAACACATTATGCACTGCACTGAACTGTGGTGGTAATTCCAACCGATATTCCACCTCTCCAACCCATTCCAGTATCTCAAAAGGGCCTATATATTGAGGAGATAATTTTCCCTGCTTCCCAAAACGATGATGTCCAAGCCTTGGAGAGATTCTCAAAAAGACATGATCACTCACTGCAAACGACTATGGTCTTTGGTGATGATCCGCATAGGATTTCTGATGACTATGTGTCGTCTCCATCCTCTTTTGTATCAACTGAATCTTCTCTATTGTTTCTTGGACAAGGCTCGGCCCAACTAGTGAAGTTTCACCCATTTCCACCCAACATAGTGGATAACGACAAGGACGACCATACAATACTTCAAACAGAGCCATGCGTATTGAAGCATCATAACTGTTATTGTATGAGAACTCCACTAAGGGTATATGCTCCTCTCATGAGCCACCAAAGTCCATTACACAAGCCCGCAACATATCTTCCAATGTTTGTATCATCCTTTCAGAATCTCCATCCGTCTGAGGATGATACGCCGTTCTCATCGTCAATTGAGTCCCCAGGGCTTGTTATAAGGATTTCCAAAAACGAGATGTGAACATCGAATCTCTGTATGACATGATTGAAACTAGTACACCATGTCTCTTTACCACTTCCCGGATATAGATTTTTTAAATATCTTCCACCGTATGAGTTTCACGAATAGGGATGAAATGGGCCGACTTGGTTAGACGATCCAATATCACCCAAATGGAATCGTGTTTGCGGACCATTCATGGGAGACCTGTAACAAAATCCATTGCTATATGCTCCCATTTCCACACTAGGATAGGTAAAGACTATAACATACCAACTGGTCTCTGATGCACTGCTTTAACCTACTGACAAGTTAAGCATTGCGAGACGAACTCAGCCACTTTCCTTTTCATGTCGCTCCACCAAAATTGTGCCTTCAACGCCTTATACATATTATGTGTACCCGGATGTACAACCCATCTTGAATATTGGTAAACATGAAGGAGTTATTCCTGAAAAACCATGGGTACAACCATCCAATTTCTGAAACACAAGACTGAACTCTCATTCATCTTCCATCCCTCAATGGTCTCCTCACCATTGAGTTTTGAACACATTGAAACATAGTATACATTGGATGCCTATGCCTCCTTTACTATCTCCACCAAATCAGGAACAAGTGTAGCTGAAAATAAAACAGCAACATCGCCTCGGTCTTCACATTCCACATGCATGTCGGCTAAGACCGACATCAACTACCATTCATCTAAAGCTTATTTTTTCAACTGAGCATACAACTTCTTGCTTAATGCATCAGGCACCGAATTGCCCTTACCCATTGTATACATCAAGTCAAATTCAAACATTTGAAGATACTTCATCCATCTCCTCTTCCTCAGGTTTAAATATCACTGTGAGAAGATGTGTTTCAAGCATTTGTGATCTGTAAACATTGTGAATTTCTCACCAAAGAGATAATGTCTCCATGTTTTCAAAGCATGGATGACTGCAGCCAACTCCAAATCGTGTGTTGGGTAATTCTTCTCATGCACTCTCAACTGCCTTGACCCATAAGCAACAACATGGTCTCCTTTCATGAGAACATAGCCCAACCCTGATCCTGAAGCATCACAATACACCACATACCCTTGTCCTGATTCTAGAAAGATCAAGATGGGTGCTGATGTATGGCAGACTTTCAACTCTTGAAAAGATCTTTTACATTCCTAGGTCCATTGAAATGCATTGTTTTCTTTGTCAATGATGTCATAGGCGAAGCTAGTCGTGAGAAGTCACGCACAAAGCATCGTTAATAACCAGCTAGACCAAGAAAACTACATATCTCAAAAACATTATTCGGTGGTTGCCAAGAAAGAACAGGTTCTATTTTTTCTAGATCCACTGAAACACCTTTCTCAGAAACAACATGGCCCATAAAACATACCTCTTGTATCCAAAAATAACACTTTGATAATTTGGAATACAACTGATGGTCTCTCAAGATTTCTAACACTATCACCAAGTGTTGCTCATGCTTAGCCCTTGTTCTTGAATACACCAATATGTCATCGACAAACACCACAACAAAAGAATCCATATATTGCTGAAATATATGATTCATCAAAGCCATGAAGACCGTTGGTGCATTCATTAGACCGAAAGGGATGACTACATATTCGTAGTGGCCATATCTGCTTCTGAAGGCTGTGTTCGGAATATCCTCCTTCCGAACTTGCAACTGATGATACCCTGACCGAAAGTCAATCTTGCAGAACCACTGAGCTCCCCTCAATTGATCAAACAGGTCATCAATGCATGGAAGTGGATATCTATTCTTTATCATAACTTGGTTAAGTTTACAATAATCCACACATAGCCTCAAAGTTCCATCTGCTTTCTATACAAACAAAAATGGTGTTGCCCACGGAGACACGCTTGGCCGAATAAAACCTTTTCTTTTCAGTTCTTCCAAATTCACTTTAAATTCTTTTAACTCCGTTGTTTCCATCCTATAAGATGGAAGTGAGATAGGACTGGTCCCCGGAAGGAGATCAATCATAAACTCCACTTCTCTTACAGGTGGTAACTCCGTGAAGTTTTCAGGAAAAACATCTGGAAATTGATCCACAACTACTGGAAAACTATTACTCATGATCTCGTCCATTGATTCCTAGTTTAACGCAGCCAACTGGTAAGAGATCGTTGCCACTGCTGGTGCCAACAAGCCCGTTTCACATGCCTTGACCACTCTTTCTTCTCTAAAGAGATGCTTGACACCATCCTCAGTCTCGAAACTGACTGTTCTAATATAACAGTCGATATGATCCCTGAACTTTGTCAACCAATCCATCTGTAAGATTATATCATATACATCGATCTTTAGCATAGAGAAATCTCATTTCAACTCAACTCCATCAACAGTTATAGAACATGCTCTACACACGAAGTCTCTACATTCTCTTTCACCGAGAGGTGTTTGAAGTTTTATCACAGAGGGCATAATTTCAACTTTTAAGTTTAAAAAATCAGAAATACGAGAAGCAAGAAAATAATGAGATGCACCAGTATCGAACAATGCTTGCATGAGGGTAGAATTCAAAAGAAACGTACCTCTCACCACAGACGGTCCAGACTGGTCATCCACAATCACCTGTTTTGCTCTATACAATTGCTTTGTTGCTGCACTTTGATCCTTATTTCCTTTTTGAGATTGCCCTGCCTGAGGAGTCATGGTATTCCTGGAATCACCATAACTAGCTCTGTTCTGTTAGTGAGATTTATTTTGCAGTCCTCTCCCTATCGAAGCATATGATGCTTGCGACGCCTGGGAAGTGTTATGTGCACCCGACCTCGGAGCACTGTGACAATATCGCTGAAGATGCCCCATATTTTTGCAATTGTGACATGCTTTCGGTGGTGATGTACATTCCCATTTGATGTGATCAATCGTGCCACATTGAAAGCACCCGGCCTTCATCATGGGTCTTGGAGGAAGATTCACTGATCCACCTGTTTGATTCTGATTTGCACTCCCACCTTGGAAGTAGGTGTCCCACTTTCGCTTGTTCCCAGCATTAGAGTTCCCACCTATTCCCATTGGTATCATCATGATTTCTCCTCCCATAACTCCTAAGATTTCTCTTTATGCTACTGTTTCTCTATTTACCATCTCCGTGTAATCCGTAATACAGAGCACAACTATCTTCGAGCGGATCTCCTGTTGCAACCCTTATTCAAAGATGTGTGCCTTCAGCGACGCACATGCAGCAACTTTCAGTGCAAAGCACACTAAATTCATGAACTTAGCCACATACTCTGTGATAGAGAGATTTTCCTGCTTCAGGCTGAAAAATCCCATTGTCCTCTGGATCTTGAACGTATGAGGATAGAATTGTTTATTGAACAATTCCTCAAATTCCTCCCAACTCAGGCCTTGATCCACCTTCTCCTGCACCACTATCTCCCACCACTATCGTGCAAGATCCTCCATCATATACGTCGCCAAATTTACTTTCATCTCTACTGGTGTGCTGATGAAATTGAAGATACGATTCATCCTTTTTAGCCACACCTCTGCCTTTTTTGGTTCATAATCACCCTGAAAGATGGGTGGATTCTGCTTCTGGAACTGGACGGAATGGTCTACATGCCTTGACTCATCCCTCTGATTCCCCGTGTCCATAGCCTAGAACGCTTGAACTATACTTTGGACTAGCTTTTGGTTCACCTTTGGTTTAGGTGCAACCACATTCTCCGTAGCCTCTTCTGTTTGGTTTCTACGACGTCTCACGGGTGCCATTTTCTATACAAACAACGCACGCCATTAGTCTCACTTCCTAGAAACTGAAGGCTTAGTATTTCAAATTCCATCACATCAACTATCACCACATTTATTTCCAATCATTTCTAAAACAGATCTTTTCTTTATTTTGAAAATCAATCTATTTTCAAAATACCGCAACCGTTTTCTTTTCAAAGTTTTCCATTTGAAAACATGTTTAAAATTTTCAGAAAACACTCTTTTGAATCAAACCATAATCCATTTCTCAAAATGATTTATGTAATCCTAGTGGGAAGTCATTCCTATACAATGAAAGTCATTCTCATCTCATTTCCTAAACCCATGAAAATGAGATTTTCAACATTCTAGAAGTGTCTCCTAACACTTATGGACCCAACTCCCTGGTAACTTGCAGTTCAGCATAAAGGGGTAAGCTACGTGCTTTTATGATATACATTTCAAGTTCTGAAAATCCTACTCTTTTCTAAGATTCCAACCCAAGGAATAGACAAGAAGGAATTTCAACTCCAAGACCAAGAACATCAATGACCATTTATACCTCAAGGAAGGACCAGACTGATACCACTTGTAATGACCCGCCAATTCTCATTGGCTTGAGAGCTCAACGAGTCATTACTTGGCCTTAAGCGACATCCCCAAGGCGCCAAAGGCTGGAAATAAATGCCAAAGGGTTTCAATATACATGGGGGAAGATTTAAAATTTAGCTGAAAATAACCAAAAAATAAAGAAAACTAGATAAACATCTCCTAGAAACCAATATATGATGCATGATTTAAAACCAAAACAACTCAACCATTATTTTCATAAAAACCCAACTAAGTGCAACAACGGAGTACAAAACCAAAGCAAAGTAAACAGCAGAAAGAAAACTACAAGACTTCAAGACGACAATCCAACTCCATTCTCTACAATCTCTATGTTCCAACATCACAAACCAGCCCAAGAGTCGCAAAGTGGTGCTATAAACGTGTGCCACTTTACCTTTTCCAACATCCCAGTATATGAAATATCCAAACGCACCAACGTGCCAAGAAGGGGGTGGGTAATGAACTCAGTAGGTTTTCACTGATGACTTCCCAACCCATGCCTCTAGGATAAAACAAGTTAGCACATTTATATAAAACAATTTATATAAAACAATTCGAAAACAGTTCACAATATAACTAGTTCCAAATCAAAACCATTTTCCATCCAAACCATTTTCCCAACCAAAAACCATATTTTCCAAGAAAAGCAACCAAACCATGTTTCCAAATCACAACCAAATTTTCACTTTGGCATAACCATTCAATTCCACAAATCCACACAGCCAACCATTTCAAAACCCGTGAAAACAACTATACATGCATCGTTAGGACAGTTCCATACTCATGAGCGGTCTCTTGTCGATCTACCAAGTCGTCACAAGGTAATTATTCCCCATGAGCCATTACACTTTTGGCACTGGGCACAAGGTGATATTTCAACCAAGCCTCGTAAATACTATATGAACACACACACCAAGTATGCCCAAAAACCACACCATTTCAACCATGCCAAAACCTTTTCAATAAAACAACCCTTTTATTGAAAACCTTTTTTCTTCAAACCATTCTCTAAATCCAGCAATGCCATATTTTAAAATCACCATTTTAAAATCGAGTAACCAAAACACTTTACACAAACTATTCATTCAATTTCCAAAATTTCATCAAAACCCATAAATCAACACTAAAGAAGATTTATAACATTCTTTTTACAACAATTTCACAATCAAAACCAAGAGATTAAATCAATTTGAACTAATCCTTCAAGTTCTAAGAAAGTGGAATTGAGAGTGAAGCCACCTACCTCAACAAAATGGGAAAAACCAAACCACGGCCAAAGAACGCCAACAAAACCGAGCTGATTCTCCAACTTAGATCTCTTCTCCTAACAAAACCAAGATAATATCTTGTCATATTTGGCATCCAAACCCTTAGATCTACCCATAATGGGTGTAGATCTAATAAAACGAGAGAAGAGTATAAGTATATCTAAGTAGATCTAAGAAATCGATCAAGAATGATCACATACCTTAAGAATCCGGCTTCGATTCGCCAAGAGAACCCTTCGAAACGCCTTCAGAACTCCTGGGAGAATTCCTAAAACCTTCAAGGGAGAGTAATCCAGAGTTAGGGCCACATAGGAGCTTTAAAAAGGGAAATTAAAGGCAAAAAGAGTTAGATTTAAAAAAATTGGATCTAACTTTTAGTGACCGCACGGTTAGTCCACACGGTTTGACAAACCATGCGCTAACTGTGTGTTAGCTACTGCCTCAGCCACCCTTCTCGCACGATTTGGCTACACGGTTAGACAAACTGTGTACCGGCCATGCGGAATCCACTACCTCCCATACCAACTCTGCATGGTTTGGCCGCATGGTTTATACAAACCGTCCACCACCCGTGCGACTTCCCTTATTGCCCCAAAACTGATTCTGGGATCTCCTGACTCTCCCAAATGCCACCCTTAACTTTTACAACAATAAAAGAATAAAGTAAGGGTTACATACCAAAAACCGGGGGTACTATAGAATATTGGGGGAAAGGGGAGTTCTTGTAGGGGTACGAAACCACTAGAGAATGAGGGCATAATAAACAAAGGATATTGTGCACCTAATTTTTATATAATATGGGATTATAGTTTTATCAGTGCTAAAAAAGAACTGTTAAAGAAGCCCATTATCAGTGCTAAAATTTTAGAGCTTATAAAGGGGTCCTTTATCAGCTCTTTTAATTAGCGCTGATAAAAATTTACCTTTATCGGTGCTTTTCTTCTTAGCTATGATAAAAGGTGGTGCTTACCTTTCTTGTTTTGGTAGTAGTGGTTCTTGAAATGAAATGAATCTATAATTATGTCAACAAAAAATCTCATGGATAAATAATTTCTGAATTCTAAATTATGTAAATTCTTAATTATCAGGTATGATGTTTACTAGGCCCATGATACCTTTCCCATGAGGATATAGTATAACCTATTTGTCAAATTAATTCATCTTATGGGACTAGTGATGTAACGAGGGACTTGCATTAACCATTCCCCAACCTTTATGGCTTTCCTTAAACGGTCCCCAAACCATTTATTGGATGTCCAAATAATTCCTAAAATATTGAATAAACCATTTAAATTATAAAATATCAATATTTAATAAATAATATAGAATTATCAATAATTCCTTGAAGGAGGATTAGTAAAAATAAGGGTTGTTGACTTTTAAAAATTCTTGATAAAAAATAGACATTAAACATTCTAATGTGCCCCATACCACTAGAAACATTTAAATAAAAATTCCTAATGAATTAAAAGAAACTTATAATATCATTAGAATACATATATTCAAGATAAATTGTGTCAAATATCAGTATATACACTATGTAAAAGTGAATTGGTTTGTAACAAAAATATGTCTCAAGGGAATGTAAATTGAGACGAAATATCTTAAATAAACTTTACTTTTGTTTTGTGGTCCTAATCCTTCTTTATAAGGGTTTAAAATATACTACTAACTTATACCATAAACATAATAATTTTTATAATATTATATATTAACTTTTTATGATAAATTATTACTCTTTTGTTAACACTCATTAATTATTTTGACTATTTCGTGTGTCAATTATCGAATTTTCTCAAGTATGTTTTGACTTGTTACATGTTGTTACTATTTATTAGATCTTGATTTCATCATATAATTAATGTAAACCTTGATTTAATAATATTATATATTCATTACATATGTATTTATAATATTCCATAATAATTAGAGATATGAAATGAAGTTCCCTGTTCATGGAGACGGTTGGTCGTACGTATGCATGAACGCTACTTTAATTTCTTTGTCGTATTAAAAGAATAAAAAATAAATGGTAAATATTTATATTATAATTCAAGTATCATATATAAGTTATATATGTTATATATTTGTATTAAAATCATCCTTAATATGTTCCTTGTATAGCGTGAACGAATCACATCACTTCGAGGGGGTGGTAGTCCACATTTTTACAAACAATGTTATTGTATTAACAAAAAATGGAAAGTATTAACAATATATGTTATAAAATTATTAAATTAGTATAAAGAAAAAAATTAAGATCACATATATAATATATATGTATTCTTTCCATCATAATGGACACCTTGATAGGTGGTAATGGAAAAAATTAACAATCATCATTTCGTGAGGGAGTACTTTGTTCTACACAGAAATAGTATATTCAATACCCATTAGGCAAAGGTGTGTGTATGTTTATGTCAAAACCATTACATAAAAACATCCTTGTATATTTAGTATACTCTTTATTTTATATAATCATAGAATAAATATATTTTATGGGGAGGAGAATGGAAATATAACTAGAGATCTTAGAATAATAGGTTGCCTCTTAATAGGGTTACTTCTTTTGTTCTGTACCAAAAGGATTCCTTGAATGGATTTATGTAAAAAGGGAGACATCAAGGTATAGGGTAGGTATTTCTGGAAGCTATATGGGAAGGTATTATCTGAACCTAATAGTTTTTAGAGGTGCGTGGAATGGGGAGAGATGGGGACCTTTTATAGTATTGGAAAATGAATCACTTGGTATTTTGAAAACATGTTAAGTTTACCCACGATTTTACCTAAAACAATTCATAAAAAACCTAAAAAATAATTAATAGAGGGTTAATGGAAAAATTATGGAAAAAAGGGTGTTATAGAGGAGTATAGGTCATTTGGTACCTTAAGGTAAAGGGTTTTTCTTTTATTAATCATAATTTTACCTTAATAATTATAATTAATATTAATTACATTATCTACTTTTCTTCAAAAATGAAGATGAAATTATTAAACAATATAAAATATAATGATTTAAAATATGGAATACATTTTTCCAAATTCAAAGTACAGATGTGGTATAAATTAATTTAAATTTAATCCCACAGACAGGATGATAACTGTAGAGACCCTTTTTGGGCTAATAAGACATTGAAATATTTTTAAGAATATTTCCAGAGCTGGGTGCTGAGACGGTGTGAAATTCCGATGCTGGGTGTGCCCAGAATTGATTTTATAAAAATGTAAAGTATTTTTATATTACGCATGTGTAGTTAACTAGAAAAAATGGTATATCTCTTAAACGGTTGATCAGATGAGAAATCTGAGACCACATTTGGGTCTAGAACGTAGTGTTTCCCTTAGGCATGACATAAAATAAGTCAATGCAGGATATTTGGACCCCCTTTATCATTGGAGTTGTGTTAAATGGATAAATTAAATTATTCATTTATTCATTTAATAGCTCAAACTCTAATATCTCTCGAATGGGGACTCAGATGAAAAATCTGAGACCACCAATGATCTAAGAACATGGTATTTACCCTAGGAAGAGTATAACCTTTGTCAGTGTCGGGAGGTTTTCTCGTGTGCAAGTGTGGATGATTAATTATATAAATAAATAATTGTTTATTTAATTAGTTGATTGATTTCTTTTAACATTATGAGAGGTTATAAATTCATGGTTATTAGATATTGTCCTCATAAACCTTTTTTCCAATGATGACTTCTCCTCTCCTCTCCTCTCCTCTTCCCGTTGACGGGCGAAGAATGGAGAACAATGAAGCCATGGATCCAGGAGAATCAAAGCATGAAGAATACAACAACTTCTTCATATCATTTTTAATGTGTGATCTTTATCAACGATAATAGATCCAATCTATGTAGGACTCATCTTTTGGTGTTTTACGTCTCTTAATTAAATGTCTGAGTAGATTGATATTTATTCCATGATCTGTGCCCCTCATTGCAGCCTTAACACATGGCAACATACTAGAATTGAATTATTTCTCTTTGTTTAATTTATTTTCTAACCCACTGTGCCCCATTCTTATTCGTCAGCCAAGAAAGCTTGACCAATTATGTTTAAACCATTGTTTTTGGTGCTTCTACACCCACCATTCTTCGCGTTCATCATCTTTGGACAACAGAGTCGCGATTTGACTCTGTTAGGGTGGGTTCGACACAGTCGAACCCCCGTACACTTTGTGGTGGAACAGACAACATGATGATTGATGATTTGGGGATGAATTGATAAGTGGGCATTATGGTGTTTGATGAATGGACTAGATCATTATCACAGGTGTGTGTTTGTGGTCGTATATGGTCAACACGACGAGAGTCAATAATAATTATTATTATTAATGATAATGATGGAGACCTATTAATAATATTGAAGGAGGATTTATTATTATTATATTAAATAAAATGGGTAATGGTGGATTTTATTGTTTGAATAATTAAATGTAATGGTTTTAATTTAATATGTGAATAACCATGAAAAATTAATTTAATGGGATTAAATTATAACATTTTTTATGAGTGTTATTATTATTAATTTTATTAATAATAACATTGAATCAAGGATGGAGGTGGGGTGCCTCGTGCTATTGGGTCATGGTGTACGCACAAGCAGCGCATGGGGGAAGGAGGAGGCGTGGAAAAAGAGGTTTGTGAGTGATTTATCTTTTATTCAAATTTAATAATCATTATGATATTAATTCCAATAATTTTAAAATAAAATAAATAAGTTAAAAAGGAGTCAATCATGGGGATAATGTGCTGAACATATAGGAGGTTTATCATGGGTTTTTTCTTGAGGATACATGAAAAAAACAAAGGATAAATATAAATAAAAGTAATATAATAATAATATTATTATTATTGTTTGGAAAACCGTGTTTTGTCTGTAATTTATCTGTGTGCCCTCGGTTTCATAAACCGTCAGTGGTTGTGTGAACCTAACTTCAAGACAGAAATTTCAAGTCTTATATTGGATGTCTTTTTCAGGTTTTCGGATTGGGTACCTGAAACAGTCAACTAATAATAATATATTATTATCATTACATCTTTGACCCACCCTAACTCTTACGTGCGATGTCCGATTGACTTTCCATCAACGGTGAAATGAACCTATATCTAAGATGGTCGATTCAAGTATAATGTTGAATAATAACTTCTGGTTCATGGCTCAGGTCCACGAAACATCCAATAATAATAATAATATTACCAGATCTTATATCCGAAAAATCTCCCTCATACGGTGTCGAAATGACAAGCCATTTGTGGCGCAAAAATCATTGGGATGAGGCGGTCCTTTTGAGATACTCCACTTGAGTTTTGGAGAAAGTTGAGGTACTATTTTGTTGACCCAGGGTGAGGTTCCTCCTTAGACAGTGCAACGATAGGGTTGGTACACCCCTGCTTTACCGGGGCACGGGTCATCTAGTCACTGAGTTGTACTTCCCTACCGATTCAGGGTGTGCATCCTCTTTACTCATTACTCCAGAAAATTCGATACTCCCATATCATCCTAGGGTGTGGGTACTCTAGCCTAGGGTTAGTACTCCGCTGACGTACTAGGGCGGGGTCCCCCACAGTGAACAAAATACCAGAGTTGTACTCCCCTACCGGGTAGTGTGTGGGTCCTCACCTATGGAGTAGTACTCCCCCATCACCGAGTAGCAACAAGGAATGGTTCCTTCATGGTAGTCAGATCTCCCTCATGTAAAGAACAAATTTATGAGGAGTAGGCCCTTCCAGTTGATGCAATCGATACCAAGGTAGGAGTTAGTGCTCCCTCGACAGGATGAGCTGCAAACCACTTCTTACTAGAGCGACGAAGATATCATGGGTTAGAATGGAGTAGGGTTCCCCCAATATAATTTAGTGTATAGGAGTGGGCCTATTCACTTGGGTTCCCTTGGTCTTGCCTCGGGCACTAGACCGTGACAGCGAGACCTCTAGTGCCTGGAACTTGAGGCAGTTCTAGCAGAAAGTTCCCGACAGAGCATGTACTTTCAGATGTACCATTATGAATGGTTGAGTTGTACCTGATAGAGTACATCTCTCATAAAGGTTCCATCAGGTATGGCCATCTCCTAGAGTGTGTACTCTTGATCCTTGAGTTACGTTATGTGCCTTCTTTGTAAATCCTGGTATTGACCTCCAGGTCGGAGCCTTATGTTTCTTTGTAGCTGAGCTATTTATATCTGGATGACCCACGTATATGTATGGAAATATACCTGAGTAGACCTGACTATACATAATCTTTGTGGTTTACTTAGTGGGTTTGGATTTGTGGTTTAATTTGTGGTTTTGGCTTGGTGTTTTACTTTGTGTTTTTTTTGTGGTGTTTTCCTTTGTGGATTTCTGAGAGACCATCGAGGGTCTCGAGGTCCCCTACTGAGTACTGAGTTAATCACCCCTGCACGGGTTTCACCAGCATGTGTTGTGTCTAGTGCAAACATTCAATGTTTTTATAGAGGCACTCAGGGAGATGGGATCGATAGAAATTAATACGGTGGACCAGGCGGGGCCCAGTAGGACCATTTATACATTACATAGTACTTCGCTTCCAGTAGATTCACTACTCTAGAGATCAGGTGGGATTTTCTATAGATGGACATTAGTGCTCCCTTTGTACCTTGTTGTTTCCAATTCTTTTGTTGGGCTTGTATTCTAAGTCGGTTTTACCACTCAGTGCTTTCTTGTTGTTGTACTCTAGTTTCTTATTACTTAGTGTTCGCCTTTAAGCATTGTAGATTTGGTCTATGAGTTCATGTGTGTACATGTATCCATGTAAATGCCTCCCACATACAGGTTGACACCTTCGACGCAGGTCGCCATCCCCTGGCCTCTGGGTGACGGGTTTTGGGTATGTCACGGTATAGGCCCTGGGGGACGGGTCGTGACAAAGTGTTATCAAAGTGGTTAAACCCATGGAATGTTGTTCGAATGATTCCCTAAAAAAGTTCTTGGTTGGTTTTAGGGAAATAATGTCAAAGTATCTTGAGAGAATCTCTCAGGATAGGGAGTCCAGTGATGGTATGGGCGGCCGATGTATCCATTCAATAGGACCTTGATTACCTGTTTTTCGACTTGACACCCTGAGACACATGTTGCAAGGAACAATGGTATATGAATCATATAGGATTGAGTCTTTGACTGTTCTTCTCGAGTCAGATCCCCATAATTGTTGATATATAGATATGATCATCCGACCATGGTACTCCTTGATAACATTTAGGATGTCTCCACGATTCCAGCCAGCCAGGATACTAGCTACGGTTTGGGATGATGATCCTATCTGCGATGAGGCCTCAGTTTTGGACCCATCACGTGAGCCCCATTCTCTAGGTGGGCAGGTAGCAACACCCCTACCTGTTGAGAAGCAGACAACCCCATAAGAGCGGCCTAATGATGTGGGCAGGTTGAGTGCACTTTGCGAGTTCCATCACCAGAGACCGATGAGGATCCATGTTGAGCTCAACCCCCAGATAGCAGAGGTTTGGCTAGAGTCAGTGTTCAGCCTATTAAATCTTTTACAGACACCAAAAGATCAGATATCAGCTTTTGCAGCTGACCATTTCCTCAGAGCAGCTGGACGTTGGAGGAGCTTAGTTACTCAGATACAAGATGAGTTAACACTATCATGGGAAGACTTCCTAAAACTATTTTATGAGGAGTTCTACCCATCTGTATTTCACTCCATTCGAATTCAGTAGCTCCTTCAGTTATTGCAGAGAGGGATGATGGTGAATGAGTATGCAACAAGGTTCACAGACCTTGCACACTAATCTCTGAGCATGATCTATAACAGTTACTTCTGAGCACAGGCGTTTGAGCAGGGACTCTGTAGAGAGACTTGTGCAATCATTTTACCCTTTTTCATCCCCACCTATGTTAGGGTGCTGGAGCAGGTGTTGGTGACAGAGAGATTTTTTTTTCAGAGGAGCGCTATACAGCTGGTTGTGGCAGTGAGCGCAACAAATATTAGACATCTTCCGTAGCTAGAAGATTCTAGATGACGAGATCACAATGTGGGATATCTCCTCATGGTGTATCTTAGGCACATGGCTATATAGGGATCAGACATCACTATGGAAGCATGGTGGAAGATTCCTTCTGACTTGTGAACTTTTGGTGTGATTATGTAGTAGATTCCCTTAGCGGGAAGTGTGAGAAGTCCCAAGCTCACCTAGTGTGGGATGTTTGAAAGCAGTTAACTGCCCTGCAGCTGACCCTTGTGAAGCAGTAGGGTACAACTTTTCTTCATTCGGTGGTGTTGACTCATTATCTTCTCGATCAAATAAGATAGTCTCGGTCATGATGCACCTACTGTAAAATCCTACTTGGCCAGATTTCTTTGGGTGTTTCACCATATGGATATTCTGAAGGAGGGAATCACGAGACCTCGTTCCAGTGACAAATAGTGATTCCAGTTGTGAAATAGGATGTAGAGGTTTGGTCGGGGAGGCAAACTATCCCCCCAAGTTCTATCAGTTCATTAAAGACTATGCAAGGAGATGGTGAGGTTTCATACCTCCTTTCCTTACCCCAAATAGTTGGGGTGGTACATGATGTCTAACATGTGTTGCAACTGAGAAGATACATTTTTGTTCTTACACACTTCATCAACAAAATAAAACCTTATGAGGGTGGACCACCAATTTGGTCAACATTCTCTGGTAGCACAGAAAAGTACAAGATTCCCTTGGAGAGGGAGAACTATGTGTGGGCTCGGAATCCCGAATGGTTTCCCTGGTTTTGCTTTTCGAGGATGAAAATATTTAAGGAGGGAATAATTTAGAGACACGGTTTCTAGCCTAATAATACTTTGAAATATTTCTAAGAATATTTCTAGAGTTAGGCACTAGGATGGCATGCAATTCCAAGGCCCAATGTGCCCAAAATTAATTTTATAAAAATGTGAAGTGTTTTTATATTTTGCATGACCAGTTAACTAGAGAAAATGGGATATCTATTAAAAAGTTTATTGGATCGGAAATCTGAGACCATTGTTAGGTCTGGAACGCATTGTTTTACCTAAAAGAGACATTAAATAAGTCGGTGCGGGACATTCGGACCCCTCTCTCATTAGAGGTGTGTTAAATGGATAAATTTAGTTATTAATTTATTCATTTAATATCCCAAACTCGAATATCTCTTGAACAAGGACTCGGATGAAAAATTGAAGACCACCAATGAGCTAAGAACATAAGTTTTACCCTAGGAAAGTTATAACCTTTGTCGGCATTGGGAGGTTGGCCCGTGTGCCAATGTGGATGATTAATTAAATAATTAAATAATTTTTTATTTATTTATTTGATTAATTACTTTTAACCCTGATGAGAGGTTATAAATTCATGGTTATGAGATCTTGGCCTCATAACCCATTTTTTCAACGACGAATTCTCATCCCCTCTTCTCTTCTCCTCTTCTCGTTGACAAACGACGAATGATGAAAAATAAAAACTTGGATCCAGGATAATCGAAGTGTGATAAACACAATAAATTCTTATGATCATTGGGAAGTTTGATCTTTATCAACGACAGTGGATCCAATCCAGGTAGGACTAGCCTTTTGGTGTTTTATGTCTCTGGATTAATAGATTGAGTAGATTGATATTTGTTCCCTAATTTGAACCCCTCATTTCAGCCTTTTCATGTGCCAATATACTAGAATTTAATTATTTCTCTTTGAATAATGTATGTTCTAACCCTCAGTGCCCCATTATTATTAGTTGGACAAGAAATCTTGACCAAAGATGTTTAAACCATTTTTTTTTTGTGCTCCTTCACCCACCGTTCTTCGTGTTCATCATTGTTTGGACACATGGTCACGATTCAACTCTATTAGGGCAGGTTCAAACGCGGTTGAACCCCCGGACTCTTTATGATGGAACGAATGACATGCAGATCAAGAATTTGGGGATGAATTGATAAACAAGCAGTATGGTGTTTGGTGAATGGACCAGATCATTACCACTAGTGTGTGTTTGTGGTCAGATATGGTCAACATGATGAGCGTCAATAATAATTATTATTAATGATAATGATGGTGATCCATTGATAAAATTGAAGGAGGATTTATTTTTATTATATTAAATAATAAGGTTAATGGTGGATTTTAGTGTGTGATTAATTAAATGGAATAGTTTTTATTTAATATCAGAATAACCATGATAAATTAATTTAATGGTATTAAATTAGAACATTAATGATGAGTGTTATTATTATTAATTTTATTAATAATAACATTGAAGCGAGGATAGAGTTGGGGTGCCACACGTGATGGGGGTGTTCTGTATGCACAAGCAGTGCATGGGGGAAGGAGGTGGCGTGGAAATAGAGGTGTTTGAGTGATTTATCTTTTATTTACTTTTAATAATCATTATGATATTAATGCCATTAATGTTAAAATAAAATAAATAAGTTATAAGAGGAGTCAATCAAAGGAAAAAATTCACTAAACATATAAGAGGCTGAGCATGGGGTTTTCTTGAGGAGTAAATCAAAAAAATAGTGGTTTAACAAAGATAAAAAAATATAATAATGTAATTATTATTTTTGTTTGGAAAACACTGTTTCGTCCGTAATTTATCTGTGCGACCTCAGTTTTATGAACCATTAGTAGTAGTGCGACGCTAACTTTGAGACGGACATTTTGAGTTCGATATTGGATGTATTTTTTGGGTTTTCGGTTTAGGTGCCTGAAATGCTCAAATAATAATAATATATTATTATAATTAAATCTTTGACCCGCCTTAACTCTTACATACGACATCCAATTGACTTTCCGTCAGTGATGACATGACCCTATCTATAAGACGGTCGATTAAAGTCCAATTTTGAATATTAAATTTTTTATCATGGCTCAGATACATGAATCACCCAATAATAATACTAATAATAATATTGTGGGATCTTGTTTCTTACATATTGCCCTCAAACGATGTCGAAATGACGAACCATTTGTGGCACTGAAATACTTGGGATGAGGAGGTCCTTATAAGATACTCCAATTGAGTTTTTGAGAAATTTGATGTACTCTACTATCGACCTAGGTTACAGAGCCTTGTTACGTAGTGCTTCGACAGGGTCGGTACTCCCCTACTTGACCAGGACGCGTGTCCTCTAGTCACCGAGTTGTACTCCCCTACCAATTCAGGTTCGGGTCCTCTTTACACCTTGATCCTGCTAAGTCATTACTCCCCTACCATGCCAAGGTGTGGGTCCTCTAGTATGGATTCAGTACTCCCCTGACATAGTAGATCACGGTTCCCCCACAGTGAACAAACTACTAGAGTTGTACTCCCCTACCGGGTAGGGTGTGAGTCCTCACTTATAAAGTAGTACTCCCCTATCTCTGAGTAGCGATAGGAACAGGGCCCTTAGTGGGAATGGAGATCCCTCAACTGTAGGACATAGTTACAAGGAGTAGGCCCCTCCACTTGATGAAATCAATAAAAATGTAAAAGTTAGTGCGCCATCGATGGACTGAGGTGTAGGCCGCTTCTTACTAGAGATAATGATATATCGTGGGTTATACTAGAGAAATGTTCCCCCAACTAAACACATTGTCAAGGAGTGGTATTCTTCACTTGGGTTCCCATGGTCTTTCCTCTGGCACAAGACTATGACAGCGAGACCTCTAGTGGTAGGAACTAGAGGCAGTTCTAGCAGAATGTTCTGAATGGCGTACATCCTTTCAGACGCACCATTACTAATGGTTGAGTTGTACCTAATGGAGTACATCTCTCAGATAGTTTCCATCAGGGATGGCCAGCTCATGGAGTGTGTACTCATGATCCTTGAGTTAATCTTTGAGCCTTATTTGGAAATCCTAGTAATGACTTCAAAGTCGGATCTTTATGTTTCATTGTGGCTGAGCCGAGTATATCTGGATGACCCAGGTATATGTATGGGAATATACCTAAGTATAGTTGTCTACACATAATCTTTTTGGTTTAATTTATGGTTTTTGATTTGTGGTTTACTTCATGGTTTTGGATTAGTGGTTTACTTTTGGTTATTTTGTGGTGTTTTCCTTTGTGGATTTCTGAGGGACCATCGAAGGTCTCGGGGTCCCCTACTGAGTACTGGGTTACTCACCCTTGCACAGGTTTCTCCCGAACATGTTGTTTCTAGAGAAGACATTCAATGTTTTTATAGAGGCACTTAGAGAGATGGGACCAAAATATGTAAAGACGGTGGACCTGGTGGGCCCCATTTGGACCAGGCAGACAAGACATACTACTTCAGCTTCCATTAGCTACACTACTCTACCGATTAGGTGGGATTTTCCATAGATGGCCACCGGTGCTCCTTTTGTACCATACTCTTTCTAGTTCTTTTTTTGGGCTTGTATACTGGCCCAGTTTTACCACTCAGTGCATTCTTACTATTGTACTCTAGTTTCCGATTACTTAGTGTTCACCTTTCAGCTTTTTGGATTTGGTTTGTGAGTGCATGTGTGTATATGTATCCAGGAAAATGCCTCCCACTTGTAGGTTGACGAATTCAGTGCAAGTAATTATCCCTTGGACTTTGGGAGGAACGCTTGGAGTATGTTATGGTACAGGCCCTAGGGGATGGGTTGTGAAAATAATGTAGGGTTTTAAGGTAAAAACGTCTAAAATTTTTCTACGTTTTAATTATAAATTTCCAAGTGAAATTGATTCCAGAAACCTAAATTGGATTAATAAATAAAAATGTTATCAAATTAAACTTTTTAACCTATATAAAACCTAATTTAAACTTATAAATAAATTATAAGAAAATGAGTTTTTGAACTAAAATTCAATATTTTCACTATTCCTTAAAAAATTAGACCTAATAGAAAAATACCAAAAATCTACCCAAACCTAATTTTTATGTTTCTATTTAAAATATTAAATTTATTTTGGAATTTTAAATTTATAAAATGGGTCTAAAGTTTTATTTAAAATTGGTTTTCCATCAAAAGGCAGCAAAACCACTTTTAGTTAAAAAAAATTATAGTATTTTATGTGTAATATTAAGATTATTCTTATTTTATGGCTCTCTAAATTATATTATATGAGTGTAAAAATACATAGATATGTATATAATATATAAATTTACCAAATAAAATATTTAAATGTGTTATAATTTAATTTACTATGCAAAATGTGACCATGTTTTTTATGTTTAAATTGGGTTTTGTGTATATTTAATTTATTCTAAAAGAAAAATATGATAAATTCTTGAAGTGATATATTATCCCCCCCGCAAAAAAAATCATCCTAGAAATTTTAAGATTATCACCTTAAAAAATGATCTTAGTTCTCCTTCATAGAATCCTCTGGTTCCCATATTGCTTCTTCCATTTTTGGATTTCTCTAGAGAATCGTTACCAGATGAGTCATTTGATTCATCAATACTTGATCTTTTATGTCAAGAATACATATGGGTTCTTCTCATTATGAAAGGTTGGGCTCTAACTATATCTCATAAAACATGAGTACATTATTTGGGTCTGGCATATACCTCATTATCAGAGATATATGGAACACATCGTGCACCTTTGAGAGATTTGGTGGCATTGTGAAATGTTAAGAAACTAATCCAACCCTTTTAAGAAATTTGGTGTGTCCAATGTATCTAGGACTCATTTTTTCTTCCTAAAGAATCTGATATCACCTTCCATGGAGATTCTCACAAGAAAACATAATCTCCCTCTTGGAACTCTAAATCTTTCCTATGATTATCGACATAGATCATTTTTCTTCCATTGAGTGGATTTAATAAGAGCTTGGATAACTGTTACCTTTATTGACATATCTTCAAAATATTTTTGGACTATAAGTTTCCTTTCACCAACTTCATCCCAACAAGTTGGAGTATTAAATATCATGAAATATAATTCTTTATAGGGTCTAATTTGAATACTAGAATGGAAACAATTATTATAGAAAACTCTACCCAAGGTAAGTAATGATCCTACTTACCTTGAAAGTTCAGTGAACATGATCTCAACATGTCTTCCATTGTTTTAATTGTTCTTTTAGACTATAAATTAGTTTGTGGATGGTATGCAGTGCTCAAATGAAGCTCATTGTTAGGAGCCTTCTAGATAATTTTCTATAATTTAGATGTAAAGTGGGGTCTCAATATGAATCAATTGATAGAGGTGTTCCATGAAGTCTTACACCTTCATTAATTTGGATCCTTGTGAGGCGTTTGAGAGGAAGATATTCTATTATGGAATGTAAATTAGTAGATTTGGTTAGGTGATCAATGGTAAACCATATTACATCATTATATTTAGTAGCCTTTGGTAGTACTATGAAAAATTACATATTAATTTCATTCCATTTACACACAAGAATAGGAAGAGGTTTCATGACTCCTTTAGGATGCTACCGCATAGCTTTCACTTGTTGAAAAACCAAGATTCTAGAAACATAATCAACAATTTCCCAATTCATGTCATCCCACCAAAAATAATCCTTTAATTACCTATACATATTTTTTCTATTATAGTGTATAGAAATATTTGAGCTATTAGTCTCATCTAACAAATCACTTTTTAGCTCAGGTATAGATGGAACATGTAGAATATTTCCAAATTTTAGAACACCATCTTCACAAACAAATTCTGCTAATTTTCCATTGTTCATGCCTTCACTTTTTTTCTAGAAGTCATAATAATAATATTGAGAATTATTTATCCTCTTAAATAATTATGGTTTTATAATAATTTTATAATCGATTAATGTCGACCCCTTATTAAAAATTCCCATATTCATCTTTATATGATCCATGAACATAGGATCCATCTCAATCCTGACTTGGGTCATAACTCCACAATCCTTCATACTCAAAGAATATAATGCCTTATTTTCAATCCCTAGGCGGTAGTGTATTGAGAAATCATAATCATTTAGTAGTTCAAGCCATCACTATTTTTTGATGTTGAGATCATTCTGGGAGAAGATGTTTTTCAAGATCTTATGATCCTTGCATATCTCACATCTTTCTCCACATAGATAATGTTTCCATATTTAAAAAGTGAATATTATTACTGCCAACTCGTGATAATGGGTTTGGATATTTATGTTCATGAGTATTCAATTTCCTTGTTTCAAATGTAATAACTTTATCATTTTTCATTAAGATACAACATAGTCCCTTCTTTCTTGCATCACTATATACGATAAACCCATAAATCCCAGATTGTAGAGTAAAAATTGGATCATTGACTAATATTCTCTTTAGTTCATCAAATAATTCTTCAAATTTATTTTCTCATACAAAAATAACACCTATATGTGTAATCTTGGTTAATGGGTTTTCTAATCAGTAAAAATTATAAACAAGTCACCAATAGTAACATGCCAAACCAATGAAACTACGTACTTCTGTTATGTTTGTTGGCATAGGTCATTCTTGGTCAGCCTTTGTTTTTGCAGGATCAACTGATATTCCATCCTTGGAGACAATTGAACACAATTATAACCTCTTCCTTTTTGATACATTTGAAGAAAGTAAATATATTTTTTAGATACTTAATCCATCACTCAGTTATAATTGGATTAGTAGTCCCACAAAATGATGGCAGAATCTACAGAATAATGTGATCTATCATAGAATATTCTATCCATGAAATAGGTTTCTCCAGTTGGGAAAGGTTATTTTTCATAACCTGAATTTGATTCCCAAATATATCAATAACTTGCCCAACTCCAATACCAGCTATATTTGTTTCCTCAGTAGGTAAATATCTACATTTTTAATTAGAACTAATAACATTCTTCCTTCTAGGGATCATTTAAAAATAATAGAATAAACTATATTATCTCATAATGTTTTGAAATTTATTTAACTCTTAATACAGTAAATGGCCTAGCATAAATTTTTGAATAATAAATCCTAGAATCATAAATATTGTTTACTTTAGGGTAATCATTAATTTAAAATCCTTCATAGTTATTGGTAATGAAAATATGAATTTTCCTAAGAATATCCCATGAGAGTGTTAATATAGGAGCGCAATAAGGCACATTTTCAAGTGATAGGTTACCAAGAGTTAGTCTTGGGACCCCTTGTTGGAAATATTACTCCTAGGTACATCCGTTCTATAACCACATCCACTTGTAGTGTCTAAAATGGGATGTATTTCTAAAAATACATACATAATATATACCTTACCAAACTTATAGGATGTTCTTCTATACTTATCCTCAATGAATATCTTAAGATTTTACTCCATAATCTATGTTTTATAAATATAGTTTCCTGACCACTATTAAACTTCCTCTGATACCAACTATAACACATTGGCCTTAGAATCCTGAAATGAGTGCATTACTCTATTACATTGGCATGATTATAAGGAAACAAATACCCAAGGACCATTCAGTTTTGTAGTTATAGAATGAAATATTACATTCATGAAAAACATAATTCATTGTGAAATAGTAAATACAAACACGACATATAAAAAAATAATATGTTTCCTTAAAAGCTTATTCAAATATGTATTCATTATAACCTTGGGAAAGGAAACATAATAAGGGTGAGCTCAAATGCTCAGTAAGGGTATCTAAAGTAGAATCAATAAATAATAAATAGAAATAAATTAACATGGAAAGTAATATTATTGATAATATATACCATGTAATAACTATATATTGAAATATCAATATTTCAAGGTAAGAAACTAAAAACACATTCTATTTTATCAATGAAATAAAAATGAATTTCATCCATAAATATGTTAATGTAAAATCTTGTGGATAAATAATAACTGGATTCCTAATAAAGGAAATGCTTCATTATCGGACATCATGTTTCCCATGAATAGGATACCTTTATCATCAAGAGATAGTTTAAAAAAAATTCCTACTAATCCATCTCATGAGACTATTGATCCATCAAGGCGTTAGCATTAACAATTCCCCAGCCCACAGGGAATTCCATAACGGTCCCCAACCTATATATTTCATGTGAAAATAGTTCCTAATATATTGAATAAACAATTTTCATTATCATATATCCATATTGAAAAAATAATATTTATTTATCAATAATACAATAATGGAGGATAATCAACATTAAGGGTTTTTTACATAAAAATATTCTTGATGGAAAATAAACATTAATCATTAAAAAGTGACCCATACCACTTGAAACACTTAAATCATAATTCACTTTAAATTAAATGAAACTTTCAATATCATTATAATATGTAGATTTATGATATCTCATTTTAATGGGAAGTAAATACACCAAATAAAAGTGATTTTGTGTATAAGAAATATAAGTCTCAATGGAATGTAAATTGAGATGAAATCCCTTACCTTAACCTTATTTTTCTTGTGTAGTCTTTATCCTCCTGTATTGTTATGTAAACTATGTTTTTAAATTATACCATAACAATACACATGTTTATAATATAATATATTAATGTCATATGATATTTTATTACTCTTTTTTATAATCTTTTATTATTTTAACTATTTCATGTGTTGATTGCCTACTTTTCTCAAGTATTTATTGACTTGTTACTTGTTATTACAACTTCCTAGATCATGATTTCATCATCTCCATAATGTAAAACATGAATTAATTATCTTATATATCCAGTAAATATATATTTAGAATAGTCCACAATATTTGGAGATAAAAAATGAAGTTCATTGTTCGGGGAGATGGTTGGTTGTACGTACGCATGAATGCTACTATCATTTCTTTTTCATATTAAAAGAATGAAAAATAAATAATATATATGCATATTATAATAATAATATAATATATATGCTATATATGTTACATAGTTTTATTAAAATAATAATTAATATGTTCCATTTATAGCGTGAACGAATCATATCACATCGAGGGGTTGGTAGTACACACTTCCTCAAATGATGTTATCGTATTAATGAAAAATGTGTAGTATAAATGGTATGTGTTATAAAACAATTAATGAAGAATAAATTCATAATAAATATCATATATATCATATATAAATAGTGTTTCCATCAAAATTTCCACCTTGAAATGGGGTATAAAAAACTGAATAATCAACCTTTCATGCGGCAATAGTTTTTCATACACAGAAACAATATATTCATTACCCATTAGATAGTGTTGTCGATAATTTTAGTTCAAAACCATTAAATTAAAACATTCTAGTATATTTAGGATACTATTTTTTATATAAGAATTTAATAATGTGATTTTATGGGGTTTATAATTGAAATTAAACTAGAGATCTTAGAAGAAGGCATTACCTCTTAATCAGGTAACTTCTTTGGATTTGAAGAAAAAGGGTTATATGGATGGATTTCTTTCCAAAGAGATGATTCAAGGTCTAGGGGAATGATTTTTTAAATCTATATGTGAATATATTATCTGAAACTATGCGGTTTGAGAGGTGTGAGGAATGAGGAGAGGTTGCGGCCTTTTATAGTGGAGGAAAATGGATCACTTTGTATTTTGAAAATATGTTATATTTACCCACGTTTTTATCTATTGAACGTCATAAAAAAAATAAAACTCAATAATGGAAGGTTAATGGCTGATATATATCCATAAAATAGATTTTAGAAAAGTGGATCGATCATTTGGGCCTTTATCATAATGGTTTATCCCTCTATAAAGCTTAATTTTACCTTAATAATTGTAATTAATTTTAATTACTTTTTCTAATATTTTTGGTATAAAACTAAGTTGATCATATTAGACCATATAAAATACTTTTATTTAAAATATAGAATCCATATTTCTAAACTTTATTCATATAAGTGGCAGAAATTAATTCAAATTTAATAATGAGGATGAGATAACAATGTGGGTTTTTAATGTAAAAACAACTGAAAGATTGTTATGTTTTAGTAATAGATATCAAAGTGAAATTGATTCTAGTAAACTAAATTGAATTAATAGATACAAATATTATCTAATAAACATAAAAAAAATATGAAGTACAATTTATCCTTATAAATAAATAAGATGAAAAAGATAGTTTGAACAAAAATTATGTATTTTTATTATTCATTAAAAAAATGATACATAATAGAAAAATAAAAAAACTCACAAAAACCAAGTTTTTATGTTTTTAATTCAAATTTTAAGCTTATTTGAGAATATTAAATATATGAAAGCGAAAAAAGTTGGATTTAAAATGGGTTCTCCATCAAAAGGATACAAAATTACATTTAATAAAAATATAGTATTTTTGTGTAAAATTGGGTTTTTTTTTTCTTCTGCCTATATTAAATATATTACATGACTGTAAAAATATTTTTTAGGGTATAAAATATATAAATTTACTATATAAACTCTCTAAAAGTGTTAGAATTTAATTGACTCTGAAAAATGTGACTATGTATTGTTTTGTTTAAATCGGTCGTTGTCTATATACAATTTATTGATAAAAGAAAATATGGTAAAGTCTTAGTGTTCTACACATTACTTAATTATTATTAACACAAGGAAAATTACCTAATTAATTAAAGTACTATCTGGGATCACCCATCAAATAATCCATATCTGGCACACCTAGTTCTATTTTAGAGAAACCGTCATATAAACTATATCATTCTCACCTGGTTCTATCTGGGAACACACATAATATAATCTATATAATCATCACCCAGTGATTTCTTAGTGAACCCATCATATAAGCTATATCATGCTCATATATGAGCTGTATTGTTACTCAACCCCTCATATATGTTGTATCATGCTCACCCGTTTAACATCAATAATTTCTAAGTAACCTTCATGAATAAAATATTTAAAATATTTTAATTTTCAGTCATATCAGTAATAAATGTTATTTTAACTCTCAATTAACCTATATAAAAGAGATGTGTTCCATCATAATCTCATTATCCATCAATATAATGAATAAGGATATTCTGGATAGAACATACCACCAGTGGAGTGAAAGTAACATAAAAGGTTCTTGATGTTGATGAATTGAAAACACATTAAAATTTCATTAAAAAATTCATCAGGAAAATAACCTTTTATGTTGGAGTAACATCATGTCATTTCATCTTAGAAGGTAAATGATTTTGAATAATTAGTTGGAATTTTTTTTGAGTAAAATAACTTCCATTTTGAAAACTATATATATAATCTAAAAAAATTTAAAATATCAATGACATCACTTTAATTAAAAATAATGTTTGAAAATTAAAATGTATTATTTGAAAAATTGTGAGTTCATGATGGTTCAATAATATATATTCATGAAAATTATTCTAAAACTATTATTTCTTTCACATTTTGGTAAGAAAATACAAAAAATATCTTGTTCTTAACATTTATGGATGATTTCTTTGATATATTATATATATATATATGTGTGTGTGTGTGTGTGTGTGTGTGCGTGTAAAAAATTACATTAAAAATCATATTGAAAAATTTTTGAAAACATTTTTATGAAACATGGAATTGTGATAAAAATGATTTTTGACTGAAGTGCGAAATAAAGTCAGATTTTCTTAAAACTATTTTATCAATCATTTTAAGTACCAAAGAGAGAATATTGGTACTATTAAATTAAAAATTAATTAATAAAAAAAGGAGAAAAAAATTAATATTTTAAAAAAAATTATAAAATAATATCCTTCAATGTATATTTGAGCATGAACCATCCAGATTAAAGAGTATATTGTAACATAAATCCACTGACACTTTGGTAACATTTCCATCATATTCCCCATTAAATAATAACATCAAATGAAACATAAAATATCATTAAAATAATAATATACATGTTATAACATATCAATGGTTTAGTATATAAAACTCATAAAAGATGATAGGTGTATAACATAACATATATTCCAAAAAAGACAACTTGTGATGAGAAACCCTAACAATGATCAAAACGTTAAATTGAAAATTCTAAACTAAATTGAATATGTTTATCAAATTTAAATCCAAACAATATTTTTAAAATATAAAAGAAGGTAATAAAAAATCATTATACACATAATCTATGAATATAAAAGTCAATGAACATATAGTATAACCCAATTAAAATAATTTAGGTTATAAAATTTATTACTAGTTAGAATCTTTTAAATAAAATCCCCTTGGGTGATAAAATTCAAATTGAAAATTAAAATACCATAATTGATGAATGATTAATGATGTTATATTTAAATTTTTAGTTGTATACACCTTATAAAATAAATTTGGTGCATCACATTAAAATATTCCTCAATGAAGGAAAATTAAGAAAAAATCCTTACTTTGAGTCAAAAGATTCCCTGTTTTTCATGTAAATTCTATATAATAAGAATATATAAATTATTTGGTTTCTTGAGGAACATTTATATGTTAAATACCATACACATATATCACTTAATTTAATAATTTTAAGGAAATATTTGAATACATAATAAATTAAGTCCAATTTGGGTGTTTTGTGGACGTTAGGTTCATTATTTCAAAACATCTTCATTTTATCGAACATGGTCAAAGTGGTCATTATTATCTAAAATAGAGAATAATAAAAATTAAATATTTATCATATTTATACATCAAAAATTATTTTAAAACGAATCATGAATTATTGTTATGAAAAATAAACTATATTACAATCATGGAGAATGTAGGCCATACATACATTTGATTATTTCGGCCATGATTCTATGAGTATTATTAGAAGAAGTTATGTATTATATTATATTTCCATAATTATGATAATATAATAAATACCATATTATTTTATCAGACACACACACACAAACATATATATAAATATCATTTATTTGGTGTGGTGATGAAAAATGATTCATAATGCTTTGTGTAAACGTTAGTCCACACAAACACTTGAACGTCAATTTTATTTTACAGTCTATGGAAGTTAAAAAGTAAATTAAATATAATAATTTATGATTTATAAATATGTCATTAATATCCAATTTAATTCTTACATATCACTTATACTCATTAAATTTAAATTTATTACCTTCCATGAAAAGATTTATAAAAAAATGAAGCACATCACATAGTGAGGTGGTAGTCTACTGTACACATGAGCGACGTTATTGTATCCTCCACAGAATGGAATGTAAGAAAGTATTTTTGATCTAATAGTTTAAGAAGTATTATTATGTTTCAATTATAATATATATAATTTAAATACATCATTATTAAAATTAGTGGCAGGCAATGAAGAAAAATGAATTACATTGGTTTATAAGGAAATAGTCCGTCGTACACATGAATGATGGTTTCATTTCCCATTTGATTAAATCGGAGATTTATTTTGGTTATTACATTAAAATTATAAAATATATGTATATGAAATATATTTTTGTTATTATATCATTATAATTTAGTATTTTTTTAAGCGCATTGATGAATAATTAAAATAAAAAACACTCAGTTAAGTCGGGTACCTCTTATTCATACAACCTCATTAGGTTATCACTAGAAGCCTTTATAGGATGAATTTATTATATAAATAGGTTTTATAGGTATTTTTAATGAAATTATGGAAGGTTTTTGGGTAATTATCTTCTGAAAAAAATTATTTTATGGTGTTATGATATAGGATAGTGGGTGGCCTTTTATAAGTGATGTGAATGACAGAATTGTAATCATTGTAATGAAAAAGTGATTGCCAAAGTTTTTACAAGGAATTTGGTTCCAAAATGTACTATTATTTGTTAATTATATTATTAAAGGTTTAAATATATCATTAAAATATAATATAGTCATATTTTAATGTCATTTTAATTTCTATCTTTTAAGTGTAACCCTGGGTTAACAGGTTTTCACCTTGAAAGCAGTAAAAGATTTATACTAATTTTACTATTATTATTACAAAAAATTAAGTCAAAAATATTTTAGAATATAAATCATGGTTATTAAAAATATATTATCCATTTTTTAAAATTTTATTCTTATAATCATAATAAATAAATTTTAAAAATAAACATGTAGACATTAAAAATTAATAGTTTCTTATAAATTTTTTTTGACTATAAGATGATTTTCAATTTAATTTATGGCCAGTAATAATCATTATATTATTTTTAATTAATATATATAGATATATAATATAAAAATATCATAAAAATAATTACTCATTATGGGTTTTTAAATTTATTAAAATGAATAAACATTATTCAGTTTATAATGGTTTTTAGAAAAAAACCCATTTTCAAACCCAAAAATATACTTCAATAAAAATATAATATAAATATGGTTCAAATTTAATTATTTGGATTAAAAATAACTATATAAAACATATTTTAAATGACATAACATTAAAAATATAATTTTACTTTTAAATTAATTAATTTATTGAAATTAAATGATAGCTTCTAATAAACATTCCTTCTTCACTATTTATTGATAAATCGATATTTTCAGGAAAAAACCCCAAAATTTCACAACATGAAAATATTTGATATTATTAATTAATAAATATTCAATTTATAAAATATATTTTCTAAAATATCAGGTAATTATTTAATATATTTTACCAAAAATATCTATCATATTATTTTTGATCAAAACATATTTTTTAGGAGTTAAATCACTTTACAAAAAATTTCCTAATCATTTACTAAGAAATTATCAATAAATTCATATTAATTGCAATATATATATATATATATATATCATAAATTAGTGAATACTATTCATATGTGATTGTTTAATAATAGGGATATAACATTCATGTCTAAAAAATATTATGTCATGGTTCGTTGAATCTTTGGGTTAAGTGTATTTCATGTTATCAAGAATTACATACTATTTAAAAATACTAGGGTATTAGAAAATAAATTTTGAAAATTATATAATTTCAATAGTTTATTTCATTGATGAATAAAAATTCCCTTAAATTATCATTATAAAAACTTTGGGAAAATACCCTCTTCACAATGAAAATCACTTATAAAAACAAAAAAAATCCAAAATATTAGGGAAATTTTTATTGAATAATCCTTGGAAACATTAAAAATCGTTAACAAAAAAAATATTCATAAAGGGGAAAAGGGGTTCTTAATCCTTATTTTTCTGAATAGAAAATTCCTTTCACATTTTGGTAAATAATGATAAAATGTAACGTGGAAAAATGTTAAAAAGAAACATTTTAAAAATATTATAAATAAAGTCATAGATACTTGAATATGACCTTAATAAATAATTATTTTTTGAATAATAACAATATTTTATTACTTATTGAAAATTTGGATGTGGAAAAAGATATTATAGATAAAGATTGCTTATAAAAAACCTTCTTTCTAATTCTTTAATAAATAGATGATTGAATCAAAATTAAAAAGTTAGAAAACGTTCACAAAAAATGAGAATAAAATAGACGAGGTTAAATAAAATAAGAGTATATATTCCCTACCAAAAAATCATTGAACAAATAAAATATTGAAATAAGATGATATCATATCATAAAAATCCATACCATTTTTGTTACTTTTGAATAATAAACAAGTGAATGAAATAGATTTTAATGAAATTTTAAATACCATGAATATATATAGATACATGATATAATATTTCTTAGAGAATTATATACATTTAATAAAATAAGATAGGTTCAAAACGTAAACATATGTCTTAATGGATAAAAATTTGAGATGATATACCATTAAAATGATCATATCATTGAATTAAAAATTAATAAAGGGAGATACTTTGTTTAAAAATGTAAATTAAAAAAAATTAAAAAAAATCAAAAAAATTATTTCACATATAATATTGGTTTAATATAATTAATGAAGAAGTGATATATTACAGTGAATTGAAATTGGGTTAAGAAACCCCTTTACCTTTGTCAAGATAGTCATATATATTCTTTCTATAGTTAATAATAAAAATCTTGTAATAATTATTTATTTTATTACCAAAATTTTTAAATTTTAATATAATTTTAATTTAACATACCTTCTTGTCATTATTAATTACAAAATTAATTATGTACATGTTAGGTGTTTTGAGGACGTTCGATTGTTATATCAAAAACAACATCAATTTTTTTATTATGATCAAAACACTCATAGTTCCAAGATATTCATAATTATATTTATGAAAAAATATTAATTTTCTTATAGTAATCAATTTTTTATAACCATGCATAAATGGAGTACATGAAAAATGGAATATGTTCTATCATGGAGATGGTATTTCACATGTACACATGAGAAAGGTTTTCATTACACTTGAGGGAAAGAATGTATGTTTTATTTAATCTTTTAAAAAAATTATTAGATGAAAAATATTATATCATTTCATTAATTAATCATTAAAATAAATCCATGTGAGGTTGTGATGAAAAATAAAATTCATCATCTCATGAGGCGGTAGGCCACCACATGCCCGAGTGTTGTTTTTCTTTATTCATTTGGATTGTAAATAAAGAAGTAAAATAATTATTTTACTATAAAATAATTGTATTTATATTATATATGTATGTATATACATATTATATAATAAATTTTCAATAAATCATTTTGATCATCTATAATATGTGGTGACGGAGAACAATTTACATCAATTCACTATACAACAGTATTTTATATAGAAGAATGTGTGTTTTATTTCTCATTAGATAATGAATGTTATAAATCATGGTTATTAAATAAATATAATAATATCAAAATATATTTTAGATATTTATTTTATTAAATTAATGTGGTAATTATTGCTTTTACGGATATAGAAAATAAATAAAACTACAGTATTCAGTAAAAATATGCACATCTTTGTCAGAAAACCTCATTTTATATGGATGATAATCCATTTATGGTACGTATTATGCCAAAAATAATACCTATAATAAATGGAGAGTGTTTTTTAAGTATTATTTTTTAGTTATTTTATGAACCAAATGGATCTTGATGTGTGGATAGAAGAAAAGATTGGGTTCCCTTTTATATGCAAGATATATGTCATATTTTGGACTATTGGAATGATTTAAAAATTATTAATTCATTTTCATGGAAACATGTCCCAAAAAACCCCCTTTTGAGAATAAGTTTATTATAGTATAAATAAATATATCCAATAGGCTTGATAGTTGACTTTATGTCTTCTTTAATAATTAGAAATTTATTTTAACCACTGGTAATAAAATTGGAACCCTAACGGTAGTAACTGATTTTTATTTTTTTACTATAAATTATTAAAAAATATATTGAACATATTAAATATTTATAATTACTCTAATTAAAAATATTTAATCACTTTTTTAAAATTTAATTTTAATGAGGGGAAGAATATAATTTAAAAATAAAACCACAAACCATGATAAAAAACTATTTTCTTTAAATAATGTATTCTTATGTATAAAACGATGATATAATAACACCAAGTATAGAATAAATTCCAATGAACATTATTGTAATATTAATAATATAAATGAACTATTTTTAATTTTAAAATATTTTAAAAAAATAGACTATATATATTATTTAAAGAAAAAACAGTTTTCTTTAAAAATCATTATTTTTTACAGATAATAAAAAAGGCATGCTTTTCAAAAAATTATAAAAAAATATATCTAAGATAATTTTTACATTATGAATCAAAAAAATAATTTCATTTTTTTATTTTTATTATTTAATTTTTTTATGAATTAATTATAATACTTTCTCACAACAGGGAATAAAAATCATTTTTGTGGAAAAATGTATTTTTAAAGCATAATATGACTTCAATAATAATGGAATGAATATTTAATATGAAATAATCAATAAATTTTTATTATTTATGTTAATTTTATTAGTATTTCATAATTTGGTTACTCATATTTATATCTTGTAAACCAATTACTAGTTTATACAGGTCATATTTAATTAACATAATTTCATGTTTTGTTTATGATTGGTGTTTCATGTCGTAAACTCAGAATAATATAGTGATTTTTTAAATGTCATGGTGTTTCATAATTGGAATATATATAAATATTAAATTTATTCATTAAAAATTTAAAAATATTCTTCTATATTCAGTTATTACACTTAGGTGTTCCTAGAGACATACGTTTTTCTAATTTATTTTTATGACATTGATTCCTACCAAAAAATAAAAAAAAGAATGTTGATGGTGAATCTTGATAAAAAAAAATCAATTTAATACATTATATGAATATTATAAATCCACTTTGATCTTTATTCTATACTAAAAACCTCATTTAAACATATGATATAGTTGGGACAAAAAAATATGGTCCACACACTTTTCAACAGAATCTGTGGTAGAGTCCTCATATAGATAATATATCTCAAGTACAGACAAAAAATAAAAAATATGAATGAAGGAGAAACTAATTGATCTTCATATAACACTTAGATTCTCATAGAATAGAGTTTGTATATTACTTAAAAAAATCCAAAACATGTGACATTGGGATTTGATCATCCCATAAAGAGTAGGCTGTATATTTTATTTTTTGTTGAGTAATAGTGTTTCTAAAATTGGGAAACCCATTATTAGGGGTCTTATATAAAAATTTATCAATTGTAAATCAATTTTTATGGAGGAATAAAAAATGAAATAATCCATTAAATTTATAGGTTTTAATTTTATATGGAGTTTAGTAGATACACACATGAAGATAAAAAGTTATAGATATTTTATGATGGATAATGTTTTGTTAAAATATAGTTTTACTCCAAGGTAAACATTAATTATGGACCCTACCTCATATACAAAACCCATTATCATATGAATAATAGGATTACCCCTATCCATTTATCCAAGTCAATTTTCCCAAGACCCAAGATCACACCCAAGAAATTTCACCCAAGTCCCCTAGATTGTTCTCAGGCCCCCTCTCTTGGGCCACTATGCATGCCCTTGTTTACATGAAAACATTACTTAATCTCATTTATGAAAATAATTATCATGAACATGTCGTGAAACAATATTAACTAAATGAAACACATTTTTAATAGTCTTTTAGGTACCTTGGTACACATATTTGCCTATAAATAAACAAAAAAGAGTCTTTATTTGGAAACTTGAAGACTAAGAGGGAATCATAGGTAGCACAAACTACCTAAAAACATTCCCTTGTATCTCCTAGAATTTTTGGAATATTATTCATAAATATAAAAATGAACAAAAATTTATCGTAAATATTTCCATTGAATAAGTCTAAAACATAATCCTTTTGGGAAACATCTTACCTTCAGATCACATTAGATTAGGGTGAAACACGATAACTAGTGGACTCATACTTTGGGCACCGCCTCACCCTACACAAAATTTTGGTGACCATATTTCTATTACCTTTATGAAGGTTATCACTTAACCATAACCAATATTTTGGACAAAAATTTTCCATACCCCATACTAGAAATGAAACTTTACCCTACCCTCTTCCAAGGAGACAAATTTCACAAGATGAATGTTGGGGTGTCATATTCATTTTACACACTAACTAGGGATATCCCTAGCACAATCCTATGGTATGGGAACTAATTTACCTAGATACCCCACCATGGATTAATTTAACTGACGTACACACCTAGGGTAAAATTTCACCCACATAATCCATTAGTGAACCAATATTCCGAAAGTAGTTGTGGTCCACAATTAGAGAAGAAATAAAAAAACTGAATTAGTGTACAACACCCATGTAATTTTTAATTTTTAAGGATGTTAGAAAAGATCTTTACACCAAGTCATGGAACAAGGCGTTTTAATGATTGATTCATTAAACTCAAGAGAAAATTCAAACAATATCATAGGTGTGGTATGTGATAGTTTTTTATGATTCAAAATTTAGTTGATGCATTTTATTCCATAACTAAATAACGATTCAAATGGTATTTAAAATTTTGAATTAGTGAATTTAATCATAATAAATTCACACTATAAATGAGTTTTTATAGGCACCCACAAAGTAGGTATGGTTAAATTTATGACAATTAATTTTGAGGAAAATTATGGGAATTTTGAATGATCCAATCAGATGATTTCAAGTGTTCAAGTGATTGGAGTATGGAATTCATATTCGATAAAGGGGTGATCAAATACTATAAAGTATATGGAGAGAGATAAGGATCACATTTACTCTCTAAATCCGTATGAATAAGTGTGAGGGGGTGGATTCTTGTTGAATTGGAATATTTAAAAGACTCGACCAAAGTTTTTAAGGATTTTTTATATAACATTAATTGAGAGGTATAACCTGAAGTATTTTTTCATATATTATAAATAATCATTACAAGTTGACATCTAACAAAGAATCCATTCATGCATGGGGATTAGTGCTTAGAAACCAGATCATGTGTTGTCATTCAGAATGAATTAAAATCCTAAAAAACAAGGATATAAAATTTTTATTCAATGATTGATGTCATGAATTCATTATGAGTATAATTTTTCCTTACACATTACCAAAGGATATCAAGTAATTTAATTTATGACAAAAAATTATATCAAAATATTACTTCATTCATTTTATGTGGGAAATTTTTATTCTCCTCTTCAGATATCAGTACTTGATGACACCAAATTATGATATCTCTAGATCATTCACATAAACTTCAGAAGAATTATTAGTAATTAAACATCAATATATGGGTTCTAGTTAAATTAATTGAAGTCGCATTAAATTTTTAATGGACTAGGGAATCATTGAATCATCAATTCAGGTAAGATAACATGGATAGGGTTCATTAATAACTCACTTATCTCTCTATAACCTTTTATTAAGGTAAAATATTCTATGAAATTCAAGGGTGTTATAGTGACAAAGAATAGTGAAATTAATTTCATTAAATAGGATCCTTTAATTTATAAAAATTCTATCTACAAGTTTTATAAGTGAAACCATTTAAATGTAACCTCATTAAATATGTATGATGCAGTTAACATTTCAGAAACTATATTAATATTTTACAGTCACTTTTAACATCTAAACTGTGTTGTGTTAAAAAATATGAATCATTATCTCGAATCATTTCTCCCACAAAAATATTTAGTGAACCTTGAAAATTAAATATTTTGTATTAATTTGGAAAATGTTTTTCATAATATTAAATTAATAATTCATTATTGTAATGAGTAAATGAATTTATATATATTTTTCAAAACTGCAATATTACTAAATATTTATTTTCCTACATGATCATTAATGTTTGACAGTACAGAGTCCTCAATGTGGATCCCATGGTTTCCTAATAATCTAATTCAATAGAATTTTCCAACCATTAGAATATTTATTTATTTTTCCCCTAAATATCCTTATATTTATTAAAGTGTGTATTAATCATAGACTATGAGTGGATTCTAGAAACCCATAAAGGATCTTAAGGAGATATGGTATTGAAATAAAAATGATAGCCTCTATTAAACGTATTTTAAGTAATATTATCTCTTTTACATACAATATATATTAATTATGGATATAGACTTATTATTATCAAAATTTATTTCTTTCATTATCATTAAAATTATGATTCAATCTTATATTATACATTCATGGCCTTGGGATCAAAAAATTAACTACCATCCTTGTCAACCTGGAATGGGATATCTCTTCCATTCAAAGGGGAAACAAATTTTATCTAGACTATAAAACCAATTTTCATACAAAAAATGATGCCCCAGGACCAAGATACCTTATTATGAAATAAATAACAGTATTTTCTTCATTAATCAATTTATGTGATAAAATGGTGTACATTGATAATGATCTCATGTAGAGATACCCTAACATATGCACATAAAATTTAATAACCAAAGACACCTAAAACAAGTGGTATTACAATAAGTGGGTTAGTCATTGTGATAAAATCCACTCAAGATTACCATATTTGAAATATATTAGAAGCAATATCTCTGATTACGATCCACCACCACCAGACTGTAATGCATCATATGGGTCTAATTGGTATGATGTATTTATAAAATAAGACATATATTTAATATTATTATCATAGTATCTCAAGGTTCTCTATATAGTAGGTAATTTATATAACCTATTGATACAAAAAAACCTACAAACATTACCATGTAAAAAATTAGACATAGGAAGATCAAAACCATAATGTAAATAATACTACGTACATAGTTAATGGTATACATGATATGGTAATACAAAAGTACTTTTCAAATTGGGTCAGGGAAACCAATGTTTTAAAACTCCCAATTGCACTAGATATCGAATTTTTAACCATCCTTGTTATATCTGATGTCATAAGATTAACATTTTTTAATGATATGGATTTTGTCATTTGGATTTCCATACTTCCACTACTTGGCTACTCGGTTATCTATGTCATCTCCTCCTTGAGTAAGACACCTCAAAAGATCATATCCAGGACTATATTCATGGTCATATCTATTTTTTCCTTATATTTAAAATAGAATTCAAGGATAGCATGAATATATAAATCTTATCAGAATTTATATTAGGATAATACATAAATTTCAAGGTGCAGTTCTAAGAATAGGAAAAACTTTCTGTGAATTTTTACATAGCTTCACAAGCTGCAACGCACTCAATATTTTAGTTATAAAATCAACTTGATTTAATGAGCCTATATTTCACATTATTTAATCCTAAATTTGAGGTTATTTCATATTGAATCATTGGAATACTTTTTATGTCCCCTTATAACTAGTGTTACTTTCTATCCACTTACTGGTTACATATCCCTAGTACTTTATCAAGTACTGTTGGATATTTCTGACTACATCCCATGCATTTATCTTTGATTTAATTGATATTTTACTGCACTAAATTATATTTTGTAAAAATATCTAATATACCCAATAATATGTGATTGGTCCATCATATATGTGTATATAATTCTACTCATAATTTTAATCTCCTCCAACGTCTCATATATATATATTCATGGGGAGATTTATTCCACATGACTTTAGTAACAATTCTCTCTTGAATTATTCTAATACATGTTTATTATATATTCCATGATGTGGTCTATGTAACCAAAAGATATACCAAATATAACATTCTTACATATAACATGTGTTTTGATTTTTTTCAAATTATAGAGGGTTTCATTCATTCTAGTTTCAAGTAAACATAAAAGAAATATATGTTTTATGTATGTTATTAATATATTATATAATGTAAATTGTTTCCCTCCCACTATCCACTTTTGGAATCCTATGATACTTTCATTTTAGATGAATATATAATGATTATAATTATTTTATTAATTCATAAACAGATCTCTACAACATTATTTCAAAATTGGAATTTGAGGGTGCATCTTACCCATTTTAGTTGAGTTATATATAAACCTTACAACAGTGGTGGTATTAACATCCAATGATTTTTTTCATTATATAATATTTATATGAAAAATATAATTCTAATGGATTTATTTATGACAAAATTAATTAAACAATTGAGAATTATTCGTACTATGCTTATACCATCTATGTATAGTCTCTCTTGAATACTAGTTATTGGATTTACATTAATTGATTAATGTACCAAAATATAGACATGATCTTTATACATAGAATCATTTTTCTTAATTAATATAAATATATCAATAACAGAAAACTTCTATTTTATTCTTATTTTTTGGATTAATTATTCTTAATGAATAATTTATCACACATCATAGTAAATATAGAACCAGAAATGTGGTTTCAAAATTCCAATGTAGAAAGTATCTCTATTAAATTTATTTTTGCATAAGCTCTTGTGGAAATTCGTCAGTTGAAACCACTGGTGCATGTCCAAAATTTTCTAAACACTAATTAAATATTTTTACAACTCTATCAAAATAGATATTTTTTGGATTTTACAGAAATTTACTCTATCTCTAAACTATTAATTTTCTAAAAATGGTATATTACTAATACACTATTTGATATTTATAATAATAAAGAAGATTCACATTGTGTTTTGTTATATGAATATTTATTTTTTGACTAATAAATAAAAAACTCATTTCATTTGAACACATTTTTTATGAAAAAATGTATTTATATCATACTATAACTCATACTTTATACATGTTTAGTACTAACCACGTGACATAACCTTAGAAACTGTGAACACGATAATTAATGTTTTGAAAATATTAATTAAAATCCCAAAACCCACCTAATTAACCCTATACTTATGCCACATGAACCTAAATCGATTATGTAGCTTTTGGGATCCCATAGATACATTTTTCACAAAAAAAACCCATCTCTTGGAAGATTGATGTGACAATCAAAGCAGATATATTTTCTTTCAATGATTTCTTCTATTATTATTTTGGATCTCCCTTATTTTATTGATTCTTTCTAACTAAAGGTTATTATTTACTTTATTTTTTAGATCATTATTCATTGATGTCGAATATTATATCTATAATCTACTATCTCTTCTTTCTAGATCTATTTTCTTAGATACGTTAATCACCATCGATAGTGAAACATCTCTAATCATTGTGGTTGGATCCCTTAATTTCCAAGTAGGTGTTTCTATTATTTTCCATCATTTTTTGATTCATTATTTCTAGATAATTTCATAGATGCATGTTTCATAATTTCAAACACAATATCTATGAAATTAAACTATTTAATTCCTTATAAATTCTTCTTTGACCAATTTCTATTTCCATTGAACATAAAATTAATTGAATAAGTATGATCTTGAAATCAATCTCTTTTTTATGAATTTTTTAAATTCTATGCTTTTTGGATTTATTTTCAAAGAGATTTAAAAGGGTGTTTTGGTGAAATTTAGGGTTAGTTCTCATATTTGATAAGGACCCCCATGTGATCCTCGTAACATGATTACCACACTCACCACTTTTGACTAGTCATGGGAACCTAGATAGTTTGATGTGATGACTAAGATATATGTGTCGTTAAAAGACTCACACCCTTTTAGTGGATCCATAGAGAATGTAGAAGGTTCAAGATATAGACTTGCAGTAAGTAAATAGGGTGTGCAAAGAACTGGTTTACTTTAGACTCGTGAGACTATATGTAATCCCAAAATTTTATCCTGTTATAATTTATTTTCTATTTTAAGGTGGGATCACTATAATACCTAGGTTATACCAATCCATATACTTGATCATGATACATGGAAAAAATCATTGTCACTATTGGGCACTAGATTTTCCTTGAATTATTAATTTATTACTATTATAGATGTTGAATCTATTGTATTAACTCTTTTTTATCTTACCTTGTGAGGTGCATATTCATATCATTTCTTGATTATCTGACTTTGGATTTTGAAATGGTTTTCAAATCTTTTAAAAAATTGATTAGTTTTTAAATAGTAAAATAGAATGTTTTACATTTTTAGTTTAATTAATGATTTTAAATGTTTAAAAGGATATTTTAAACAAATACTCTTAGTCTAAAATGATTACTCCCCTTTTATCATATTTGAATTATCTTATGATTTACCCGCATAGAATATTTGGTGGAATCCAACTATGCTCTTTAGATCACATTGTACTTGTATTCTTTGGGTGTTTTCAATCCTTTATTGTCTTATAGTAGGTGTTGGTTCCCCCACCTTCGATTGTGGGTTTGTGATTTTGTGACCAAGGGTAGGTGACATGGGACATGGTGGGTGGTCATAGACCACCGGGAGATGGGTTTTAATGGCCACATTCCACTTTCAATTTTCATGGTGTCTCCTTGAACTTGATATGTATGTATTAATTGATATATATATATAATGATGTTTATTCAATATAATTTTTTAATGTAATATATCGAGGGAGAAATCATTCCAAATGGTTATTTAACAATTTTCAGGTGCTTTTCATTATCCCATGGATATCAGGACTACTCTTAATGTTAGTGGAAAATCGGCTTCGGTATCAGTTCATATGGTATCCCATGATGGTTAATTACAATCATTTCTATTATAGATGAAACATATACATGATAATTGAACCATATCATTCAATAATGATCAAGGGTAATCTTAAAAACATTTTTTATCATAATTTTTACCTCTACATATTCTTTATATTCTACTTTAATCTAAAATTGGATATATTGTTGAACATTCAATTGAGAATGAGTAGATTTCTCCCCATCAATCAGGATTTCGAGATATAAACTGGGAAAATATAGAAATATTTTATATTTTGTGATCCACATCATGGATATTCTAGCATGATATATTTTACTCAAAGAATCAACCACAATGTTATCATTCACATGGTAGTAATTTATTGAGAAGTAATAATCATTAATCATCTTTGACAATCTTCTATGACACATATTTAATTAATTTCATTTGAATATATTCTTTAATAGTCTCTAATCAGTATAAATGTCACAAATTTCGGCACAAAGATAATTCCACAAAATCATTAATGAAAAAATTACCAAATCAAACTCAAAATAATAATATGGGTTATTTTTTACTGGATACTTTAACTTTTTTGATCCATAATCTTTAACCATGTCATTTTTTATAAGAATACATCCCAATCCATTCATGGATGCATCAATATGGATTAAAAACCCTTATCTAATACATTTTTGTTTAATTACAGTTTGATTTACAAATCTTTATTTAATTTCATTGATATTTCCCTAATAATCATCTATATTGTGGAACTTGGCTCCCAATCAAGTTAACTTACTGAGTTGATTAGAGAGTTATGAGAAATTTTCCAAAAAAATACCAATAATATCCAGCTAAATGAAGAATACTATAGAAATAAATCATTATGGTTGGTCTAGGACAAAAATCAACAACCTTTGTGTTTGACGGATCTACATATATACCCTCCCTTGATATTATATGACCCATGAATAAAACATTTTAAAGCCAAAATTTACACTTTTTAAATTATTTTATAGTTTACCCTTTCTCATGGTCTTCAATATAATTCTCAAGTGGTATTTATGATCTTCCATGATCATTGAATATATAATAATATCATCTATAAAGGCTACAAATAACTAATCAATGTGATATCTAAAGGTTCTATTCACTAAACCCATGTAGATTGTGGGGGAATTCAAAATAACAAATCACATCAATATATATTCATAATGTCCATAAATTGTAAAGAATAATGTCTTAGATATATATTCTTTATTGACATTCAATTAAATATATTTTAATTCCAACGAGCTTGTACCCTAGCGGTACATGCTTCTGTTTGGCATCCAAATGACCTAGGATCAAATCTAGGCAGGGGAAATTTTCCAGGTATTGTAGCAGCAGCGGAACTGTAGCAGCGACGACACTATAGCAGCGGAGGGCTGTAGCAGGTACTATAGCGGCTACTGTACTGGAGCAGGTACTGTAGCAGTGTGGGTACTGTAGTAGTACTGTTCACTGAGGGGTCCTTTGGGCCAACAAATGGGCTTTCAAGCTTTGTATTTAGGCCACTTGACCTTGGACCTTCGGGCTATATAATGGGTCTCCCTCTACCTAGTCTAAAGAGGCCTTTGATTTAAATAATAAATTGAGGATTCATCCCCAACCTTTAAAAAAATCAATATATTTTAAATGAAGGTCAATCATGGAAAAGAATTGGGCTTCACATAGTTGATCAAATAATTTTTCAATATAGAGAAGATGATATTTGTTCTGGAATATGATATTTTTCTACTCTAAATAATCAATTATCAGTCACATTGATTCATCATTATTTTAATCAAAAGGAATCAGTGTACACCATGGTGACACACTTGAAAAAATAAATCCATTTCCATGGATTTCCTAGAGTTTCATCTCGAATTCATGCAACTCAATCAAGGCCATTCTAGGGATTCTTTTAATTTGGTATGGCCCCAAGTCTGAGTTACATTGAGAACTCAACCTCACATTATGTTTTATGAGTATGAGAATATTCCAAAAAAATTAAAAAATTCACACAAATAGTAATATCATTGATGTTGAGATTTTCCCCAACCATCTAAGATAAACACCCCTTTGAATGGGAATTAATTACCAAACAATGTATGTAATCTACATTGAATGTTCATACATATAATCACATTAATATACAATATTAGTTGGATTGGAATAACAATTGTGACATATTTTGTTAAAAATTTATTGGATTATGTATATAGAGAAATAAAATTCATGCCTTAGATAACATCAAATTTATCTAGAAGAATAATGATAAGAATTTCATGATGCACATTCACCAAAATTTCTATTGAAGAAGAATCATATACATGAGATGTGATCATCAAACCATTATGGGTTATCACTCCCAATTATACATCAAATCATTTCAATATAATCTTAATACCCTTTTAAAATTACTCAGATATTAAAGAATGTATAGATCCACAGTAAAATAATAAATTAGTATTTTTAGTGGTGATGTTAAGTGTACCTTTCACCACACAATTATTTTACTACTCATAAAAATTAATGACTTCATTATAAAAACTAATCAACATCATTATATCATTATTTTCCTTTAACCCTTGGATTAAGAGGTTTCTAGCATTGATCAACATCATTAACAATTACAATTGGTCACTTTTGGACATAATTCCTAAAACTATTTAATTTGAAACAATTATATGTGGTAGCTTCTTTCTAGGGAGATTTCTCATTATTCATATCATTAGTTAACATCTTTCCATAAAATTATCATTCAGATACTCAATGATCAACACTTCCACATATAAAAAAATTTAGTAACCCCCTCCAAAATAATTCCATTATAATTATTCCCAAACATTCAACATAAAAGGATTATCACCTTCTTCCCTCGATGGTTCCAATGTTTTCCTTTGAATTCCATTTATATCTTCTTTCTGAAACAATGATATTAATATGTAATTTCAACCTCTATTAATTCCATGATATAACATCAAATATTCTCTTCATATATACTAATGTATCATATAGATAACTCCTAAAATGCTTGGTTTTAATCCATTATGAAATGATCAATATTACCTTTGGGTTGAATGATAATACCTAAAGCTTAACTTGCATGTTTTGTAAAATATTCCTTAATGGTACGAATAGAATCACTACCCTCTTGATTTATCTCAAGGAACTTCTTCTCTATATTCATCAAAAGAATACGATGAATGTTCTTAAGGAAAAATATGTTCTTTTACTCATCTCATTCAATGGATTCAAATTCTATCATATTGCCTCGTATTATTGATAATATTTCACCATTGGTCTGCTTCACCATCCTAACTATAGATATCCAAAATTAGTTTTTTCATTTTTTGAACACTAGATAATGGGAAAAATATTTATAGTGGCACTGGAATATTGTTTAGAAACTAGTGGATCAGAAGATCCACTTAAAGAATGCTAACTTTACTTCATGGAGGACACAACAGGATGTTGTTACCTCCTTTGATCATTTGAAAGTACATCATGATTCATTTACCTAGAATTAGGTGTGAGAATATCAATGAGATTTTACATTATAGCACAAATAAAATTTTCCTTCTTAGGGGGATAATAATTACATTGTTTTTCACACTAACTATTAACACGATTCCTTCGGTTTCCATCCATTAACTTAACCTAGAAATCAGTGTGTAAGAAATAATAAACATGATGATGATCCAAATAATCATGAAAAATAACGTATAGGATGTATAAATCATGAAACATTATTTAATATATGATATAATAATTTTATCATATGTTATTAATGGTCATAAAATATTTAAATCTTCCATGATGTTTTGTAAATAGTTTGTGAATTTTTAAATCATATCCCCCGAGAGTGTCAAGATAGGTGTGAAACATGGACTATTGTTGTGTACTAGATGATTATCAAGTCTCACTAATTTTCCCCTTTCATGATTATTTAACCCTATATACCTCTATTCTAGAGACACATCCACATGTAGAATCATGACAGGTATTTAATTTCATAAAAACTACTCACTCAGCCCTTTACAAAAATTCAACTACATTTTCATTTTCATTGACTCATCCATATAATTATACTTAGACACCTCCTAAAGGATATAATTAAGGTTTTTAAATCATAGTTTCCATTGATTTACATAACCTATCCTCTAATACCAACATTAGAGACCTTCATTTTTCATACACAGATATTACATTTTTCAGATGAATATTAGGTATGCTACAAAAACACATGCATAATGACTATAATAGTTTAGTGAAATTGGAAACATAGAATCATAGACAACTGGACCATAGGTGAGAAACATAATATCCCTATAAGTTATTCATATCTATAACCATTCTTATAAAAATAATAAATAACACATATCTTAATAACCTCGCGAATGAAAATATAAGAAATTATGATATTAGATTCCTAGTAAGGATAAACAAGGGAGATACATAAGTAGTGTATGAATATAAATCTATTAGAACATGTTTATAACATATGAAAATCATACCCTACATCTCAAATATAATAGTCTTTAGTCATGGCATATGGTTTAATATTCATAAGACACAAATCATAAGTAAATAAATGAACATGTTTCATGAGAGTAGATAATGGTAATAATAAATAGATGTGTGGAATACACATATGTATAAATATACTTATGCCATTGATAACCACCAACACATTCATAACATTTTTTCTTGGGATTAACACCATCATAGATACTTCAATCTTTATATGACATCTCATGCACCCTTATTCTTGATTGGGATAACCTCACATGCACCCTTTGGTCTCGTGTTACATTAATAATTACTAAATGCATAGGATGAAATAATTGGTCCCACCCATTACATATTGAAAATCATAAATATTCCTTCTACAAGATCATAAAAAATTAATTATATCATAACCCAAGAAATGAAGTTGGATTTATAAACAATCCATCATATCCTAACATGTGGAAAAGAGATAGGTTTCGTAATCATTTCAACATACCATAAACCATGAAAATGAAATAGCTTTCACAATTATTATATAATGGTATATACCATGGAATAGAAATGGGTTAATTAAATATATTATCATATTAAACCATTCAATGAAAGACTAATAATGATATCACACTTGAAAATAACTTTTTATTTTAGAAAATAGAAAATTGAATAAGAAAAAAAGAAACCATACTAAAAAGTCACGGGGATCTGAAATGATTAAGAACTAAGGTATAACCATTGAAAACAATATTTTAGTCATAAGGTGGGTCCCCCAATCAATATAAAATAATCATGAAGTCATTCATGTTTCTTTTTTTAGTGTGACTATCCGCAGTAAAATTCCCCTAGCGCCAAGTGTGAGAGACCTCAATTTCAGTCCCTATGTACAAGTTTCTTATCCTGATTTAAAAGGTAATATTCCATTGGATATTACTATTGACACTAATAAAGCATACTAGGAGTTTTGAATCTGATTCAACCTCCCCAATGTTGATATTGTGGAGTCTACACAATAAAAGTCCAATGAAAAGGGCATTAGTATCTACCTGAATGGGTGTTCCTAAAACAATGTAAGCACTAAAGCCAATCATAACAGATCCTCTAGGGTCTCTTAACAGGCCTCCTCCACACATTATCCCCCCTTTTCAGAAACTGTCAAAATTTATTTTATTCCCCAACATGGGAAGTTTCCACTTTATCGATCATCCTTAGTAAGAATGGTATCCGAGATTGATATACCCAATAAATTTGATATCATCTTAGATGGAATATGATTTTGAAATATCATTTATAACATTACATGAGTAAAATAAATTTTCTTTTAAAATATATTTTTTAAAATGGAAAACCTTTTTGAAAATACATTTCATTTAAAATAATAATAAATTCTTGTAAAGGAAGCTTTAAATGTTTTTAAAACATTACCTAATGAAGATATCCTTTTTTCTTTAAAAAAAGATTTTAAAATATGAATCTTTTCTAAAATAAATTTAATTGATAATATCCTTGAAAAAATATAAATTAATAATGAATGAAAATAATGTTCATGCCAACGTGAAGTTTTGATCATACCATACATGTTAAAACAATGATTAAATTTAACTTTTCAGTAAAAGATAAATGGTCATTATTTGGAAAACAACATGAATATTACGTTCAAAATGTTTTTTTAATTCAAACATGGGTAAATTTTTTTATGAATCCTTGGAGAATAATAAAACATTTTGGAATTCATTTTTAGAAAACATTGTTTTTGGGGAAAACATATTTCCAATCGAAGAGTCAAATAAAGTTGGATTAAAAAACACTATATAAATAATTTTATGTACTCATGAGTGGAAACATGGTATTATTAATATCACGAACAACCATATGAGTATAAAATTCATGATTTTATTCAGAGACAGATCATAATATTTCTTCATAAAAACATAATCACAATAAATCCCAGAAAATAATGATATTGTAAAAAATATATTTACCACATTAGTAACATTGACTAATAATTCCTTTGAATAAATAAAGTTTAATATAAATTAAAATATCATGAGTATAAATAAATTTATGATTTTATATATCCAAATGATTGAATCTACACCTCATTAATGAAGATGGGTTCATTAAATTACATATATCTCAATGAAATAAATTTTTGACAAAAATTCATTACCTTATGTATTTAATTTCTTTATAAATATTTAAACATCATATATAATATATATGTTTTTATCATACTTATATTAAAGAACCATAATTATATATATAATACCATATATGATTAAATTAAGACTTTTATTACCATTTTATTAACAATTAAATGTTAAAGTTATGTTTTGGGTAATATCGCCTTTGTTTTGTATAAGTTATTGTTTTTTTATTTTTGGACCTCCTACATTGATCATTGTTTAATAGTATATCGAATATTAACCATGATATAAATATCATATATAATAATTATACATGTATTTATAATAATCCATAATATTAGGAGAAAAAATGCACCATTCATGGAGTTGGAAGGTCGCACGTAGGCATGAATGTTGTTTCCATTTTCAGGCCATATAGAATGAAAGAAAGGTAAATGAAATATTATATTTACATAATCATTTTTTTGTTATATATATCACATATTTTAATTAAATAAATCCTTACTACCTTACATGTAAATCATTAATTAATAACATCTCTTCATGAGGATGTTGTTCTCCATACACACGAGCGACATAATCATAATAGAAAAATGGAATGTATTAATGTATATGTGATATAATAAATAAATAAGTATAATAACATCATAAATATAATATATAAAAAATAATTAAAAAATTATTTCTAGCATTGAGATGTGGAAATTGAAAATTGATTGACATCAGTTAGTGAGGTGGTAGCCCGCCATCCAAATGAATGTTGATTTTATATCCCATTTTATGTAAGTGGAGATGACTGTAAGTAATTAACATAAAATAAAAAATATATTTACATGGAAAATACATAGGATATTATAGAATCATGGTATAAGAAGAAATGAATGAGTTTGATGAATAAATAAAACAAAAACAACCATTGATGAATGTAACCTATTCTTTGGCTATCATCCTTAGGTTTGCACCAAATTCTATCCTAGAATGAGTTTTTATAAAAAATAATGCTTCTAAGATGAGAGTAGGTAAATTTAGAATTGATTTTTATAGGTATTGGAAAAATGGTTTTTTTGGGGTGATTAAGGAGGGATAATGGATGTCCTTTTATAAGTTATATGTGTGGCACACAGGTAATGTTTTTGAAATAAAATGGTTTATGTAACACCCAGATGTTTTTATGAAATGTTTTCTTTCTTCAATAGCACGCATTACATGCAATTATAGGTTTAAATGAACCATGAGAAACCCTTAGTATAAAAAGACCATTATTTTTTAGTCATTAGGTTAGTGGGAATGAATGTAACTAAATTATGAAAATGTACGATGAATTCATTGGCTCCCAATAATTTATGAAAAATATAAATAAATAATTTTTTTTATTTTTATATGAATAAATTGACTGAATTAATATTAGTAAATGAAATTCATTGAATATATATTTTATGTTCTTAACAAATTATTCTTAATATTAATCTAATAGATATTTTTTCATTGGGTATGAATAAAATCTATTTTATGTATAAAAATTTATTTTTTAAAAGGGTAATTTTAACATATTTTAATGGAAACCCCCTTTTAAAGTAAAAATTAGATATATTAATATTTTTTATATTAAAAAAGAAAAAAATTCATTGTATGTGGCATATAAAAATTTACATTAGATGGATTTTTGATATTTTATGATAACTTTCATGGTTTTATGAATAGTAAAATATAGAAAACAATTTAATTGAAAACATATTTTATTTATTGAAATAATTTTAATAATTAAATTATATCATTGAATTGTTTTAAGTTATAAATATAATATATTTTTATCAGTTAATATAATTTAGGTCATTGACATTAATTTTATCTTGTGTTTAGATATAAAAACATTTCAATTTTTATAATGTTTTAAATTTTAAAACTCCTTTCTAATTATGAAAATATGAATAATTTAAAATTATTTACTGAAACTTATGTGTTTTTAATTTTGAAAAATTAATAACATATTTTTATTATTAGGTTCAAATTATGTAAATATATTTATTTTATTTTTGGCCTTTATAAATAGTAACTTACGTAATTTTTATTAACACAATAAAAGGGTAAATCAGGTAATTAAGGATAAAAAATATTATAAAACTACCCTAACACCTGTAATAATATCATTTTATGAGTTTTTCTTTTCTCAATAATCATTGGGTGTAAATGTTATCCTTTTGAAGCAACTTGGATGATATTAGGACACTTAATTTATTTTATTTGAAGGAATGGTAAATATGTCTCACTCAAATTTTATTAAATATTTTTTATATATATTAGGATATACATAAGATAAATTCAATTATAAATAATAATTTTAAATAGAAAATTTATTTCTTCATCATTTTAATTTATTTTTAATTTTTAGGAAATATATAATTACATTAAAGGTCTATACATTGATAATGGAGAAATTATTTAATTGATGAAATATCGATATACTAATATTTATTGAAATTATAATAACCATTAAAAGACACAAACACTTGACCAAATATTATTGGTCGAGCATATATAAACCATAATCTTCCAAGGGTCATGTTATTGACTATATGAATACTTATAGAACAGATTATGACACTTATATTATAATATTTAAAGTGATGTTAATTTTTTCACATTTATGTTCAACAAAGTATAACATTTTTAATGTTATATTTTCCAGAATGTATACTTGAATAACATTATTATTATAAAATCTTATAGATTCATCTTCATCATAGTATTTTATTTTTAATTTTTATTCAAAAAAATAAGTGTATTAAATAATTAAAAAAACTATTGTTGTAATTATTTTATTAATAGAGATTAAAAATGATTGTTATTAAAATATTAAAATAAATATAATTTTGGATAATTAATATGTAAAATAAATATTTTAGATTACCTTAACCTCTTTTTAATATAATAAAATATTTTTTTCAAGTTTAATTGTTATTCTAATATTTCTTAATATCGATGAATTGAATAGTGTCAAAATTGACACAATTAAAATAATGTTTTATTAAATTTTTTGAAATTCATAAAACATTTTTTAAAAAGTAAAATAATTATTATATGGTCTAAAATGTTCTGTGGTATCTATTTATGGTATAATTGATATAAAATAAGTAAATATTTCACCATTTTAATATTAAAATATTTTTTACCCTAGTAAAAAATTAAATAGAATAAATACTTGTTAATTAAAATTATTGGGTTTAAATTGATAGAATAACTTGTCTAAAATTTATTATTTGATGATATTATAATTCTATCACATATAATTTTCAGAATTGTGACATTTCAGAGGGTTTTGAATGAAGTATGATTTCATTAAAAATTAATATTTCATGGAGTTTCTAAAAGTACCCTCACTTCGATTATGAAAGGGAACCTCCTACCCTATTTCTTCACAACTCCTTTAGTCTTAAAGATTGTATATCCCCTTAAATTTGTAATTCTAATATTCTATATTAACATTGTAGAGGTTCTGGTCTTCTACAGATACTAACTCTAGTTCATTAAAATGAGATTTAGAGAAAGCACATCGAAGAAGAAGTAATCTCATATACCGATTCTTTCAATCTTATTTCTTCTTCTACTTCCTCATCATGGGTTTTTTATTTATAAAGTAATAACTATAGTATCAATTATATAGTAATATGTTATTATGATTTTGAAACAACCAAATTCAACCTTCAATCAATCCTACGAAAAATGAAATCATCATGCATGCTTACGTACGACTTACCATCTCCACACCGTGGTGTAATATTTTTCTCACCACCACATTACTTGGATTGGTATAATGATGGAAATAATAAAAATATATAATTATTATAACATGATATTTTCTCTAAAATATTTTACACCATCTAATTCAATACCATTTGACAATTATGGGAATGATATCGTCGCTCATGTGTAGGTACGACCTACCATCTCCATGATGTAAAACGATTCATTATACATGATCTTCATAAAAACATGATTATATAAATTAATTTAATGAGTATATATTATATATATTATAAAAATATAATTTTTTAAATTATATAACTATAATATAAGAATATAAACAAGTACTTTTCGGACAAAACACACGTAACAAAATAAATAAGTTAATACCCAATAGACGAGTGATAATGTTTCTAACAATCATATGATAATATGTTCATAAATAATATCATAAAAATGAATATGATTTTGGATTTAAGTCAATGATATTATTTAAATCATTATACATGATGTTCAGATACATACAACGTATATCAGAACTAAGGTAATGGATAATTTACAATCCCATTATTATCCTAGATTGTTTATATGTAAGAATTTGTTGGGGTATATTTATCATCCACAAGAATGTATCATAAGTATTTAATATTATTTATATTATTAAACAATTTTTTGAAGTCAATTTTATAAATTTTTAAATTTTTATTAAATGGTGTGAAAGGAATATTTTGTTGTTTTTAGATACGAAGTACTTTTGGGCTTATCCAAAAAAAGTATGAGAAGAATGTTTTCTTTTATATTATATGGGATGATGGGTTTTTAAGTTTTCCTAACACCATATTTATATGAATATTTATTTATATGATTTTATGGTTATATTGAAATCATTTATTTTCTTTTAAAATTCTGCGGAATTTGGAGAAATGAAAATATTTTTGATAAAGAATTGATATTTTGATAAAAAAATTATTTGAAGTGTTCAATAAAAATTATTTTCCATCTTAGATAGAATTTTTAATAGGATTATTATTTAAGTATACTATCCCTATTATTCTTATAGTTTTATTTTGTTTTTTTATTTAATTATATTAATGCAGTCCATTAGTTTTACATGGATTGTTTTATGATGTAATGATGTTTAAAAAGACCTTTTTATTCCTTAGGTTATGCTATGATGAATGACTTTTGTATTTTTTTTACATAAAAGAATGATTTCATTATGAAATGGGTAGTACCTATATTTCCCTCCAATTAAATGGGTAATGGTTTATATCTCATGATATAGACAGGGCTGGAATGGGAAATGATCTCATTTTAGTAATACACGGCTCGAATGAGGAGTGAGCTCGGTTCAGTAATGGACATTCTTCACTATGATGATCTTGGAAATGATACATAACTAATATGAAATGATTTTATATGCTTATGTGTATTCCAAAAAAAAATTATTATGTAATGACATTTGTATTAAGTTCATTGATTCTTATAATTTATCACATGGTATAATATCACGATCATTCTTATGTTGGATAAGATTTTCAAATGTTATGTTTTTATGTGTTATAATTGTGATATGATTAATATATTCATGTTTACCCCTACAGAGCTTGGGATCTCAACCATTCTTATGTTTCTTTTCCCCATGACATGAATAAGGTTATTAATTATGAATTTCAAAAGGGGGTGTAGTTATGAAGGAATAAACAAAAGATAATGTAGATGTATTATAAACCAGTTATTTATGTCTCCTAGTTTCTAAATATAATAAACCTATATGTTTATTTCATGGTTTTATTATATTTTGTAATGAATATTCTTCAATTTTTAGGCAATATATATTTATGTAATGAACAGGTTTCTATAGTTTTTATTAGAAGAAAGATATAGTTAACATTTGGAAACTAGGATGAGAAAACCATAGGAAGAACCCTATGCATATGCCTAATTATATGTTTTAGTAATAGTGTTTTAAAAATTATCTATAAAACCTAAAATGTCCTAAATTTTTATTTTATTATTTATTATGTGGTTTTACCATTATGGTTAGTGTTTCTAATACTTTGATTCTTGGTTTAAGTCAATGGATAGAACCTGGAGGAACCACGTTAATAATGAATACATCAAGAAATTGAAATGATTTTCCTCCCGAGAAACCAAATTTTATGGGAGTTGGAATGAAAAACATTGTTTCAATGCTCACACAAATTTCTCAAGATATATATCATTCATGATTTCCAAATGAAAAATAATAGGGAACAACATTTTCTTGAGTCCTTCATGAGGCAGCATCCGCCTTATTTCAGTGGGTCTTATGATCCATTAATGGATAAAAAATGAATTGGTACCACTAAAAAGATATTTTTAGTTATATAATATTCAAAACATGATAAAGTTATATTGATAGTATATCATTTAGAAGGTGATGCTGATCAATGAAAAAATATTTTCAAAAATACGAGGCAAAGAGGTGAAATTGAATCCCTGAAATGGGATGAGTTCAAGAACTTATTTTTCAATAAGTACATTACTCATATTCTTTGAACAAATATAGAGAAGGAGTTCCTATAACTGAATAAAAATGATAACGAATCTATTGGTACCTATAAAGAAAATTTTACAAGAAATGAATGGTACACTGGAAGAATTAGTATCCAACCTGAGAGTAAAATTGATCAATTATTTAGTGACCTAAAACCAAGTCTCCAAATGGAATTATCCATAAGGGACTTCAATATCTATGAGTAAATAGTTCAATGTGTTCTCAAGGTTTATATGGATATTGGAGTAAACCATAAATATTATGGGATTTATAAGAAAAGAAAAATGGAATTCAATGAAAAATATAATGACCACACTTAAAATAAGATGATTTTTCTCTTATTCACAATGTGTGGAATGAAATATGAAGGAAATTGTTTTAAAGGGACTAAAAAATATTTTAAGTGTATAAGGGAATGTCTTTAGGTAGTTGAATGTCAATATTATGGGAAAATATGTCAAATGATGTGAATATAGAAAAGGCTATATAGAATTCACCTCCTATACGTTAATGTTACAATTGAAATGAAATGGGGAATTATTCCAATAAAGGACCTAATCCAAAGGTTATTGATGATGATCGAAGTAAGCAAACTTGTAAATCCAAAGACAAAGGAATGTCACATGCGATCACTATCAGTGATGTGGTGTGTGATAATGAAGTGGTGAAAGGTACGCTAACCATCCAATATATAGTTGAAAATGTTTTATTTTATTATAGATCAAATCATTATTTTATATTTTAATAATTTTCTAAGGGTATATTCGTATTACCTCAATAATTAGATGTTGTGTTAGTTGTGAAAACTCTTAAAGTCACAGAAGACACGTCAAAAGATTATAATTATTCTATAGTTGAAGTTTGTGTGAAAGTGATTCTGGAAAATCTTGTGATACTTCCTATAGTAGAATTTGATGTGATTCTTAACATTGATTATATTTCTCTATATGGATCTCTTATCAACTTCCAATTAATTTAAGTCAAAATTAATATTCCAAATCAATCTATGATTATCTATCGATTCAAGGATGAATATGACCTTCTGGTTGAAATTTCATCCATCCTATGGGGCATGATTCCTATAAGTTAAGGTTATATATCTAAAATTATTGGGGAGAAACTAATAGTTCATACTAAACCCATTGTACAAGTCTTTTATGGTGTATTTCTAGAATAATTTCTAGGTCTTCCCCAAAATCATGAAGTTGTATTTTCAATAGAAATCTTACTAGGTGCTATACATATTTAAAAGGAACCTTATATAATGTACTTAATTGAGTTGTAGGAATTGAAGAAGAAAATCAAAGAGAATCTTGACAAGGGATTCATACGCCCTAGTGCATCACCTTGGGGGGAACCTATTCTATTTGTTAAGAAGAAATATGGATCAATGATACTCTGCATTAACAAGATCAATATCATGAACACATATCCACTTCTCCGAATTGATGACTTATTTGACCAAAAATTTGAATCTCAATAACTTTACAAGATTAATCTTCATTTATGATATCATATATTAAGGTTCAAGAAGGAGGATATACCAAATAAAAAATTACGTACAAGGCATGTACACTTTGAATTTATAGTGACTCCTTTTTGTTTTACTAATTCCCCCACTATCTTCATAGATTTAATAAAAAGTGTATTTAGATACTATCTTGAACAGTATGTCATGGTCTTAAAAGATGATATTGTTGCCTATTTGAAGAGCAAGTAAAAGGATGAATATCATAATAGAATTGTACTAAATATCCTGATAAATGAGATTCTTTAATAAAAATTTACCAAGTGTGACTTTTTTATTCATAAAGTTTTATTTTTTGGTCGCATAATCGCGAGATAGGATATATTTATAGATCCAGTAAAAATTGATGTTTTTGAATGTTGGAAGAGACCAAAAACTGTAAATTGTATCGGAAGTTTTCTCTGTTTGGATGGATATTATTAAAGTTTTGTGAAATATATTTCATGATTATATAATGCACTGACAAAGTTTTCATAGAAAGGAATTATGTTTGTGAGGAAAGTGGAATTTTAAAAGAATTTCAAAGAGCAAAAAAGTAGGTTAGCCTATGCACCTATGCTCACACTGCCTTGTAGTGGAGAAAGGTTTGTGATCTATAGTGATGCATCCAAGAAGGGGATAGGTTATGTTATCAAGAAAAATGATATGGTGATAGATTATTACTTGAGACAGTTGAAAACACATGAGCAAAAATACCCAAATCATGATTTGGAGTTAGCTGTGGTAATCTTTTCACAAAAGATATGGAGGAATTATCTTTATGGTTGAAGTTATGATATTTATAATGATCATAAAATTTTAAAGTATATTTTCACACAAAATTATATGAATATGAATCAATGAATATGGTTTGATTGGATTAAAGATATTGACTTCTCAATACATTATCTTATTTGGAAAGAGAACAAGGTGGCAGATGTTTTGAGTCAAATAGACTATGCTAGACTATCCATGTTGCAGATCAAAAAATATCAAATATTTATGGATTTTTAAAGGATGGATCTTGAAATTTAATAGAAAGTGGAGAAATAGTATCTTTCTCAAAAGAATGTTCAGCCATCTATACAAGTGAAGATCAATGAGGCATAGAAAGAAGATGTAAAGCTAAAAATACAAGGTGAGAAATGTTTCTGAATTAAACTTTGATTATGATGGAATAATAAGTGTTAAGAACCGAGTTTATATTCCTCCCATACCAAAATTAAATAATGATCTATTGGATGAGGCTCAGGTTTTTATATTCTCTATTCATCCTGGAAGAAAAATGATGTATAGGAATCTTAAAGAGTATTTTTGGTGGGATGTCATGAAAAGAGATGTTGTCAAATATGTCTCTCAGTGCTTGGTTTGTTAGAATATTAAGGCTAAAAAATATAAGTATAAGGGGATGTTACAACTATTACCCATACTAGAATGGAAATGGGAAAACATCATAGTAGACTTTGTCATCATCCATCCAAAAATTTCTAAAGGACATTATGCTATATGGGTTATAGTTGATTGACTTACAAATTCGGAACACTTTATTTCAATTAGAGAGGATTTATTTATTGATCATATTCCCAATATATATGTAAATTAAATGGTAATATTGAATGGAGTTCCACTTTCTATTATATTTTATCAGGATCCGAGGTTTTCCTCAAATTTCTAGAAAATACTTCAAGAGGATCTGGATACATTATTATGTTTTATCACTACTGATGATCCCCAGATAGATGGTCTATTTAAGAGCACAATTAAAACTCTTGAAGACAAGTGGATATCTTTCTCAATAGATTTCAAAGGTGGTTGGGATCAACACCAACCCTAGGTGAATTTTTCTTATAACAATAACTGTCAATCCAATATTTAGATGTCTCCTTATGAATCCCTCTATAGAAATATGTTCAAAACTCTAACTTACTGAAATGGATTTAGGGAAAGAAAGATATTAGGACCTGATCTTGTGAATGAAATGGAAAAAAATTTATGATCTATTCAATAACATATAAGAGTACCTCAGAGTCGAAAAAAGCGTTATGCTGAAAAATAAAGAAAATACATTGAGTTTGACGTGGGTGAAAATGTGCTTCTATAAATATATCTCTATAAGATAGTGATGAGATTTGGAAAGAAGTGAAAGCTAAGATATATGTATATTGGTACTTTTGAAATTATGGATCGTGTTGGGAAGGTAGCTTACCAATTGGAACTTGCACTGAATCTCTCTTAATTTCAGGATCTCTTCCATGTATCTCTCCTAATAAAGTACATACATGATCCTTTATGTGTAATAAACTCAGAAGTTGAACCACTGGAGTATGATCATTCTTATGAAGAACAACTGATAGAGATTCTGGATCATAGAGAAAAAGTTCTGTGAAACAAGACCACTCTATTGGTTAAAGTTTTATGGAAGACCAACTAATTTAATGAAGCTACATGGGAACCTGATTATGTGATGAGGTAGAGGTTTCCTCATCTATTTTTATCCAAGTGATGAATTTCAAGTGCGAAATTTTGTTTAAGGGGGGTAGAATGTAACTCCTGGATGTATTTATAAAATATTTTCTTTTTTTAATAACATGAATTACATGTAATCATCATATTAAACAAACCATGAGACACCCTATGTATAAAATGACCATTATAACCTAGCCTCAATGTTATCAAGAATAAATGTAATTATATTATGAAAATGTATGGTGATTTCATTGGCTACCAAGTATTAATGAAAAATATAAATTAATTATATATTTGTGTTTTTTATATGGATAAATTGAGTGAATTAATATTTTTAAATGAAATGAATGAAATATATATTTTATATAAATAATAAAATATTTTTTAATATTCAACCAATATATATTTTATTTCATTGGGTGTGAATAAACCCAATTATTTGTAAAAAACCTTAATTTTTCAAAAGGGTAATTTTACCGACATTAAATGGAGAACCCTTTTTAAATTAAAATTTTGACACATTAATAATTTTTATATTACAAAATAAAAATCTTATTTGGATTTGGTATATAAGAATTCACTTTGGATGAATTTTTGATATTTTTTCTAATAACATTCAATTTTTTATGAATATACTAAATTTTAATTATAAATTTTAATAATATAATAAATTTTATTTGAAAAAACGTTTTTCAATAAAAATAATTTTTATTGTTAAATTGTATTATTAAATGGTTTTCAAGTATAATTAGAAAATATTTTTATCATTTAATATAATTTAGGTCATTACCATTAATTTTACATTGAATTTATATGTAATAACATTTATATCTTTTGCAATTTTTTATCTTTTGAAACTTATTTTCAAATTTCGACAATGAGATTAGTTTTAAATTAATTACTGCAAATTAGTTGTTCTAAATTTTTAAAAATAGATTCCATATTTGGAATCAGTAGGTCTAAATTATTTAAATAACTTTATTTTTTCCTGGGATTTTTGAATAATATTTCAATAATTTTAATTAATAATGTAAAAGGATAAATTTAGTAATTAAGGGTACAAAGAATATTATAAAATTACACTAAAACTAGTACTAATATCATGGGATGAGTTTTTTTCAACCTAAATCATCATTGGGTCGTAATGGTCTCCCTTTAGAGACACATGGATGAGATTAGGACACTTAATTTATTTTATTTAAAGAATAGTTAAATATGTCTCAGTCAAATTTTAATATCTATATCATTTTAAAAATAAGGTTATACAGAAGATAAATTCAATTATAAATACTCTTTTGAAATATAATTTTTTTCTTTATGATGGTAATTTAATTGTAATTTTTTTTTAAATAAATAACTAACTTAAAGGTTTATACATTTATGATGAATAAATTATTTAATTGATGAACAACCAATAAAGTAATTTTTATTAAAATGATAATAACCAATAAAAGACATAAACACTTGACCAAATCTTTTTGGTCAAGAATATCTCGACCAAAACCATCCAAGGGTCAAGTTATTAACCCTTTTTATTCAAATAGAAGATATTATGACACTTATATTATTTTATTTAAAGTGATGTTAAAGTTGTGACATTCATATTTTAATAAATATAATAATTTTAATTTTTTATTTTCTAGAAGACATATTATACTATAAGTATTCATATGAAAACTAGTATATATATATTCGTCATATAATTTTATTTTTATATTTTAATCAAAAAAATAATTAGATTAAATAATTACACAAAACTAAACTTGTAATTATATTACTAATGGAGATAATAAATAAATGTTATTAAAATATTAAAATAAATATAATTTGTGATAATTAATATGTCCAATTAATTTTTTTGATTACCTTTTTCATATTTTTAATATAATAAAATATTTTTTTATAAGTTATATTAGTATATTAATATATTTAAAAATGAATGAATTGAATAGTGTCAAAATTCAATCTATCAACATAATGTTTTATTAAATTATTTAGAAACGATAATTTTTTTTAAATATAGAATAATTATAATATGGTCTTAAATGATCTAATTTATTTATTTATGGTTTAATTTATATCAAATAAATAAATATTTCACCCTTTTATTATTAAAATATTTGTTACCCTAGTTAAAAATTAAATAGAATAACTAAGTTTTAATTAAAATGATAAGGTTTATATTGGTAGAAGAACTTGTCTAAAATTTATTAGATGATAAAATTAAAACCTTATCTCATCACATATTATAAATTGGGGAATTATAGATGTTTTTGGATGTGTTTCTAATGTTTTATAAATTAATATTTCTTGGAGTTTCCAAAAGTACCCTCACCTCATTTATTAAATGGAACCCCCTCCCTCGTTTCTTGACAAGTCATTGAAACTTAAATCTAAAAAATCCCCTAAACCTTTCCATTATCATCATCCTTAGTAACATTATATTGGTTTTGGACTTCTTTAAATACCAACTATAATTCTTTTGGAGGATATTTAGAGGAATAATGTCCAAGAAGAGGTAATCTTCTCTACTGATACATTAGAATTTTTTTCTTCTTCTACTTACTCTTAATGAGTTATTTAACTATAATGTAATAACTCCAGTATTAATTAAATATTTAATTTTCATTATTATTATTAAACAACCATATTCAAACTTCAATTCATCCTATAAGAAATAAAATGACAACGTGTATGTACATACGACTTACCGTCTCCATGATATGGTGTAATATGTTTTTCACCACCACCTTACTTATATTGGTATAATGATGGAAATAATAAAAATATATTATTATTATAACAAGATATTTATTCTGAAATATTATACATCATCCACTTAAATATCGTTCCTCAATTATTGGAACGACATCGTCGCTCGTGCGTACGTATTACCTACTATCACAACGATTCGATGCGATTCATTCTACACGGTCTTACTTAAATCATGATTATATAAAGAATTTAATTAATAAATATGATATATATAACACTAATATCATTTTTTAATTATATAACTAACATATAATAAGAGGAACAAGAACATATCTGAGAAAACTTGTGTAAGAAAATAAAGAAGTTAGTAACCAATGGATGAGTAATAATGTTACTAACAAAAAAATGATAATAATATCATATATGATATCATAAAAATGACTATGATTATAGAATAAGTTAATGAAATTATTTAAATCATTTTACTGGAGTTTCAGATACATTCAAAGGATATTGTACCTAAGGTAAGGGATATTTTTGCAATCTCATTATTATCCAATATTGTGTATACATATGTATTAGATGGGGTATATTTATCATCCACACCCATGTTTCCAAAATATATAATATTATTTCTATTATTATATAATTTAATAAAGTAAATTTTACCCATTAGTTAATTTTTATTAAACGGTATGAAAGTAATCTTTTGTTGTTTTTCAATACAAGGCAATTTTTTACTTATCCGAAAAAAGTAAGAGAATAATGTTATCTTTTAACTTATTTAGAATGAAAAGATTTTACATTTTCATAACAATGTATTTTCATGAATATTACATTAAAATATTTGAAGTTTTTTTATAGAAATGGGTTTCTTTTAAAATTGTATGGTATTTTGAGAAAAGAATATTTTTTGAAGAAGTAAGGATATTTTATCTAGAAATAATTTCAAGTGTTTAATAAAAATTATTTTCCATATAAGATATAATTATTTTATAGGATTTTGTTTCAAGTACCAGGAAAGTTCAGTCAGAGGATAGACCTCTGACCATTTATTCAAAGAAAATAAAAAGTACATGAAGCAAAGGAGAAGGCTGCAGGCGAACATCTTGCCTGCAGCCAACCATGTCCAGAAAAACAGCAAAACTACATGTCATAGTAATCATCCCCTCCTCCATACCCATAGTAGGACACTTCTTCTGTATTCGCTAACTCCCATTCTGAATACGTTTCTTTTCTTTTCAGTATCTTGGCATATTTCTTCCTAAGTTTCATCTTTTCCAGCGAAGACAGCTCCTTGTTATGCTGCAAACCTGCCACCGGAAGGGTTCCATTATCCCTCTTAACCGATGCTCTGGTGGCCATTGGCTTGGGTAATTGAGAATAATCTTTCCTGGGCTTTCTCCTAGGTGGAGCAGTCATCGTGCCATCAATTTCAGCTTCTTTCCTTCTTCCGCTCTGGACAATATCACTGAACGAGGGCTTACACACACCACAGTTTTCCTTATCACTTCCAGAAATGTCTCCCCATTTGCCCCTGACCAGCACGGAACCAAACTCATTGCGGCCAAAGTCCTTCGCTTCATCCAGAATCTGAGACTGCCTGTTCTGATCCAATGGGGAAAGATGTTGAGGGACTGGCACAATGTCAAGACACTCCATTGCACCCCCATCCTTATCTCCAAGCTGTTGCGCATTCTGAACATCCTCAGCCGGAAGAGCCCTTTCAACAGCAGCAGGTACCTCCTCAATCTCCAGACCATCAAACCGGTTGGAAGTCGTAATCACCTGCATTTCCTTAGCCTCCGGCAGATGCTGCTGGCCAGCCCCCAACTCGTTCCTCAATCGCTGGAAAACATGCCTCACTGAAGGATTTTGGGACACCACCGTTGACTTCAGACCAGGAGCACATGCAGGAGCCGCATTCGCCCACTGCAGCTGATCATTACCCAGCTGCGCCCCCAAAACAGCACTGCTGTTAGGAAGAACAGCAGCCCGACTAGTGTCTCCGATGTCCCCCCTACCCACTGTCGATTCATTCCTAGTGTCCTCCACATTCGCATCCCTGTCCAAGCCAATACCAACATCACCTCCACTGATGTGCACCTTCATCAATCGTGAGGACCCCTCCACAGTGGCTTTCATCCCCGCATTCTTGCTCAAGCTCTCACTGACAGCATCTCCGCTCGGTTCAGTAATGGACTTTGTTCGCTATGATGGTCTTGGAAATGAGCATTGACTAATATGAAATGATTTTATATGCTTCTGTGTATGCCAAAAATTTCATGTCATATTTTATTACATTTGTATTAGGTTCCTTGGTTCTTATGATTTATCTCATGGCATGATATCACGATCATTCATATGCAAGATAATATTTTAAAATGATATGTTCTTATGTGTTATGCTTGTGATATGATTAATGTCTCCCTTTTTACCCTTACATTGCATCTGAGAGTACTCATTAATATTTTTATTTCCCACAGTCATAAAGAAAGTCATTAAGTAAGATATGTCAAAAAGGTGTCTACTTATGAAGAAATAAGCAGGAGATAATGTAGATGTCTTATAAACCAGCTATTTATGTTTCCTAGTTTCTAAATACACTAAACATATATGGTCCTTCCATAGGTTTTTATATTTTTTTATTAATATTCTTCAATGTTTTAGTAATATTTATTTATTTAATGTATGGGTTACTATAGTTTACTAAAGTTTTAATTATTCTTTATGGTCCCAAAATTGACCATTCTCGAGACTATAAGAGTTAAGGTCAAAATATGGATGGCCAATTGGTGTTGGAATTGTTTTTTTATTTTTTACCGTTAACTTTTTATTTACCCCCCCCCCCCTCAATAAACAAATTATTAACTTAACTGTGTTAATAATTTTTACTATTATTAAAATTTATTTCAGTCAAAAATTAAGTTGACCTTATTAGATAATATTAATTATGTTGATTCAAAATATTTAATCCATTTTATGAAAATACATTAGACTTTTCTGAAAAAAATAATTCAATATTAATCTTGTAGTCATAACTAGAAATCAGGGTTTTAAAGAGAAAATATTGAAAAGTTTATAATGGTTTTAGTATTAAAATTTAATAAAACTTTTACTCAGATGAAATAAATAGGGTCACTTGATGTATCATTGAACTAATTTAATTTGAAAATATATTTAAAATATAATGTATATTTATAAAAAAATGTAAAATAAAGGAATATTTTCTATTAAAATTGAATATTTTTCATTATTCATAAAAAAATTAAAAAATTAAAAAAATTCCGAAATTTTTAAAATAGGTTAATTCAGAATTAAAAAAAATATTCCATTTTATAAAATAAATTTTCTAATATTTTGAGGAAATAATATTATTAATATTTATAAAAAGTTATAATATGACATTTTTTATAAAATATTATTTTTAGAACATATGGAGATAATACCAAAAATTATGTACTTTTTTACCAACATGATTACTTTATATAAATAAATTATAATTAATATTTGAAAATTACTTATTACTATTCATATCTCTATTTTTAATGGCTAGGTTATAATGGGTATGTTTAAATAACTCTATTAATAACATATAATTGTTTGTTAAAACTCTATATCATGTATAAAAAACTAACCTAGTGTTGAGTATATTGAAATCCTAACTTAGTGTTTGAGGTAATAAAATATATTAAATAAATTTGAATTATTAGAAAAATAATTCAAAAAAACTCAGGGTGTTATATTGAGGAATTATTTTTTTATTTGAAAGTTTTTTAAACCAAAAACTAAACCTCTACCATAATCATGTATAATAATGATGAATATGTGTTTACATTTATTATATCTTATTAAATATGACCTATGTTATGTTATGATCGAAACAAATTCCTAATGGGTTTTTAGATGAACAAATAAAAGTTATATAATAATCTAAGTTTTTTACTATTCACTGAAAAGCCAATCATTTCAGAAAAACAAAAAACTCACCATACTATAAAACTGCTATCTTAATTTCAAAAATGAAGATGAGTTTTCCAAATTAAAATTATGAAATTTATAAATTATTCTTTTAAATAGAACAATATTATGAATATAAATGACTTTAAAATGAATATTGTTATTTATTATTCAACTGATAACAAATTACATAATATATTTATAATTAATATATTTATATAAAATATAATTTATGATTATTTTTGTTTAGATCCTGGTCTAGTGGATAACGTTATCCTAAAATCCTACATATATCATTGATCAATCCCTAGCCACCTCAAATTTGGGGATTTCTTGGTGCCACATTAGCACATGGTGTGGAAGTCTGTAATGTTTGGATGATGACATTGGAATAGATGGATAGGGAAGCGATAGGTGGTGGTATTCCTTAACGGAGGTAGGTGCATTTGACATCACTAGGGAGTTTTGAAATTTTCTTCCTTGATGGAGTTTATCATCTTACAATAAACAGCATGATTCATCAATGGAGGCAGGTGTGATCAACAATGCAAGGATGTTTAGTGGAAGGCACCCTTTATGGTGTTCTTTAGACAATGATAGGTGGTGGGTCCTAGACAATATCTATGGATTCTCAAAGCGATGGAATGATTAGTGATGGTAGCATGATGTTTTTGAGGTAGTTTTTTATGGATGTTGGCTTCTCAGATGATGTTAGTTGCGAAAATGGTGGCTTATCAATGAAGGGGATGTAGTTTGGCCAACAAGATGTGTGGCAGAAGAGGTGCTAGATAGTTCAATTAGTAAATTATCATATGGTCTTCTTGTAATTGGATAACATTTACTAAGACTTCAATGATCATGTATTATGTTTCCTCTTCCTATAATAATTATAGGATGATCTCATTTCAATTTCAAATGAGGTAATTCCCCCATACTTATTAAAAAATATATAATTAAGGAAGATTATTACTTCAGGACATTGATTATTAACCATACCTATGTTGTTATATTTTTATTTATTCTTATTCTTATTCTTTATGAATTATATCCTTATGTTCCAAGAATATTCATGTACATGGTATAATGGGTGTTTATAGATAATCGTCAAATACATTGGATAATGTTAATATCTTATAAGAAGAAATATATATTATTAGGTATTAATCCTTATCATCAATGGGTATATATCCACCAATTTGTTTTCCTAGTAGTGGACCTTCTCTTGCATTTATGTAAAGATTTATATTATCTATATATTTCTATGATTATATGACATTTGGATTCAATATTCATTATATTGTGATTCCATATGATTATTCATGGTCTTTATCTTTTACAATGTCATGTTGTCACACCCCTAAATTAGAATCTATTTTATTTTATTCCTTTCTTGGCATTTGATCTTTTTGGGTGAGGTTCGTCTTGAGCCCCGATTTAAATTTTTTGTATTTTAAATGTTTTGGGTGAATTTTTGGCTTGCACATGGTTTGTGCACGGTCGGTAGAAACCATGAACCATTCCCATGAAACTATGCAGCTTGGTGTTATTTTCAAGAAAAAGGCATTTGGTATGGTCGGAAGATCGTTTGGAAACCGTGCAGCCAAGCCATGTGGGGTATCCCTTATAGACAATGAGGGGTGCACGGTTTGTAAAACAGTGTGGCCAAACTATGGGAGATGCCCAAAAAAATTTAAAACATTAAATTCCTAAGCTACACTCATATATGTTTAACCCTATTTTGGACTTTCCTTCGTCTTGGTTAAATTTGGCACACCAAGGGGTCCAGAAACCCCATATTCCCTTTCTTCCTCATCCTCAATGGTTTCTTTCTCTTTGATTCCAAGGTGTGTTTTGGGGTTTTGTCTATTTTCTTCTTCTTTCTCTTCTCTTCTCTTGGTTTACTTGGATTTTATAGTGGGTTCTTCCCTTTTCCAAACCCTAGGGTTAGGGTTGGATAATTTACATTGATTTTCATGACATTTAGGTGTGTGGATTGATCTTTGGGGTAGATACCTCCTTCTTCAATAGCTTTATTGCTTCTGTATTCCATTGAGGTAGGTATGTCGATGATTTTCCTTTTTGATTTAGTCTATATGGAGCATGGGTGTTTTCAATTAACTTGTAGAGATGATTAAAACCTTTATAATACATTTTGTTAGCTTATTGTGGTGTTTTTATGGTATTAAATATAGTTAAAAATAGATTTCTAGGTGAATCTTTAATTATTATCAAGTTTTCACACACCTAATGGGTTTGCTTAAATATCATTTCAGTTAAATAGTTAAATTCGATGATTTGGGTGGTGTTTTATATAAATTTTTATTTACTAAATTGAAAAAATTAGGGTTGGGCTTGTTATATGTATTTTTTTATAAAATGATTTGTTTTAATAGTTGGAAATCCCAAGTTATTTCATTGAAAATGGTTTGGGGAAAAAATACTTATGGTATGACCTTAGATGTGGGCACACCCATGGGTGTATGGAGTATGAATAAAATCAAATACCCAATTCCAATTATCCATTTAAATGGTAACATGCCCTCCTCATTGCAAAACCAGTATTCATTTTCTTCCTATCTACAAGTAGGGGATGAGCCAGTTAAAAAAAACAATAATGAACAAATAGACCAACATGGCCAAGGGAAGCACCTTCACGAACACTCGGATAGCTTCCTTTTTTAATCTCAAAAAATAGTTGAGTTTCATATGGTATCTTCTGTCATCAACCACCAACTTGAGCTTCGCTGTATAGACTCCTCTTCCAAGTGCACTAGATGGGGTCGCTTCCTCATCTAAGATATGAACGTATGGTTCGCATTGGGGAGAAAATGTTCCCAACATTATTTTTCTATGTTCCACTTGAAGCCCTACCTTACATACTTTATTAAAGTAGGTTCGACCGGAGCCAATGTTGTTCTTCACTATGAATGTCAGCTTAAATTGGTAATGATAACCCTATTTTAGATTGATCAGGACACGTTCAATCTGACTTTGATTGATGGGTAAGGTAAATGATATCCCTTCAACTCCATTTAATATAACTCCAATAGAGTGAAAGGTAACTTCTGGTTCCATTTATTCAATCATATCACTTTCTATACATCCAAGAAGTTATTCCTTACACCTTCTTAAGTTTTCATCATCCTTATCTTTTTTAATGTAGTGCTTGAGAGGAACCAGAGGACTGGGAACAAATCCAGAAAAGGCACCAATGGAATCTACATTATCATTGACTTTTTCTTGTTCTTCTTCTTCTTTTGTGCCAGCCTCAGGATTTTCAGTTTCATAAGCCCCCGTTATATTTTCAGCAACAACTCCCTGGGGGTGCTGTATCTCCTCCACTGCACCTACCACAGGCCCACCTAATGAGGTTTTCCATCTTTCTCTCTCTTTACCCTCCAATGCTGCCACCCCAACTGGCCCTCCGCCACCCGGTGAATTCAGAAAAAGGATCATAACCATAGGATTCCATGGGTTCATAGATTGCACACTTGGATGAGATTACAAATAATGATGGAATTGGAATTAATTCCTTCCTTAAACATTGGTTTCCTATGAATGCTATTCATCTTCTCTTCATCCCACTTTTCTTGCAAATTTTTCTCCACGATTTCCAAATGAGATAAAGTGGTTTCTAAATTGTATTGTATTTTATGGTTTGTTGGTGTTTAATAAAGGGGAGTTGGTTTCTAAATATTATGAAAGCTTGTTTGGTTATCCATAGTTATTGTGTGTATGTTTTCAACCATTATATTTTAAATGGGTTTAGAGGTGGACTTGTTTTTCGAAAGTAAGGGCATGTTTGGAAAATGATTGTAAAAATGGTAATATATTTTATTTTATAAAGGGTTTTTTTTTTGAATGGTTTGGATATTTGTTTTTGGTTGTATAGAGTTTAAGGCTCATTTGGAAAACTAGTGTGTTTTCAATGAAAGTTTTGCATGATATATGATGTGATGGCCAGTTGGTGCATTAATGATGTGATATATATATATATATATATATATATTTTTATAGTGGTAACTCTTATTGTGGATTTCCCTTTTTTGGGTTATCGTATAGGTATTATATTTGTTTGGGGGAGGAAAGTGCGGTGACATTAGGTAAGGTGAGTCATGCGTGTGAGGGAATCCCCCTTACAAAGTTTAGAAATATTTACCATTAGTTTATGGCCATCTTTTAGAGGATTGAGTGACTATACATTTCGAGACTCGATTAGATGGGTTGGTACCCCCTAGATAACTAAGAGTCTAGGTGGGCTGTGCCACTGAATTAGTCAGTTGAGGGAGGCCAGTTGGGAAAAGGCTTGGGAGAAACTCCATATTTTGGTAGGTGTTTATAAACTGATTATATTCTAGGGTTACTCTAGGAATATATAGGATCACCCATGGTTACTATTTATATCATTTTTCTTGATTTCTTCTGAATCTATTTCCTTGTTGTTATCCATGTTTAGTTTTCAGCTTATCCTGGTATCTCCTTGTTTTGGGTTACGATTTGAAATGGTACCCTTGATCTGAAAATAACACCAGGGTGTGTAATGTTTTGAAAAGGGAAAACATGTGTTTAATTTTAAAAAATGTGAAAAATATGTTTTTATAATTTTATTTCAATCTAGTGTTAGTGTATTAATTTTAGGAAATGAAACACATAGATTATGTGGTTGTTTTCTACTAAGTAGTATAGATCACACCCTACTTGTTCCTCTCAGTGTCAGTAGACTTGATCTATATTGTGGGTTCATCTTCCCATTTAGGTTTTCCTATTTAGATTCCACTTAGATCAGTTCAGTCTCGTGGATGGTGATGATATTTAGTTCATATGGATTATTCATGTGGTAGTAGTTTGGTGTTTCTTTTCATATCTTTATTTTTCAATTTTATCTTATAAATAAATCATTTTATTATATTTGTTTTAGATTCAATTTTTGGATTTTACTGTGTGCTTAGTTATTTAGTTTATTTATTAAATCCTGGTTATTGGGTTGAAATCATTCACATTCATGTCATATTGGATTCCCAAAACTAGTTTCTAGCTTGTGGGGATCAGGAATGCCCTTTGGGCCATGCCGCAGACCGAGTAGAGTGTCGGGTTGGATGGAATCCTAGCCTGGTTTGTGAAAAAATGGTATCAGAGGAGGTTCTTTATTATTTGGGTTTTCTAGTAGTTGGATATTATGAAATTCAGGACTCAAAAGGTAGGTGTGGTAATGGATTCATGATCCATTTCTCATTCCAATCCTCGATTTACAAGGGGTAGTCCAGTATTTTGATCCTTTTGTTTTTTTTTGATTGAGGGATGACAATGGAGGAAATACGAGGTCATGTTGTGACCTCAGATAGAGTAGCAACCCATGTGAAGTCCAAGTACATGGTTAATGGTCCTCTTAGTTATTATCACCTACTTGGGCCATGTCCATGTGCCATGTTTCCGAGTTAGGCATAAGTACTTGTCCCACATTCCAGTTGTTCTGTGTGAGTTGTGTCCCATTTTGATTCTGGTTTTTGTAAGTGGATTTTGAAAATTAAAGTGGATTTTGAAACAAAAGAGGGGTTTTTTCAAATGATTTTAATGTGAAAAAATGTGTTTTAAATTTCAAGAGCTTCGGTTTGAAAATCTTATGAATGTTTGTATTTTCAAAGAAATGTCTTGGAAAAAACCTTGGTGTTCCTTATAAACGTTTTCATGTGTGTGGGAATGTGTGGGAAGTGCATATTAGCACACATGTATGGAAATGGACTAACTCGCATGCGATCGTTCATACAATTCCATGGGTGAGTGTTTGGAATTTAAGGATTATTTGGGTTTTTATAAAATGGATTTGGATATGGAAATGATTTCTAAAATTGTTTTTTTTAATGTGGATTTTTTTGGTTAAAAGTGGTTTTATTTTTGGGGAAATAGATTCAAAATGGGATGGTCATGAAATTTATATGAAAATGGAGGTTATTGAAAGGGATGTTTTTGGTAGTGTTTGTATTTGTTTGGAATCTGATCCTGTAGTTTTTAGATCATGGTGTTGCTTTTGATTGCTCTTCAGTTTGATGTTGGTTTTGGTTTTGTTCTTTTTTGTTATTTTGACACACCACCAAGAAAGTACCCCATTGTTTCAAATAAATCATTCACTATTTCCAATTCTTCTCAAGTGTTACTTATTTATCATGGTGATAGAGGTTTTTTATAGGCAGTAGAGTGGATTGAGTAGGTGAAACACATCTTCATATTGTTGGGAACTCATGAAGTTGTTAAAGTGTGTGTTGTTCTAGGTTCATTCGAAGGTCTATATTTGGAGGAACGAGAGTTGTTTTCCACACCATCAATTCTAGATGGGATGATGTGGGAAGTAGTCTAGTCTGTCTCTTTCTGATGGTTTATACCTATGAAGTTGAAGTCAAATAAGAGGGAAGATCTCATGAGTATTCAGTAAGGCCAACAGATGGTTAAGGCCTATGTTAACCACTTTAATCTATTGGTTACCTTTTCTCTAGAAGTGGAATCATAGGATCTGGTGAAGGCTTATCTTTTCATTGGGAGTCTTACTCTAGATATCATGGATAGGGTCCTTAATTATAACTATCGTTATTTTGAGAAGATGGAGGATGAAGCATTTTTTTCAAGTTGGATTCTAAATCACATTGATTTTGCAATATGGTGTCTCTAATTGTTCATAAAGGATCTCTATATGGCGAGGAGTGCATGCCAGAGGGACCTATATTTAAGGAGTATCCTTCATTGGTTCAATATTCCAGTTTTTTAGACCATTCTATTGTATGCCATCAATGTGTCTAGTTCGGGAACTCAAATCCATCTTGTTGCATACCTATAAGACCTACCATCGTTGTGGATGTTAGGGTCATCTAGAGAATTTTTGTAGGAAAAATTGTTCAAAGAAGGATTTTTGATCAGAGGATGTTAGTGTCTAACTATGAGGTATGATATTCTTCAATCATTATGGCTCCATCCACAGGCATAGGAGTGAATCTCATGTATAGTCAAAAATTTCTAGGGGTGTGTGGGAGACTCCCCTTGGACTAGTTATTTTCTCCCATGTTTGGATGTAAATATTTGATGTTTTCTTATTCTTGTATTTCTACTATTGTAAGTTCATGTTTTCATTATAATAATATGATTAAATTGTTATTTTGTAACATGAGTGTTTATATTTATCTGAATGTTGCACGTTAAATGGTTTATCATTCTATGTATGTGAATATCCACTATGTCAATTTCAGTTTTAGCTATGAATGTTTGGAGATATTTTTTATTTGTGGGATTAATGGACAGTGCATCTGATTTTGGTTAATGTTCTTTTCATGGGTTCCCCTAGTGTTGGGGTTTCAGCTTGTGTGGGGAAATTCCTAGTTCTTATGGTGGTGTTGTCTCACTTATTCTATAGAATTTAGTTTGGTTTGGGTTGGGAGTTCTCTAGTTCTCATTTATGTTAAGGGTTGTGTTTGGTTAGTATGGATAATTTGAGTCAATACCTAGGGTCCTAATTTTTTTGGGTCACTCCATTGTGGGTTTCTTGTTTGATTTTTGAGTTGTGTTTTTTTTTGGGTTTTAAAATATCCATGTTAGATGAGTTCTTGTGTTTGGGATAACCCCCTCTTATTATCCCCTTCATTATATATTGTGGTTTCCTCTTGGTCGGGCGAGTGTGACTTGTGGAGTAAGAGGTCACCCCTATGTTATTGGTCTTGCATGGTTCTGGTTGGGCATAGACTCTAATTTTAACCATCATTCATCCAGGTGACTTTCTAGGGGAGGATTGTGTCTTTAGTGGAGAGAATTGTGACACCCAGTCCTCAGATACTCTTTTATTTTATAATTTTCTTGGATTTGTATTTATTTGGTTATGGTTCCAGTTTATCCCCAGTTTAAATTTTTTAATTTTAAAATTTTTGGGTGAATTTTTGGCATGCATATGGTTTAAGCAAGGTTAGTAGAAACTATTCTCCTTTCTAAGGAATCCTTGTGGGTTGGTGTCATTTTCTAGTAGATGTGTTTTTCATCATTGGATCATGGTTTGGATACTGTTCGTCCACTCTATGTTTGGTGTACCTTATAGAGAGTGAGGGTCACATGGTTGGCACACTATTTGTCAAACCATTCAGCTAAATCATGCAAGCTAACCAAAAAATAAAAAATAAAAAATTATTAAGCTATCCTCCTAGCCTTTTATCCCTATTTATTCCACATCATCTTGGTCTAATTTACTACACTACAGAGACCTGATACCTATCTTCCCTTTGATCCTCCTTTTCTATGGTTGATTCCTCTTCTATTTCTAGGTTATTTTTGGGGTTTTGTCCATTTTATTATTTTTTCTCTTCTCTTCTCTTAGTTTCCATGGGTTTCTTTGTGGGTTATTCCCTTGTATAGACCCTATGGTTAGGGTTGGATAATTTAGTTTGATTTTATTGCTTTATAGGCTGTACAGATTAATCATTGTTCTATTTCCTTCCTTCTTCAAGTGATTCATCACTTCTGCAAACCATTGAGGTAGGTATCTCCATGCCTTTCATTTCTGATTCATTCCATATGATGCTTCTGTGTTTTTAATTAATTTTTAGACATGATTTGAACCTTTAGAATACAATTAGTTAGATTATTGTGGTGTTTTCATGGCAGTATAAATTTTTAAAAATATATTTAGATTTGAATATTCAATTAGGCCTATATATGCACATTCCAAATGGGTTGGATTAAATTTTATTTGATTTGAATAGTTAAATTGGATGATTTTGGTGTTGTTATATATAATAATGTTTTATTAAAATTATGAGATTGGGGTGGGGTTTGTTATGTGGAATTTGTTATGAAAAAATTTGTAGTACTAGTTGGAAAGAACATATTGTTTCATTGAAAATGGTTTTGGGAAAAAAATACATGTTACATGCCATTGGATGTGGGAACATCCATGTGTTCACAAAGTTGACACATGGGTGATCAAGAAAATTATTATGACTTGGGAAGTAATTCTTTACTTGGAATTTAGTTTCCTTAGAAGGTAATTCATCTTATCGTCTTCCCTCTTTTCTTGTAAAATGGTTCCATGGTTTTAAAATGAGAGAAAATGGTTTCAATAATGTATTTGAATTATTTTTTGGTTGGTGTTTTTTAAAAGGGAGTTGGTTTCTAAATAATGTGAAATACCATTTGGAAATACTTGGTTATTTTGTGTATGCCTTTAACCCTTGGCTTTGAAATGGTTTTAGAGGTGGAATTGTATTTGGAAAGCAAGGGACCTATTGGAATGTTCTTGTGAAAATGGAATGTCATATTTTTTTTGAAATTATTTTGTTGAAAGGTTTGGATAAATGTAGTTGGGTGTGTTGAGTGGAATGACCATTTGGAAAATTTGTGTTTTTTTTAAGAAAGGGTTGAATGTTATATGATGTTATGGCCTATTTGGCTCCTTGATAATATGATATATATATTTATTTATATAGCAGGAACTCTTATTGGGGGTTTATATTTATTGGTTATTGTATAGGTAGTCTACATGTTTAGGGTAGGCATGTGCGGTGATAGTATGTAATATGAGTCGCGCGTGCGAGGGCCTCCTACATACATAGTTTATGTATATTTACTATATGTTTCTGGGAATCTTTAAGAGGGTTGAGTGACATAATCTTTCCAGCACCAATTAGAAGGTTTGGTACAAGATGTATCAGTAAGAGGCCATATTGGATGTGCCACTAGATTGGTCAGTTGAGGGAGGCATGTTGGTTATAGAGTTAAGAGCTTCACGATACACCAGATGATGGTTCCAAAATGAGTACAACTATGGGTCACTCTAGGGATATTTAGGATCACCAAAAGTTAATATTTATATCTTATTAATTTCATTATACTTCATTTAATTCCTTTTTTCTGCCTATTTAGTTTTCAGCATAGCTCGGTATCTCATTATTTCAGTTTTCAGTTTGAAATTGTAGGCTTATTCTAAAAAAAGGTGGGGTGTGTAATGTTTTGGAAAGTAAAAAATGTTGTTATCTGTTAAAAATGTGAAAAACTATTTTTATACATGTATTTCAATATAATATTTATGGATAGTTTTGGGGAAAGTAAACACATGAATTATTTGGTTGTTTCCTACTATATTGTGTAGATCACACCCTACTTGTACCTCTCAGTGTCGATAGACCTAATCTGTTACAAGGTTAAGCATCTTGTTCTGGTTGTTCGGTTGAGCTGGCTCTTAGGGTGGTTTGTTCTATTATATGGTGTTGACATTGAGGTCAGAGGGAGATTTCTGGGTAGTGGTTTGGTCTTTCCTTTGGTCTCTTTTTTGTTCAGTTTTATCTTGTAACTGAATCGTTTTATTATATTCGTTTGAGATTCGGGTGTTGGTTTCTTCCATGTGCTCAGCTATTTAGTTTATTTATTCGATCCTGATTATTGGTATGAAATCATTCCCAATCATTTCATATTTGATTCCCAACACTAGTTGTCACCCCATTGGGATCGAGAATGCCCTTCGGCCCATGCCGCAGACCGGGTCTTGTGTCGGGTTGGATGGCATCCCGACTTAATTTGTGACACATGTTATGAAAATTGACACAAATGGTTTGAATTATTATTAGGGTAATTCTATTAATCCATATTTTAACTCATCCATTTTGTTTATATATTCCAAATATTATCCTATGCTATTTTAGATTCTCAAATAGATCTTGAGAACATTGTATAATTTGAAATTAATCTTATGTATTTATGACTCAAGTCAATGTTATATGTACCTAGTTTCCAAAATAAACTAGGTTTTTTTATCCTTATGTTATTTTTTGGATATTTTTGTTAAACCAAATGATTTAATATGTTTAAGAGGATTGGGTTTCTATAAACCAACTCCGCACTATAAAAATAAAAAATTGAATGGTGTAAAAAAATTTATAGATCTAAAACACTCTAACCTATGGAACCCATGACCCCCTTTTATCCTTGTGGCTTTTCCACTTCATAAATATATTTTCCCACCCTTAAATAGAAATTTAACGATTCCATGTTTATCCATATTTGATATATATCCACTATGTTAATTTTTAATGTTTAAATATAGAATTATAGTTTTTTATAATGTCTCAGGGAGCACTCAAGATTCAATTATATAATCCTTTCCTTATAGTGAAATATTTCATAGTTGAGACAAAATTATTTAAGAATTTTATTTTAAAAATTCCCAATTAATATAAATTATTATTTTTTAAATGAAATAAATTTTTTAGTTAATCATGTAAAAATTGATTACATTAATTTTCTATATTTTTCACAAATTTTTTATTATGCAGTCAATATTTAAATATAAAAATTCTATTTTTTTACTTTTATGACACACTACTGGAAAAATAACCTATAAAAACAGTTTGGAACCATTGGTATAGGCCTCCAAACCGTTGGTATAGCCTATACCAACGGTTTGAAGAACCGTTGCCAAGTAAGCCGTTGGGATAGGTCTATACCAATGGTTTTGGGAAAACCGTTGGTATAGACCTATACCAACGGTTTTGGAAATCGTTGGTATAAGTAATATGAAAATATATACCAACGGTTATAAAAACATTGGTATATGTATTTCAAAAAAAACCATTCGTTGGGATTTGATCCCAGGACCCCTAGTTTATCATTGAACGACTTAACCACTGACCTAACATGACTTTTGTGAACATAATTACATAAATATATATATGTATTCTCATAATTATTTTAAATTTTGATTTATATAATGTTCTCGGTAAGAAGAAATGATAAAAAAACAAAGGATCTATACCAACGTTTGTCAAAACCGTTGGTATAGACCTATACCAACGGTTTTGACAACCGTTGGTATAGATTTTGAGCCTAGATTTTGATTCTGGGTGAAGGTTGATCCATGGGAGACCTTTCCCAAGGATTTGGCCAAACCGTTGGGATAGGTATACCCTTTCCCAACGTTTTTGCCAAACCGTTGGGAAAGGTCTCCACAAAGTGGACTTTTCCCAACGGTTTGGCCAAACCGTTGGGAAAGGTGGCCACAAAGGGGACTTTTCCCAACGGTTTGGCCAAACTGTTGGGAAAGTCATACCCTTTCCCAATGGTTTGGACAAACCATTGGGAAAAGTGGCCTCAAAGTGGGCTTTCCCAATGGTTTGGCCAAACCTTTGGGAAAGGGAACCTATACCAACGGTTTTTACAAACCGTTGGTATAGAAGCGTTGGGAAAAGTCAGATTTCTAGTAGTGACATTATACTGATATAAAAACCACATGAAATAAAATGAAAAAAAAATCATAGAAGAAATATATATGTGATAATTAATATAATTTTTATGAAAATATATTATTGATCTTATAATTATATAGTTACCATTTCTATAAATCTAAGTAATGTATCTATTTAAATATAAAATGTTATTAGTTCTTTTTTCATAATCAACTTTATAAAAATATCCTATCGGCTTTGGATTTATTTTAAAGACAAATAATTATCATCATTTTAAAGAAATTAAATTATTTCCATTTTAATCCACTTTATTCTTCATTTGTTTTGTAAAATTATTTTTATTCTTAAAAAAATAATTTTTTTAAAAACAAGTTTCATTCTGATTTGTGTATATATATTAAAAATAATTTTATCCATCTATAAAAATTTAATCTTTTAAAATTGATTCAGAACTTGGAATCATAAATATTAATATTATTATATATTTTCATGTTAATATTTATTTATTTTGAATTGTAAAAGTAGAAAAAAAGACTATGGTTATGGTTAATATGGGTTTATTAGGGGTTAAGCTAAGAGATATGGGTACCAATTTCACTTAAAATTTTCTTAATATTATTAGTGGAATATATTTTTACTATATATTATTATATATTCATTTTCAATTTCAATTTTCATCACAAAAACAAGAAAATGTATTATAATTGTTTAAATAATTCTTTTAATTCCATTTTTCTCCCTCCCCTCACTTAAACCGGGATGCCACTTCAACTATATTATTCACAAACAATGATAACTCTTGATCAGACAAGATCTACAAAAAAATATCAATATCTTTCATCCCATGATTCATGATCTATTATTATTATACTAATACTATCCTATGATGAATTAAGGTGTAATTCATATGTGGTCTCTCAATGATATGGTAATCATCATTACGAATGATTTCAAAGATTCTTTGTTTCTATTCTTCTAAAGAATATGATTTATGTAACGACCCAAAATTTTGTTAATGAAAATTCCTCTTGATCTAATTAAATGTCTTATTATGTAAAATAGTTATATGAATCATATTCACTTATCTGTTTTTATGTTTTTGGATATTATAATACCATTAAGAATTGTGATTGTTGCTAACATAGACGTTGAATAGTGATCACATGATTAGTATAAATACATTACTTTAACAAATCCAATTTACTCAGAAAAAGGAAGCTATTCCCCCATCTGGTAAACTTTACCCATACGAAGCCCATTTTTAGAGATTTTAAAGGAGGTGGTGTCATTTGGTTTTACTCTTGGCATGTCCAATCTGAGCTTCAACATGTTAAGCTCGAACAGAACCGCCTACGGGAGAAGTGGATGTTGATAGAGGTTACCACCTTAGCGATGTTATCTGAGCCACCCCAAGAGTCTTTTACCAATGCACACTTTACCCTTTGATACAAGGTGGTTGTTATAAGGGGTTATGTAATATGACCTTATCACTATGATTATATTCATTATTTTTTATAGAATAAAGAATATACATTCATTTTATTATTGTTACTTTGTAAATAGTTTTTAAAGCACAAATAGTATTTTTAGTTAATATTCAATAATGAAATCTATTTTGATGAATTAATAGATTTTTTAGTTAAATAATATTTTAATAAAATATTATTACTAAATTAATTTTTATTAAATATAAATGGTCATATAATTATTATGAATTCAATTGTGATTTTTTCTACGGTTTGAAAGCCGTTTTCGTCAAAACCCATGAATTTTCAATAAATGTTGGTTTTTATTTTAAAAGTAAATATCCCCATATTTAGAAAATTATTTAGATAAAATGAATACTATTTTTGGAATCAGAATTTTGAAATTATCCAAAGGTGAATTTTTCATAATTTTTTGAGACATTAAAATTTTTAGTTGAAAATTAAATACCGTTTAAATATATAATGTGTTTTATGACATCATAATAACTCAATAGAGATGTAATAAAATACTATAAACATAATTTTCGTCCAATATATGTTTTAACATTAAAATAATTTTATTTTTTTTTTATTTGATTTATTTTACAAAGCCTTAGTGGACCCTCCAAGACTTATAAAACATTTTATCTTTTTAAAATGATTTCATTGAGAGTGTGACTCACCTCCACATAAGAAAGACTAATATTTTAAAAAAATTGGACATTGTACTTATATAATATTTTTTCCACTCCCCTTTTTCAAAAACCATGGTATGGTTTGTGGCTTTTATTAGTTTAATGAGTAGGTTCCACAACCTAAATAATAAATAATTACTTATCTTTTCCTATATAAACCCACCCAAGCTCTCACATCCTCTTCACTCAAAGCCTTTGGAGCTAGACCAAACTCTGACCTCCTATATCTATAATCCTCCCAAGGCACCCAAATCTCCAAGGAATCCTCTCTCATGCCCCTCCCAGGCCAATTAAGGGATTTATTCCTTTCTCATTTTTGTCCAATTTTTATTATGTTGTCATGCCCTTTTATTTTCAATTAAAAATGTTGGGGTATGATTTTTCACCTCCCCCGTGCATCTCTTTTTCTGTTTTATTGATGAGATACCCCTTTCCCTCTCATTAATTCCTCCCATGTACACTTGTTACCATGCCAAAATTCTATAAGGAATTTCTCTCTCATCATTTACATTCATGTAATTCTTTTGTACTATGAATATAAAATTACATTACATATGTTGGGACATGAATATGTATGAACTGATTACTTTCTATTTTATGCATATATTATGATAAACCCATTCTTTGATCATCAACCATTTGTATGAATTATTATGTCACGTCATTATGCTGCTAAAATTGCACCCCGATTTTCCAAGTAAAAGTCATTGTGTTGTGAATACCATGCCCATTTCACTATCAAAGTTATTCAACTTTATTGAAGTTTAATTATTGATTATAGTGTTTCATGTATGAATTTAATATTCCTTTATCATGGAATAAATGATGATCTTTAATGATTCCATGTTTTATAGTCCATGTGGCACACTTATGCATGAAATGAAATGTTTAAGAAGGGTGCACCCTGATAGCGCTCCAATGCATTGGGTAAATAATAGTATCATGATACATCAAGTGAAATGAGGTTTTACTCATTATAATTCATTTTCAATGAGGCTTTACTCATTATCAATGAACAATTATCCTTGGCTCATACTAATACCTTGTTTAGTGGTGTTGCCACATTTCGGTGTTATAATAATCATGTTATATCATTACTTTATGTTTATATTTATTTTATGATCCATTGATATGCCTACTACCTAACATGTATTGTATTCTTCATGTTATTATTTACTCCCTTACTAGGATTTATATCTCACCCTTTTCTTGTGAATGTCCTCAGTTTATCCCATACAATTCTAAGTACAAGGGAATGTAATGGACATGTAAAAGAATTTTTCAATAAAGATGTTGTGTTTCAAATTTTTAGTCATTATGTAATGTACATAATATCTAAAGACACTAGACTCGTCGATCTTCTATGTTGTATCATGTGATGGTTTTATGTAATAAATCATGTTTAAGTGTGTAATAAAAATCAGGGTTTTTATAGTTGGTATCAGAGGATAGGTTTAGTTATTTTTTGGATTAGGAATAGAAAAACCTAGTGAAAGCCTTAGGGATAAGACTAAGTATGATAAAAACATCCCTAAGTATTGGTGAGTATTGAGCCAGTGGTTTATCAAGCAAATATATCCCTATCTGGATACGAGCAGGTAGAGGCGGCTCTTGCACAGATGTACCTAGGAATGAAAACTCCGACAAAGAGTTTCAGGATTGACCTGGGGTATCCTAGAACAAGAAAACAGGCCTTGATGCACTCTTGGTTACGAAAATCCCAGGGGATATGCTTTGGTATATTTATAAGCTTACTATGAACCATTATTAAGGGAATTAAAAAATTCCCCTAAGAATATATATTGTGAAGTAGATAATGGATAACATATATTAAAGCCTATAAATTCATAAGATAAGGATATAAAATTTATTTATAAGTCGTCCATTTTTTTCTTGGATTACCCTTTATGTGTTACCCCTAAATTTCCTTTTATTCCATCCATTTTTCGGTAATAGGGGCACTCGGTATAACAACCGATGTGTAGATCAATGTGATGATTGTTCTAATGAGATGACCAATCTAATGGTAGAGGGAATCCCAAAAATTGTCATGATACTCTCTCAGTTAACACATAATTTGAATAGAAACATGGTTCAAGAGGAACGTTCAACCCCCCACCCCCCCAAGAAAGAACAAGTCACAATCGAGATCTTCAAGAGACAAAGGCATCCTACTTTTAATGGATCGTCTGATCCCTCAATTGTCGAACAATGGATCAACTCCATTGAAAAGATCTTCTCCATCCTTCAATGTTACAAAAAAGAGAAGGATCTCTTGACTGCTTATCATATGGAGGTTGAAGCTGATCAATGGTGGACATTGATAAAAAAATATAGATCCCGAGGAGGAGATCGAGGCGTTGGAATGGAAGGATTTCTGGAAAATGTTTTTAAACAAATATTTTCCCCGCACCCTCCGAATAAAGAAGGAAATGTACTTCCTTTAAATCAAGATAAAAGATGATGAATCCATCAGAGAATATGAGAAAAATATCACAAGTCTTCCACAATATTCCTCTGGATTTTTCATTACCCCCGAATGCAAGGTTGACCGCTTCTTTGGTGGAATGAAACCTACCCAACAAAAATCCTTGTTGATCCGTGACTTTGATAGTTATAAGGAAATTGTCTGATGTTCCCTCAATGTTGAAATGGATATCGATGAATATCAGTGGTATCATGGGGATAAGAAGCGTAAGATGAATTTAATTATGGTTGTCTGATGGATAAATCCAATAGTGCTAAGAAAATCTAGCACTCCACTAGAAAAAGGTGCGGAATGAAGAACCCCAGAAATTTCCTAAAGGGGGCGAGGAAATTATTTAGTTGTGTAATAGATGGGAACCTAGCCATTAAGTTCCAACAAGAAAAACCCACAGCTGTGAAAGGGGATAGTAATGCTCTGTTCAACCCTCAACGAGTCGTTCATTGCTTTAACTGCAAAAAAAACCAGGTCACATTGAAAACTAGTGACCTAAGACAATGGTTTTAAAAGGAAACCAATAACCTCCAAGGTAGAAATTTTGAACATTTTCCATCACTACCTCCAAAGTGAACCCCCCCAATGAAGTGGTGGTAGGTACGCTAGATATTCATTCAAGAATAGAGAAAATACTTTTTTGATTCTGGTTCAATGCCTTATTTTATATCCCAAAAGTTTAGTAGAATAACGCTAACACCACCAAAAATCATGTATGTAAAGATGTCAGTGAGTAAGGAAATGGGGAAATCATTGAATCCCATGAATATAACTCTTATTCTATCATAATTTGTTGATTGAACATCCCAGTGAACCTCTTAATACTCCCTCTAGTGGAATTTTATGCAATTCATGGAATGGATTATCTTTCCTTGTATTGAGCCAAAATAAATTTCCATGAGAGGTAAATCACTCTCCATATGGAGATTCAACCCCTGATTCTATACAAGTGTAAGGAGGAAGATGAATCTTCTTTAACTCCATCATCTCAAGAATGGATATTACTGTAGAGACCCATTGTTTTCGTATATGGACATTACATTTCTTTTGCGGAATACTTAATACATGACACAAACAAATTCCCAATGACTGTATTAGTTTAGTGTATTTGGAGTCTTGTAACAAAATCTTTTAATCATGGTGAATGATCTTCAACATAACCCATAAAGTACTTCCCCTTTTGTTTTCCTACCTAAAACCATTCTTTATATCTTGGGGAAATGAAAACATAGAAAGGGTGATCTTAAATGCTTAGTAAAGTTAAACATGGATAATATAAAGAAAATCATAAACCTTTGAATGTAAAAACATGAACATAAAGTGTAAACATCAAAATGTTGAGAAATGACATAAATCTTGGATGTACATAAGGCATCGATCATAATAGAACATTAATGATGATATAATATCATTAGAATAAGCACATAATAAGCACATAATATGATTTCCATAGTAGCCAAGGTATTGCTGCCAGAACCATCATAGTGGACGAAGTCTATTACTGAATCGGGTTAACTTATCGTTCCACTCCTATATTACTGAACCATATTTACTTTCCATTCCATCCATCTCTATATCATGAGATATAAATATTTATCCAATGAATTTTTGGGAGATATAGGTCACACCAATCTCATAATGAAATAATTCTTACATGTTCAACAAATATATAAATCATTCATCTTAGCATAACCCATGAAATAAAATGGGTTTCTTAAACATCACTTTATCATAATATAATTCATAAAATATAAATATACTACATTATAATAATTCCTAGATAAATATAATCAAATAAACATAATCCCATGTCATCTTAAATGGAAAATTCTTTATAAAACCCTTGAACTTAGTTCTTTAGGATAATATCCTTTCTTCTTCAAAAACATTTTCTATTCTCAAAATGTTGTACAATTTTAAATGAAAAGAAATTAATTGAAAATAAACATAAAAACTTTTAAATAAAGATACCTGGAAATAATTTTTTATGAAAGTGTAAAGATATTTTCATTCCATATAAGTTAAAAAAATATTCTGCTCATAATTTTACTGAAAAAGTTAAAAAGTACCTCCTATGGTAAACAAAGGAAAGATTCCTTTCATACCATGTAGTGAAAGTAAAAATGGGTAAAAATGTATTTAAAAATACATATAAAAATAGGAAACTTTTTATAATAATATTTTTTTAGAAAATATGGATATGGATGATAAATAAAACCCCATAAAATACTTACGTATAAACAATCTCAGAGAAAAAAGAGATTACAAAATTATCCCTTACCTTAGGTCTGATTTTTTCATGTATGTGTCCCAAAATCCTGTGTAGTGGGTTTAAACATATTATTAACTTGTATAAAAACCAAAATAATATTTATGATGTCATATATGAATTACTTATGCCTTTATATTACCTGTTAATTTATCAATTCCATGTTAAAGCAACGTTTTGGGTAATAATCGTTTTATTTATCGTACGTGTTTTGAATTTTTATTCTTGATATTATTACTTATATCATGATTTAATTAATTAAAGAATGTAAAACCTGATTTATAAATTATATATATATATATATATATATTAATTATATAAATATATATATATAGATAAATGAAATTTAATACACCTTTTATGAAGACGGTAGGTCGTACGTATGCATGAACGCTATTTTTGTTTCCTTATTAAATTGAATCAAAGTAAGTAAATGGCATATATATATATATATATATATATATATATAAATTCAGTAGAATTATTATGTCATATATTTCATGATTATTAATTATATATAATTTATAATCATTCTTGAATGGTTAACATGGAGAATTAATCTCATCGCGTCGTGGGGATGGTAAACCGTACGTACGCACGAGCGACGATATTGTTCCCATAGTTGTTGAACGGTATTGAAGTGGATGGTGTATAATATCTCATATTTTTTATCATTTTATAACAATCATATATAGTTATTATTTCTACCATTAAACCCATCTAAGTAAGGCTGCGGTGAAAAAAAATTACACTATGGCGTGGAGACGGTAATCTGTATGTACGCACACATGGTGATTTCGTTTTTCATAGGATTGATAGAAGGTGAAATATGATTGTTTCTTATTTATAATAACATATAAGTATATTAGTGATACATACTTTGTTATTTTATTGTTAAACAACTAAATAAGAGTAATTAGAAGAAGAAATAAATTTTAAAGAATCAGTTGAAGAGATTACCTCTTCCTTGATGTGCCTCCTTTAAATTTACTTTTAGGGCATGATAGTTGGTCTTTTGAGAAGACTAGAACCTCTAGAATGTTACTAGGAATGTTTAAAAGATAAAATTATAGGTTTTGGCCGAGCATGAAGGTCCAAAATGGTGTGAATATGAGATGGATGGGGTTCCCTTTTATAAGAGAGGAGATTGGCACTTTAGGAAAGTTCCAAATATGAATTTATTATAAAAAAATAAATTTTTATTTAAAATTGTCCAAAACTTATTTAATTTTAAGATAAGATGATTTTGTTTCTAATACCCATCATCCAATAATTTTTTGACAAGTTTTGAATATTTTTTTATCATTATCTTTTTGGTTTTACCCTTATTTTACAGTTTTTAATCTTACCGTAATATCATGTTATTTACACATTGTGGGTCAATTTAATTACCAAATCATGTAAAAATACCCAAAAAAATTATTTATGAAATATTTTGACTTATATTAACTATTTGGAAGAATCTTAGTTTTTTTTTTTGGAATTTAATATCATTTAATGAACAATTTTATGTTTGAAGTTATGAATTGTGTAAATTTTGGCTACTATTCATACTTGACTTATTAAAACATTTATTAAAACCATATTACTTCAATCCAATGGAATTAACTCATAAATAAAATGTAAATGTCTGCCATTAAATTCTTGTATGGAATGAAAATATTTAAACTAAACTTACTTTGATATTTATAAATTTATTTATTTGAATCTTTCATTAATGAGGTAACCACTATATCATAATTGTGACATAAATAAGTGTATTTATCTAATGTATGAAAATTAAAAAAAATACCATGATGTATTAAATATTTTTATATTTCTAATGAATATTTATAGACATAGATATATGTTATATAACACCATATTAAAATCTATTTAGTAAAAGATATATGTTTAGGTTATAATTATCTTTACTTTAAATTAATTCTTATAAATTGCCATTTCCACATCCAAGTGAATACATGGGGTCTCAAAATGGACCCAAGGATTCCCATGGTCATACATATATAATATAATAGTATTAGGGCTCGTGTAAGGGTAATTTAATATTATTATAATATTATTATTTTACCCTTATTTTCCAGATTTACCCTTTAACCATGGTAAATAAAATATTCACTGAAGTTATTATTCATAATATCTAAAATTAAAAGTTACCTATTTACAAAATTTGGAACTCTTGATTACAAATATTTAATCAATTTTTCCAAATTTAAAACACAGAAGCTACAGTAAAAAATTTAAAATTAATCATGTTTTTGAGAAAACGAGTTTTAAAAGTTAAAACATTGTAAAAGATTAAAATGTTTTTACCTATGACTTAAATGTAAAATTAATGATAATGAAATAAATTATATTAAATGGTAAAAATAAATTCTATTTATACTTTAAAATCATTCAATATTATAAATTAAACATATAAATTATCTCGATAACCCAAGTTGTTTATAAGTAAAATTTGGAGTATTTGTATTATTCATCAAAATATGAAAGTTATCAGAAAAATATCAAAAATTTATCCAATGAAAATTTTTATATCCTGATTAAAAAGAAGAACATTATTTTGTAAAATTAAACTTATAAATGTTTCAAAATTTAGATTTAAAATGGGTGCGCCATCAAAAGGCGGTAAAACTGCATTTTTAAAAAAAAACTTCTTTTATCCGAAAAAACTGATTTTGTTCTCATACCATGTTCTAGAAAATGTTAAGATGAATGATAATTTTATAAAATTAAAAAATTTGGTTAATACTATTAATAACATCTAGTTCATAGTAATATTATAATAATATATCATTGTTTAGTGAAACTCGATATCGCGTACAACACAAGTTATCGAGGAAGGGCGCTCTTGCATGTAACACAAGCCAAGTCAGTGTTGCATGTAGTGAAAGCTTAATTTGGTATTGTGTATTTCATAATCAAAACATAGTACTTTTATACATAGAACATAAACTATTCTCAGTGTTGTGTGAAATGAATTCTATCAAAAGAACTTGAAATTTTGTGCAACACAAGTGAATAATAGTGTTGCGTATACTGCAAGCTAATACAGTATTGCATATAGCACAAGCTAATCTTTGTGTAGTGTAAAACATAAGACATTAATGAAATTAAAAGTAATATATCTCATAAAATATCTTGGTGTTAATTCTACCACCCTAAAAATTAATTTTTCCCTTGAAATTCGTCGAGGTTATAAATGGTTTTCTACTTGAATGTATCTTTTATAAAAACCCACACCATAAAAAAAATAATTCTAAAACTTCATTTTAGAAAGGAAAGTTAGAAACATAACGGTTACCCAATTTAACTTATCCTTGGGTTTCCAAATAAAATAAAATAGGTTGGAAGTGAAAATATGGATATGGAAGAGAAATCTAACCATCAAGTTCTTATGCATAGTGATAGAGAATAAGGTTTAGAGATAGTTAACTACTAGAAATCCATAAATCTGCAATGATTTAAGGGACTTTTTGAGTCATCGAATAAGAAATTACTAGGATAAAATTTTTGGTTTTCAAGATCCTTTCCCTAAAGATTAAGAATTTTACATAAATAATTAGTTTATTTTGGTATAATTTCACTTTTTTTTATGCATTTAACAAATTCCACTTCATATCTTATTTAAAGAAATAAAGTCAAAATTTTCATTCTTGGAGTGTTAGTAGATCATGCGATAGAATGATAGGTCATTCCATAAGTCTCTATCAAAAAATGTTAGCACAAGTTATTAAATATACATAAGTTCATATTTTGTGAGATTAATCATATATGGTTCCAGAAAATGGACTAATACTTCATCTATCATACAGCCTAATAAAATAAAACTAAATTTTACTAACTGGGGACTTCATGTAGGCCAGTGGTAGGTGATACATATCTGTCGCACTTCTGTTGTGGGTTTGATTCCTGTAGCCTTGTCCGACGCGACGGGTTGTCACATGTCCTGCGTGTTGTCCTTTTTATAAAACTATACTATTGTAAAATTCCATAAATAATATAAAAAAACTTCTAGCCTTAAATAATACTATCATACGTCCAACTTAATCCATTTCATCCTTTAGGCTTATCCAAAATACTTCTATCCCATCTCACAGTAGATAGAAAACAATCACCATAAATGTCATATAACAAGCTTGTGAATACCCTAATTTATCTCCAATATATCACAAGATATATCTTTTTGGTCACATTCCAATCATTTTAAGTACTTCATCATGCATTCTCTTAAAATATGATAATAACATAAATTATCATATAACCTTTGTGAAAACATGCATTCTATCAGAATTAACTCTTTCCATACACCAAATATACCAAAAATTCTATATACCCAAACCATGATATCACTTTGTACTTTTCATCAGTCATGAGATAATTAATACTATAAAATATATTATTTTATCCTTATCCCTTCATTATGCGCATATCATATGCTTTCCAAAAATATTTAAATCACTTTGCATGGTTATCTACACCATATAATTATGGAAAACCCTAATAGACCAATGCATAGATATTCCAATATTCAATAATAATATAAATGAGATTCCTCAACACTATTTTGAAATCCCATTACATAAAGACATAATCATTCCATTACTTTGTTGTCATACTCAACATCGCCAATAGTGATTGCACGTGACTTCCCTTTGTCTTTTCCCTTAAGAGGTTGTTGATGTTGTTCATTATTAACCCTTGTATTAGGGAATAGGTTAGCATAATACCCCATTTCATTTCACATATAGCATTGAAGTGTTGGTGGTGCGTTCTCTAAAGTCTTTTTCTCCATTCACATCATTAGCAATATTTTTTCCATTACTTTGGCACTGAACTAATCGATGACCTTATTTTACACACTTGAAAAATTTTCTAGTCCCTTTAATACAATCTCCACCATTATTCTTACCACACTTTGAGAAAAAGAAAACATTTATATTCGTTTCACCATAGTTTTGAGGTTTTCCCTTGAATTCCATCTTTCGTTGGTTGTAAAAACCATGAGATAGATGTGTCACGCCAAAATCTAGTTCTACCTTAATAGCACAAAACATAATCTCCTCATAGATACTGAAGTCTCATATATCTAATTCCCTTCGAATAATTGGTTTTATTCCAATGAATATTTGATCAACTTTACTTTCAGTTTGGATGATAAATCCAGAAGTATACATTGAATGTTTTTTAAAATTTGACTCATATGTACCAACAGATTCATTATCCATTTCCTTAAGCTTAATGAACTCCTTTTCCATATTTTTCTGAAGAATATGAGGGAAGTACTTATTGAAAAATAAGTTCTTAAACTCATCCCATTCCATGGATTCAATTTCATCTTGTTGCCTTGTATTCTTAATTAGAGTCCACCACTGGTCTGCTTGACCTTATAAATGATAGACATCCAAATATGACCATTTCATGTTCCGAACAGTAATGGATGTAAAATATTTTTTTCAATGTTACTTATCCATTGTACAGCAAAAATTGTATCTAAAGAACCACTAAAAAAAGATGTACATTTCCTCATGAAAGACTCAATAGAATGTTGTTCCCTTATCTGCTCATTTGGAAGTCTAAAATGATTCATAGATTGTGTAAATATTGTGATAATATTTTTCATTCCATCTCCCATAAAATTTGGTTGTTTAGGTGGGAAATCATTTCGTTGACTAGTGCATTGATTATTAACATGGTTACTTTGGATTCCATCCATCGTCTAAAACCCAAAAAAAATAGTGTGAGAGGCAAAAATCATACTAGGAAAACAACATTATCATAGGGGAGTACTTTCAATGTCTAATATCTTAGGTTTAATACTAGGCTATTCATGATCGTTACCACAATTCATGGACTATAACCTATACTTATTCTTACCCTTAGGTACATTCCCAGACATACCTTAGAAATATCTCTAGGGATCTCACTAAAGTTCTCACATCCTAGTTTCTAAAGGTTAACTAAACCTTTTCTCTAATACCAACTGTAGAGACAGAAGCTTAATGTATAGGGAAATTACACTTCTTTTAGGGAATAATTATTACATGACACAAACAAATTCCCAATGGCCGTATTTTTTTAGTGTCTTTGGAAACTCAGGACATAATCTTCTAGTCATGGTGAAAGATATTCAACATCTCTGATAAAGATCTTCCCCTTTTTTTACTACCTAAAACCTATCTTTATATCCTGGGGAAAATAAAACATAGAAAGGGTGAGCTCAAATTCTCAGTAATGGTGAACATGGAGAATATTAAATAAATCATAAACATTTGAACGTAAAAACATGAACATAATGTTTAAACATCAAAATATTGAGCAATGAAAAAAATATTGGTAGTGCATAAGTCATAGATCATAAAAGGATTTTAATAATGATATAATAACATTGACATAAAACATGTAATTCTGGAAAACTAATAGGCACATATTATGATTTCCATAGTAGCCAAGGAACTGCTGCCAAGACCATCATAGTTGACAAAGTCCATTACTGAATTGGGTTTACTTGTTGTTCCTACCATATATTACTGAACCATATTTACTAACCATTCCAACCATGTATATCTCATGATATATAAATCATTACCCAATGCATTGGAGGGAGATATAAGTCCCACCCATCTCATAATGAAATCATTATTACATGTGCCACAAAAATATAAATCATTCATAATATCATAACCCATGAAATAAAATGGACTTCTTAAACATCATTCCATCATAACATAATCCATAAAAAATAAATGGACATCATAAAAATAATTCCATCATAAAAATAATAAAATAAAAATAACCCAATGTCTTTTTATATGGAAAATAATTTTGATAAACCACTTGAACTTAGTTCTTGAAGAAAACATCCTTTCTTCTTAGAAAACATTTTTTTTCTAAAAATGGCATGCAATTTTAAAAAAAAAATAAGTTAATTTAAAATAAACTTGAAAACTTGTAAAAGATGATTCATTGAAATAATTATTTATGAAAGCATAAAAATCTATTCATTTCATATATGTTTAAAAAATATTCTCCTCGTACTATTACCAAAAAAGTCAAAAAGTGCCTCGTATGGTAAACAAAAGAAAGATACCTTCCATACCATGCAATAATAGTCAAAATGTGTAAAAATGAATTTAAACATACATATAAGAATAGGAAAAATTTTATAAGAATAATTTTTTATAAAACATTTACATGGATGATATATATAACCCTAGAAAATACTTACGTATAAACAATCTCATATAAAAATGAGATTGTAAAATTATCTCTTACCTTATGTCCAATTTCTTCCGTATGTGTCCCAAACTCCTATATAGTGGGTTTAATAATATTATTAACTTGTAACCATACCAAAATAATATTTATGATATCATATTTGATTCACTTATGACTTTATATTACCTGTTCATTTGTCAATTCTATGTTAAAGCAATGTTTTGGGTAATAATTGTTTTATTTATCGTACATGTTTTTATTTTTTATTCTTGATACCATTACTTATATCAAGATTTAATTAATTATATAATGAAAAACATGATTTATATATTATATATATATTAAGTATATATATATATATAATAGATATATATATATATATATATGGAATGAAATACATCATTCCAGGAGACGATAGGTCGTACGTACGCATGAACGCTGTTTTCGTTTCCTTATTAAATTGAATGAAAGTAAGTAAATGATATATATATATATGTATAAATAAATCTTGTAGCATTATAATGTCATATATTTCATGATTATTTATTATATATACTTTATAATCATTCTTGAATGGTTAACATGGAGGATGAATCTCATCGCGTCGTGGAGACAGTAAGATGTACATATGCATTGGCGACGACATCATTATCATAATTATTGAACGATATTAAATTGAATGATGTATAATATCTCATAATTAGTATCATTTTATAATAATCATATATAGTTTTTATTTCCACCATTTTACCCATCCAAGTAAGGTGGCAGTGAAAAATAGATTACACCATGATGTGGAGATGGTAATCCGTACGTACACACGCGCGGTGATTTAGTTTTTTGTAGGATGGATAGAAGGTGAAATAGGGTTGTTTAATATTTAAAATAACATATCATTATATGATTGATACTTATGTTATTACTTTATAATGAAACAAATAAATAAGAGGATGTAGAAGAAGAAATAAAGTTGAAAGAATCGGTAGAAAAAGATTATCTCTTCCTCGACATGCTTCCTTTAAATTTCCTTTTAGGGAACTAGAGTTAGTCTTTTGAGAAGAAAAGAATATTTAGAATGTAACTAGGTAAGTTTATAAGCAAAAATGTTTGGGTTTTTGTTTTGATATTTAAGTCCCAAAATGGAGTGAAGAGGAGTGGTAGGAGGTGCCCTTTTATAAGAGAGAAGAGAGACATTTTAAGAAAGTTCCAAAATATTAATTTATTATAAATTTATTTTAGATTTAAAATTGTCCAAAACTAATTTAATTCATATATATGATTATTTTAGTTCAAATACCAGTCATCTAATAATTTTTTTACATGTTTTGAATATTTTTTATCCTTATTGTTTTAGTTTTACCCTTATTTTACCCTCTTTAATCTTACCGAGATATCATGTTATTTACACATTGTGGGTTAATTTAATTATCAAATCATGTAAAAAGACCAAAAAAGTTATTTATGACACATTTGGACTTATATTAACCATTTTCCCGAATATTAGTTTTTTAGGAATTTAATATCATTTAATAAACTATTTAATGTTTCAAGTTTTGAATTAGGTCAATTTTGGATACTATTCAAAATTGACTTTTTTTAAAAATTCATAACAAGCTTATTACTTCAATAAAATGGAATTAACTCATCCCAAATAAGTAAATGTAATCAAAAAAATTCTTTTATGGATTCAAAATATTCAAATTAAACTTATTTAAATATTTATAAATTTATTTATTTAAATCCTTAATTAATGAGGTAATCACTAAATCATAATTGTGACATAAATAAATACATTTATCTAATGTATATAAATTATAAATAAAATATCATTATTTGTGAACTATTTTTATCTTTACAATGACTATTTATAAATATAGATAATTGTTATATAACCCCATATTAATATCGATTTAGTAAAAGATATATGTTTAGGTTATAATTATCTTTACATTAAATTAATTTTTATAAATTTTCATTTTTACATCCAAGTGAATCCATGAAGTCCCAAAATCGATCCAAGTATGCCCATGGATGGAAGTATATCATCTAAAAGTATTAGGGCACATGTTAGGGTAATTTAATATTGCTATAATATTAATTTGTTACCCTTATTACCCATATTTATCCTTTAACCCTGGTAAATAAAATATTTACTGATGTTATTATTTATAAAGTCTAAAAATAAAACATAACTATTTAAACAATTCAGACCTCTTGATTCCAAATATGGAATACATATTTCCAAATTCAAAACACATAAGTTGCAATAATTAATTTAAAATTAATCCCATTGTTGAGAAAATGTGTTTTAAAAGTTAAAACATTGCAAAAGATTGAAATGTTTTTACCTATGACTTCAATGTAAAATTAATCCTATTGGAAAAACTTAAATTAAATGGTAAAGGTATATTCTATTTATACTTTAAAAACATTAAATATTATAATTTTACCATATAAATTATCTTGATGAAAAAGGTTGTTTTTAAGTAAAATTTAGCGTATTTTTACTATTCATCAAAATATAAAAGTTATCAAAAAATATAAAAAAGTTATCCAAACTACAATTTTATATATTTACTAAAAAGAATAATATTATTTTGTCAAATTTAACTTATAAACATGTCAAAAATTATATTTAAAATGCGTGCGCCATCAAAAGGCTGTAAAACAACATTTTTAAAAAAAATACTTCTTTTATCCTAAAAATTGATTTTATTCTCATACCATGTTCTAGAAAATTTCTAAGATGAATGATAATGTTATAAAAACAAAAAATTTGGATAATAAAATTCATAATTTCTAGTTCATAATAATATAATAATAATATATCATTGTTTAGTAAAACTCAATATCGCGGACAACGCAATCTATCAAGGAAGGCCACTCTTGCGTGCATTGCAAGCTAAGTAATTGTTGAATGTAGGGAAAGTTTCCCTTTATGTTGTGTATTTCCTAATCAAAACTTTGTTCATTTATACATCAAAAAAATCAATACTCAGTGCTGCATTAAAGGAATTCTATCAAAATAAATTGTAATTGAGTGCAACACAAGCCATGAATAGTGTTGTGTATACTACAAGCTAATACGGTATTGCGTATAGCACAATATAATCTTTGTGTAGTGTATAACACAAGACTTTAATGAAATTAAAAATAATTTGTCTCATAAAATCTTGGGGTGTTACAATTACTGCCCTATGATCACGTGTATCTGGCTCAAATGGTTGAGTCTAAGGAAGTAACCATCCTTGAAGACATGCCTATTGTGAGGGAATTTTATGAAGTGTTTCCTGGTGAATTTCATGTTCTTCCTCCTAGAAGAGATGTTTAATTCTTTATTGAGCTTATACCTGGGGAGTTTCTAATATCCAAGACTCTATATAGAATGGCTATTGTGGAACTTGAGGTGTTGAAGAAACAACTGCATGAGAATTTGGATATAGGGATTATACGCTCAAGTGATTCACCATGGGGTTCGCCACTCCTCTTTATCAAGAAGAAGGATGGTTCAATGTGCCATTGCATTGATTATTATGAGGTCAACAAAATAATAATAATGAACGCGTATCATCTGCACTGAATTGATTATTTGTTCGATCAGCTATGTGGATCACAGTATTTATCTAATGTATATTTTTGGTCGAGATATTACCAAGTATGGGTGAAGAAGGTGGATATCCCCAAGACTTATTTTCATACATGGTACAGGCACTATGAATTCATAGTAATTCATTTTAGACTCATTAATGCTCCATCAATATTCATGGACTTTATGAATAGAGTCATTGGAGATTACCTTGGAAAATTTGGGGTAGTCTTTATAGACAATATTACAATATACTCCAAAATCAAGGAGGATCATGAAGAGCATCTAAGAACTATACTATAGACCTTGTGAAAGGAGATATTCTATGAAAATTACAACAAGTGTGAGTTATGGTAGAAGGAGGTCTCATTCCTGGGCTATATCATTACAAATAATGGAAAATATATGGATCCCTCCAAGATAGCAGCAATTGATGGATGGATGAGGCCAACATCGGTGACAGATATCCATATCTTCCTTGGGTTAGCTAGATATTATTTTCATTGTGGGAAATTTCTCAAGATTTTCCAACCCTCTTACCAATCTAACTTGGAAGGGAGTAAAGTTTTCTAGGAGTGATGAATGTGAAGAGAGCTTCAAGGAGTTGAAAAGGTGGGTTATCATTACACCCATGATCACTTTACCCACAAGTGGAGAACTTTTTTACGGTATTCAGTGATGCTTTAAAGAAAGTTTGGGGCTGCGTGTTGATGAAAAATGACAAATTCATTGCCTATGCTTCAAGGAAATTAAAAGTTTACGAGAAAAAATATCCAACACATGATCTGGAGTTGGTTGAACTGATCTTCTCTTTTAAAATTTTGTGGCATTGCCTCTTTGGATAGAAGTGTGAAATATATAAAGACCACAAAAGCCTCATGTATACATTCACATAGAAAGAGTTGAAGATTCACCAACGAAGATGGTTAGATATGATCAATGACTATGATTGCTTAATCCATTACCACCCTGGGAAAGTGAACAAGGTGGCAAATTCTCTTAGTAGAAAGGACCCGATGATTCTATCATTGATGATAATTGAAAAGGATCCAATATTATTTGATTTGTTGAAGATTTTAATGGGAATCATAAGGAAGGGAACATCATCAATCCTTTCACAAATGATTGCTAAACTGTCTCTTTTAGAAAGTTCAAAAATGGTTAAAAGGATGATGTGGGAATTCCGAAGAAGGTGGAAACTATTAGAAAATGGAAATCCTCGGAGTTCAATGTTAATGAAGAATGAATTGTGTGATTTGGGTCAAGACTATGTGTTCCATCGAATCCAGAGTAAAGAAATGAACTTTGGGATGATGCACATAGTTAAAATTACTCCTTTCACCCAGGAAACACAAAGATGTATCTAGATATTCAAGAGCATATATGAAGGGATAACATGAAGAAAGAGATCCCTAAGTATACATAAAAGTGCCTAGTATGTTAGAAAGTGAAGGCTGAGAGGCAGAAGTATAAGGGGATGATGAAACCATTACCCACTACAACATGGAAAAAGGATAACATCACTATGTACTTTGTCACCAGACTTCCAAATACATCCAATGAAAACAATGATATGTGGGTTGTTGTGGATCTTCTTACAAATACTGCACACTTCAATGCAATTCAGGAGGATTTCTCATTGGATCAACTAGCACAAATATACATCTGTGACGTAGTAAGTCTGCATGGAGTACCATTATCTGTTGTATCCGATTGAGATCCAAGATTCATCTCTATGTTTTGGAATAGTCTTCAACATTTTCTGAATACTATGTTGAACTTCATTATGTCCTATCATCCTAAAATTGATGGCCAATATGATTGGAATATACAAACACTTGAGGACATGTTGCGAGCATGCTCAATAGACTTCAAAGGAGGATGGGATCAATATCTTCTTTTAGTTGAGTTCTCTTATAATAATAGTTTCTTCCCAAGTATACAAATGGTTCCTTATGAATCCCTGTATGGGAAGAGGTGCAGAACACTGGAATGTTGGGATGAAGTTGGGGAGCGAAAACTCTTAGGTCTATAAATTTTTGAGGAAATGGTGGAGAAGGTTAAGACCATCCAGAAGCACATTAAAACTGCTCAAAGTTGACAAAAGAGTTATGCTGGTAATCATAGACGAGACCTAGAGTTTGATGTTTGAGACATGATATACCTCTTCATATCACCTTGGAGGAGAGATATGAGATTTGGGAATAATTGAAAGATTAGTCTAAGGTACATCGGCCCAATTGAGATCATTGATCACATTTGAGGAGTGGAATATCGACTAGAACTCCCACTAAACCCATCTCAAGTACATTATGTATTCTATGTATCACTCTTGAGGAAGTACATAACTGACCCATCGTATGTACTCTATCTAGAGGTGGTTCCATTGGAGAATTACCTCTCCTATGAATAAAATCTGGTGAAGATCATAGATCTTAGGGAAAAATTTCTACGAAATAATACAATGCCCCTTTTCAAGGTGTTGTAGCGAAACCATATGTTTGAAGGAGCAATGTGGTAATCAGAGGAAGTGATGAAGCATATTTACTCACTTATGTTTTAGTGTGGAAAAAGAAAATTTCGAGGGTGAAATTTCATTAGGGGGAAGATTGTAACGACCCAAATGTTTGTTAATAAAAATTTCTCTTGATCTAATTAAATATATTATTATGTAAAATAGTTTTATAAAACATATTCACTTATTTGGTTTTATGTTTTTTGATTTTAAAATACCATCAATAATTGTGACCATTTCTAATATAGTTTTGGAACAGTGATCACATGATTAGTATAAATATGGGACTTTAACGAATCCAATTTACTCAGACAAAGGACGTGATGACCTCATCTAGTAGAGTTTCCCCATAAAAATCCAATTTGTTGGAGCTCAGAAAGGATGTGGCATCATTTGGATTCATTATTGACCAATCCCAAGTTGAGATTCAACATGTTAGGCTCAAAAAGAACCGCCTACAAGAGTAGTGGAAGTTGATAGATATTACCACTCGGGCAATGTTATCCGAGCCACCCCAAGAGTCTTTCACCATCGCACACCTTACCCTTCAGTACTATACGGGTGTTATAAGGGGTTATGTAACAATACCTTAGCACTATGATTATGTGAATTATTTTTGTATATAATAAAGAGTATACATTCATTTTATTATTTTTACTTTATAAATAGTTTTTAAAGCACAAATAGTATTTTTAGTTAGTATTCAATTATGAAATCTATTATGATTAATTAATGGATTTTTGAACTAAATAATATTTTAATAAAATATTATTAGTAAATTAATTTTTATTAAATATAAATGATCGTATAATTATTATTAATACAATTGTAATTAATATAATGTTTTGAAATCCATTTTTGTCAAAACCAATGAATTTTTTGATAAATGTAATTTTTTATTTTAAAATTAAAAAATCAAATATTTAAAAAATTATTTAGATAAAATGAATATTATTTTTGGAATCAAGATGTCGAAATTATCCAATGATGAATTTTTCATAATTTTCTGAGACATTAGAATTTTTGGGTAAAAATTAAATTCTGATTAAATATAAAATGTGTTTTAAGACATCATAATGAACCAATAGTGGTGTAATAAAATACTATAAAAATTATTTTCGGCCAATATATGTTTTAACATTAAAATAATGTGATTTTATGTTTATTTTATTTATTTTAAAAATCCTTAGTGGACCCTCCAAGACCTATAAAACAATTTATCTTTTTAAAATGATTTCGTTGTGAGTGTGACTCACCTCCACATAAGCAAGCCTAATATTTTTAAAAGTTAGGTCGTTGGCCTTATAAAATATTTTTTTCCACTCCACTTTGGACAAAATCATGGGAAAAAACCATATTATGTTTTCTGTTTTTGATTAGTTTAATGTGTAGTGTCCAAAACCTAAATAATAAAGAATTCACTCTCTTTTCCTTTATAAACCCACCCAAGCTCCCAGTCCATCTTCACTAAAATAACTTGAAGATAAACTAATCTCTGAACTCCTCTCTATATAATCCTCCCAAGTCAACCCAAGCTCCCAATAATCATCTCTCAATCTCCTCCCAAGCCTTTGGAATCACACTTCCATGTAAGGGATTTCTTCCTTTCTCATTTTTTTTTTGAAATTTCATTATGTTGTTATGCCATTTTATTTTCAATTAAAAATGTTGGGGTATAATTTAAAACCTCACCCATACTGCCTTTTTATTTTTTAATTATTAAATACCCCTTTCCCTCTCATTAATGCCTCCCATGTACACCCGTTACCATGCCAAAATTCTGTAAAGACTTTCTCTCTCCCTATTTACATTGAAGAAATTATTTTGTATTATGAATCTAAAATTACATTACTTATGTTAGAAAATGTATCTATATAAACCCATTACATTCCATTTCATGTAAATATTTTGAGACACTCCTTTTTCTATCATCAACAATTTTTATGAATTCTTATGTCATGTTGTTATGCGGCCGAAATTAGACTGTGATTTTCCAAGCCAAAGTCATTGTGTTGTAAATACCATTCCCATTTCTCTATAAAGGGTATTCACCTTTATGAATTTTTACTTATTGATTATATAGTTTCATGTATGAATTAGACATTATTAAATCATGGAATAAATGAATATCTTTAATGATTCCATGTTGAAAGATCCATGTGGCACATGTATGTATGAAATGAAATGTTTAAGAAGCGTGTCCCCTGATAGCACTCCAATGAATTGGATAAAGATTAGTATCATGATAAGTCATGTGAAATGAGGGTTTAATAATTATAATTCAAGTTTAGTGAGGGTTTACTCATTCTTCATGTGCAATGAGACTTGGATTATACTAATACTAGGTTAAGTGTTGTTTCCACTTTCCATGTTATGATAATCATGAATTATTATGCCTTTATGTTCATGTTTTATTATGCTCTATTGATATGCCTACTGCCTAACATATATTGTATTATTCATTTTATGCCTTGTTTACTCCCTTACTAGGATTTATAGCTCACCCTTTTCTTATGCATGTCCTCGGGTTATCCCATGCAATGCTAAGTATGAGGGAATGTAGTGGTCATGTAAAAGAAGTTTTCAATAAAGATGTTGTGTTTCACCTTTTAAGTCGTTATGTAATTTTCATAATCCCCAAAGAAACTAGTCCTCTTTATATTCTATGTTGTATTAAGTGAAGTTTTTATGTAATAAATCATGTTGAAGTGTGTAATAAAAAGCAGGGTTGTTATACATTACCCGTCCTAATGTAACGATTTTATTATTATCTATATAATATGATACTATTGTGATTTTGTTACAACCATTTACATATCCTTTGAATAATATTATAAATTAAAACATCGCTCGTGCGTACATTTTACCAAGAATCTCAACGTAGCAGTGTAATTCATTTTTCACCGCAACATTACATATATTGTTATAAATATTCAAATAAAGAATATATAAGACTTATATGATATAATTAATCTTATATAACATTTTCCTTCCATCCATTGGGAAATTATAACATCACTCATGTGTATTTGTGGACTACAACCTCCATGAAACAATGTGAATCATTTTTCATTTCCCATTAAATGCTTGGTAATAAAGATATATATGATGAATATATATGATATGTATGATAAAAATTATTCTTTAAAGGTTATTAATTACTAATCTTTGTTTCATTCAATCAATTAATGTGTTGAAACATCACTCCTGTATACATATGGGAAACCATATCCATGATGTGCTGTAATCAATTTTCCTCACCAATTTACATGAATGGTTATAAAGGATTATATATTGATTAAAAGTAATACCTAAGAAAATAGTATTTTTATGATGATTATGGAACCATGATCAGTATGCATGTATAGAAAAAACTAAATTATATTTACATGAATAATGGAACAAAAAACACTCACAAATGATGATTTTATTAAATAATTATTAATATACGAGTGTTAAAATGTTTTAAGTGGACTATATATGATATTATAAGTATTTATATTATTTTTATTTATAATTATAATAAATTTAAATTTATTATTGTGTTGGTTAAGATCACTTATAATGTTAATCATACTTAAGGTAAAGGTTTATTTCATAATCTCTTCCTTATTCATGATTATTTGTGTTTTAGTTTCCATTAGATGAATTATATATCATTTTTTCATTCAACATCATATGTTTTCATCTCTTATCTTTATTTTTTTGTATAAATTTAATGTTTTATTTTCACTTCTTGTTATATATGTACTCAATAGATTGAAATAATATTTTAAATTAATGTATACAATGATTTTCTATTTAGAAAAAAATATTTATTCATTTTTCATATATTTGTTAAACTATATTAATTATTTACTTACAATTATCTAATAAATTAATAAATTTATTTTTATTGTTGTTTGAATTTATTTAAAATGATTTAAATAGAATATTAATGTCATTTTTCAATTTTAGGTAATTTTTACCAAATGTGTGAATGAAATAGTTGTTTCAATATTAATTGTATTAATGTTTTTTTACTTCAGTTGTGACTATTATTCTCTTTATAGCTTCATTTAAAATTGTAAAATGTTTATTTAAATGAATATTTTTTCACATATATTCTTTAAATTTTATATTTTCTGTAATTTTTTTCAAAATTAAAAGGTTATTTTCCTCAATAAAAGTTACAATGATATTTTAAAATTATTTTTATCTTTGTAAACATCCATTGATAAATCCTATTAATTTCATGGGCTATACTTTAAGTATAGAATCCACAATTATACATTATATAGTTTATAATCATGCATCTCTAGTTATTGACTAGGTAAAATATTAACATTCCATATGATGATTGAACAAGAATTAATAAGTGATACTTGAGGCCTCTTAAATCCCACTGATGGATAAATAGTGTAAAAACCTTGTTTTTTTTATTCTTTTATATAAAAAGGATTGTTTAGTATTTTTTATTTCTTTTAGTTTTGGATTGAAACATTCTTGGGTGATGTCCCTTGATGTTTTGAGTGGATTTGAGGTGATTTAAATTGTTTGTACTATAACAAGAAACATCATATCTATAGTGTTATCTATAGTGGAACTTATGTGTTGAAACATCAATGTATATAGGCTATCAAAATGTGGCTATGGCTATTGATTGATACATATCCCTATATAGACCATGTAATTTTTGTCCTAACCAAAATTATTTTAGATGGCATGGTGAGAGAAAATGGACTAAATCATGGTACCATAATATAGGTTATACCGTTTTATTCTAGATGGTGAGGAATATCACAAACAAGGTCTTATCATGGAAGTGGGTATGGAGATGGTCTTGGTATCCTTGAAATATATAAAATAATCTTCCCTCTTCACATATCCTAACTAAATCAAAGGGGAAATAAATTGGAAATTAACTAGGGTCTTTAATTCATTTTCCCCGTAATTCTTAACCCTATTAATCAAATCACCCCATTATTCTTGACGATTCTTCTAATCTAATGAAATTTTGAAAACATACAGATGAAAATATGATGTGTGTTCTAACTATTTGGAATTTATGATTGATTCCTTGGATATCCTAAATTTTACATGACTCTCGTTGCTTGACCATGTTGGAAGATTGAGCCTTGAATATAGAGAATGATCTTGTTAATTCAAATTCATGGAGGCCTAGATTTTACCTTCTTTTGTCACTGTGCAAGATATATGTTTTTTTCATTTCTTTAACTGGTAATGACATTTATCATTGATATTATTTTATAATGGGTATGTGATTTTGTACCCCTTTTTCTTGTTTATTCTTGATTTTTTTATATCCCTTATTATATTATGTGAAACTAGTTTTAGGATTTCTCAGTATGTGATATTATTCCTGTTGGTGTGAGAAGGTGGTTGGGGAGATAAAAACCTTGATAAAAAAAATTTTGATTTAATTAACCTTGAGGTTTTATGTTCCTTAAAATTTGGTTATCCATTATGTACATGTTGGCTTGGTATGATTTTTTTTATAATACTATGATGATAATTCTAGGTTATGATCACATGTGGGTGGGTTTTTTTCCTATGTGACCCATTTAGGACAAAAAATTCATCACCAAGAATAGAATTATTATATGAATTCATGTTTGATGATGATATCATGTATTTTATGTCTATTATTTTATCTCATAGGATATTTTATATTGTACATTGTATGATCTACCTTATTATGTGTATTATCATAAATTTAGAGGTATATATATTTGTGGTCAGAATGGGTAGAACGTAGTGACCTGGTATTATCTGGGAGGGAGAGTGCACATGTATTATGATGATGGAGATGATGGACCTGATACTAGGGAAGTTATACGATGATGCCACATGGGTGATGTTTTTTTACTTGATGCCTAGTGGATACTGTGTATCATGTTTACTCAAGGCCACGAGGATGTTTAGTATCATGATCACTCAATGCCTAGTGTATGATGATAACATGAATCACATGATTCCTAGTAAATGTGTGAAGATTTTTCACATAATGGTGTGTTTTATTCTTACTAGAATTGTGGATAATTGTTTTTTACATCTGATATAGTGATATATCTTACGGGATGTAGTCATGGAATGTATATTCGGGGATCATGGTGGCTTGGTAAGAATAAGGGATCTCAGTATGTGCTTTCTTATTATTCATTTGTTAATTTATTATTATCATGTAATGAACATATTATACTTTTGAACACATGGTAAGGACACTATGGTGGTGTCCTACTAGGTTTTTTACTCACATGCTTTAAGGGAGTCTTGGAACTCTTGCAGGCTTCATGTATAGGGATCCAAGTATGGGTATGTGGAAAATGGTAGAGAGTTGATTCATATAGAATATAGAAGGTGAAGGGAAATGGATATATTCTATAGGATACTAAATTTTTATATACTTATTTAAGGTACATATACAATGGTTTAAAATTACACTCCAGGAGACCTTTTATTTATCCGAATAACATGTTCACAATTTTATATTTAGTAATCCACTTATTATTATGATTGATATATTATTTTATTATATTTATATTACTTATGAAATGATATGATACTGAGGGTATATTATCCCCGCTAATGGATTTTAGACACTCACTACTATTCAGAAACCACATATAAATGGGGTGGTACGAAAAGGGTAATGTGACTCACCATCTTAGACTTGGCGGTTCAGGATTGGGTGTTACAATTTGGTGTCAAAGAATTTTTTTATTTTTTTATTTTAAATTAACTTAGGAAATAATTTAATGGAGATTTTCTATTTGGGACTTGGGAATGAGATTTCCCATGTTTCTAGTTATCTCATGTGTAATGAACCTTCAATTTACTAGTGAATGTATTACACTTTAATTTTTAAGGATTAGATTGAATTCATGTTTCATGACTTGTCACGTAGGATCATATTCCATTTATATACTAAATATATAATACATGTTATTTTATTAATCTGTATCCTACATTATATATATATATATATTCATTATAGACTGGTATTCTTTGTGTGTGTGTGATTTATTTATTACCATGTTTTTTATTATATATCTATTTGAATTAATTAGTTGAACCATATTATTCTATTATGTTTTTTATATATGGAAATGCGACTAATGTCTAGGGATTGAGACCATGGTAAGTTATTTGAAGATAATACCTTAGGTTTTGGGAAGACTCTAAGGAGATTATTTTCCTAACACCATAGAATTATGAGGATCGGTCTAAATTGCTTATTTTTTAATAAATTTTTCCTTCATGTTTAAAAAGATTCATAAAAAATGGTGTGTGATGGGAAAGCTATCTGAAATGGATCTAGATATTCCAACTATGGTTGAGTCTCCTTTCCCACCACTATTTATGCATTATGTTGCAACATTTCATTCCTCTAAACATTACCTATTTGAGTATACATTGGGGCCACCTCAGTAGGGATTCTATTAGTTGGTTCTTACCTAGGGGGGAGGGGAATTGAGGTCTATAGTTGAGTATTCCAAATACACCCATAGTCAGTATCCCCATAACAATCAGGGCCCTATAAAATAGTAGGATTTATTAGACTATATACTCATCACTGAGGGTTTCTATAAATGTTTTATGACCCCATAAGATTTAAAGGTGATGATAATAGTATTTATGCTATAAGGACTCCCTCACAAATAGTATAGAGTGAAGATATAGGCTATAAAATATGATCTTCTCACCTATGAGGCCTTTAATGACCTATTTTTCATGGGTTTTATCCCTAGAATTAGTAATATAGTAATATCATAGGAATTAATAATCTACAGTAGGGGTCCATAACGGTGTCCACATACGCAACTCATTTCACTAAGATATATCTCTTTTCCCCTCACATAGATTGAAATGATGTATATACGAATAGAAATTTTGAGTAGGATATTTATCTCAATATTATGTGGATGGTTTGGATCTTCAAACTAAAAACATACCCAAAGGTCCTGACAAGGCCTTGACTTTTAGAATTAGATGGTGGAGGATATTTCAGTTTATCTTCATCCACCATTTGGTAATTAACAATGTTGAAATATTTATACCACCAACATTGCCAATTAGGGTATCGGGAAATGGAAGAAAATAGAAATGAAGCATGGTAGTTCTATGTTGGTGGAGAAATGTTTGTCTTGTTCTATTCCCTCAATATTATTTCCAAAATTCATTAAAAATTATAAGGCCAGTCATTAATATAGGGTCTTCAAAACACATTAGATCCAGAATTAACAATGTTGAAATACAATGAGTCTCCATAGATTATTATATATAGCTATGATGATAGGTATCCATATAGGGTTATTGGAGACGTGGTCAGGGGAATGGGGATCTTTTTTGGGTACTCAACAGTAGACTCAGACGATGAAAAATTAAGTGGGTCTCGTATATTATGGACATGGTTACTAAGCCAAAGAAATATGAGTTTATGAAATGTATAAAATTCTAGTATATGTTGGGTAGGGATAATACAATTTTCACAATATATTCTTTATCACTTATATATTATCTAATTATTCTATAATACCATTTCATCTTAGTCCATTATGTCTACACATGTTACTATTTTACCTGACATACCCGACTTTTCATCTCCTAAGTAATTTTCCCACATTACACCATTTTGAATTAAAGTTAACGATATTCAATTATTCCTAGTATTTTCTATAGTAATTTTAGGTATTTGACACTAATGATTCAACATGATTCTAGATATAATGAGATTTGATATGCTTCTTAGCATGTATTGGGTGAAAATCTTCTCAACTCACATTAATTTCTATCAAATATTGGTATAATTTAATTTCCCTAAGAGATATATATATGTGTTAACCAGAGAGTGGGAAATAGTGGATAGTATAGTTTTTAAAAAACTCAGTTAATGTGTGATGATCAAGAACAGATTCTAGGATTAGCTTTTTCAGTAGGATTAGGGGTAGCCACTAAAAATTTCCTCTAGGTGTGGATCTCTATCAAAACATCTTTGTTGAAAATTTCATAGGACATCTCCCTGATATATGAGTTATAATTTAGATACATATCATTCAAGGAGTGTATACCATTTTGATACCGCTTTATATAATGGATCAACCAAGTTAAAGGGGTTCAATGTATAGAGCATGGAAAGGAATTTGTAGGGCTTCATCAAGATAAATATATCTATGTGGGGTGACACATTTCTATAAAAATGAATGTTGATTGTATTATTTTACTATTAATATATTACTAAGAGATAAATTAGGTGACAGTAAAGAAATAATATCCCTTTTAAAATGGTTTTGATCTCTTTGAATAGTTATGGATAGCCTGGTGGTTAACGTAGATTGATCACCGATCATGTTCTCATCCATTGTGGGATAGAGATGAGGATATCCCTAAGATTGAGTTTTAATGAATGTTTAGAATATAAAAGTAAATGAATTTTCTATTTTTACTAAAAACATTACAGTAGTGTTCTTAGTTCTCAACAACATCTTACACCCATTTCTACACTTTTTTATCATGGTGTTTACTAATGTAATCCATATATAATCACCGATCCTAGAGTAGAATTACAAGTATCATAAGATAGCTTAGTGTACACTTCGATCACATAAAACTTAATAAATTATATATAAGTTCATCATTCAGATAAAAAGGTAAAATTATCAATGCATGTGGTGTTTGAGATCAGTATATATATGGACCGATAGAAACTTATGTCAATGATGTCCTAGAAATATCCCAAAATTGTTTTTGAGATTAGGATTTTCTTAGCTTTAATAGTATACTATCAATGTTTTATCAACGCTTTATCTCTTTTATCAATACCTATGATTACACATATGATGAAGGGAGTGAATTTTTAGTGGTCGGAATAGTGTGAAGATGTGTTTTGTGAGATGAAGATGAGGATGACCACAACTCTTTTGTTGATATGCCCTGATCCATGGATTGTCTTTTCAATTTATTACCATACATCTGACATTTCTTTGGGAGAATAAATAATCCAAATGGATAAGGTAATACGTTTTGGTTCATGTCATCCATGACATCATGATAACATCTATCTTTTAAAATATTTAGATCTAACATCCAGGGTTTAAAAATTGAACTACTCAAAAAAATATTTGGGTATAGGATAATTATCTACATTACAACTAGATCCTTAACTATATCTTCATGTTTTTGGGACATAAACATAAGAAAAATGAACTTGGTAAAATATCTATAGATGTTCAACACTGTTATGGCCTAAAACTTTTAAAAGGAATTTTCATTGTAGATACTTTTTCTCAAAAGACATGGTTAGATCAGAAACAAAGTGAATTTTCTTTTGAAGAATAGTGGTGCCTAATGACATGGTTGGATACATGTAGGATCTATGATTATGTGGTAAAGGTATTGATAACATGTTCCCCCTAGTAGGCACATATTATTTGGTAGATAGAGAAAAGGTTAAATATGAGAAAAATAATAACTATGTTGTGATATGTGAATTACTAGATAATGGGAACCCAATACCCTTGTGGTTGATAAATAATTATGATGTGATCCTAAAAAATATGGTAATTATAATCCCTACATCCATTAGTGAATAGGTTATAAGATAAATTCATATTTCTGTGTGGTTGGTACAACCTAGATAGATAAATATATACCATTAATTGTTGCAACAATTATAGTGGACATGGATGAAGTGTGAAATTTTTTGATTTATTTCCTTGTGCCTTACATAGAATAGGATTAATAATGATCACAAGAAACATTTTTTTTCACTTCCATATTTATTTACCTTGGGCAAGGTTGAGGACACAATTGTATATTTTTTTATGGGTTTGCATATTACACATAGTATTCTTGATTTTGTTTTGGTAATTTTGGGTTTTTTGAAAATATTTATTAATTTCTAATTAATATGTATCAGTCACTCAATAAATGATCTATGAAGAATGTGTTTTCATAAGATATTTTTCTTTCATGGTGTTACCATGATCATTGTATCAGATAGAGATTTATTTTCCAAATCATGATTTTAGAATAATTGGAAGAAGGTCATAGATACTTAGTTGAGATTGAGTAAATTATACCATCCTTAGATTGAATAATATTCAAAGATAATGATATTTATATTAAAGTACATGCTTCAAGATTTAATCCTTAACTTCTAGGTTAATTGAAATGATCACCCAGTCTTGGTTGAGTTATAATACAATAAGATATTCTATGAATTGATTCAGATGGAACATTATGTGGATCCATATGGTTTTACATGTTCTTTATCACTTTGATGGAATTTGGCTAGTTGGTTAGTGGTTTTTGGGGACCATTATAATAAAATAGACCTTTTATATATTATTATTGATTCATAAAAGGTCAAAAATATCCACGAGTGGCCAAAATTCTTGTGAAAGCCACTGAAGGAGACCTTTTGTGTTTATTTTAGGAATCTATGTTTTTCTAAGAGTGACACATTAGTTATTTGAATGTTGTTCAATTAATTAAGGGATGACAGATCTATGCTATATTGGACCCTTTTTTATCATTAAATGGTTAGGGATATTGTCATAGTGTATAGATGTTTCTTCAATCCAATGTGGTATACACGATGTGTTTCATGAGTCACCACTCCAAAGATAAATTGCTGATGTTATGCATGTAATAAACTATAAGGATATTGAAATATATCTTAACACATCATACATAGATTTCTTAGTGTGAATTGAAGACCGTTGAGACAAATTCCTTAATGTGAAATTAGTACCATTAGTCAGGATTCTGTGGTGTTATGGGTGAATCCAAGGGGATACATGGGATAAAGAGGAAGATGTTTATGCATAATGGAACAAATTTTTTAAGAATGATTCTTATTTATACTTCATAAATATGATATTTATTTAGATTTGAGAATATTAATTTCTTCAGTTTCGGTTTCTTTTATATGAAATGTATTTTTTAATATTTTTGTTCATTAATTTTTTTTTTGAACAATTATTTGCTGAATTAACTATAATTTTTCAGTTACATTGATGTGTTATAGTTTTTTTGGACTAAAAAAGTAATCACCACATCCATAATAAAAGCCATTGTGATCACTATTTATTTACACATCACAGGGAAATGAGATTTCTAGTAATGGATATGGGCATGGAGTGTTGTAGTAACATTGGTAGACAATGGAATTTTTAAACTCACTATATCCATTATAGAGGGCACGGTGAAGAACAAACACTAAATCATGGAATGATGTTAAAGGCTAGAATGTCTGAGGATAGGTGATCAAGAAAAACATATCCTTGGCTATTCTATTGTGGGGGGGAATAATGATGGTCTTGTTGGACTTACAACATTTAAAAACCAATGACCCTATTATCATATCATGTCTGACACAAAATGGAAATATTTTTTGAATTAATAAGGGGTATTTATTTTTTCATTAACTCAATTATTACCCTTATTTTTCAAATCGACCCCATTGTCCATGATAACTCATTCAATATGATTATTTACATTAAAATTATAAACAATGAAATGTTATGTAGTCAATTCATTATTTAATTTAGGATTACAAGATTTGATAGCATCAATTCTCCTTGACACTCCCTAAATTAAACTTCTGGATGTTCAAGCTATTGAGGACAGAGATTATCCCTATTTATTAGGATTTTCTTGGGCCCTTATTTTCTATTATCATTATTCTATACAAGAGATAATATATTCTATATATGATAAACAAACTTGAATTTTACCAATAATGGCTTTTGATATTTGGTATGTGATGTTTTTCAAACATGGATTGTTCTTTATTGAGTCATCATTTCAAACTCCTATTGTTTTAAGTGAAGAAAGTTTGAGGTGTTCATGAAAATAATGATGTATCTAGTTGGTGTGAAAATTTGGTTCAATAGATGACACCCTTGAAAAAATAAGATGTTCACATCTATGACCTTGAGGTATGAATTTTTTATAATTTTCATCTCTCTAATTTACAAGTTTCCTAGGAATGATTCTTGTGTTGTAATCCTTTGATGAACATGATTGATTGTGATCACATTTGGATATGTTCAAGTGTGTTCCATGATACCTATTTTTGATACATGATTCAATGATATTTCTCTTCACTTTTTTATTCATCTTTGATGATAATGACATACATTGTATGTTTCTAAAATATACACATGATGATATGTTAAGATTTTATTTCTAGGATTTTCTCTATTATGTGTGTTATCACACCATTGGAGGTACTATTCTCACAAAAATGAATAGGTGGATTATCATGACATAGATATACAAGAGGGGGACTATGTATGACTTGTGACGATGTTGAACATAGACATGAGCACAGGTTAAAGAAACAATGATCCATTATGGATGTTTTTTGATTGACTCGATTCCTAGTAAATGAAATGTAAAATATTTACTCAACTCTTAGTAGATACTAAGAAGAATGATCACTTAAATCCTAGTTGATGTCAAGAATATAAATCACATTAATACTAGTGAATTTTGATTAGCATGATCATATAATGTCATGTATTATATTTACTAACCTTGTGTCTAGTTCTTATTTACATATGATATTGTGATATTACTTTTGTAATTGAGTGGAAGCATACAATTTCTGATAATTTTGTGGCTGGTTTGAACATTTATGCTTAGAATTTGGTTCTTCATGATTTATTTCTCATTTACTATTAACATGTGATACACCTATTATATTTGTACCCACTAGTTATAGAGGAATTGGCAGTGTCAAACATGTTTTTATTACTCACACCATGAAAGGGAATCTTGGTGCATGTGAAGAATTATTTTATAGGGTTCTATGAAAGGAAAATGACCCCATAGAGGGTGGTTTAGATCTTGATCTTAGATATAGTTGTGGGATCCAAATAGACGAGGATACCATAAATTGTTTTACCTATCCATTATCCTTATACCAACTTGGATTCACACATTAGAAGCACATTTATTTCTTTGTATAACATCTGCTAAATTTTATATTTAGTCATCCGTTTATTATTCAAGTTTTTATAATGTGGTTTTTATTTATATTAATTGTGTGATTATATGATAGTGAGTGTAATTTATCCCTAATAATGACCAAGAATACTAAAATTCTAGTTGATAGCCTCTTGTATAAGGTGGGCACACATGAGGTCATGTGACTCCAGGACTAGGACCTAGTGGGTCTGATTAGGGAATTATAGGTAGTTCTCATGAGAAAATATAGGTTGGGTATTTGGTGTACACCTTGAATATATATGTATGATGCCTTTTGACAAGTACATGATGATAATATTATTATGTATAACATTATCAATTATATTATTATGAATGTAGTTTTTATTATCCATGTGATTGTTTATGTCTCTATTCCAAGCATGTATGTTCCCATTTTTATGATATTATTTATATAGAATGTTTTTTTATTGTTTATTTCCATATTATTTAGGGATTATTTATCATAAGATCACTTTTTTTGTAAAATTTTCCTTGCTAAGCATTTGAGAATATACATTATTATCATTTCCATTCTATATGATATTAATAAAGAAATTATGAATAATTTCAGTGGTATAATTGAATAAAAGAAAATGTTTTCAATATAATATTATGTTTTATTTTGTGTTTACAAATGTAATGTGAGAATCATGTATGTATATAGTCACCCATGACTACAAAAAAATTTATTCCTTTGAGATGTGACCTCTTGTATCTTTTCCAATGTAGTAAAATCAACAATGGATCCAGGTTACTAGAGTTTGTGTTGTTTTGGTTGATAACATAGAAAGTTATTTATAAACCTTTAGAAATAATTTTATGAAAACATAGATTAGAGAATATAAAAAATTGAAAGATGATAAGGATAAGATAAAGTATTTTATAGTATTGAAAATAATGATAATATATAGATTATGTGGGTTTCATATAAAATATATCAATGCATAGATATAGGAAGGGTGATGTGGTTTTCACATAGATGAAGCTATAGGAAAAAACTCTGAAAGGGGTGGATTAGGTCTTAACATGATTTTAAATCATTCACTATGAGTGGGACTAAGATTTTACACCTAAATATACACTTCTATGGGATATTCTTCAGTTTATTCACATGATATTTAAGAACTATGATAAATGATAATATTTTTTATGATTTGAAGATATTCTCAATGTTACTGAGATTTTGATTCTGAGATTAGATATACATAAATTTTTTATTTATGTGAAATTTTCCATAGATGTAGAATTATATTCAATTATTTACAACTCAAAATATTATAATCTAAAACAATATGTTTCATTGTATAAAAATGGTTTCTATATAATTTAATTGAATCATTATCAATACATATAATATATGTATGGATTTCCATCCATAGAAATACAATGATAATGAAGATTGATTTGAAGTAAGAGCTAGAAAAACTATATATATAATTCAGAATCATAGTCATGTTCAAATATATAACCTTTTTCATCTACATAATTCTACTCAAGCCCAACATGGTGCAAATTTTTTGGACCACTTAATTTTACAAAATCCAATATTATTCAATTGGACTATAAATATATTATTAAGTAATAAATGGATAAATTATTTAGATATGATAGTCGTTACTTTGGGATGTAGGTAATGGAGGAATGATATTATATTATTTTATCATATTAAAGGATATATTCATAAATTGAGTTTATTGATCTAGAATACTAATGAGACTAGGTAAATAAATTTTTTTGAGTGGAATAAATTCAAGGAGATAGTCATTGAAAAATAATGTCTTCATGAGAAACAATATGATATGTGTAGGAAATTATAAAATTTTAGGAAAGAGGTCATTTTAAATGTAGCTAAATATGATGCTAACTTTATATATATTGTAACTAATGTTTTGGATTGTGTAAATAATAATTGGAGTAAGATTTATTGTTTATTTAATGTAATAAAGGATATCCTTGGAAGGGAATGGGTCTTTTATACATTCTTATTTTATCAGGATATAATACTAAGTTCCATTAATATTGAGAATGAATTCACCATGACATGTGTTTTCCATGGAAAATAATAAAATATGTAGTCAATTGAGAACTTTTGAAAAATAAATATGGTAAAAGGGTAAAATTTAATGGTTAATGTTATAATTATCAGTAATTATAGATAGAAACAAGAAATAAAAAACTTTATGGGTATGAGAGTTTACATAAATAGTGTTGAGAAAGAAAAGTATGATCATGATAAAAAAGTGAATGAAGTAAGATTTAAATGAACAATTATTCAACTATAATGATATGAGGCACTATTAAAATGATTTCCCCTATTTAGATGTAATTTTATTTTGAAAATTCAAATTGATAATGTACAATATTTTTTGATCACTGCATCTGAACTTGAATTTTATAAAGATTTAGTAGAAGGTACATTTATACTATCCTCAAAATTTATATAATTATTTATTTAAATCTATATATTCACACCGCATTATATATTCAATGTTTTTTAAGAAAAATATATATTTCCCCAACATATAAAGAAAAGAGTTTTAAATCCAGACTTATAGTTAAAATCATACTATAATAGTGATATATTAATATGTTTTTATTATGACATATAGACACAAACCATTTTCATACTTCTTTTTTATACCCAAGGTTTATATTGATATAATAAATGGTATGGATTTTTTTCAACATATATTGAGGAAATATTTCACTAAGATTTAGATATTTTTATTTTTAATGGTGATATGGAATACTATTTATTTATTGGGGAGATTACTTTATCTGAATCATGTATGGATCCACCTATAGTATCTCTATATAAGGAAATTCTTGGGGAAGAAGATAAAACAAATCATAATAATGGGAAAGGTATCTGTAAAATAGGGAATGTACTTATTAGGAAGGAATAAAATGATGTGTTCACTGATGAATTAAAATTACACCCACATGAATGTGAATATTATATTTTAATTGATCACTTCCATGATTTAAAACCTATATCTATGACTTATTAATGTAAATCTTTAGTAGATTTAGTGGAACTGAAGAAATAACTACCAAAATTGTGTGATAGGGGATTTATATTCCCTAAATATTCTGTAATGGGTACCATCTTTTTTTTGTTAACCCTGCATGTAGAATCTATTGTTCTAGTACAGGTAGGGATTGATCCACATTATCTGAAGAAGAAACGTTGAGACACCCAACCTTTGTGGGAGAATTCACTTATGGAGTGGATAATATTAGGATTGATTGTAATTATGACACCATAATAATAATGTTATTAATATAATGGTTCTAATTTATGAATAAAACACATAATGAATTGAATGTAAATAATTAATCCATATGGGTAGATCCTAGGATGTTTTTAGGTATAAATGGTTGAAATTGTTTTCCTATGAAATCATAGATCTATAGTTAAATAAGTATTAAATAAATGATATAAGTCTTGACTTGAAAGTTAACATTTTTATTAAAATCAATAATCCCAATACAAGGAAAGAAGTCATAGGGGTCTAAATTAATGCAACTCCAAAGCATCATATTTTACAAACTTCAACCCTTCAGTAGGAAAGGACCCCAAAGATGAGAAGGAAGAAAGAGTACTATTTGATGTTTTTGTAGATTCCATAAAGTCCACCACCATGTTGCCCTCCCTCCAGGTATGAGAGATCTCCATGCACGTCCATATAACAGCCTGACATCGCCTGACTCTATAAATAATGCTCCATGGAACCTTGCCTCTATTTTGCAGTGCATTGAACAACACCAAGGAATCAGTTTCCACTGAAGACACAACCATATTTCTGCAGACACACATCTGCAAACCTACTTCCATAGCCCGAGCTTCCTCCAGAAGTGCATCACCTCCCCCAAACGAAGCAGCAAACGCTGCATTTACAGAGCCGGTTTGGTCACGCATGACGCCCCCTCCCTGCATATCCCCTCTGATCAGCGAACCATCAACATTAATTTTCAATACCTGTATCGATGGCCTCCATCTCACCCACTACCCATGACCAGGAAGGTTGGCCCAATGATCTTTAGCGCTACCAGCAGCAATGGCGCGCATGGAGGGAGCAGACTTGCAGTCCAGGGACAACCTAAGCAGATCCAGCACAGTGTTTTTCAATCTGAAGTGAATACTGACCTGAGAGACCGAGCCTTTACTATGCTGCTTGTTATTTCGGGCCTGCCATATAGTCCTGCACCCAGCAGTGAGAATGAGCACCCTTGATTTCCTTTCAGAACCTTGGTTTCCAGCTCCCATAAACCAGGAATGAAAAAATTCCTCGGAGTTACCATCATGGCCATTCCATCCAAAAAAGACCCTGAATATCTGCCAGATCCCCCTTGAATATTCACTTCATAAAAAAGATTCCCCACAGATTCTGTGCACAGAGACCTACAACACTAGCACCAGAAAACCATTGGGATTCCCATTTGTTGAAGGTCAGCATCTATTGGTAGAGCCTTGTGTTTCACTCTCCACATCAATAAGTTGAATTTGGAATGGATCACTTTGCACCATAGAATCTCCCCCCACTGATCGATGTTCACCACCTCCCTCGTCAGATTATCGAAGTCTTTGATGGAGAAAGCACCCGATGAGGTAACTGTGAAAAATAATCGGTCATCGTCGTCATTTGAAACTATAGAGTTAAACATATCCATTTAGTTTTTGTCGAGGATGGCCTTGAGGAACCTCATATGGAAGTAAGCTTTATTGAAGGTAATATCTGGAGCTGGAAGGCCCGGGAACCACAGCCTCCCTGCCCCCCAATCCTGCTTCCAAAAGTTTATGTTCCCCCTTCCGATAATCTATCGAGAATTTTGTTGCAGATTTTCCAGATGTGGTTGAACCAAGTTCCATATATTTGAGGGGTGCCTTCCCTGTCTAGTCCCATTAAGGTCGTGGAGGTTCTGCATTGTTCTACCCCATAGAGTTCGTCTTTCCAGGACCTCCCAAGCGAGCTTGGCATGTAGTCAATTCAGAAAGGGTTCTAGCCAACCGTTTACCTGAAGCCCGATGATGGCGGCCTTCAATATTCCCATCCCATATAAAGGAAACCATTATTCTGTCCAAGATTTAAATCAAAATTTTTAGAACCATCATGGTGGAAAAAACATGCATCGTCATGGAGACTAACACACAGTTAACCAGGGTGATACGGCCTCCAAAGGATGAAAACCTGTTTTTCTAGTTTTGAATATGCCTAGTAAGTTTGCTAATGAGCTTATCAAAATGCTTCACCCTAAGGAAAGATGGGTTGACTGGTGCTCCAAGGTAATCCGTGGGAAAAATTCCCTTGTTCATATTCAACCTGGCCCTTAAGTCCTGATCCCTCCTCAGGGAGGCAGTCCTTGCTGTAAAGAAGAGAATCTTGTTGGAATTCACCACCTGTCTGGTCCACTTGAAATATTCCTTAAGAACCCTCTTCAACCCCTTCACTGATCTTCTACTACCATTAATAAACTGGAATGTGTCATCGGCAAACATCAAGTGCGATATGCCTCTCATGGTATGCCTATTATGATAGGGAAGTATTTTCCTTGTGTCAATGCCCTTGTTGATGTAGCAGCTAAAGGAATTTTGAGCAAGAATGAAGATGGTGGGAGACAAAGGATCCCCTTGCCTGAGAACCTGGTAGGCCTTGAAAAATCCAAATTGTTTACCCATGAACGAGGTAGAGATCCACACCGAGCTGAAGCAACGAAAGAGGAGATCAATTGTCCAGTTGGAGAATCCCATGCACTTTAAAACTTTTAGGACAAAGCACCATTCCATTCTATCATAAGCCTTGCTCATATCCAATTTGACCACAAGATTTCCCCCAAAGGACTTGTTATTGATCCCACTTGTCATTTCTTCGGCCAAACTGATCGCACCCTGGATTGACCTACCTTTAATGAATCCATGCTGCTCACAATTAATCCATGAATCCAAGTGAGTGGCCATTCTCCTATTAAGTATGCTGACCAGGATTTTGTATGATGAGTTACACATGCTAATGGGCCTATATTGGTAAATGGACTAAGGATTACACACCTTAGGAATGAGAACCAATTTGGTTGCACAGGCAATACGAGGAAGAGACCCCCTGGAAGAAGTCCTGGACAGCACGAACCAAAACACCTTTAATGATGTCCCAAGTCGCCCTATAAAAAGACCCAGGAAAACCATTAGGACTTGGGGCACTGTCCGGGTTCAAAGACCAAACTGCCTCATAAAAATCGTCCTCAGCCGGAAGTCTCCTCATGCCCTTATCAATGACCCCCAAAACAATAGTAGGAATACCCCCAAAAACTACTCCTCCCCCTAGGGTATCCCCCTTCCATGCTCGGATTTGGACCAGCCATTAGAATCTGAACCTTTGCATTTTCAAAAGACCCAATTTCCTCACGATCAGAAGAAAAGGACTTGTCCTCCCTCCGAATATTTGGCCTCTGTATTCTCTGATTCTTCTTAATGCAAGCATGGAAGTACCCCGAGTTCCGATATCCCTCCCGAATCCATCTCACCTGAGAACTTTCTCATTCTATCCTTTCCTGTCTCGTTTGAATATCAGTTAAGGCATCTTTCTTCACTCTAAGTTCAGTAAAGGATAGTTCATCCCATGCTTGTTTCATTCTAGCCTCCAGTCTTTCCACCTCCTCACTGATTCCAGCAACATTGTGGTCATGATCAGGAATGGTTTTCTTCCTTTCTCAAAGGCCATTCTTGACCTTCCTGAGCTTATTGTGGAAGGTAATCCAAGGATTCCCATGATGTTTCATGTCCCAAGCTCCCCTGACCTCCTCCAGAAACCCCGTATCCTGCACACATGACTCTGAGAAATAGACATGGTCCTCCCACATTGCACCTGCATGAAGTGAGATATGTAACGGATAATGATCTAAGAGACTCTGTGTCAAATGAGTGGCTTTGGAATCCGGAAACATAGTAATGGCCGCTTCATTCATCAGACATCTATCAAGACGACCATAAGATATTCTCCCCCCTTGTTTATTATTACACCAGGTGAAAATACTGCCCTCATACCCTGCATCTAGAAAGACACTTTTAGCCATGAAGGAGACAAAAGCCTGACTAGAATTCATGGGAAACACTCCACCCCCTTTCTTCTCCTTTAAACTAGCCATTATGTTAAAATCCCCACAGATGACCCAGGGGGCGCCCTATGGGTTGAAACCTTCCAGATCACCCCATAACACCTCACAATCCTACGGGTTTCACTTGGTATATATGAATGAGAATAAGAACTCTTGAATCCCCACAGATATCTTAGTATTCAGTGCCTGGCCAGATGCACTAATGAGGTCCACAAGTATGTGATCATTCTAGAAGAGCCAAATGTGAGAGTTGAGAGGAGCCCCATGTAAAAAACCACGAACCTTAAGCTTTTGGGCATATTTAGAAATCTTGCAAGGAGCATGTTTTGGTTCCAAAAAGGCCACCAGGGAGACCTTCTTGTTAACCAATTCATTGGCAAGAAAGTCAGACTTGACCCTGGCTCCAAGACCACAGCCATTCCACACTAAGGCTTTAAACATTAAATAGGATCCATCTGGCATTGACCCTAGACTCCCGGATCTTTCCATCAGAAGAAATTGATGCACATAGGTTAACTTCATCTCTGGATCTTGCTCTATTAGTAACCCCTGGCGCCACCTGTGAGAAAGGTGGAACAAAAAAATCACCACCCCTTACTGACACCCTGCCTATGAATTTTAGAGAATAAAACAAACCAACTGGCCCGATACTCTATTCAGGAGACATATCAGGAGGCTTAGGGGGTGAGGCAGTGAATGGTGCTGACAGAGTTTCATCTGGGGGAGCCACAGGGCATGCCAAGAGGGAGGACTCCACTGGACATGAACCCCGGGTTAATAACTTCAGCCCGCTCGATTCAGAAGACATGCAAACCACCTGCTCCTTTCATCCAGAAATGAAGGTAAAAACAAGTAAACAGGGATTACTCTAAGGAATTAGATCGTACTAGTACTGTAACATCCATTTTTTCATTCTAAGGTATTATTTTGTTTACATTTTGTAATGATTTTTTCCCCTGGGTTTCACATGAGTTTTTGATGAAAAATGGATAATTTTTCTATGGAAGCAGTTGGTGTATAGTTGGTTCATGGTTTGTCAAACCATGAACCAATTACTAAGAAACAATATGACATGTTTTCATTTTGGGATAGTGTCTACTACTCTGTTAGTGCATGTTTGGTCGAGCCATGTGGGATAACCATGAAGCATGCCATTATTTTATAGTAATGGTTATAGGGTTTATTCATGGTTTGAAAACTATGTGGCCTAACCATGTTGGTCTATCTATGTCATTAAAAATTGATAAATTTCCTTCTTTCCCTCTTCTTATTCTAACATAATTCTCCTCATATCCACCCCATTTGGGATTTTTAGCCATTAGAGCTCCCTCTAACATTACATAAAGCCTTGGAACTCTAATATGTGGGTGGGTTTGACCTTGATTATTCAAGGAAACATCATGTATGTTTGTTTCATCTTGATCTCTCCTCTTTTTAGGGGGTTTCTCTCCTCTTTCTGGTGTTCCCATTTTCCAACAGGTATAATGACTGAATAATGGTACAACCTTGTGTTTTTGAGTGATATGTTGATGATTAATGTTCAATATTTATTTATTAGGGTCTTATAGTGGTGTTTTTGTAGGTTTCATGTTTCATTCCTGATGTTTTTTTTCATAAGGAAGGCACTTCAATGATTTTACAATAGAAGATGATTTTAGTATGCTTTTCTTGATTCCTAAATGTAATCTATGGAATGTGTGTGTGGTGTGAAATGCGTTTTAAATTTTTTTTGGGGTGTGTATGGAATTAAATGAGATTTTCAAAAATAAATTTGTTTGATTTCATGGTGATATCCTTGTTAATATTTTTACATGTGTTTGATGAATTTTTCAAGTGGTGCGAAGGGTGTTTTAAAATGGATTTAATGTGAATGTGAATCTAAAACTGGTTTTTCTTATGAGAAGTGGTGGTTATCTATACGTGTATTCAAATTTATTTCATTTTCATGAAAATTTGTTGATCTAAGTGATACATGAAATGTATATTGAGTCAAAAGGTAATCCTAGTTATCTAGGTGGGAATACTAGGACTAGTACGCTTGTTGACTTAGAAGTGACTTGGCCCATATTAATCTATCAGGATTTAAACGTACAAAAACAACTAAATTATCATGATTATTGGATACCACTATAACTTTTGATTGATGCCTCTCTAGTGGATCATTCATGAGAATGATTTTGATTCTTGTTGTTATTCCATGTTTCACCAAGATAAGAGGTTCCTAGTGTCCCACTAATGTCAGTAACTTGGGGATTTCATTTGACGATATTGTGTTATTGTGCATTCTGTTGGCATATGGTGGACCATAATTGTTTGTTAATTTTAAAATCATATTATATGAATTTTGTTTCATAAAATGTTATGTCAAAAATGTTTCAATGTAATTTATTTACACTTTCATATATATTTTTCTTCTAACTATATGGTATGGAGTCATTCTTTTAGGTGGAGTCCTACCGGTCATTAGCTCACACCTTACATACACCTTTGGGGGTATGTATATTTAATTATGTATAACCCAAGTAAAGGAAATATGAATTATAATAATGAAGGTGGATCTGGATGTTAGTTTTCCACTTCTTGCATACATTGTTGGGGGTGGATTTAGGATGGGGTTCCACTTTTTAAATGGTGGTTTTTTGGGATAGTGTCATTATTCCCATCATGTTGTAGTAATTTTTGGGGGTTTTTTATGTTTTGAACCATGAATCTAAAAATTATTTTACATTTTTTGGTAATGTTTATTCAGTTATGATATGTTTATTATTTTTGGTTATTTTTGATTTTATAAATGGGTGAAATCTTTTCCAAATAACATTGTTGATACCAAGACACTAGTATCCATCCCATGGGGAATGGGAATACTGTTCAAGACATGTTATAAACCTAGTAGGGTGTTAGGTTGGATGGAATCTCGACTTGGTTTTTGAAAAAATGGTATCATATAAGTTTATTCACTTTTTGGTTTATGTTATTTGGGAAAGGGTATAGATAGATAGAATTTAGGAATTTCAGGGATTAAGGTTCTGGTTTGAATTAGGGTGCCTGGCCAATACACCTCATGGCTGATCTTGATTCACCATGGGATGTTGGGATTTGATTTTTTATTCTCCTCCAGGTGAGGTGTACATGATCAATACTACATTTGGACACTAGGTGGATGGAGGGGATTTGTTTTAGATTTTTATTATGATGTATTGGTTATGTTTTGATTTATCAATGTGTTTTTATTATTTTTATTGTTGCTAAAAATTATATGAATTGTTGTATTGATGGTTTACCTTGTAATTGTTTCTTATTGTAGTCAAATACCTCCTTAGGGAGTTCCTGTGCAGTTGTGGGAAGAGTCCAGATATATTTAACCCTAACCAATTGATCAATGATTAGAGAAAGTAGTGGTTTAGGGTATCCATGCTTTAGGAAATAGATGGGTTTCTAGTCATACATAGGTTAGCGATCCAATCCAGGTCCTAATATGGAAAATGCTCAAGATTTCATAAAAACAGGCCTCCTTATTTATGGGGTATCATAGAACCCCAAAAATTAGAGTAGTGGCATGAGAGGATAAACAAGATGATAGAGTTTCTTGAAACCCTAAGGAAGTCAAGAGGAAATGTTATTCGTTCATATTAGAAGGACCTAGTCAGAAGTGGTGGGATTCAATGGGGAAAGATGGAAAGCACGAGCATATGGGTTGGAAGGACAACAATGTAATTCTCAATGAGTAATATTGTCTTGAGGTCATATCTTATTCCATATCCCATGAGTTTATGGAGCTTATCCATGGTGACCATTCTGTGATTGAATATTCTTACATATTTTTTTGAGTTAGTTTGGTAGACACTCAAGCTTGTTTTTAATGAAAAAATCAAGGCTCAATGGTTCATAAAGGGGTTGCATCTAGATATCTAATATCAATTATATTTTTCATGTTTAATACTTATCATGAAGTGTTTTATCATGCAATGATGGTAGAAATTGATCACAGTGACCGACCTGTTTTCCATGGATCAGTTTCAGCTGTGGGCAGTGGCAGTTATTAGGAGAAGAAGAGGAAGCAGGATGTGTAGTGGAAGATGGTTAGTTGTAGTTCAGGCCATCCTTCGCAATTGTTATTGTCTATGGATTTAAATGTGGGGTTGGTAGTATGACACTGGTGTGGGAAGGTAGGGCACATATGACCTGTATGAAAAATACTCCCATACCATTAACCGATGTGGTCATATGGAAAACATGCAGTTGTTTATCAGAGTGCTAGAAGATCTATAGCCTCCAAAGTGATATCAACCCAACAGGAATAATCCATTACAATGGGTTCTTAGTATGGAGGTTGTGAGGACATAGCTGGATCATCTTCTTGGAAGAGTCAATTTAGAGGGTAGCCACATGCTAGTGGTTGTTCTCAGGCCTAGGTGGAGAATAAGAAATTTTATATGGTGGATCGAGTGCTAGTGGAATCTAATATAGGGCCTATGATAGTTCAAGGGACTTTAATATTGCATTATCCTTAGTTTTTTCTCTATTTGATTCAGGGGATTTTATTTTATTTTTTTCTGCCTTCCTTGTTGATGTGTTAATGTTTCCAACTGAGCCTATGTCTTACAAGATGAAGTTGTTAAAGCCTCTTGTTAATAAGGGATATAAATATTTTAGGTTTCTGTGCACACATCATGTTAGGGGTCAAGTTGGAATGATATTTTATTATTTTGGATATGGAAATTTTTGATGTGATCCTCTATATGGATTGAATGGTGTGTTTCTTGTCACACATTGATTGTTATGAGTTATGAGTTTGTTTTGTTGAACCAGGTGATAGTACCCATGTTTTTCATAGAGAATGGGATCCTTAGTTAGGAAATTTTATACCTTTGCTTCTGGAGTTGAGAAATATCATTTTTGATCACCCAGCTCACACTGGAGGATGATGATGGTTTTTCAGAGGGTGGTTTACCTCATATGGTGGATGAGTTCCTAGAGGGTTTTCCATAGGATTTATCAAGTTTTCCTCTAGAGTGGAATGTAGAGTTTTCCATTGATTTGGTGTCAGGAACAAAGCTGATATCTCTTCCTTATACCGTATGTCCCCTACTGAGTTATGAGATTTAAAGGTAAAGCATGATGATTATGAATCCAAAGGATTCATTCTCCAGAGGGTCTCACCTTACAACACTCCAATATTATTTGTGAAAAAAATTAGGACAGATCTATTTGGTTGAGTATTTATTATTGGAAGATAAATAATGTTTAAACCATGAAAAAGAACCATTTTCACCATATTGATAACCTGTTGGTTAACTTAAGGGGAAAAGGTAGTCCTTAAAGATTGATTTGATTTCTAGGTATCACCAAGTTAGAGTTCATGAGGTGGCTATTCCAAAAACATATTTATAAACTAGAAATGGTAATTTTGAGTATTTATTCATGCATTTCGGGTTGACAAATGATACAGTGGTATTCAGGGAACTTATATAATAGGTGTTCCATAAGTTTATAGACTCCTTTTTCATGGATTTTTTTGGATGAAATCCAAGTCTATTTTGGGACTGAGGAGGAGCATGAGAATCATTTGAGGATTTTGTAGGCCACTCTTCAGGATCATCCTCTTTATGCGATGTTTTCTAAGTGCTCCTTATGAACATGGGAGGTGATGTTTCTAGGTAATTTTATCTCATAAAATAGGGTTTTTGTGAACCTCGAGAACATTACTATAGGGATATCAAAGGAAAAACTGAAGAATGATTCTGAGAACCAAAACCTTTTAGCACTAGCAAGGTATTACATGTGGTTTTTTCGATATTTATTTGGGCTTGATTCACCCATGATAGTGAAAAGAAAAAAATGGGTATATTTTGAATGGATTTGAGAGTGTTAAATGTTTATTGAGGATATTAAGAGGTAGTTGAACACAACCCCTATTTAATTTTTCTGGAATTTGGAAAGGGATATGTTGTATATTTTGATAACTTAGGTATGGGTCTTGGGTGTGTGTTAAAGCAAGATGATCATGTGGTGTCTTATGGTTCTCTCCAACTCCAACCACATGAATAGAATTACCCAACCCATGATCAAGAGATAGCGGTAGTGATTCGTGTCTTGAAGACATGGTGCCATTATCTTTTTGGATGATAAGTTTTTAGTTTATTTAGATATCAAGATAAAGACTATAATTTATCCCATAAGGATTTGAATATGAGGCATAATCATTGGGTTGAGTACCTTCAGGGTTTGATTTAAATATATTATATACCTAAGGAAAAGGAAATGTATTGAAATATACATTGGGAATGAATGTTCTGGTACAAGTATTGAAAATGTTAAGTGATGAGAGAACTTTAATGGGGTTCTTTTCTCAAAAGTATCTAGTGAAAAATAAACATAATGGAGGTTTGTTCTTCACCATTATTTAGATAAAACCTTCCAATATGGAATTAATTCAGTGGGAATAGCCTGGTGATGAGTTATTCTAGTTGTATGTGGAATTAAAAAATGGTGGGGAGATTCCATGTGAATGGTCATTGACTATTAAGGTATTATTATGCTTCAACAGTTGTTTTGTGGTGTCGTTATCATTGAAGAAGGTGGTGATGTAGGGTATCCATCAGTCTTAGTGTTTCTTTCATCTTAGTTCTAACAAAATGTATAATGATGATATTTAGTAGTTATGGTGTCTAGGTATAAGGTGGGATTCAGTGAAGTGTTATACATATCATCATGTTAATGAAGAGCACTAAGGTCCCTCCAGTTTTCTTCAGACACTACCCATTCCTATTAGGAAGCATGATGAGATTTCTATGGACTTTACTATGTGCTTACCTTATACACTATGTGTAATGAATTCCAAATGGTTATTCATTGAATTTCATTTCAAGTCATCCCATTTCATTCCAATCATAGATTCAACTAAAATAAATGAGTTAGGTTGACTATATGTTCAAGAGGTTATGAGGTTTCTTGGTGTGCCATTGTTAAATTGTTTCAAAAATTGAACCTTGTTTTACCTCATGGTTTTGGTATGTACTTCATAGGGAAATCGAGTCATGGGTCATGTTGATAAAAAAATACCATATTCAAATGGATGGTCAGATGGAATGGATGAATCTGATTTGGGATGAAAAGCTCCGAGCATGAGTTCTCAACCTTAGTGGTTTACAAGACAATGATTTTGAAATGATTTAGTTTCCATATAATAGTAGTTACCAATCCTTGATTAAAATGGATCATTTTGAGGTTATTTATTATTATCCATGCCAATACACTTTATGTTGTACCGAGGTTAGAGTGGCCTTATTATTTCAATATATAATTGTGCACGGGACTTATGATAAAGTTATGTTAATACAAAAGGGTTTCTTGATAGCTCAGAGTCACTATTAGTATATTTCTAATCAAAGGAACTAAAATATAGAGTTTTATATGGGTGATCAGATGTTCCTGAATGTGGCACTGTTCTTGGGTCATCATCATTTTGTAATTCAATGGAAGCTAATGCTAAGGTATGTCATACCTTTTGAGACTACTAAATAGATTGGAAAATTGGTATACAAGTTAGCCTTATCTTATCATTTTACATCAATTCATGATGTGTTCCATGTTTCATGGTTAAATAATTATAACCCAGACCCATATCATGTGTTGAAAAGGGAATTTTGGAGTTGGATCTTGATTTCTCCATGTTGAAGCTTCTAGTGTAGTTTTTTGGATTCTTAGGAGGAAGTTATTCAAGGGATTTCCATTCCATTGGTCTAATTTCTATGGTAACATTGAAAATATATTCATGATACATGGTAGTGACATTATTGGTTCGAGAAAGAATACTTGCTTTTTTTTTAATTAAGCCTTGGGTTTATTTTCCGTGCATGGAATGTTTTCATGATCGGGAGAATTTTCACATATATGTTTTCATTTTGAGTATTATCTTGTTTAATTTTTGAATTTATATTTTATGACGCATTTGACATGTTTTTTGGATGAAAATGGATAATTTGGTCATGGAAGTAGGTGGCACACTAATGGAACATAGTTTTTCCGACTATGTTTTCTTTTACAAGAAACCATATGACATTTTTTTCATTTTGGGATATCGGATTCTACATGGTTGTACATTGTTTTTTAAACCGTACAGGCTAACCATCTAGAATTCCCTTCTCAAATAGTAAGGGGAACATAGTTACATCAACATTTGGAAATTGTGTGGGTGAACCATGTGTCCTATGGAGGTTATTAAAAATTAAGGAATTTTCTTCTTTCCCTCTTCATATTTAAACATAATTCTTCTCCCATCTACACCATTTGGAATTTTAAGGCATGGGAACTCTATCCAAGATTTATTAAATCCTTGTAACTCCAATCTTTTGGTGTTTTCCCCCTAATATTCAAGGAAACATCAAGTAAGTCCATTTACTCTTGATTTCTTTTCTTTTATAGGTTTCTTCTCACCTCTTTATTGAGATCACATTTTCCAATGGGTATAATGAACTTATGATGGTATGGTGTTGTGTTGTTGAGTGATATCTTGATGATTAATTTTTAATATTTTCTTATTATGGTCTTATGGTGCTGTGGTTTTAGGTTTTCTGCCGAATTTATGATCTTCCCAATCTTGGGGTAGTTTGTTCCATGGTTCAATATTATAAAATTAATTTAATATGCATGCCTTTATTCCTAAATGTACTCTTCGGAATATGTGTATGGTGATAAATGTGTTTTCAAAGTCTATTAGGGTGTATATAGACATTAAAGTGATTTGTTTTTTAAAATAAATTGAATGGATTTCATGTGTATTTTCTTGTTATTATCTTCAAATGTGTTTGATGAAATGTGCATGTTTTGCGATGGGTGTTTTCAAATTGATTAGATGTGTATGTGAATTTTAAAGGGGATTTTATTATGATTAGTGGTGATTATATATATGTGTATTCACTTTTATTTCATGTGCATGTGAATGTGTTGATTTATATGATTTATGAAATGGAAATTGAGCATAAAGGGAATCCTATGTATCTTGGTGGGACAAAAAGGACTTGTATGATAGTAGACTTGGAGTTGTCTTGGTCAGAATTCTTTTATTAGGATTTACAATTACAATACTCACTAAATTATGATGATTATTGAATACTATTCGAAATTCAGATTGGTTCCTCTTAATTGGCTCATGCACGATAATGTTGTGGGTTATCATTATTGTACCATGTTTCACCAAGATACGAGGTTCCTAGTGTCTCACTAGTGTTAGTGCCTTATGGGATTTCTTATGACACTCTCGTGATGTTATGAATACCATAATAATTCATTGGACCTTAATTTTATGTTGATTTTAATAGCATATTTCTATAAATATTTTTTCATAAATTTTTTTGTTAAGAATATTTCCATGTTCTATCTTAAAACATTCATAGTGATTTATCTTCTAATGTTATGCAATGTAATCCCTCTTTTGGGTGGTATAATACTTGTCTGTGGATCAAACCATACATACAAATTTGTTTCTATGTATATTATTTTATGTATGTACCAGGTAAAGTAATGATGTTTTGGGTAGATAAAGGTGGATCTGGATGCCAGTGTTCCAGTTCTTCCTGAAATTGGTGGCAGTAGATTGAGGATGATGTCCATCCTATTACATGGTGATTTTTGGGAGAGTGTCACTGATCCAATCCTATTATAGTAATATATGGTCTTGTTTAATGATGTGAACCTTAAAAATAATTTGTACCTCATTTGTTTATGATTATTCCGTTATCTGATGTTTATTAATTTTTACTATTTGTGATTATATAAATTTGTGAAATCATTCCCAAAGAACATTATTGATAACCATACACATGTTTCATGAATGTGTTTATCAAGGACTAACTTTTTTCTATGTCATGAAATATATTTTGTGTAGGGTTGGATGGAATACCAATATGTTTTTGGATAAGCAAAAAAAACATGTAGTTTTTAATGTTAGTGAAGACAAAGAAGAATACAAATCAACGTAAAGAAACACACAAACCATAGAACTATTTGAAAATTTTAATAACATCAAATAACATCCAATATAATCCCATGAATCTCCATAGAATAAAACCACATGTTTTTAATCATTCTATTGATGGAAGGCTCTCAATTGAAGGTGGAAAACAACTTATAAAGGTATAATTGAATAAATGAAAACAATGAAAAAAAGAACACACCACCATTATTTGAGGAATATCATCATTGTTGGTCTGAATAAATTCACACCATGATTTAAAGGATTCAAAGTGATAAGAAAAAATATAAAAATTTCAATAATAATAAGAAGATGAAATTTTATTAAGAAACTAATGTGATTGATAAAAATATTAGAGGATAAAAAAAATGAACATTCTGTTATAAAATTAGAGCATAACAGTACTATTGAAAGAATAAAACATGCATACCTGATTCCTTCCCCACCAACACCATAAATAAGAAAATTTTAAAACTGTGTTGAAGCCCCAATTAATCATTTCATTCCCCATTAATTAAGAGATTCAAAATTATGGTGAAAAATAAAAGGAAATATGACTTTTCAATGTTCATCGGAGAATTGAAACCAGATTAATCCCCATTTTTAACTGTCCAATATTTCATTGAATATTAATGAAAATAGGAATTTTGTAGAATATAAATATAGTATTATTGGATTAATCTAAAATTTATAAAAAATTCATACCAATTGGATCATCCTTTTGGATGATATTCTCTAATTAGTGGGATGATTTTATGGGCCTTCAAATCTAGCCAAAAAATAAATGTCAAACTAGGCTCCTTATATCTTCTTGAAAACACTATAATTAGATATAGCCATAGTAGAATCAAATAATCTCAACAATTTTTCCATCAATTATAAAAAATTGAGCTTCATTAGTCTTAATTTTTGGGATGTACTTTTACCTGATGGACCCAAGGCCCATTATGATTTTTTAATATATTTCTGAATCCATGGACAAACATATCCATTATCCCTTTAGATCCATCCATTTATCCTAAAATATTAAATTTTCCAATTAATTTATCAATAATATCCCATAATATCACATTAAAATAATTAGAATAATTAATTCCATAAGAAGATGATTAATTAGGCCCAAATTGAGGCTTTAAACATGAATTTACCAATGAAGCGAAATGAATTTAAATTTAGAAAATGAAATAAAATTGGTATCTATGAATATTGGTAACATGATTATTAATATAATAAAAATGAATATTGGCCTCTTTTGTGGCCAATCACACCCTGGAACATTACTTTTTCAAGTCTTGAGTAAGAATTAATTAAAAAATTTGATATTGAATTCCCATTAAAAAAATTTAACATACAATGATCATTAAAGGGCATCATGTCCAGAAATAATGAAACCTATCAAAATCATTTCACACAAGCTACTTTCACAATCATATCACAATCCCAATCCCAATCCATTCTTCAAATACATCATCACATGTCATCCAATTATAATTAAGAATGATGATGTTTTGTACATCATAAAAGAGATGGGGCCTATTTTCTTGTTCATGGGAAAAAAATTGGAAGTTACAGGAAATAATAACATTAAACATTAAAATTAGTATCAAAATTATTTAATTTTCTCTCTTTATTCACTTTTTTTTTGTTTTTTATAACCACAATAGAGATGGAATGACTATCTCTTGGAAGGAAAGTTATGGATTCACGATCCCCAAGTAATAAATTTCATATAGTTTTTCAATTCCATCCAATAAAATAGACATGTAAATCCAAACTTTGGGAATGAAAAATATGGAGTCATGATCCTCAGGTTCCAAAGGCCACACATTTGGAAAAAATGTTTCTCTATATGGTATTTTTTTATTTTTTATTGGATTCTCATATTAAACTAAAAGTGGTCCCAAACACTATTATATGATGGTAGGGACACATGAAATTAAATTTACACCCATGATCCTACGGAAAATCATTGTTGCATTTTGATTATGATGATTAAAATGTAAACGTTGAAAAATCACATCTGAAAACTACACTTTCTAGAAATTATGCTCAGAAACATAAACTTTCATTAAAATCATAATCACATAATTAAATGTCATTTAAACATTAGTTTTCAACTTTCACAATGTACATTAACACATTAATAGGTAATGGTTTTATATTTTACCATAAAATCATAATTTTGTTTTAAAATCATAGAATTTAATTTCCCAAATATAGAATGACACTTCCCTCAGTGTTGAACGGGAAGTGAAGAGAGAGTAAAAATTGGAAAAAAAAGAGTGAGAGAGTGTGATTTGAAATGAAATCATGCAAAAAAACTGGTATTATGTTGATGACCTATAAAAAATAAATTGATCACTTTACCTTTATGTCAAAAGTAGACTCATTGGGGATGATTGATTGATGGGTTCAAACTTTACAAAGAATGAGTTTTATTTGGAAATACTAAAATATTTTAGCTTCTAAATATCACACAAAATAGACATTATATCACATTGGAAACCCTAAGGGGTTTCCCTTATTAAAAAAACACAAAACACACAATATATATATATATATATATATATATATATGATGTCGTGTTTCCTCCTAAAAAGTGTTTAATTTAAAGTGCTTAGCTTGAAATGGACCCCTTAACATATCCAATACCAACTTTTAGCATTTTATGGACTTCATTTTTATCCACATATACATTATTTATATTGATTAATTATTTTGAATTTATTTTATATTCACTCATTTTCTCTACAACCTGTGGAAAAATCCTTATAATATTAGAAATGGTTGTTGTTGTTGTATTTTGTTTTTGGCCTAAAATATAAAGGATCATTCCTACATTAGTGGTTTCAATAGAATAATGAAAAACTTCCACAAGGACATTTTTATCATCTATTAAGGAATAATTTAGTGGGTAATGAAGAATAATAATTTTGACTTTAGAATGATAGAAATTTCAAAATGAAGATTTTAAATTTGTTTCAAAATCAGTTTCTTCTCCAAAAAAATTTGAAACAATTATTTCATTGGGATAATTTGATTCATCCCCAAAATTTTCCATTTTAATATTTGGAGTGGTTATAGACTCAATATTTGTGATTTATACCAATGGTTCAGTGATTGGTGGTCCTGAAAAATCAATAATGGATCAATGTTTAGGAAAATCAATCCATGATGCCAAATTACCCTCTTCTGAATAAATAAAATAAATTAACTCAAGATTTGAAGATCCTTCAAAAATTCATTTATGATGTTTCAATATCCTAAATACTAATATTTTTTCCTCAATAAATTCTTGAGGGATTTTTTTTTAATAAGATTATTCTATCGATATAGATGAACGAATTGTCTGAGTGTGAATGGGTCCATAACCTTTTCAATTCACTTTAGTTTAAACATCAATTATGAATCTTCTAAATTCATTTTTTCGATTTGTTCATAAAAATTATCAATTAATTGATTATGATTAGGTTGTATCATATTTTGGACATCATGGACATCCCTAAGATTGATCTCTTTAATCATCCTTCATAGGGATGTAAATTTATTCTTTAAACAATAATCATCCAAGTGATTTTATATCTAACTTGGTGTGGGGTAATCATTCAAGGGTTGATTAAATAAATTTACTATGCTTGTTTCTTCCCAAAATTGATTGTCTATTTTATTCCATCTTAGGATTATGTTGAGGTATTATTGAAGATATTCCTTTGAAGTGGATATGGATTTGTATTTGATATTTTTTGACACACACAAACAAAAAGGGTAAGAGATAAGATTATTAGGGGTGTGAAAATATTTTTATTGTCTAAGATAACTTACATGGGTCTGCAGAAATGGAACCAAAATTTTTTAATAGGAAAATTTAAACTACAAGAAGAATATATTATCGTAGTGTAGGTAGGGATTCACTCTATAGGGGCCAAATAAGAAACATTGAGAAACTCAGATTTTATGGGAAGATTTGGCTATGGAGTTGCCAACTTTTTGGTTGATTTCAATTGGGATAATAGAATAATAAGGTTATTAAGATAATGGTTTTAATTTATTAATAAAAACCCTATTTAATTTAATGGATATAATTAATTGATATGGTTTTATCCTGGTATTTTTTAGAGATATAATGGCTATAATTTTTTTCCTATTAAATCATAGTTCACTAGTTCAAGAAGTATCCAATAATTGAGATAATTTCATAACATCATTCTCTGATTTAATCCATACAATAGTCTATGTTTAATAACCAATTCACTTATAGGATTACTTTCATGATAAATCTATGTAATTTTATCATATTAGCACTAAAACGGTGTAGTCATTAAGGTCGAAGAAGACGAAGAAGAAAATAATTCAAAGAAAAATAACTCTTAAACCATTGAATTAATTTAAGAATTTGATAAAATAAAATAACATTCATTCCATACCCAAAAATATAATAGAATAAAAGTACAAATTTTTTATCCTTACAATTATTCACAACACTCAATGGAAGGTCATATTTGACATATAAAGACATAATTGAAGAAATGAAAATGAAAGAATAAAAAAGAACACTCCATTGTTTGTGTGAGGAATTTCACAATTATTATTGTGAATAAATTCACATGTTAGTGCAATAATATCAAAATGATATGAAATAGTATATAAAAATAGAGTAATAAGAATAATGTGAAATTTAATTAAGAAACTAATGTGATTGAAAATTATACATGATTAAAAATGAACATTCAATTAAAAAATGAGAGTGTAACATTAAAATTTAATGAATAAAAGTGAATCCCAAATTACTTCACCCTAAATAATGTAAAGAGGAATATTAGGATCCTATAGTCGAGCCATTTTCAATTATTTAATTCCCTGTTAAGTAGGAGAGTCAAAAGAGTGTGTCAAATAAAAGTAAATTTTATTTTCAATATAGACCAAAACATTTATAATAGATTCATCCCCTTTTTTTGTTTGAATATATCATTGAAGATTTTAAAATATTGGATTCACCTATAATAGATATATATTATTCTAGTTTTTCTCTAATATAATTCAAAAGTTCATGCCAATTGGATCATCCATTTGAATTTTATGCTCGAAATGATGGGTTGATTTTATGGGCCTTTAAAGCTGTCACACAAATTAAATGTTGACATGATCTCCCTAGATCTCTAAGAAAACATTAGGATTATATATGGAAAAAATTTAATGATATTGTAACCATAATTTTCTTCATTTATAGTTACAATTTTTTTCTTCATTGGTCTTTATTTTTGGGCTCCATGTTTACTTGATTGGGCTGATGCGCATTACGCTTTGTTTAGAAATTTATGTATCCATGGAAAAAATATCAATCTTACCTTATAATTTATCCATTAATACTAAATATAAAATGTTCCAAAAAATTGATAAATCATATCCCAAAATATAATATTAAAATAAAATAAAAAATCAATTCCACAAGAAGATGATTAATCAGACCCAAATTGACACTTTAAACATGAATTCCCAATGATTCAAAATGAAGTTTAATTTATAAAATGCATTAAAATAGGTGTTTATAGACCTATAATAACAAGGATATTAAAATATTAACAATGAATATTAGCCTATTTTAGTGGACACTTAGTCAATGAGGTTATGAGTGGGTAATATGGAAATAAATGTCATTATTTTAATGAATTAGTATCTTTTACCCAACATAGATGAGTTTTTTTATTAACTTCATGAAGATCAATATTTTTTATAGATTAATCTATAACCTAAGAATCATCAACTTCACTTGAATTAGGATATACCAATTGTGAAATTTTGTATGAGGTAAATATATTTATATTTTATATTAATTTATCTTTGGATTGACCAATTCACCCTTGTTTATAGGGATCTAATGAACAGAGTATTCAAATATTATATCAATAGTTTAATTGTTGTATTTATTTGCAATGTCATGATATCCCATAAAATACACGATGATCACATGTGTCATTTATGTGTCATTTTTAAGAATCTTATATACAATTAGTTATTAAGATATTATATAAAATGTTAATTATAGATATACTATGATTTTTTATTTTGACTTATTGACCCTATAAATAGAATATATATTTATAATTCAAATTATAATGTTTTAATGGAATTTCCTATTCAAATGAATATAATTTATTTATGTAGATTCCATTGATTGTAAATACATTATAGATGATTTTTTTCAAAATTTTACTCACTTTCCTAACATGTTATCAATGTGGACATGTATAGTGGTTATGTTTATATGTTCAAATAATTATATTTGATTATTTTAAGAATCAATAAGTGGGTTTTAAATAAATTGATATTTAACTTACCATTATGAAGGCATTGATATTTCATATATAATGATTCATTAAATAAACTATTTTGATGTGTCCTTGAGAAGAATGATAGAGTTTTTATTTATACATCAAGGCAGTTAGTATTCCTAAGGAGAATTATCAAACTAATGATATTGATATGGAAGAGAAAATATTTTAATTAAATATATTGATGTGTTACTTTCATGGTAAATGATTTGAAATTTATATGGATTTTAGATGTTTCTAACCAATCATATCGTATAGATAGATCAAGATGAGGCAATATAGTGGGTTATAACTACATAATGGTTTTGATTTCTCAATACTCTACAACCCATAGAGGTAAAATTAGGTTGTAGATGTGTTGATTAGTAATGATCATGGAGTTTTAATTAAAATGATGATTATAAAATATCATATATTCCTTGATTTAGTATTTTTAATATGGTAATCATTATGCTAGGGAAACATCACATCAATTTCAAATGCTTTTGAATCCATCCTTAAATAAAGAATAAAAATTATCAAATATAATAATAACAATAATCTAAATAATATCAAATCTTGTAATGATGAGAAGTTGGAAGACATATTCTATAAAGTTGGTATGTGTAAATTTGGATAGTTTCTATGTGTTCCATTAGTTTTTGAGATGATAATAAAATTATTAGATTATAATCATAGCTCAAATTTCAATACACACCCTCAAAGAAATTTTTTTATCAGGATTTGATGAACATTTGTCGAGGGAGAATATAAAATAGGAAATTGCATAGTACCTTTCAATATGCATGGTTTTTCAGTAGGTATATTCTGATTGAAAACATTTTAATGGAGTCATGAATCCTCCACCTATTATTTTGTGCACAATTTTTTATATTACAAAAGTCTTTTTCAAGTTATTTCTAAATTATCCTATAAGGAATGATTTAATATGGGTTATTGTTGTTCTCCCTGACAAGTTAACACATTTACTAGCAATAAGATAAGATTTACCTCTTCAACACCATATATAGCTCCATTGATACATGTTGTGAAGTATCATGGTGCACATAATTCAATTAAATCCATTCCTGATCCACAATTAATATAAAAATTATAGAAAATGCAACAGAAGTCTCTCAAAACCAATTTATATATGAGCACCATTGAACATTGTAAAACATATCGAATGTATATAAGGAATAAATAGACATTAGAAGACATATTTAGGTCACTATTGATTGAATTTCATGGAATGTGTGAACATTATTTACCTTTTTTGGAATTCAAAATTAATAATTTAGGTGAAAAAAACTAAATAAACACGTTTATTTCATTATTTTACATGAATAATATTTTTATGTAACAAATAGTCACCCAATTGGAGAACTGAAGGTTCAATGTCTTGGATGATTATCCATATAAAAAATTTAATTAAAAATACTTGTCAATACTTTATCAGAACTGATCGACACTAAATAACCTTCTAAACCACTTACATAGAATACCAATCTTCATTCACCATGGAGTGAAAACATAATAAAAGGGTGATATCAAATGCTAGAAAGTGTAAACATGGAATATAAAAAAAGTTAATTTAATAATATAATCATGATGCATAAGAAACTTATACCCATAATAATATTATAAATCATGGAATATGGTTTGGAATATTGTAATAAATAAATAGGTAAATAAACATGATCCATGAGAGAATAACATAATAATGAAAATAAGTATAATATTATTCCATTATTAAAATTTTGAACCAATATTTATATAGGAAACAATACTTTCATGAGCTACACAATCAATATGAATACATGTTTCATGATATATAATCATTAAAATAACTTATTAGATAATGATATAGGACCCCAACCATAATCATCCATATAAACGTGTACCACTATAAATCAATAACATATCATATACTAAATAAAGAAAAGAAATAATATATCTTTCATAAAAAATGAAAAATAAAAATGATTGGATTTTAAATAATAATGAACTAATAAAATGAAAACTTGTTTCATTGAATACATCATAAATAATTCATGGAAATAAAATTGGTTTTATAAGGACTTGCATAAGGAAATCATTAATAAATCCATCAATAATCAAAATTTGATAAACCCATAGAAAATAATTTGGTATCAAATGATATAAAATGACATTCTAGGTCAGTACTATTCAATCTAGATAGTAAAACATATGGCATTTAAAATATATAAGTAAATTGATTATAGTTTAGTAAAAAAATCCCCACATCGATCAATACATGGAATATTTTTTAATACCATTAAATATAATCATTCAAATTAGGGATTTTACAATGTAAAGGATTTAGATGAAAATCCACATTTATACACAAAAGATGATTAGGAAAGACAAAGGATGTCATGGATCATTACTGAAAAAGATAATGGTATTGCATATTTCATTCAATGAAATAATTAACATGGTTAAATTTTATAAATATCCTATATTAATAATAATATATGTCAAAGTATAATGACATAGATGAAAAATAAATTTTTTTTGCTTTTTTGGAAAAGTAACTTAAAAAAATTTAAATATCCTTGATTATTTTGAGTCATTTTAGTTGAGATATTTTATAAAACTAAGAAAAAAATAATTTCATTAGAATCCATGAAAATGTAGATAAATTTATTTATAAAAAATGGAAAATCAATTGGAATTAAATGTGCACACATGGACCTTAAAAGAATAAGCCTTTGCATTTTGATGAAGGTAACCCATTTGGATAATGATAAAATATAGTAAATAATTATAAAAGAAAGAATTTTTTTTGATAAATGAAAATAATAACTTATTGGATCATATATATGTAATATTGAAATGTAATACAATAAATATAGATATGGGAAATTGGAGGTTTCCTAAAGATAATAAAATGATGGGTTGGTTTCAAGATATAATTTGGGTAATATATGAGTTGAAAGTAAATAGAATATCAAGGGGATATAAGGAAATAAATGAATAAATGATTGAAATTATGAGTGGTCTTATAATGAATAAAAATTCCATATATGAATTATCTTTCAAATGTAATATTGATTTTAAAATATTATTTTCAACAAAACCCCTATGGTTTGACTAATATTTTGTTCATAAATACATTCAAGTTATGTATCATTTTAATCGGTGGGAATTTTAAAAAAGTAAGTGATAAGTCTCTTAAAACCAAATAGAATGGTTAAAAGAAATTCATTAGTAAATAATCATACCATATTAATAGAATTATGGTTCACAATAAGAATTATGTTGATTGAAATGAAATTTGATATAAATAACCACATACCTTGATTCCTACCTAGAAAAATGCACATTAACCTCATGTATGAAAAAATATGCTAAAAAATATTTTTATATAATATTTAATATATATATATAATTTATTATAATAATTCATAATAATTATCTATATTTATATTAGATAGTTATTAAATATTTTCAATGTCAATTCCAGGCCATCTTGTCCATTTTGGACTATTTTTTAACAATGGTGTTGTAATTGGTTATCATAAAAAAATTATAATTGGAAGAATTATTTTATGTTAGTTTATTATATAAAATGATATAATAAATTAAAATTTCCTTCCATGAGTAATGTTTTTCTTTTTCTAAGATAATGAAGTTGAAAACGAACACTTTTTTGTTGATTTTCATACAATGAAGGGAGTTTTCTTAATTAAGGAGACCAATATTGATTTTCCTTTTACATGAACAAAAAAATAATTACATAGATATTTTTATCATATTTTACCATTAATTGTAATTTCATAATCATCGAAGATATATTTCCATATCATTGTTCAAGTAGGTGGTCAAACTGACCCAAACATGAACATACCATGATTAATTACTTTTATTGAGGTGATTAAGATAAAATATCATTTTAACAATCACATAATTATATAATTTTTTTAATGTGATATTTAAAATTTATAAATTACTGGGATATTTATTTATGGATATGAAACAATTTCATAGTTTGAAAATTTTTCTTCCTCTTGTTCGCTTATTTATGATGGTTAATTTTATAATTATTGTTTACCTTCCATATCATTAATAGGGTGTTGAATTTGTAAAAAAATAACCATATTCATATTATAGTTATCCTATTTATCGTTTAAAACTATTCTAATTTCTATCCTTTTATGGAAATGATGAAATGGAAAATAGAGTTTGATCATTCCATAAAGATGGTAATCAACGCAAAAATGTTGATAATGAATTTCTCTTACTTATAATAGGTAAAATAATTTATATGATTTAACATTTGAGAAAGTAAAATAATTAATAAATATAATAATTATATATTAATTTATATTTTTAGAAAAATCATACATATTTTTTAAGTAGAAAAACATATGTTGTGTCGTGGAGGTGGTAGTCCACACAATGCAAATTTCACATTGATGTTTTTCTTCATAGAAAAGGGTTGGGTTGTCACTTATTATAAAATCATTTTAATAACATAATAGAAAAATAATAATTATTATTTTATAATTATATGATGGGGAAAATAATTTTTTATTAGAATAATGGAACATAATGAACTTAGAGAGAGGGAGGAGTAGTTAAAATCAATATTGTACTTCCTCAATTATCTCCTTGGAGATGGAGACTAGGCCTATGAGAGATATTATTACAAGAAGATGAAAACCACCATATGGTGTCTTGTAGATTTTAAGAGATGGTGGGATGTTTTTTTGCTAAAATAAATGGGTTTTTGATTGAGGTTAAGTGAGTATAGGATACATCCTTTATAAGGGAAAAGGGGTGCCATTTTTCTAAATATCCAAAACTTTTCAAAAATGGGAAGTCAAAATCAATGAATGCGGTTCAAAAATTGATAAATAATAGATTAAATAATAGAATTTTTTATCCAAACATCAATATCTCAATTATTACCTTGTTTTAAACTTGTTTTAATCCCTTTACCCCTTGATTTATTACTGTGTTCAGTTTACGCTTTTACAGTAATAACAATTTTTTACTTAAGGTGACATAATATTTATCCCAAAAAATAAATTATAACATATTATATAATTTGGTATCATATATACAAACTTTTAAATCTATAACATTTGAATCAATTTAAAAAAATGATAAAAAATAATTTCATAGTAAAAAATTATAACATTTTTGAAAGAATTTTTGAAAAATATTAATTTTATTATAAAATATAAATTGTAGGTTATAAATAAAATATAATATATTAAAATATTTTATATTACTTATAAAGCATATATTTCTATAAAAATAATTTTATCATATGTTTTATGTTATTATTATATCTATGTGATTTCCTAAAAGCAATGATATATAAGAAAACTATGTTTTTTTAATTATATTCAATATTTATTTATAAAAATTTAGTATTGATATATTAGATTGTAAATATAAATATTATATATTATGATAAACTTTTAATTATGAATAAATTAATTTATTATGGTATATTAAAATTCCCCTTTATATTATGGTTCCCCAAAATACATTCATTCTTCTAAAATAATAATCATAGAAAATTAATAATATGCAATTATTTTAATTTATTATTATATTATTTTTTTGATAAAGAGTATATTGATCATGTGATTTTAATATTAAGCCTCTCTTTTTAGTAGGTATTTGTGCTATATTTTTGTTTCTTGTGACAGAATCTATCAATGATACAATCAATTTTAAGGATATTAAATTTCAGGTTATTACATTCTACCCCCATTAATAAATTGCATTCTACAAAATCTAATTATTACTCACTAATGAATATAGGTGATATTATAATATCTATATATCATGATATAATTTATAATATGAAATCTACCTTAGTATGATATACTATACTACTTTACTTATCTTACTTCAAAATCATTATACATTCATATAATTGTATACCCAACTGTGTATATACCATTATCATATAATTTTAATAACATACTTTTTCGAAACCCATCACAATCTCTTCAAAACTAAACTATAGTGAAATAACATCTTACTTAAAAAAATAAACTCAATCATTAACCCAAGAATATAGTAACCACTAGTTCAAAAAGTCACACACTAGTGAATAATTATCATAACACCAAATGTGATACAAAACATCACCAAAAATTCCATTGATCAAATTTTCATTAAATCTGTAATCAATTCAAATTCCATTAAGACTATCTCAATAACTATTCTAAAATTAAATATACCATTTAGTACCATAACATCAATAATTTATTATGACTAAATTTTGATCATACCACAATCAAGTGTTATTCAATGTGTGTCCTCTAAAAATATAACCTTATTGTCATAAACATGCTCATATACCATGGTACCCTGATACCACAGCTGGATCTGACACATATTGAAGTATGTTATCAATCCCCCTTGGTTAGAAATTATTAAAAGGAATCATTCAAGAAATAGAAGGGAACTATTTTTCCCCAAAATATCTAAATATAATGAATACAAGTTGGGATGATAAACTATCCCCAAGAAGAACTTCTAGAATCAGCCTAGTAAAAAAATCCCAAAATAATACATTATAAAAGTACCTAGAAGTTTACTAGATAAAATATAAAATAACCCATTAAATAGGTGGATACAATCTCCATTGGTCACCTAAATTCCTTTGAGTCCCAATGATCCAGAACATTTTCCTCCTCCATCTGGTTCTTTTCAATTTTCTCAGATCTAGAATAAGAAAATCCTGGAAAACTTGAAGAAAAAATTAGGGTGTGATATAAACATACATATCGGATCTCACTATGTGTTCCCTAAACAATACTATATCAAAAAAACAATTATTGTAAAAGTTTAAATAAATCAATGCATTGGAAACCATTTACTTGTTTATTTAAAAACATTCTTTCACTAAAAACGATTGCAGATATATCAAAACATGCTTAAATGAAGACTTTACATAAATTTTTTTATGTAAAATAGTTGATAAGAATAGTAAAATTATATAATTGTAAATAAAAACTCAAAATAACTATATATTAATAATCATATGAACAACCCTTTAAGTGAGTCGAATTCAGATAATTAAACCACACCCATTAAGGGATCCCAAATCAGGAAATTAATCTACACCCTATCACGGGATCCCATATCAGAAATTCAATAGACACCCCATTAGGGAGCCTATAATGGGAATTAAATATAAAATGCATTAGGAGATCCCATTACAGGTAGTTAAACTACAAATAAATCATTTAAAAATCAAACATTTCAAAACAATTCAAAATAAAATTTCCCAATTTCAGTTTTCAACACGACATTTTCATTTAAAAAATCATGGTTTTCATAAAATGAATTCCCCATTAAAATTATGGTTCAATTTAATCCATTATCCTTAAGTATTAATTTAAAATCAATTTTCAGAAATCAATTTTCATGTCAAATAATTAATCATTTAAAATTCGTGCAACATTTTTAATTTTATTGAAATTGGAATTTTTTCATAAATTCCATTCCTATATCAAAATCAAACTCCAAACATCCAAAAGATGGGGGTTTAAACACATTTTTAAACTTATTTCATTTTAATATATAAATTATTTGTTTCAAGTTAAGGGTGACACATTATTAAACCAGATATAATTAATTACTTATTCATAGACAACACTTGCAATAGTATTTCTAAAAAGAAGATGTGAATGAGATCAAGAATCATAACCCTAAATTCATATCCATAAAAAAAGAAATTAGATCCACAAATAATGTGATGAACTGTCAATTTTTATTTAGTAAATGTAAAAAAAAGTTAAAGGAAATCACACGAGAGGATATCAACATACTCAAAGGTTATTGAATGAGATAATCCATGATTTAATCCTACAAGAGAAGGGTTCGAATGATCCAAAACATATTTTTGAGATACTTTAAGGAAAATGAATTTGGTTAGGTTATAGTGTTAGTAAAATTGGGTTAAAAATGGGTCCCTAGTTTTTTAAAATAAAAAATAGTTTATTCAAAATCCCGCATGAATGATTTTTTGGAGTGGAATGGATGATTATATTAATTGTGAGTGAGCACTATTTGGGGTTCATGGTTTCCCCTAGGTGGGGACACACTATGGGTAACCATGCACCAATAGTTAAAATCCCATTTTCCATAGTTCATTTTTTTTTGGAGGGTATGAATGCATGGTTTTGATAAAATATTATCCTCTTTCCAATGTGCCATCATAGGGTGCATTTTATTTTGGAAAAACATTATGGTTTCCCCTAACCATGTTCAAACCATGCACTACCCCTTCGGTATAAAAAAAATAAAAATTTCTCCTAGATCAACCCAAATCAATCCTCATCTAATGTAAAACTAATATAAGGTCCAATATGTACTATTAAGAAGGTATCATGATTTTATATCTTCCCCACCAGAAACATTTTCTATCCTGAGAAATACTTTCAAGATGATTCCATATCTAAAATGGTGAGTCCATTACCATCTTATAAGTTCCTCATACTCACACATCTTATGTGAATCTGAACCATGCTTCCATAGCACACAGAATAATGGTATTGACCTCACAATTAGTACCTTGTCGTCAGAGTCAACAATCCAATATGGATTCCCAATCATAGATAAATAAGGTTCAATGTAACAATCATCCCTACTCAAAACATGAGAATGTTCACAAATATAATTTTGAAGTTGTAAAACATGAAACATGTTTTGGATCGAAGTCAACTATGTTGGATGTGCTAAATAGTAATACACTGCCCCCAACATATCAAAAAGTATAAAAGGAACTATAATCCTTAATGCAATATTTCCATGTTTCACAAGAATTTGATGGTACAACCAAGGTAAAACTCTCAATAACACATGGTCACAAACTAATAACTCCAATTATTGGTGATGACATTCAATATTGGATTTATACTGGCACTATTATGTAATTGTTCTATAATGAATCAACTTAATCATTAATATCATGTCATGGAAAAAACCTAGTCAAACCATGTATTTTTCACCAATATCTACCAACACCATAATTATTTACATGGTCATCCCTAAAATATCTCAAATGGATCCATCCAAATTTCAAACTGGAAACTATTATTATAATAAAACTCATCTAACCCCAAGTGGACATCCCAAACTCTATAAAGTGGTTATCCTTATATGGAAAATATAAATTTTTAGGTGGAAGATATATCATACTACAGTCTCCTCTAAAGGTGACATGTAATGTGGGTATCCATATCAGAGACTATAGTAGAATATCCTCCATGAAAACAAACAATTTGGCTATACATATATATATACCAAGTCCTCAAAATTGTTTTTATAATTATTGTGTATAATCTGTGTAAATTTTTTAATGCTATTTATTATAAACTATATAGTATTTATAATATGTGGTTTACATGGAAACCCAATCCCAATGTCAATAGAAATCTCATCTCAATTCCATGTCGGCACAAGAAATGGCCTAAGAAAACTTAAAAGTATCTGGTCATCATCATTGTCCTATTGGAAGGTGTTATAATTAAAAACAAAGTTAGCGACGTCTCACCTCATTCCTAACCACCAAAATATTTCTTCTATATCATAAGGCATCATTGTGGTATCCTGATTCACCACTAATTGCAAATTAATTAAATGACCTGTCAAAACCTCCCTCACGTGAAGAGGCACAAAAAATAGTTTTTGGATAAATATGATGCCCTCTACAGACCACATCCTATAAATTATTGTCTCCCATGTGTGAATATATTCCCTAATGTTACAAAATTCAACATCAATGTTTTCTTCCTAAATAATCATCTAGATAATTGTATATGTCAACTGAATAGTTTCCAAGACAACCTCGGTATATTCCTTCAGGGCTCCCAAATGAAACAGATCAAAACAAAATCTATAATGTTCAACTATTATGATGATTCATTCATGGAATGGGTTATAATATTCCTTCAACAATCCTCAGTAGTAAAATCCCCCTTCCCCAAGGTTTATGAAATTTAAAGATAAAAATACTATAGGTACTCCACAAGATTACTCTATCAAAGTTTAAAATATTTTTGTCTGATGATATACCACAATTTTTCGGTTTAGAATAAATGTTAAATCATTCTCCAAAATGGTTATTTTATAAACCCTTAAATAATTAGTCATGGATAAATGTTCATGATCATGGGTAAGATAATTCATTTTATGTTTTCCACATTACCTAAATAGAAAAGCTCCCATGTTATCACTGATTAAAAGAACATGGCCCAAGCCTGAACCTGATTTTTCAAAGAAGAACAAAAATCCATACCTAACCTTAGGAAGAGTAAACTTCAGCACAGAAGTCAAAACATGTTAAAAAATTGAAAAGTGATCTAAAATTATTCATACCACAATAACATTATCCCTTCTTAGTGAGGGAAGTAATTGGAGAAAAATCATCAGGAAATCTTTAACAACCCTACAGTAATATGCCACCAATCCAAAAAATCTATGTATCTTTAAGACATTGCACAGTTTCTCCTATTTAATAATATACTTATCATATTTTATGCCTACTCAAATTATGTTCAACATGAAAATGTGCCTCAATAAAGTCACATCAAAATCTATAAATTTAACTATGAGAGTCTCGCATAAAGTCTATAATCTCTCAAAATTTCTAGAACATCCCTAAGATGATGCACATGATCTTCATCAATTATGGAGTTATCCAAAATATTATTACCAAGAACCTTCAGGAATTAGTCATGTTACTCATGAATTATTCTATTCATCATATTCATAATGTCACTATATGCATTTTTCAGGAAATATTGAATAACAAGATGCTCAATGAGACTATACCAACTCATGACAGTGGTCTTTGGAATGTATAATTCTTCAATTCTCAAATGGTGGTTACCAAATGATGATCAATATTTTTTTACCACATTTCCCCTTTCTACTAGTCGAACATATTATCAATCCATTTTAGTGGATACTTATCCCTTACCATAACTCAATTGAGTTTTTATTAATCATCACAGAGGCGGGATGTTCTATCTACTTTCTTCATAAAGAGAATATGTTCCACCAAATGTGACACACAAGGGTGTATGAAACCTTTCTCCAAAAGATTAAAAAACTATGTATTTAAATCATTCTAAACTATGGGTTCCATATGGTAATAAATAATAGATACCAATTGAGTACTAAGTACTAAATCAGTAGAGAGATCTACCTCCCTACCGATGGAAAACCATATAAATTAGAAGGAAACACATCATGACGATCAATGAAAACTAGGAGAGAAATTAACACAATTATTATCACTCTATATGAATGTAATTACCCAATAATTCCCTTTTCCAACTCCTAAACAGTAAATCTGACTCTACTTAACCCCATGTCCCGTTATCAAAGAAAGACACTGCTTACCCCATCTGCTATTGTATAGGTGACCCATCGAAGGTAACATTCAATTTAGGCATTATTATAAATAATAAAATCCATATTGAGGATAATTAAATTATGTTTCATGATTATAAATTTAAATATCTAGCTATGTTGAAGCTTAGATATGGAGAAAAAACAATCTGTATATCGAATTTCTTACTCTCTCTCTATGTTCTGAGAGGCATTGTAATATCCATCACTTAAGGTAAAACATCCCTAAGATGATTTTTAAAGTATAAAACGTGAGTCATTATAAATTATTGAGATACTCTAGTTTCAAATAAATTATCCAATAAATAATATTATATAGTGATGGTACATCTCATGGTCACTGGACCCACATCCACTTCTTACAGAGACTCTTCCACCGCATGAAGAAGCATCATTTGAGATTCGTATTGATAGAACCACTTATATCATGGAATATGTGATTAATACATAACAATTTTATGTTATAATGAGTCCTTTAAACTTTGTGGGGTAGAAAATATATGAAAGAACTTCTATAAGTTTCCTGAAAACCCACATCAACTAAAGATCATGGGTGCTTCAATGCAAACCCATTTTCAATGAATGACCTTCAAAAAATTAAATCAAGTATTATGGGATATGAGCTTAATAGTATAAGGTGAGGATTACTCATTATATCTAGATCCACCATATGACTAATACATATTTCTATTTCCCTTTTAGGAACTCCCTTGTCACGACCCGTCCTTAGGGCTCGTGCCGTGACTACCCCAAGCCCGCCTTCCATAGGCCAGGAGCTGGCGACTAGCACCAAAGGCGTAAATTCCGATAATTGGGAAGGCATTGTATTTATAAAAGAAAACAAGCACCACAGAGTACAAGCGGAAACAAAAAACTAAGTACAAAAGAAATGCTGAAAAGTAAATGGTCCAGTATACAAACCCAAACTGAAAGTAAAGTACAACTCGAAAGGGAAAACAGCAACTGAAAAGTAAAAGCCGCTACACCGAGCTGTCCACTGGAAATCCCACCTAAAGGGTGGGTACAGATAGCTCCACTGCTCCACGGGTCCCGCCGTCCGCTCCGAGCACGTCCCGCCCAGTGATCCTCCTCCAGGTACCGTCCTGCTCTGCAAGCCTCAGCTAAGGTCAACGCTATCCGTCATCTGCAACCAACACAACGTAGTGCGGGCAAAGCCCGTGCAGGGGTGAGTATAAGCTACTCAGTAGGGACCCCGAGACCCCTGAAGGTCTCTCAAATCCACAAAGGATAAACCACGAAGAAAGGAGCAATCACGAAGTAACAACCGACACTGCTTAGGTATATGCCCATACATATATCTAAGTCATCAATTTCAAATACGCTCCAACCTCCGAGCCCAAGTACAACTTAGTCCACACAGGAAAGTAACGTATTCCACACAGGAAAGCAAAACGTAATCCACACAGGATAGCACAACACAATCCACACAGGAAAGCAACAGGATTCAACTCACACAGGTATACTTCTTCGAAAGATGATAAAGATGATCTCTGATCCATCTAAGTCATCGGATCCACGAAGGATCGATAGGTAACTAACCCCCACAAAAGACCCACACAGGATCGGGCCCACGTAGGACCTGTAGGCGCTGGTTCACACAGGACCGCTGAGCGCAAAGACCCACACAGGATCAGACCCACACAGGATCGGACCCACACAGGACCTGTAGCACTGATCCACATAGGATCGCTGAGTGTTGTAGTCGTCGTCGTCGAATCCACACAGGATCTCTGTACTGTCGTCGTCGCAGTCACAGTAGCAGTAGTAGCAGTAGTAGTAGCAGTCACAGTCGCAGCCAGCACTAGGGTTCCCGCACACAACAAGATTGTTCGGAGGGTCCGCTCCACGAGCCGAGAGGCTGATACATCAACTGTCACAAAGTCCAGAGTTGATGTATCCAAAAGTTCTGTATCGTCAACAGGAACTCAACGCAACAGACGGCGCGTCGATCGGACGCTCGGTCTGAGAGTTATTGGCATTTTCGTCTCCGGGGCCCGGTTGGTTTTTAAGGAAAAACCAACCCGAACGTACTCCACCTGCGTCCAAACCTCGGGCGGAGTATGCCAAAAGATCTGTCTCACTAAGAGGAACACAACAAAGCTGACGGCACGTCAATCGGACGTCCGTAGCTCAAGATATGAGCGTTTCCACTCCGAAGGCCCGGTTGGTTTCGTGAACGAACCAACCCGGACGAACTCAAAGTGTTCCGAAACTTTGAGTGTGATATACTGAATCGACCTTCTCAATCCAAGGATCGTAATGCCGCTGACGGTTCATCGATCGGAGGTCTGTGGCTCATGTTATTGCCAAAAGACCGAAACTGATTCGAAACGGGGGGTCCGGGTCCGGGCCGACCCCGCCCGACCCCCCCCCCTAGGTCGGCCCGAACCGGGTCGACCCGACCCGGGCCCGACCCGACCCGGCCGGCCGGCGGCGCGGCGAACATCCATTTAGAGAAAATGGAACTTTGGTCATCCATGAATTCACAGCCAGATCAAGCTCATCTGTCAATGCTCTATCTAGTATGTAAGTATAGTATGTGAGATTCGTTGGGAATAATTGAAATCATATGTTATCAAAAAGACACATATCAAATATTTGAGCCTTCAACATTATATTTTTCACTACCATGGGAGAAAATTGTTTGAGGTCAGTAAAAAAGTTGGCGTACTACATCACGGTCTTATCATACTACTGGATGATGAGAAATTACACCAAATTTTAAAAGCCTATCAACATTATATCACACTAATCATTGAAAATAAAACCAATGTATTTCCACTCCAAAAACTCATGCTTCATCTTCGTCACTATATTATACCACCATATCCAACAAGGTCCTTCAATATTGAAGGTAGCACACTTTACCTTGATCAAATCATGTGTTTCTATAAACTCAAAAATATAATGATTTTATTTAACAAATATTATGACAATTAAGGATCATTAGATCCCTGTAATTTTGGTGTCTTATGGTGAAGAAACTACTGATCATGATTTTAAGATTCATCCTATTAAGGTTCCACAATAGGATCTGAAATTTAAATGGGTATCAGTGCCTATCCCTAATATTGTACAAAACACACCACTCACATAGAGATATTCTAATCTACTTGAGGATTTTATCATTTTGGTTCACCCGTAGCCACCTTCTAGGGCCAATTCCAATGTCTTCTTCGATGTATGATGCTACATAACATCAAAAAACAACACTGAAATCATAAATGAGATTACGTAGATCTAAGATAAAAATATCAAAGATACATGAATATTAATTTCATCAAAAAAATAAATATTAGGATTCTAATAAACTCAAATTAAAGTTAGGGAAAATACTAGAATCATATCAAAAAATTCCTCAAGGATGGTTTTCCAAAACAGCCATGGTTACATAAGGTTCATTTTTGTGGTGTTGGCTAGGAATTAACCCACCACCAAAGTTTCCAATGAATTGAATTTGTTTTTATTATGTATTTGGGATAATATTTAAATATGTTTTGAATTTTTAAATGTATCTATTTCCCAACTGTTCCTATATTCGATAGATTTTGTAATGAATGCACATTATTTACAAAAATTTGAAGAAGAGTCAGTGATTTTTTTATTTTTCATCAGGATTTTATTTTGTTTGTGATATTTTTAGAAGGTTTTTTATGGAAGTTTATAAAGAAACATGGATTATGTATATATATATATAATTATTTTTAATTAAAAAAAGTATTAATTGATTCACACTAACTAGCTTTGTGGGATCCACACCACTACTATGGTGGGTAGGTGAAATCGAGACCGGTCATTATGGCAACATGTGGCATGTTTAGCATGACACTAAAGATTTGGGGAGAAACAAAAAAACACCACATGGGGAAGCATGGAGGTGGATTATATCATCGGCATGAGGGTGTTCCAGTGAATATTGGGATATTTCAGTAACCATTTTTGGTAGTCGGTAGAAGTGGCTTGTAATATGAAGGAAATATAGAGTGGCTGATGTTTCGATATAGGACATGAATTTTTCATGTTACTATAAATTTTAATAATAAGATTCGATAATAAGAATCACAATTTTATTTATTTAATCTAGTCTACTGGATTGAACTTGAGCATCATCTACTTCATCAAGCCTTGTCAGAGTTTTGATGTACACTGATATCTCTACGAAACATCGACAATTGATCCATCTGAGACTACTAATAATTATTTGGGAGTTCTGATGATTTAAAAAGGAAAAATATATTATGAAACTTCATTTTTATAAAATAAAAAATATTAAACTATGCATAAATATTGGGAAGAAATTGTGATATTTTGGTTGATGATAATTCTAGTTGTGTGGAAGCACGAGAAGAAACAACACACACAAGCTTGGTAGTTGAAGTATTATGATAAATATGTGATGCAACTAGGTCGAGGAATGTGTTGATAAGTGTGAGAGGAGTTCAAATCTTGAAGAAACATAGTTCCATGAATGTCTGGTTCATGAAGGGTTCTACGCATATTCTATTTGTGCAATGGAGAGTGTACTCATGCGTGTATAGAATATATTTTTAGAACACTAGTTTTTATTCATGATGAACCAATTCACACAAAGAATATCAGATTTCATGATATACATTGTGTATCATTACAATTTTGTTTGAATGAATTAGATATACCACTTACAGAACTTGCGTGAAGGTTTCAAACTTACATATGACAGACATAGTAAGAATGTAAGGAATTTTTGTGAGTTGTGTGTATCAACCAACACCCATTTGTGTTCTATGAACAATAAAAAAAAATGAAAAACAAGATACTCATGCATCACACACATCCAGTGAACAATGAATATGGGGTTTCATTCATGTGAATTGTTTTTACCGTGATGTGTACATGGTATTTTTGTGAACAACATGACATGAGAAAGAAATTCAATTATTTAATGCAGACTGGATAATGTGTGCATGAATAAGAGTAAGTACATGTGAACATGATATATTAATCATTTTAAGAAAAAATAAGGAAAATAATATTTTTGTTAGTCATATACATTTGAGAAATAATTAAGAACGCATGAGGCCATGTATGTGTCCAAGCATTGAACAACCTTTAATGCACTTGCACATGAAACAATACTTGCATAAAGAAAAATATTGAGAAGAATATGCATTATATTACATATGAATGATGATTGAGTTGCACATGAAATAATAATTTCATGCATATTGTATGCAGTTATATTTGAGACTGAATCTAGATAAATATTTTAGAAAACTTTAATTTCATAATTTTTCAGTATTCTATGCAGATAGGTCTTCATCAGAAGAAATAATTCATTCCTGATAAGTTTTTCATTGAGGAAGATGATTATATTTTTTGATCTGGTTTTATTTGAGAAAGACCAGCATCAGTTACAAGTTTCATTATGTTTTACTTGAGTTGATGTGATCCAAAAATCTTATGGATGGGGATCTTCAATTTATATTTCTCTAGTGGATCAAGAAATCAAATGTTAAAGGCTGCATCAGGGGGCTAACTAGTATCTAATGATTTTGATTGGGGGGGTCTAACTAATCACTACGAATATGGTGCGGTTGGGGCTATAACAAGAAGATGAAGGCTTATTATAATTGGGGGTATAAATAGTTTTTAATTTGGGGGGGGGTCTAACCATTTACTATTGTAATCGCCATTTGATATAGTTTATAATACATTTCATGGGGTCTATCCAACATAGCTTAGAGTATTCATTTGAAACAAACCTCATAAATCTGTATTTATTTTTCATTCTTTTTTATTATTTTTATAGGGTGAGCCTGATTATTAAATGGGTGGAATTAAGGATTTAATCAGTCACAGAGGTTGAGTCCATAAAAAAGAATTTTTTAAAACATCGTACCAATGATTCAACCCACTGTTAGTGGTGCCATACAATCTTTGGACACAATAATTGGTATAAAAAAAGGTGCCCTATGTAGATCTAGAAAAATTATGAGAAATGGAGAATTTTAATTTAGTTCACATCTGAGAAAATTATACTTGTTGTGGAATGAACTACCACTATTGGAGGAACATGATTCTTCCATACCTTCTATCTATTTTCCTAGAAGTGAGAGAAAACAATAGTGGGGTTCCCACTAATCAACAAGGCTGTTTCTATCAATCAAGATGATAATATAAATCTAGATGTTGATGGAAAGGCTTATAATGAAATTTTTATGGACGTATCAAAAATAGCGTGTACTAATGTGATGGTTCTCCAGAAATCCAAGGAGACCTAGGATAAACTATGAATCACTTATGAAGGAAAATCTTATTGTCAAATAAGAAAATTTAAAAATCTAGAGAAACAAGTTTTAAGATATCAAAATGGATAATGATGAAAGTATTGAAGACTAATTTAATTGATTAAATGTGATTTTCAGCAATATCTGATGTTTTAGAGAGAATATGGATGATTCAACTATTATGAAAAGGTTTATGAGTCCTCCATGAATATATTTGACTCAATGTTTTTAGTACTGGAAGAGAGAGAATATAATTGGATAAACATTATAATACTCATATCTTATGAAATGAGAAAAGTGACATCATTCATGAAAAGTGTATGAGATGAGATGGGATTTGAATCCATGATATAATATAAAACTAAAACCAAAGAAGAACCAGAATCAATTGATTATTGGGATGAAGAAGATAAACTTGCCATCAGTCAAATGATGGCATTTTTTTCAAGAATTTTCAAAATGGGATAATGGAATGGAAATAGAAAATAGCTACCAGAGTGATAGAATTGTACCAATAGTGGTCGTTTTGCTGGTTACATTCCAAATAATACGGTTGATGACACTAACTCAAATGAATATTACAATAAGTATTAGAAAATGTTTTGGGATAATAATAAGAAGTTGTTCACTTAAAATAAGATAAATATGATGAGTAGAGAATGTATGATTTTTTTTCATCATATAGTGTTTCAAAATATGGAATATATTCAATGAATCATATGTGATTTATAGGGAAATCCAATAAAACTTGAGAATAATTTGAAAGTGATGGAGGTGATGATATAACTAATTTGAAAGGATGTTAATATAAATTATTGAATCAACTCTTATGAAAAATATGCAACTCGAGATGGAAAATAATAAACTAATGAAATTAATTTACAAGATATAATTTGAAAATAATTAATGTATCAAGAAATAGGTGATTAATATTAATAAAATAAGATAAAATAATGGTGAAAAATATTGTAAAGGATGATATTGATAAGAAAGAATTAATATTTTTTGAATAGAATAAATAAAACCGATTCAAATTAGATGGATTTGAGTCGATGGTGAATGATCATAAAGAAATATTTGTTGACAAAGATAAATAATTATCTAAGAAACAATCAATGTTCCTTTAACTCAAAGTGAGCTGAAGATGATGAATGGAGGCCTCAACAATTTTGTTGAGATTAATTATGCATCTTATAAAGCTACTGAGAGGAAGGGTTCGTAGGTAAAGGGTTATTCTAGACCAAATGAATCAAAATATATATTAAAGGAAAAGTGTAAAAATTTAGTCTGAATGTTTCCTCCTAATAAGAACCATCCAAAATATATGAAAAAGAAAATACTACAATCTTCATAGCAGAACTATTATCAGTTTGGAAGATAAATGTTAAGGGGATACTATTGGTTTTGTTGAGTGTTTGGTGTTAAATATTATTCATTTTGGCATAATATGTCATTACCAAGGAGAATGCATGAATCATGGGGGAGAAATGCTGAGCATATGAGATTATATAACTACAAAATAATTCCCTTTTTCCAACGGGGACATATTTGTTGGTAAAAATAAATTTTCTATTGGTAAAATGTTTTACCAACATATATGTGTCTGTTACTAAACTGTCGGTAAAAACTCTGTCACAAAATGTTTTTGCGACACATAAAATAAATCTGTTGCAACTATAATTATACCAACAGATAATATATATGTTGTTTAATGTGTTTAGCAACAGATTATGGTGACAAATTTATCTGTTAGTAATAATATTACCAACATATAATATATATTTGTTTATAAATTACATTTGAATAAAAATTATAAATTTTTATTGCTAGTAAAATTCTGTATTATATTTATTATCTTATCATATATATTACATCGGTTTTAAATATTAAACCGAATAGGATTTTAACACATATTCAAACTTGGAAAAAAATTAATTATATTAAAAATGAAATTTCATATAAAACACTAGATCCCCCAATTCCCCCCACACTGGATCCCCCAATAGGATCCACCTCCATGCGACCGATCCATGTCATCTAGTCAGCTCCAGCTCCAACACCCCATCCATGTCAGTGCTCCATCCATGCTAGAGAATAGGTTTTGGTATAGTCTCATGCACATCCTCATCCACCACCATGCTGGGAGGCCCAAGGTGCTTCTCATACTCCTCTAGCATCCATCTGTGGTCTTCCAACATCAACCTACTTCAGTAATAAAAATCTGCAGACATATGAAAAAAAACAGAAACTCAAGCAGAACTTCAAGATGTACATTCGAAACAGAAAGTAAACCTGTTAAAAAACAGAAACCCAAGCTGCATCTCATACTCCTTTAGCATCCATCCAAGATCTTCCAACATCAACCTGCTAATCAAAAATGTCAGAAATCTGTAGAAAAGTAGTAGTTCACCAACTTAAAATCAGAACACAAAAAAAACCATAAACTCAAGCAGTACTTTAAGCTGTACATTCTAAACAAGAACTCAATTTGTACATTCTAAACATAAACTCAAGATGTAAAAAATAAAACAAAAAATAGAAACCCAAGATGCTCCACATACTCCTCTAGCATCCATCAGGTGCTTGACCATATCTGGGATCTCATTTCATTCCATGTAATCTAAGTCAGCTTGAGTATTTCTTTGAAATCAAGTTGTGGTGTCAAATTTCATGCCATGGTATAAGAATGATATTATGGTAAAAACGAGGTCAGTGATCACACTCCACCAACTAATGAAATAAAAAAGTGCATTCACAGTTCAAGAAATAGTATGGGAATGAGATGAGGTTATTGTGAACACTCAAATACTAAATAAGCCTCAATATGTTACCTTAAAAATGTAGGCCTTGACCGCTCTGCGCACCCCATAACCAACTAATGATGAACCTAAAACTTGTGGATATTCATGACACATTATTATGGATTAAATGGAATATTTCATTTCCATGTCAATATCTTCAATAAAAAATTTCTTCTAATCCACTAGAAAGATATAAAACTATATGTTGAAACAAAATTAGTAATCATTCCCATGTAATTATTAACATCACCCAACCCATTGAAAAAAGGATTAACAAAACCAAACTTTTTTGCCACATCAAGACATTTATCCTCTCATTTTATTAGAAAACATTGAATTGAATTCAATGTGATCATGAGGAGAAATCATTTCAAATCATCCATGATTTTCGAGAAAGTAAATAACCCCAAGGAATTGAATAAAAAAAGTGAATATGATTATAAAATAAATAAAAATGGAAATCCAATGAAGCTTTGGAAATAATAATGCATCCTGTAAAAATAACAAGAAGATTATATAACCAGTGACCACAACAACACCTGTAGTTTTTTGTTTAATTTTCTCATTGATATTACAAATGACTGGTAAGTCTTTGTCAGTTTCCAATGTTTGGTTCTTTTGAAGTTTCCAATGCTTGGTTATTTTGATGAAATTCCCAAAAACGCTTCCATGCACTTTAGGTGCAATATTGTTTCTTAGGAATAGAAGTAAAAGAAATAGACAGACATCTATTATCAAAGGATCTCAAAAATGTTGAATCAAATTTAAGAAATACCTGTTATTCCCATTTGAGATAAAGTGAACTAAGATGAATTACCTGTTATTCCCATTTTTGTATAGACAAACCATTTGAGAAAGCTTTAGACATCTAGAAGTGTATAAACAACCCATTTTAGAATTACCTGGTAGACCCATTTGTGTGTGTACAGACAACCTAATACACAACTCATCTAAGATGAATTATCTACTAGTGTACAGACAAACCAATACATCACAGATCATTTGTTTATGTAAAGACAACCTAGTAGATGAGCAACAACCATTATCTTCAAGTGTACAGACAACACATTTGAGAAAGCTGTAGACATCTCGAATCAAACTGAACGCTCCAAACAGGTCCCAACCATTAGAGGAAGGATAACTTCTTAGTCTTAAGTGTTTAACATCACATGCCATTTTAAAGAAAAAACCATTCACTGATGATATAAAATTAAGAATTCAATATTCTATGGTGATGAGATAACCTCGTTCTCCTAAGTATTAGAATGTACGAAATAAATTATTTCTGGGACTATCAAGGCTACCCACATATATAAAGTTAAACCATGAAAAACTAATCCACCACATTCTTTTAAGGCCTGGAAAAATCTCCCTTCGTATTCTTCAGGAAACCCCTATATTGGATGGCTGAATAAGTAGCATAAGCATGAATCAATACTCTGAACACCACAATAATGATGACAAAACTCATTTTCACTAGGATTGCGATTATTCAATAATGTTTCATTCGGTAGACCAAACCTTCATATAGATGATATCAGGAATATCCTAGGTTTGAGTATCCACAGATTGCTAACCATACCATTAAAGTGTTGAATAAAGATAAAAGAAGGTGAACCTTGGATTTTTCCCTCATGTTAAGATGCTCCATGATGCTGAAATAAAGCTCGATGACTACCCCTTCCTCTAATCAAGCTATTGATGCAACAATCTGTGAGGGATGGAGCAGAACAAAGGGATAAGATAAGAAGGGACATCTACTGATTCCTTAATTAGATCCAAACTCTCGATTCCACTGATTGGCTCCCACTTGCCCTTCTGTAGGCTAGGTTTGACCACACCCATAGCCTTTTCAAAATACTCATACCTCAGTGCTCTTACCTAATTTGGCTGCACAGTGAGAATTCCTGCACTGAGTTCTCTGATTGGTATCATCACAGCATCTTCACACAATGCTTGAAGATCACTTCCAAAATACCCTTCTGTATCCTTCGCCAGTCACTCTATGTCAGAGCTGGGCAGAGAAAATGCTTGGCACTTTGAGTTTCTGTTTCGGAAGAACATTTTGAACATTGTGGTCTGGTAAAGGTATATAGATTCTCTTCACCAATCCCCTCAAAACGGCATCATCTTTGTGGCTTATTAGTCGCACCAATAACAATGACATCGTCAGAATTGGAGGCCACCGAATCAAAATGAACTAAAAACTCTAATTCTATTGTCTGCTAGCATCGTGTTCATCAGCCAACCTTTTTGACAAAATACTGTCCATTTCATCAAAGAAAATTACAGATGACTGTCGTGATATGGAAACCATGAAGAGAGTTCAAACAAGCTTTTCACCCTCCCCTACCCATTTTGATATCAAAACAGATGCAGAAATACTAAAAAATGTAGCATCTGACTCAGAGGCTACTTCTTTGGCAAGCATAGTCTACCCATTTCCAGGTGGACCAAACAGAAGTAATCCTCTAGGAGGCCATCGAAGGCCAGTGAACAAGTCACTTCTTTTAGTTGGCAGGATAACCATTTCCAACAAAGCTTGTTTTTCCTTTTCAAGCCCAACGAAATCATCCCATTTAACGGATGGACTGCCATTAATGATAGCAGAGTTAATCATTTCAACCAATTTTGCATCACCAGTGGGACCAGATCCTTGAATGCATTTTGGGATTCCATCAGACAGGCCTTTCACGGCTCGAATGTCTCCACCAGAACAAGAAGGCCTTTGTAAATGATTTTTTCTGGCAGTAGGAGTTGTCCCCGAAAATCTGCATTTTCGCCAAACATCATCTCCACGCTCCTCGATCTTTACTGTGATTATAATGTGAGTGATTGAAAATTGAATCCACGTAAGGTGGTAAGAGATCAGGTGCATGGTGAGCCATTGATCGACTAGGGTAGGATGGTGGCAGGGAAGGATTTCGGTGGTGGCCGGGGCGGATTTAGGATGGTCGCGGGGGAGGATTTAGGATGGCAGTGACGGGGAGGTTGGGAAGTGGGGAGGTGGGGAGGCGGAACCACGGAGGCGGAATGCTAGGGAGGTGGGGAGGCGGAACGGCGGAACGGCGGAACGGTGGAACGGCGGAACGATAGGGAGGCGGGGATTCAAGCGGTCACTAGGGTTAATACCCTGAGGCGGAACGGCGGGACGATAGGGAGGCGGGGATCCAAGCGCGTCTCTAGGGTTTACACCCTAAGGCGGAACGGCGGAACGGCGGAACGGCGGAACGGCGGAACGATAGGTAGGCCGGAATTCAAGGCTTCAAGCGCATTAGTGGGTTAATACCCTATTTTAATTTTTTAACAATTTCTATTATTATTAAAAAATATATTTTGAATTAATTATAAACGCTAATATTTTAAAATTGAATTTTATTTATTTGTTTCAAATATTTTTTAAAGATGTTTTTTAAAAATTATTTAGAATGGATTTGAAATTATCTTGTATGTGTTGTTTTTTTTGAAGATGGATGATAATATTTAAAATATATTTATAATGGTTCTGTTGTACTGACACGGATACCCTTCATTTTTTCCCACCATTATTAAGTTGAGTATTAATCAGGTGTGACGTCCAAAAAAACCAGGTAACATGTTAATAGATACACACATGATATATATATATGTGTGTGTGTCTGTGTGTGTGTGTGTGTTTTCATGTATGTATGTATTCATTCTTACAAATATTTTTCATTTAATAGTTACTTTAATTCGATGTATAGATATATATTTGTATCAACAAATGATTTGTTGTTATACACACACATATATATATATATATATATTCAGTTGTTTGTATAAAATTTTATTATAAAACAATTTATTGGAAAAAAAAATTCTAATGGTAAAATATCTGTTGGTAATAATAGTTATTAATAATAGATTAATGTGTTGGTAAAAATATGTTAGTATTAAAATGAAAAGATGACAGATTTAACTGTTGGTAAAAGATCTGTTGGTATTAATCGGTTAATACCAGCACATATACCTGTCAATAAAAACAAATTTTGGTAATTAAAATTAATACTGACAAAACTAAATATTTATTGGAAGTAATCATTTTCACCAACACATATATTATTTGTCACTAATTTTCTGTCAGTAAAATCCACTTTTTTTGTAGTGTATTGTTAGAAAGGGAAGCTTGTGATTGAGACATCATTCAAATGTTCAATGCAAAAATTATATTAATGCATGAATGAATTTTGTTATAGATTATTCAATAAGGTAATAAAGCATAGAAATAATATTTATCATGTGGGAATTCTCATAATGAAAATAACAATAGAAGTGAGATATTAATGGAACCTAAAACCACCAGTGAATTATGTAACAAGATGAATCCATTTGAAAAACACTAGATTCATTTCAGATAGAAATAAAATCAAGTGGTAATAATTTTCAAATTTAATAAAGACGAGGAGTATTCTACTAATGATGACATGAAAATTATGAAATTAGAAAAAATTGGGTATGAAAAAGAATAAGAGATAAAGGGAATCTAATAAAAATAAGAGATTAAATGGTATAAGGGAAAAGTAAGATTGACATGAAACTCTCAATATGAATTCCATTTACAAGGAACAAACAAGTTCCAACTTATTCCCTTATATAAATGATTTTATACTAACATTCATGAAATTTATGGAGATGGATGCATCCCTTGAGGGGGGGGGCATAGATGACATGAATCAATCAAATATTCACAATCTTATGAAAATTATTTTCTCTATCAAATCCATAATCTTAATATTTTCGTTAAAAACCATAAGAGGGTTGATATTCAGCTAAAAAGGTAGAGCTATATGTTTTTTCACGTGAACATTCTATTTTTTTGTTGACATGTGTGCAGGAAGTCTCTTAACAATCTTGCTCAAATATACCATGTAATTAAAATGAGGAAACAATTTTTAGAATGGAATCATAGTATAGAATCCATTTTATTTTCTACACAACGATTCACCACATTGAATTAGATTTTATCAAAGTAAATATCATTTATTTTTTATGATTTTGGTTTCGTTCTTTGAGATGGAACTGAACATGAAGAGAAGTCGGTTGAAGTAATAACTCTTCAATAAATTTTTTCATTCATTTACAATAATATGGGGAGAGAAAATCAAACATATTGACAAATTAGTATTGAAAAAAATCGAATGGGTATATTGATGGTTCAATTGAATTACATTTATTTTCAATAAGTGTTTGGGAAAATATTTCAATATGTTTTAAGGTTTTAAATATTATGATTGAATAATTATTCTTATGTTTGAATACTTATGAAAAGGATGCACATTGTTTACATAAATGAGAAGAAGAGGGAATGCAAAATAGATTAATTCACATGAGGATTTGATGTTGTTTGTTTATTTGTTTTGAATTTTTTTCTTGTTTTCTTAAATTCATGTAGATATTGGGTATGTTTTTTTATTTTTTTTTTATAATTTATGAAAATAATTAAGCCAACCACACTACCTAGCATTGACGGACCCACACCATTGCTAATGTGGGAAGGTGTAACCTCGACCGAAAAACATAGAGGTACCGGGAATGCATAGTGTGAAACTGATTTGTAGGGGAAAAGTGGAAATTCACTGTGTGGTGTGGAATGTGGGTGGATGAGAGAGTTGGCATGGGACAGTTCTAGATTATAGTTGGACCATTCAGAATTTTTTTGGTAGCCAGTAGAAGTGTCTTCTAATATAAAGGACAGAGAGATAGAGTGAAGTATCATTGTGGGACAAGAATGATATGTTCTAGTATAGCTCCACATAAGAAGATGTGAAAATAAGCCTCACTATATGACCATTTTAATATGAACCATTGAATCAGTTGTTTGCATTATCTTCTTCATCAAGCCTTATCGAGGTTCATTTGTATATTGAGATCTCCATGCAACATCAAGAATTGATCCATCTAAGACAACTGCTCATCGTTCGGGTGTTCTGGTGATTATAAAAGGGTCAAAATTTGATTCAACATCATTTTATTAATACAATGAATATCATTCAATGGATAAATAGTGGGAGTAAAATGTTATATTTTTATTAATGGTAATAATAGTTGTCACAAAGTATGAAGAGAGGTAGTGCACATGAGCTTGGTCATTGATGTTTTCCTATAAAGATTTGATGCATTGATGCCAGGGTGTGTGTTTCTGAGTGTGAGAGGATTTCATATCTAGAAGAAACTGAGTTTTGTGAGTGTATGGTTCGCAAAGGGTTCTGTGCATTTTCTGCCTTTTCCAAGAAGAACAGACTCCTTTAGGAATACTACACGTTCATAGCACACTAGTTTTTCATCCAGATGTACTGAGTTTTGTGAATCATATGACATTACCCAATATCATTTGTTTATGACTACTTTTTTTGCAAAAAATAATTGGATATAAAACTTGAAAAACTCTTTTGATGGTAGAACACTTTCATGGGATATAAACATCAAATGTGAAAAAAAATGTTGAGTTCAGTTCATCCAAAGCCAAAACCCATTCAGGTTTTTCACACAAAAACTAAAGGAACAACATGATATTCATTCATTAAACATGTGTAGTGAATAGTGAAGAGGATGGGTCATTCACATCAAATGTGTGTACAATGAATTGTGCAAACTATTTGTGAAGATAATGTGACTTTAGAAGGAAATGTATTCATGTGATGTAGACTGCATAGTTAGTTCATGGATGTGAGTAAGTACATGAAGCCATGATTTCCTAATTATTTTACGAAACAAGAAGGTAGTACATTTTTTGGTTTGGCAGTGTTAATTTGGGAAGTAAAGAATAACACTTGAGGCATTGCATGTGTGCATGCATTAAACAACCCTTATATTCACATGTACATGAAACAACACTTTTATGAGGAACAATATTGAGAAGACCATGATTTTTATTACACATGCATGGTGATTCAGAATGAAAATGAAATATACATTTCATGTATATAATATAGAGTGATACTTGAGATTGGTGCCAATAACTATTTCAGAATACTTTTATATCATAGATTTTTAGTATTCAGTGAGGCTGAGTCTTCAACAAAATAAATAATTATTTCCTAAGAATTGTTACACTAAGGAAGCTAATTATATACTATAATCAGGTATGATTTGATAAATAACATCACCAGTGTAATTATTATTGAAGTTTTACCTGATCTAGTTTGATCTAGAATGCTTATGGATGAGGATATTTAATTTATAATTCTATTGTGGATTAATTAATCTAAAGTTGGAGGATACATTTGGGGGTCTAATAAGTTGCTTAAGATTATGATTGGGGGTTTAAGAAATTACTATGAAGATGGTGCATTTGGGGGCTAACTAACTATTTATGTAATATTGGAACTAGGGGTATAACCTAATAATAATTAGAGGTTCTAACTAGTTACCATTATAATATACTTATGGTATAGTTTAGAATCCACATTTGGGGGGGGGGGGGGTCTAACAAATATAAATAAGAGTTTATCTTTTAACAGGACCTTGTAAATCAATGTTTGTTATTCTTTATTTTTTATTATTTCATGTACGGTGAGTCTAGGTAATAAAGACAAGGTATAAAGATATTAATCATTCACAGAGGTTGAATCAAGAGAAAATGAATTTCTAAAAATAGTGTATGACTTATTCTCCCCCCTCAACAGTACCATACAGATCCATGTACACTACATCAACTACCATATAAATCTAGAAAATCCTACCACCTATTAACTGAGAATTTTTTAAAGCACATTGACATTAATGAAAGAAGAACAACCTCACAACTCTAATACAATTTTTTCATGAATGATACCAGATACCCTGGATCCCTAATACCCCATCCAACTCTACCATGTCCCAAAGGGGATTATGAATCACCCTAGGTCAAGGAATAACACTTGGAATCATTAATGGAGTAGATGGGAACATATTTTTCACAAAATAATGGAAGATAATGGACAAAAGTCTTTATGATTGACACTCCTCAATGAGAAAATACCAAAAAACTAGGTAAAGCAAACCAAAAATAGCAAATCATCAAAGTACCAATCGTCTTCCATGATTATAGGTTAATTAATCCATCAAACAAGTGGATATCATTGGAACCAGTCATGTCTATGATTGAGGGTTGAAAATATCAATAACATTTACCAACTTCAACTGGTGTTTTCCATATTTTTGGCAAGGCATAAGAAAATATTTAATTTCCTAAAGGAAAAGGCATGGTGTGAGCTAAAAATATCAATGGAGTCTCATTTATAATTATATAAAAAATACCATATTAGTAAACCAATTATGATATTAATTTTAATAAATCTATGAATGGTAGATAAATGACATATTTTTAAAAAAACATGTTATCAAATAAAATTATGGTAGATATCTTAAAACATGTTTAAATGAACATTTTATATAAATTCAAATATATAAAGTATTATGAATGAATAAAAAACTCTATAATCAGTTATCAAGGATAAAAATACATATATGTGTTTACTTATTTCAACTACCCATTTGGGGATCCCATTTTGGGCAATCAAACAACAACCCATCAAGGGATCAAAAATAAGGAAATAAATCAACACCCCATTAGGGAAGCCCCTATAAGAAAGTCAATATACACCCTATTAAGGGATCCCATAAAGGTTTTTCAATATACACCCCAGTAGGGAATCCCGTTTTGGGGATTCAAACTACTAATCAATCATGGGAAAATAAAACATTTCAAATCAAATCAATTTTTTTTCATAATTTCAGTTTTTATGATGGCTTTTATGTTTCAAAATGAAGTCATGGTTATCATTAAATTCCCACCCCTTTCAAATCATCATTTAGTTTATGCCATTTCCCAAAAGGATGAACATAAAATCAATTTCATCAAATTTCTTTTTCAAATAAAGGAATTACTTTTCTCTAATTCACCCAACAATTTCAATATCATTGATATTTCTGATTTCATAAAAATTCAATTGCAATCACAAATTGTAGTGCCAACCATTTCAAATCCATGTTTTTAAAATCACTTAAAAACTCATTTCAATTTAATCGAGCAATTAAAGGATTCAATTATATGTTAAAGATTTATGTAAACACATTCCTTGAATAATGAAGTCAGAGAAAAACCCACAATGGGATCTCCAATGAAGCATGAGGAGATGTAGAAAATGAGGGACAACCTAGAAAAACGATCCATCAAAATAGAGATGATATCTATTAATAATGTGATTTTCTTTCAATATCTATAGATTAATGGAGACGATACCATCAGAAACCACATTAACGAATATCTATAAACCTGATGTAGATCAAAAGAGGTCAGCGTGCTTTGATATTCTAAGATAAGGGTTCAGTATAGTCAAAATTGCATCTTGAGAGCCTTCAAAACCATTGAATTCGATTAGGGTTGAGTGGAGTTTTTTTATGGGTTAAATCATGTGACCATAGTTTTTAACTTAAATAATCAAGGGACTAAAATAACACATGAATGGTTTATTATAAGATCACATAGTTATACAAACAGTTTCAACCAACCATGCACCCCTACTATTTGGGGTGCTCTACTTATCTTAGGTGGAAAATGTTTTTCCTAACAATGTACTAACCATGAAAACACACAATAAATATGCCACATGGATAGAGGGCCTAGACACATGGTTTGGAAAACTAGTGCACCTCCCTCTTATGCATCATCATAGGGTACACTGGAAAAAACCTCAATATTTTTGTTAACCATGCAGAAATTATGCATTTCCTTTTAGGTGTACAAAAAATACTCAAAAAATCACCTAAAAAACCTGAAACAATTCAAAAACAATGTAAACCTAAAATAATGGTTTTAATATAATTTTAAGAAGGTTACATGATGATGCACCTGTAATAAAATAAATTTACAATGTTATTAATTCCATTTACTATGAGTTTCACAATCATTAATGTCAAACCATGAAAGGAAAATACATATATGGTTTTTATTACCATCATGAATTTCAAAATACCAATCATAAATATCACTCACTAATGAAAATATCTATAACCATAAAAAATTAATTTATCTTAAATATTCAACATCATGACTATAGGTTAGTCTATGAATCTTATCTTTTCATTCATAATAGGAACATATTAAGATTAAGAACCATTTAATAACGATCCCTTATTTTATAATACTATATAGTTTTTTATATATAAGAACATTTCTAAAATTTATCCTCCTAATCTTGTTCTAGCAAAACAATTAATAAAAATTATTTGGATAATATCCAAAAATAATTTGAATATATGAATATAAATGCTTGATCATAATTGTTTTCCAATGGCACCATAACTTCAACTTATGATACATTTATTTATAGTATTTCATACATGTGTAATACTATAAATCACATTATTCTACATTGGTTTCATTATGTTGGGTTCCCTCATACCTATTAATCTATTATATTATATTAATTATAATACAAATCATTCATAATGGGTTTTAATGTGAATTAGATTAACCAAAAAATATCCCCACGGAGTATTAATATAGGAGCATAGTTAAGACTCTTTAATATTATCCAGGTCAAGGTTGAGTTAATACACATCACAAACTATTCATTATTACTAATCATGTGTAAAATTATGAAAGAGCCAGTATGAAATTTATTATCTCCTTATAGAGATTAATTTTCTAGGAAAACCACATAGCCTTCACTTTAATAAGATTTCTAGATTTTATCTTATACATAAAGAAATCAGTTAGAAATTTCCCTATGGGTCTCACTAATGTTATCTTATCAAAATACCCAATATATCTATTATCACATCAAAAAACATAAAGTGTTATTTACACCTTTGGAATTGGGATAAACCTTATTGTTTCAATCATTAATGACATTTCAAACCCCCAAATTATCCTAAACTAATAAAATTCTAATCTATAATATTTTCTAAACCCTCATATGATACATGATATAGAATCCCATACATAATAATCCTTTAAATACATGTCTTAATGAAAAAAATTCGTTATAAAAAATAGCTAGTAAATTTTAAGGTTAACTTTTTTAGATAGTTAGTGTTAAACATTAATGTAAAAAACTCATCTCATAATTAACAAATGAAAAAATTATAATTATATATGATTCTGATTAATCTATAACAACTATTCCACACCCCCACTAATTCCTAAAATAATATATTCATCAATAAATTTAATAATTTTCTTATATTACTTTCTTTTTAAAATAATCATAATAATTTTGTGAACTCAAATGCTCAGTAAAGAGACAAACTAGTGACAAAAAAGATGATCATATGCATATAACTTTGATACATGAGAAACCAATACCCAAAAAATAATAGTTTATAAATCATGGATTATGGGTATGAATAACATTAGACATGAATAAGTCACTGAACATGATCCATGAGATAATAAAATATGAATGATAGTAGAGACAAAACTATTACAACTTTTAAATTTGGCCCAATATTTTGTGTAGAGAACATTTCTTTCATGACCACACCATCATTGTCCCTGGAAAGGGAAAACTAAACCATACTCTTGAACACATATATTTGGATATAAAAAAATTAAACAAATTCTTTGGAGAGTGATATATGAACCCACCCATCATCATCCATATTTATGAGTTCCAATTAAAATCAATAATTTTTCACAAAATAAATAACCCATGTAAATAAAAATGGTTCCATAAAGAATTAAAAATTATAATCATTCAAATTATTATCATAAATAACCCATGGAATAAAAATGAGTTATATTAAAAGAATCATAAAGATCACATGGAAATAAAATGGTTTAAATATGAATCCACATAAGGAAATTAAAATTAATTCCATCAATAATCATTACATGATATGGCCATGGAAAATAAATGGGTATGAACTGACATTCTATAACTATATAGGTAAATAAAATTCATTAAAAATAATATAAAATATATAATTTATAAAATATAAATAGTGGTTATGTAAATAAAATCCCAAAATTAATTGATATATATAATTTAGGTGGACACCCTTTATTCAAATGTATGAAAATAGGGTATTTAATAAGAAATAACATTGGATTAAAATTCACAGCCATACACCAATGATGATTAAAAATGAAAAAGGTAGTGATGGTTATTTACAATAATAGACAAGGAAAATACATAATTAGTCTACATATAGATGGGGGGATGTTTATGTTTTAATAATATCCTCGATCAAGTGTAGTGCATATCAAATTAAAATGACATTGATGATTTTTTTTTGGATTTTTTGAAAATAAATTCTTAAATTAGAAATATACTAGATATATTGAAACCAATTTAAAATTTAAAAGCTTTAAAACTATGTAAAAAATATTTTCAATATAAACTATGAAAATGTAGAAAAAATATTTATATAAAATTAAAAAAATGCTATAATGACATGTCGGCACATAAGCATTCAAATGTGAAGTATTTCACATTTTGATGATAATTAAGGGTACTAAAAATATTAAAATTTCATTAAATATTTAAAAATAAGGCAAATAAGTATAAAATTAACTTAATAAATTATTATAAAATATATACAGACACTTGATATGTAATTCAATGAATATGAAATTGGGAAAAAAGGAATTCCTAATTGAAATGAAAATATAGGGTCTGTTTCAAGACGCACATTCGAAAAAAAATCAAGTCCATGGGAAATGAAAAATCATTAGAATATACAAAACAACTTGATTTTAAAAATAATAAAATGATAAGATCCTTTTTATTAATTATCTTAAAAAATTTATTTATGTGGTGATATGATTGGAAATTAAACCCTTACTTTTTCTACAACATTTTGATCAAAACCAATTTCATCTTGAATATCCTTCAAATTGATTGAAATTTAAAATAAATATAATATTCAGATCATAAAATCCTATTTATATGTTAATATAATTTCTTTAGGCAATAGTCTCCAAAAATTATCAATAATCTGGTGCACATTAAGAAATATGTCCCAAGAATTTAAATATGAATCAAAGAACCCTTTACATTGTTCCCAACTTAGACGAATTCACTCTAAGATCCATTATAAATAATAAATATAATAATAAAATATTTCATAATCTAATTCATAAAAATAAATTTTGATAAAATTCATTTATAATTCATTTATATATTTAAATTAGTTAATTATTACTAATTTTTAAAGTCGTTTGTGGGTAATCTTGATCAATCTGAACCAGTTTTGCAATAAATTTGTCATTATTATTTATTTTACCAAATATAATAATTATAAATTAATTATTGTTACTATAATTTAGTGAATATATGTTTTTATTATTTATAAATTTCCTTCCATTATTACTTTTTTCATTATCCTATAATATAGAATAGATAAGCATCATTTTTGGGGATTTTGAACCTTAAAGGTTGTTTTCTTAATTAAAGAGATTAATATTGATGTTTAATTCCCATTTCTGAATAAATATTTATTTAGATATTTATATTATATTAAAACATCAATTATTCTCTAATAATCATCAATGATATAATTTTATTTCATTTTTTAAGCATGTGGTCAAATCGACCCAAACAGGAAATCACTACAATTAATGGATGGTTAAGAGTGGATTAAGGTAAAATAACATTATAATAGTAGAATAATTATAAAATTTTATTTTTATTAGTGTGTTATTTAAAAAATAAAAATAATCAGAATAATAAGTTAGGTATATAAAAAGAATTCACAGTTTGTATAAATTCTTGTCCTCTTCATTCAATTTCTTATGAAAATTATATATATTTATAATGATTGTTTACCATTATTATTGTTAAGATTATTTAACTTTTGTATTTTCATGAATATAATAATATAATAAAAATATTTTTTAACATATAAAAATATTCTCATATTCATCCTTGTAATGTAGTGAAGTAATGAAAATTGGATATCTATCCTTCCATAGATATGGAAGTCCACACATACGCATATATAGTGATTTTTTTACATAGAATAGGTAATAAGTGTTATGTTTTTTACCATTTTAGAATACAAAATATGTCCAAAATATAAAAGTATATATATATATTTCTATTTTAAAAATAATTGTATTTTGGTGATGGAAAACAAAACATATTGGATCATGGAGGTGGTCTTCCCCACAACGCATGGTAAACGTCTTTATTTTTCATAATAGAGTAAAAGAGGGTGATTAGTGATTATAAAATAATTTAAATAACATTCCATTATAATAATGATATTTTTTTTATAATTATAATATGGTAGAAATAAATTTGAATAATAGTAATGTGTAAATAAATAGAAAATATGGGCGTGATTATAAATCTATTTATTACAAATATGAATATCTATATTTCAAATGAGATTGACACTTACAAAGATGTTATTTTTACAAGAAAATAATAACATTATGGCACCCATGAGTGTTAGAGTGATTTTTGGGAAGATTTTGGGATTCTTTAAAAGTTTTTTGGATTGATATAATGTGATGATAGGGGAGATCCTTTTATAATTGAAATGAGATGACATTTTTGCAAATACCAAAAAAAGTTATATAATGGGAAGTCTATCTCAATAAAATTTCATCCAAAATGGATATATAAGGTATGTGAGAAGAGAGAAGGTTTATTAAAACCTCCAATAGTAAATTAGGAATTTTTTTAGCAAGTTTCAAGCCCTTTACCACCAAAATTATTTCTTCTTTTCATTAGGATTTTATCATGGTAACAAGATGTTACTTGAGGTAACATAATAATTAATACTATATATAAATTGGAAATTATTATATATTTTAGACAAATTAATTATAAATTAAAAATCTATTTCATTTCATTCATATTATAAAATTGATAAATATTAATATCACAATTCTATTATATAATTTATTAAAAAAAATTTAAAGAAAAAATACTTATGTTATAAAATATGAATTATAGGTTTTTAATTAATATATGAATTTACTAATAAAACAAATATTTTTTCAAGATAAATGTTTCTTATGTTTATTTATTTTTACTACAAATTGATGTCATAAAATCTATAATATTTTAAAAATAGTATTTTTCACTATTCACCTAAAAACCATAATTTTATATAAAATTCCAAATAAACATCTCAAAATAATATTGAAATATTTATCCAAAAAATATGTTATTTTTCTAGTATTAACATTTTAAAATTTATTAATTATATTTTGAATTAAAAATATAATATATGAAGATTTTTTTTTTAAAAATCAACTTCTAAAACATAAAGTGTTTTTGTATTATTTAATATATATTTATATGTAATTTGATTTAAATATATTTGATTATAAATATATATATTAACTATTAGGATATTATTTCGAATATAATAAATTAATTTTTAATGGTAAAATAAAACTCCCCTTAAATTAATTCCTCAAGAAGTGTTATTTCTTATTATTTATTAATCAAATATAAATAATTGTACATTATTATTTTATTTAATTATTATTTTTTTATTTACAAATAATTATAGTATTCATGCTATTTAAATATGAATTGGTTACTTTTTTTAATATGTATAATTATTTTAGTGTTGTGTGTGATATGATCTATCAAATATAGTATCAATTTAATAGATCTAAAATCTCATGCTGTTATAATAATAGCTTCAATTCAATAATTCAAATGAAATCATGTGAGGTATTGTAAGAAAATAGGATTTTTACTCAATTTTTTTGTTAAATTTAGTGAAATGTTGCCTGTGGGATTAACTATTATTAACAAAGCAATATTATTAATAAAGAATATATAGATCATATTAATTCATATCCAAATTGTCAAATAAGTTATGAAATTAATCTATGGAAGGGTTCATAATTTCATATGGGAGATCTGGTTTTCATGAATGTATCATCCTTGAATTTTTTTAGGATTCCAAAATAATTGGATACCATGTATTTGGTACATCATACCTTATGATATTCCGAAATGAATATGAGTTGAGGGATACCATTTAACATTGCCACCATGAATCTCTAAATATAAGTATATATTCCTTCTCTATTTATTAAGTAAGTACATTCTGGAGCCAATTAATCTTCTCACCAATGAGGAAATATAATTGGAATAAGATTTATCTTACTATGATGAGTATATTTGGATTCTTGATGTGTGAGAAATGTTGTGGAAGTATTAGATAACTCGGCTGGTGAAGGTACATCAAAGAAATCATATGATATAATATGTGACATGGGAAGCTAAATAAGTTCTATATAATTATGAAAAATACATATTAATTAGGTGAAATTATAGATTCTTTTGTAAGAAATTTTTAATTGGGTGATGAATGTAACAACTAGGATACAATTATATTATACATTTCATTCAAAAGAAATAGTAGAAAAATAAACATATATTTATTCAATAATGTGATTAAAATATAAATTGACAAGTTATATAAATTATAAATTTATTAAATGAATTTAATTTATTAATTTATCACGTACATATTATCTTAAGTTGGTTTGTTAGATTTATTATAATTTTTGATTTGTGGGAGAATTGTAAAAAATTACAATTTTAGAAAAGATTATTAATTTTATGACATTATTCTAAATTAGAAAAACTTAAAATATTATGATTTTATTTGGAAAAATATAAATTTAGTAATTTAAATAACTTAAATATACAGGCATTATTGAACAAATAAATATATTCTTAACATTTTCTGAAATATAAGTAATGTTTTTTTCAATTATGAACTATTTTTTGTACTTATATATTTATCAAATAATAAAAAAGGTTGAAATTTGTTTTTATATGGTTTGGATGAAAAATTAATATAGATCTATTTAATAAAATCTAATTAGTTTCATTATTGTTATCTTTACACATTAATTTAATATAAAATCATTTTTCTTCTTTAAACATACATTTTTAAATAATCGTTTTCATAGTTTTTTATGAACATATATTAGAATTATATTATATTATATATTAAATAAGAATATTTTAAATTTAATTCCATATGTTAAACCATAATGATTAACATTAGGTTATATTTTCATTATATTGTTTTCTAATAAATATTATAAAATAGTAAATATTTGTAAACATTGTTGCGTTTAAAAAAGGATTACCATGGAAAAAACTAAGAGATAAGTTTAATAATTCTAGTTAAAAATTTCTACTTCATATTAGTTAAATATATCTATACCATATATATTGTAAAATTAAATTTTGATTCTAATTGGTTCCGTCTTCACATGAAAATGAATTTATATTGTTTAAATATTTCTATTAACTCAATGTTGATCCTTCCCATAACTTATAAAAAAGAAAAAAATATATTTTATTATTCACAAACATTTAAAATATTATATTTTCCAATAAATACACAAAAACATTTCTAATTTCCATTCCTTATTTCCTAATATTTTTTTTATTCTCTTCAGAACATCCTATGAAGTCTTAAGTTTTATTCTAAAAGACATCTATCAAAGAAGCAGTAAAGTTCTTTAGCGACTCTTTCAATTTTTCTTTATTATTATAATTACTCAAAATATGTTTTACCTATAAGAACATAAATACTCTAATATCATAAATATATTGATATTTTACTATAATAATGGTAAAAATAATTTCCACCTGCTATCCATCTTTTGAAAAATTAAAACATTGCTCATGTGTACGTATGACCTATCGTCTCCATGTAATAGTGTGATTCATTATTCCTCACCACAAACATAGATGATAATATATATTTAACTAATAATATATATGATAATTATTAAATAATTATTCTTTTAAATTATAATATATTATATACCTTCTTTTCTTCCCAAATATTGGCAACGAATAATGGCACTCGAGAATACATATAGACTATTACATCAATGATGATATGTGATTAATTTTACATTTATTATTTACATTGATGATAATAAGGGTATTTTAATTAAATAAATAACTTTTTATGATATATTAAATTATTATAAAAAATTAAATAAAAAATGAAATTATTTTTCTTCATCCATCGTAATGTTGATACATCAATCATACATACATATCAATAATAATCTCCATAAAGTAATTTAATTAATTTATCACCACTAATTGATATGATTTTTTAAAATTATAATATAATGATTAAATATGATACTTATGACATTATTAAGTTTATGGATATAAAGGAACAATGGAAAAAATACATGGAAATTAAATACCAAAGAAAATGTTATATTAAAAAGGAATAAGTTAACACTTAGAAATGGTGATTTTAATATATACTTATTAATAAAATGGTATCAAAATTTTATAAGTTTTCCATTTTTGACAGTGTTTGTATGTATATTATTTTATATAAATTTATAATAAATTTTAATTTATTTTAATAGATTTTAAAATAACATACAATGCATGTTGAACATGATATAAGCGTTTATTTCACCATCTCATCCATATTCAGGATTATTTATGTTTGTTATTTCAATGGATAATTTATATGATATTTTTATATTAAAATCCATTCATTTATTTTTAAACTAATTATTTATGAAACTTACATGGTTTTCTTTTCTTTTCTTGTCTCTATATACTCAGAGGTTTGAAATAATATTTTTAAGGAAAAATAGCTTTGTATTTCTATTTGGTTGGTATACATTGCCTTATTGTTCATTGTTTAATTTTTTTTCCATGAATGATTTTAATATTCTCCAATGGTATATTAAACACATTATACGCATGTTTTAATTTACAAAAAAAATTATTTAAATAAAATATTATGATAATTTTTAAAATGTGATTATTTTTACCATCGGTGTAGATGCAATATTTTTTATCATTTGAAACATGAATACCCTTCCCAAAATCATGATTATTCATTGTTTGGAACCTTCTATTAAAATTATACATGGTATATTTAAATGAAATTATTTTCCTAATATGATAGAAAATGATTTAGATTAAATAAATTATTCAAAAATGAAAATGGTACTTTCTATTATAAAATATTTATTGATTTTTTAAATATATTTTAATTCATGTAAACATCCTTGGATGAATCATATGATATAATGGGGGAAAATATAATGATACCATCGACCATAAAACTATGGATCTCTTATAATCTTGTTTCTATACTGATTGGATAGAGATAATATAGACACTTCGTATTCTTTTTTTCCAATATGAATGCTTGTGTTTATTATTTATTTAATTTTTATTCATTAATTTTATATAATTAATAAATTGGAAATATTAGGTGGTGGGATAGATCCATTACACAACCTCTATGAATCAGTAGGTCTCATGAGAGATACTATATTCGATATTTGGAAGAAGCCATACCAACTTATGTATACTGACTTGGCACAAGGCTTCAACAGTAATATTTTGATGTATGATATTTTCCATTCTATCATTGAAAAACTATTTTTTTACATGTTATCATATTTTTGTTAGGTCGTCTATGGATTTAGTCCCCTTTTTTATTTAAGTTATAAGTAATATTTTATTATTGTTTATCTCGGCCATATTATTCTTGATTTAATAATCCACTAATAACTTATAATGTTTAATTTCTCCGACTAAACATCTAAGCTCAAAAATTATCATTTTTTCCTTTAAATAGTTTAGCAAGAAGGTATTAATGAATTATTTTAGGTACATACTACAATAAATGATAATTTTTCAGTATAATAATATGTTGCATTTCATTTTTTTCAAATAAAATTTAATAATCATGTACTTATCTAATCTTCCAAGATTACTAAATTATTCGACCCACTATGATTTTATCTCTTGTATCATGTTCCAATGTGATATAATTACAATGATATTAAGGTTACTGAATCTGGGGTATTACACTAAAATTTTAATATTCTACTCTATTTTTTTTAAAAAGGATAGGAAAATTATTTTTTAGACTAAATATCTTACATATCATAGGTAATATCATCATGTCATGTGAAATATAATAAAAAAATAACATTGTATAACATGTGGATTTGTGAGTGTTGGTCGGAGTGGATACTCAAGAGGGTGGGTGAATTGAGTCCCAATTAAAAATTTTTGTTTAAAAGATCTATATTGAAATCCTTCAATTAATAAAACAAGTTAAACTGTAGTGAATTTATAAATATTGTAAGTGTTAAATTATTTTCTCAAAGATTGATTATTTCTCAGTTAAATTTATCTAAATATTAAGTTGCCTTTTGAAACTAACTTACTGGTTCACAATAATTACAAACACTTGCCAGTTCAACTATCAGAGTTACTCTTAAGACATATTTGAATTTTAATGTAATTAGCAGTGAAATATTGAAAATAGTTTAAACTGAAATAAGATGCACGACAGTTTTAACCAAGAGGTTCAGTCTCAAGATGAGACTTAGTCCTCTCAAATAGTTTATATAAAACTATGATCCACACCATGGATCGGGGCTTACAACAATACTCAGACTGTCCAGGTCCTCATACCTCTACCACAGTTCTACGTGGGAAGCAGCAACAACAACACATAGGCTGTCTAGGTCCTCATACCTCTACCATAGTTCCACGTGGGATTCAAAAAGGTATAATGCATTTGGTATGAGGATTTCAGTATTCTCCAGTTCAGCTTAGGAGTCAGCGTGTGTCCAAACAGACAGAAGCACACACACTGCTCATAATGCAAAGAAAATAATGATCACAGCAGATCAAGAAAATAGAGATGAGTTTAGAATGCTCTTGTGTGATGTCCTGGTAGCTCTGGACTCCTTTGGATTGAAGCAGATGAAGCTTTGAGTCCTTCTTTGGAAGTTTTGTGGAAAATAGAGTGTCGTGATTCAGCTTGTGTTCTTTGTGAGGTTTAATCGAGTGAAGATGTTCTTTAAGATTCAAATATGCTTCGTGTGTTCAGCAGTGTCCAGTTGCATACAGTGTGTCTTTCTTTCGAAAAAATCCTCCATGTATCTTCTTCGTTGTAGTGATCATGACCTTGCTTTTTGTTTTTGTATCACACCCATTGATTCATGGTCACACTTCACTTTTTAACTTGGAATGCATGTGTTGAAGCCGACATGTTGCATGTATTCTACACCTCGTACCTCGTACCTCATACTATCTGATGATATGTCTATAAAGAAACATTAATTATGTTAGTGCATTTAAAACATCAAAGATGACCGTTTGAAATTAAATTTAAATACTACAAAATAGTTTAAGAAACGGTGTCACAGTAAGTCATGGAGACGGTGTCTCCTTCACACGGTGTCTAGATTGATCATAGTGTCTTGTTCACAGTGTCTTGTTCACGGTATATTGTTCATGGTGTTTAGCTTCATGGTGTTTGGCTTCACGCTGTCTAGCTTCATGGTGTCTGGCTTAACGGTGTCTGGCTTCACGATGTCAGAAATATATAGCCAGTGGAAGACTCACAGTGTCTTAGACTTTTCAAGGGAACTGTGTTCAGACTTAAATAATGATGATAATAGAAAGGATTAAACTTAATCATATGTCAAAGAGGGTATTATGAGAGTAGATCAAAGATAGTATAAAGTAGGTAAATGGAATATAGAACAATTAAGATCATGCATGGCTCTTTTTAAAGCATGAGAAAACTTTTAACATAAATACATATGATTGGATATAATTTATAGGAGGTAACTAGGTTGAATAATATTTGTGACCATTAAAACATGATTAATACATGAGGAGTCCAATAGTGAGGTTACCCTTATATATCATATCATCTTGTCCAAAAGTAACCCCTCCATAGAAAATTAATTTTTATTAAATATCAATATATCTATTTGTAACTCATATGTATTGGGTAAGGACACTTACATATCGATAATAGACTCTTAACTATAAGATGATAAATCTTATGTATCAACTAAAAACAATTATGTATCAAGTGCTAACTCTTATTGTATCCCATTCCTATTCCAATTCAATCAAATTTTTACCAAGTGATAAGAAAAATACTATTACCCCTCTTTTCTCTCATACACATGGCTTTCAAATTTTAATAAAATTCATGAATGCATTTATTAATAATTACATAAATTTATTTTATTCTAGAGGTGAAAAAAATCAATGAAATTCAAAATTATGTAGATTCTATTCAATGATGAAAATATCTAGTGAAATAATAATTAATCTCTAAAACCATATAAAACAAAATTTGTTATTAATTTTGAATGAATTTAATGAATTTTATAACAATTAAATTTATCAAATTAATTTCTTATATTAGTTTTGCATCATATAAAGAATAGAATCAAAGATAGGTTAACTCAAAAAATACTACACATCATACAATTCAATACATTATACAATGTGAGCTCTTTTTCATTAAAACATCACTTATGTTTTTCATTCCCCTTATAATTTATATATTATTTTTTACCAATAAATTATATTAAATTTATTTCCATTTTTTCATCATATCATTATCTTTCATACATACCATAGAACAAATAGTCCTCACATCTCACTATGTGTGGATTTTATGAAATGTTTCTCACTATCCAAATCCATGAAAAGGTTACCATAAAATTCTTGAGTTTATAAATATCCACCCAATGAGTCATGTAACTTTATTTATCAAGTGATATTTTCATGGTAGTTTTTAGGTGTTGGTGCGGTTGAATGATAACAATTTTTAATGAAAATTGAAGATGTTTTAGAATTAAAGTCAAGTAAAATGTATGATTAAAATTTTATTATCAATAAGTATACCCACATCTACTCTAATTTCATATATTTTATCTCTCAATTCCTAATAGAATATTAAGGATTTTTAAAAAAAATAATAACATGAAGTATTTTTTTACTTCTCTTAACTTCCATTATAAATTTAGTTTCCCTTCTATTTCTTTTATTTTTACCAATTATTTAATGTTTTTGTATCTGGATTATTGAGAAGAATATTTTATCCAAAAAAATTACAGAAAATTATTTTCCAAAACTTTATGGATACTTTTCCTTTCAAATTTATTATACTATATGATTATCCCACGATATGGTCTCAAAATAGATTCTCCTCTATACTTCAATTCAATTTAGTCATGAATTTAATTATACACTTATTTAATTATGGATTTTATAAATTAATGTGGTTAAATTAGAGATTAATTCATAGATACCTATGGACAATGGGGTTATAGAGTCCTGGTAGCAAATAATAAGAGTTAATTGTAAAACTAATTTTTAATAAAAAAATGACTCAATAATTTTCCACATGATTTCCTCAATGAATAATGGTATTGAACATAATTATCATAAATCTCTAGTCATTAAATCATGGATTGGTTTTTTCATTAAATATGGTAATTTAAAATATTTTTTTATAAATGGTTTAGAATACTCTCATGTAAATAATTTTAATATTTTATTGTAAATCATGGAATAATATTTTAAAACCATTAACATTTTAATGAATCCCCAAAAAATAAATATGTAACTTAAGATCATTTTAGTAATCATAAATATTGATTTTTTGGGTAATATTAGTTTTTAGAAATTATATTTATTCTTAAAAAACCAATAAATTCAATTCGGTTATAAGAAATTTCCAAAGAAAATTAAGAAAAGTATCATTGAAAAATAAAAAATGAAAAAAATTAATTTCTAAAAAATATTGTTTTCCCTCTCCTATAAACTAATAAAGTTGTTTGATCATTGCATTCAAATAAAAATGACATTTTAATTATATTTTATATTAGGATACTAGTTAGTAATTGTGTTGAAATGTATATCCTATGAGTTTTACTTTTAGAAATTTGGGGGATTGAGATCTCTTTTAGTGATTAGTTTAGAAGATTGCTAAAATAATTCTTCATTCTATGTACATTGATAATGAATGGGCTCTTATATTTATATTTTAATTAATCCACAGTACTATAAGGGTTTATGATTGTGATTTTAATGGGGCCATCCCATCTAGAATGAATATTATCTCAAATTGTTTATATTCTAGACTTATATGGAGTCACTTGTTCCCCAATATCAAAGTATATTTTTTTTCAACTTTTAATGTTCCAATATTTTTATTTCCATGTAAATTTATGTTTTTAATTCATTTATTCCATTTTTATATTTTTTTTCTTAAATTTCAATTATCCTTTTGTTGGGAAAAAACACCCCAAGGTAACATTGAATCATTTTTGAGTTGATTGTGTTTGTTGAAAAAGATGATTTCCTTGGTCAGTTGTGGTGTTCCAGAGATATTATTGACAACCTATGTTGAAAAAGAACCATGCCAAATGAAAGGAAACTCTTTAGGTAGTACAAAAAATACAGATATAAGGTGGTTCTGTTTTCTAGTGTTTGGCAAAATTTTGGGCCACAAAATCAGGAAAATTGAGATATGTGTTTTTGGAAAAGGAATATCCACACAAGATTAAAGATTGTATAGGAAATTGAATACATGGAATGTTTTATGATTATAATGTCAAAACCTAGAAAATTCATGTAGTACAGGAAGTATTTGGAAATGTATGCGAAAGATGAGGTTCCACGAAATAAACTTATTCTCCCAATGAGACATCAAAATTTTTTTCTTACAAAGAGGGGATCCTACCCGATGCGTCGAATCTTGAACGCAGATGTTGGCAATGCCTATAAATAAGAAGTGACACCCTCATTTGAAGAAGCTAAAAAATAAGAGGAAATCAAATCTCTGAATCAAGTAAGAATTATACACAAAGGGAGTTGTGTGAAATAATTGGAGATTCTTGCAACATTAAAAAGTTACACGTAAGATTTGAGTTACGTGTAAGATTAAAGGTTCGCAAAATAGGTGCTTTGTGAAAAAAGATAAATCTTGCATGCAATACATTTAAGTTATATGCTAGAAAAATTAAGGGTCCTGTGAAATATTTGAAGTTTCCCAGTATATCTGTGGTAAAGAGGTATTCATCGGTGGATGAAAGTTGGACATTAATAAATCATATACATACAGTGGAGGATGCATTCATTAGAGATGATGAAAGGACCTATATTTATATAATCTATCAGTGGATATTTTGAAGAAGTGATCACACATTAGTTGGTAGAATATTGATATTTCAAATTGTGATTGGTTCTAAACTAGGAGGGATAGTGAGTCCCCTACAAACATTGTAAACAACAGTGTTCTTTTAGTGGATTTAGTACATCGACACATCGTCGTGGTATGATCCTTGGACGTCCCAATGAGGGTGAACCATGTAAAATTGACATGTATTGTGTATGCTATAATTTATGTTCATACAATACTTTGGGAAAGATAGAGAATATATTTCTGTTAAAAAACAAAACCTGATCAAAAGGGGAAGTTTTTTTAATCTGTCATACCCTAATTTACCCCCTCTTAGGGTATTTTACATAGTGGACCTAACAATTGGTATCATAAGAAGGTTGATATCAATGTTTATCTCTCAATGAAGGTTATCAATTAAAAATTGATTATGATCTTCGATGGGAATAATTTTTAGTTTTAAAAGAATCAGATGCAACACTACATATGATCCTTAGGAATGGATGTCTTTACGGCAACGATGCATGGTAATTTAGCTAATATCAATAGTAGTGCTTTATCAAAAGCATAAAGATGGGAATTGGATTCTGATTCCAAAAGAATCAATTCATTAGGGGGAGTCATATCCAATAAAATATATATGAAGGTTACTTCATATAAAACATCCCATGCCATTTGGGAAAAGCTGTTGAATACATATGAAGGTGATTCAATGGTCGGAGAAGTAAAGATGTGGTTTCTGGGGAACACGTGTTATGACCTGAGATTGAACCCAATGATTCAATTGATGCATTCATTAATATAGTAAATTTTGTATTGGATGACTTGTGAGATCTTGGAATATTCCTTAAAGATATAAATATTTTGAAGATTATCATGAGGAAACTTCCACCTCGTTTCAATTAAAAAGTTTCAATATTGGAAGATAAAGATCCAAAAGAGATAAAACTAGATAATTTTCATAGTACACTTATAGCATATGAAATGAGAAATGATTATAATGATGATGTGGAAAAGGGGAAATCTAAAGAGGTGGAAATAAAGGCCATGGAGAAGCTCTCAATTTAAGATCCTTATAAACAAGAAGAGAGAGATGAGGTTATGTCATTCCTTTAGTCAAATCTACAAATAGAAAAAGGAAATTTTAAGGAAAACTTCCACTTGGATGATTTATATGTGAAATGGTTGGTCATCTTGCAGTAAGGTTCCCCATGAAGCTCTAATATGATGATGAGGATAAAGTTAAAATACCTATGAAGAATTATTCATCCCATGTGAAAGGAAATAAAACTTTAAGATATATTTATTTAGGAAAAAGAGTCTTTATTCACAATAATGTGATACTTTAGATTAATCAATGTTTGAAAATGTTAAAGAGATAGATAATAGTAATGATCGTGGGGAAAATTCTATTGTGGGGGTTGTCTATAATGCTTTGAAAAAGTAAAAAATTGACATTTATGAGGAATAAATTGAAGGATGAATCGATATGAAAGTTGAATAAGAAGAATCTATTGAGGAGTTAGATGCTTGGAGAGATGAAATTAAGAAAGAAAACTTTGTTATTTATGATGAAAAACTCTACTTGTAGTAGTAGGATAAAGATAAGTATGAGTTAATGGAAGAAATTGAGAATATCAAGTCTTTATTTCGAGTGGCCTAAAAAGAGTTAGTGAGCACAAACTCTAGTTGAAGAATAGAGAAGGTGGATTGATGGTTTGAATAACACAATGAACGATCACATTAATGAATCTTAAGAAGAAGTTTTCGGTATACAATGAGATTTTATGGATGAAGAAAAAATGATGACTCCTAATAAAACATTTGGAAAGAATATCACTCAGAAGATAGAAAAGTTGGAAGTGGAGCATAGAGGTCTTAAAGAAAAGAATCAATAGATAAATCTAAATGATAAAGATACTATGTGGCTTGATATTAAATAGAAAGAAATCATGGTTAAATATAGACCACAAGAATGCTCTCTAAGACTGAAGATTGATTTGGGTATAAAGAGAATCATAAGATTCAGAGAACCCAAGGGACAACCAGAAGTAGAGAAGTGACAGGCATGAAGACACCCTCAATCTGGTTTTATTTATATGAAAATATGGGACATTCACAAAATGTGTGTTCCATAGCTAGGAGATATCGAAGGTCACAAGAATAACAGTGGAAGAGAAATAGAGCACAATACTCTAGAATACATTTTGGGGGACACTGATCCTTTTGCAAAGGATTTGGGCATAAGCATAGATATTGTACATCAACCATTCAAGAGAATGTACTAATGCAGAACCAAAGTGGTCACAAGGAGAAAATCAAAGAACCAACAGGTTAGATGAAAATGAAAAATCAATTTGCATCCCTATATGATGATTTTTTTCCATCATAATATAAGTAAGTGGTTGTTGAAATTACCGAGTATGATGTCAAAAACATAGATCAAGAAGAAGAAGGATGAGAAGGTAGTGGTTATTAAAATTACCCTTAAAGCATCAAATCGTTCTGGTGTATGGATCCTTGATTGTGGTTAAACATACCATATTATAGGGAATAATGATCTTGTTATAGGCATAAATTATTACAAATTATAAGTTTTAAAATTTTGAAATGATAAAGGTCTAAATAAAATTGGTTCGGGGAAGTCCAGGTTTGGGGGTAAAGAAATGAGACGTGTTGATGTCTTAGTAAAAGAAGGCCTTAATCACTACTAAATTAGCTCTAGTAAACTATGTGACTCAGTGAATTCTATATGATTTACAAAGAATATGTGTATCACAAAAGTAAGAGATGGTGTAGTTATTCTATAGGTAAAAATTAAAAGGGTAATCTATACCTTATAAGTGGAGAAGAAGATATGTTCCTTTTATCTATAAAGGAAGAAAACAAGTTGCGGAATAAAGGGCTTGGTTTTCAATTCCAACCATCCCTAGAAGATTAGGTATAGAGTGATATAGCTAGTGACCTCCCTAAGCTATCACGTGATCATACTCATACATGCTATGCATGTCAACATGGGAAGATCATCTGGAAAACATACAAGACAAAGGTACATAAGACAAAAAGAGTATTTGAATTGGTGCATGATGATGTTTTTGGACCTATTTTACTAAGATCCACTAATGAGAAGAGTTATTACATTCTGTTAATTATTTATAATAGAAGAATTACATGAGTATTTTTCATTTCCCACAATTCTGATGTGTTCAGTTGTATAAAAGAATATTAGTGGGAATGTGAAAGGATTCTTGGATAGAAAATTCTGACGTTTCATACTGATAATGGTATAAAATTCACAAATAGTCAAGTGGAATAATATCTCAACAAAAACATGATAAGGAACTAGGATTCTTTAGTGTGAAAACTTCTAAATAATGTATTGGTTGAGAGGATAAATCAGATCATCAACAAAATTTCTAGAATCATTCTTATTGAAAATTACATACCAGATAAATTTTTGAATTAAGTAGTCTTAACATTGGTTTACATCTCTAACATGGATCTATTGTGTCTGAAGGAAGGAAAGACTCAATATGAGATGTGTTACGGAAGGGATCTAATGTAAAAAAAATTGAATCTTTGGAAGTAAGTGATTTATTATCAACAAAGAAAAAAAGGAAATTTGAGTCACTTGGAGATGAGAGGATATTATTTTTCTACTGGGGAAATATTAAAGAATATATATGATTTAATAAGAGGTAGGGAAAATTAGTTGAGATAAATTTTTTTGTTGTAGTGGAAAATAAATAGAATATTAAAATACATAATGAGCAGTTTCCGAATGAAAGTGATGAGGAGGAAAGAAACCCATGGTGAATAGAAGTGGAAGAGATGATTTTGAATAAGAATACTAATGATGAGTAAGAGGAAGTCAAGTCTATATATATAACGAATACAAATATTTGAGCTTAAATTGATAAAAAATATCACTGGTGACTAGATAGTTCCCATTCAAACATAAATAATAATGTCATTAAAGAAGGAATCCTTCCTATCTCAATTAGACTAAAAATGTTTTGTTGATTTAGATGAAGATGAAAATTGGGTTTAGGATATGAATGAAGAGTTAGACCAGATTGAGAAGAATCAGATGTGGGATATTGTTTCGAGGCCAACAAATACGAATGTCCTCAAGAATAAATATGTATTTCAAAACAATATTAATGAATATGGTTTAGTGATTCCAAAAAAAATCACGAATAGTGTGCAAAGGTTACTCCTAGTTAGAGGGTATCGAAGTTGATGAACATTTTCACCTGTATCAATGATGGAGATAATCAAAATATTCTTGGCCATTGCATTACAATAAAAGTTCAAAGTGTTCCCATTTGATGTTAAGTCCTTATTTTAGAATGTGTTTCTAGAATAAGAAGTGTATATTGAGTATCTATATGAGTTTATCATTCATACATATGACACCAATTTTTATAATCTTAATAAGGGACTATATGTGTTGAAGCAAGCACTAAGAGCATGATATTTATGGCAAGATCGGTATTTTAAAAAGCTCAGTTTTCATATTGGTAGAGTTGATTACAATCTCTATGTTAATAATGAATGTAATAATATGATGATGGTGCTGTTTTATGTCAATGAAATAATATTTTATAGATCAGAAGAACCACACTGCAGATAGTTCTCTCAATTCATGAAAAGTTAGTTTGAAATGTCAATGATTTGTGAGCGGACATTTTTCCTTGTTTTACAAGGTGACACAAGGAAGGATACTTTCATTTTTCAATACAAATATTACATGGAGGTTATAGGAATATTTGGAATGAAAAATTACATGAAATGAAAATATTGTTTGCTACCAGGAAAAAACAATCAAAATATCACGATGGAAGGGCAGTTAATATCACAGAATACAGAAAAATCATTGGAGGTTTACTATACATGACAGTCATAAGACTTGATATTGTTTTTTACACATTCCAAGAAGCAAGATATCAAATAAATATCATGTAAAGACATATGATTGATGTGAAAATAATGCTACATCATATCTAGGGCACTGGGGATTTTGATTTTATGTATAATGTCAAATATCAGAAAGAGTTTTTGGGATATATAGATATAGACTAGGCCAGATAAACATATGATAGTAAATCAATATCATGAGGTTCTTTCTATCTTTGTGTAGTGTGTATTGCTTAAATGAGATAAAAACAAGATTTAATTTCATTTAGCACTGCAAAAGTTGAGTATATTGCGAAAACTCAATCTTGCATGTAGTTATTATGGATGAAGTAGTGGCTTGATGATATGGAAGTTGATGTGAAGTCTAAAATTCGAATTCATTATGATAATTCATGTTCTATAAATCTTAGAAAAAATATAGTCCCTCACTCAAGGGCAAAGCGCATTGATATTAAATATCATTTTATCTACGAAAAGGTGGAGCAAGGGCTTATGAAGTTCGAGTTTATGCTTACAGAACTACAGGTTGTAGACTTTATGACAAATTCCATACCCAAAGAATAATTTGAGAGTCATCAACTGGATCTAGGAGTTTATTCAACTCCCTCACTTGAAAAAGTGTGTATATGGGACCACCCTTTCCCCTAGGTATGGGGTGGTTTTCCCTAATGTTATGATATGGGTTCTCTACATTGTTTCAGGCCAAAAAAGAGTGATCTTCGGGTTTTTTAAAAATGGGGTTAAGTGGTAGCAATAAAATTGGAGAAAATGACTTGGTTAGGGCAATGGGAAATGTTTCTAGGTAGAGCAGTGAGATGGGAGGAGTTGAAGCTGTTAGTGGAAGGAGTGACATTGGGGGAGTTTTAAATATAATGATGCTATTAGTGATCAATAAAATAAGATATATCACAAAGGCTAATGTTTTTGATGAATATAGATTATTGTTATCAAGAATTGGTCTCAGTAATGAAATGATTCATTGATGAACATTTCATTATACTCTAGTTTCTCACACCGAGCATTGCTCATGTGGGATTAGAGTATGCGTTGAGTAATTTTTTTATTTCTATCTGAATAGCATGAATTGGATGGTTGTAGAAGATAGATGAATCTATAAAGTGGTATTAGTTTAAGAAAGAGTTTTCAATAAACCCAATGGGGTGATTTTTGGGAAAACATCCTACAAGGTAACATTAATGAATTTTTGGGTTGATTGAGTTTGATGACAAAGATAGTTTCCTTGGTCAGTTTTGGTATTCCAAATATATTATTGGAAACCTATATTGAAAAATAACCATGAAAAAGGAATGGATGCTCTGGAGGTAGTACAAAAATAACAGATATAAGGTGGTGCTGATTTCTAGTGTCTGCAAAATCTTTGGGCCTCAAAAATTGGGAAAATAAAGATATATGTTTTTCCAAAAGGATGTTCCATGCAATATTGAAGATGGTATGTTAAAATGTGAAAAAGAAATGTTTTTGGATCACAATGTAAAAATATGGAAAAGGAATGAAGTGCATGGAGGATTTAGAAATGTGATCGAAATATTAGGTTGCATAAAATAAACTTGTGTGCCCAATGTGACGTTAAATTGGGGTTTTCACGCATATATGTGATCATGCAAGACAAGTCCAATCATCCCCAAAGGGGTCAATGATGCCGATAAAAAAGAGGTGACCACCTTATTCGAAGAACCTCAATACTAAGAGGAAATCAAAGCATTGAATCATGTAATAAGTATACACAAAGGGAGTGGCGTGAATAAATTAGAGTTGCACACAATCTAAGAAAGTTGCGTGTAAAATTTGATTTGCTTGTGGGATTGAAGGTTTTCACAAGATGTGTTTCACAAAAAAGTTAAATCTTGCATGCAAGACATTTAATTTTCATACAAGGAATAATAACAGTTGTGAAAAATATTTTAATATTCCTAGTACATATACTATAAATCACTATTCATTGGTGGATGAAAGTGGGACATCAATAGGGAATCTACATAATGCGGAGGATGCATTAATTAGATATAATGAAATGAACTATAAGTCTATAAAGTGTGAGTGGATATTTTGAAGAAAAAGTGAGAACATTTCAGTTGGGAGATAAGTTAGCATTCAAATTGTTATTGGTTAGTATACCTGAAGAGACAATGAGTCCCCTCCAAACATCATAAACAATAGTGTTGTTTTAGTGTATTTGGTACATCAACACATCTCCATTGTATGCTCCTTGGATGTATCCCAGTGTGGATAAACCATCTAAAATCGTTGTCTCCTGTGCATGCTTTAATTTCTATTCATACATATCTACGAGAAAGAGAGATAATAGTGTTTTTTTACAATGAAACAAGATGGAAAGGGGCAGTTGTTTTAATCTATGATAACCTGATTCACCCCCCCCTCTAACGAAATTTGACAAATTTTACCTAACACCTTACTTATCCATCTTTCTATATATCCATATTCATATCTTCTACTATCTAATGGGGATTTTGGTTTAGATCCACATATAAATGGAATATTATCTATTATATAAATCCATACATTCTCATTTGAATTTAGATTTTATAATCTGTATTATATACCCATAAGGTTTCTTCTTCATTTGTCTCTAGTAATTTTTTTATGAAAGTAATTTCCATGATTCCTTTAAAATTCGGGTTTCAAATATTATCTTTTCTATTTTTTTATGGATGATATATGATTGATGATTTACATATCACAAATTTAATTTTTAGTATTTTTATACAATTATTGAAAACATCATTTCCTTAGTAACTAATGATTTCTCATGGGATACCATATACAAAATTATTTTTATGAAAAAATAACCAACAAGATTAGAATAAATATTTTGGGTGGATTATTCTTCCACAAATTTTGAAATAAAATTCATATATAACATGATAGATGAATATAAAAATTTCATAGTAATGGGTCCTTTAAAATAATTACCCCATTCTTCAAGGATTTAAAAAATATCATTGGTTATTGATTAATTTATCTCATCTTAAATATATTTCTAGTTTATTAGAATGACTAATATTTACTACAAAATTCATAGGCCTAAATAAATAGGGTGGATTATGTTTAACTAACTGGGTTTATCAAACTATTTTTACTCAACTAAAAAACCATGAAACTTGTTCTAGTGGAGAAAATCATGTTTAGTTCATGTTTTGAAAAATTGTGTGATCAAACCACGTGGTTTCCATAGTAGTAGTGGAAAGCCTCATAAAGTTGGTGTATAGTGTGGAAACCTATTTTTTTATGATTTTAGTATCCTAAAATCCACATAACCAACCATTAATTCCCTGTTTTGACACATTATATTTCTTATATTTACCTATCTAGGTCCTAGATACAATAGCGTCATTCCCTATATAATTCCTCTCTATCCAAGAATGATTATATCATATCTAAGTATATCTATGATCAAGAATTGAGGAATCTAATCCATGAACCTATATTCAACATTTTTCTTCTTTATCTCTAATATTCCCCTTGATATGAATTGTATATATGTAATAAAATTTATAGATACCTAGACTTTGATTATTTATAACAATGAACTCTTGGATCGTTTCTATAATGGCGGGGGATCTAGAGTGTATGTGGCTATTCGTTAATCAGACCAAGATCAAGTGACATAGGTAGATCCCAACAGGTATGATGGGGTTGGTATAATCCTATGTACATAGAACCATATTTTATAATATAATATAACCTTGATTTTTTTCAATTTGGATCTGTTATAGGGATTCATGGGTTTTTTTCTCAATGTGGTTAGGGCATGGGTATGACTCATGTATCACTACTCCACAGGTTTTTAAAGATGTCATAATAATGATAAAAGATTAAATATTCATATCATTTTTACACCTATCATACTTTTCTTCCCTTGATATGACACTTCTATTGTTATAGATTTTTAACTATACATGATAGTGATAACATATATGTGTGTCGACCATGAAACCATTTATGATGCTTGATTCCATGAGAAATACTGTGTATCTTTTTATTCCATCCTTGATAATTCAGCATGTGTTTATATTTTTTTATTATCATGATTAAATATATTATTATATTATTAAATTCTATGGCTTATTTTTTGTAATTTTTTCCTTCGTAAATGCTGGAAAAAATATGGGCTGACATGTAATAATTTTTTTCCTTTATGAATTTCAGGTTCATGTGGGGCTCACTATTTTTGTTTTCATCAAAAATGGTATGAATCATGAAGATTGATTGTCGGATGGGGGTTCATGTATTGTTGTAAAATCAATCATGTGAAGTTTACTATTTTCATCTCCAATGGAAACTCCCAACGACTCACATGTCCCTAATATAGTACAAACCTTCTTTCCAAAGGTAGGCAATAATTTAGGGTTTCAAACCCAAAAAACACTTTGTATCTCACATTGGTTTAGTGGATTAGATTTCAAGATCATCACACCTTTATGGGCATAGATATTCCTTATCCAAGATTCTCTTATTAGTTTCAAAAATGTTCATGAATCTCTTCAAAATCATAATACCAAACTGATTACCCTTGTAAAATGATATGGTATTGAATCCTTCTATTTGAAAATGGGGTTCTATAAATGATAACATTTTTATGTATTCATTGTTATCCATAATATTTCATTTAATTATTATAAATTTGAATCTTTTAATATTTTTTATATACATAACAAGGATCTATGGAGTTTACAATAATCTAGGTTGGAAATTGGTGAATTGATGATGTGATTGATCCTTCCAGAGGCATCCTATGTATCATGTTTATAATAGGAATAAAAAACTACACAGTTCATTTAATTACAAAAATTATTTTTTAACATCATTCAGAATAGACATCCATGAGGGAACTCAGGCACTAGGTATGGAGCTCGAACCTTAGAAATGCATCCTATATATCATGCATACAACTAGAATCAGAGTAATTATAGTTCAATTTTCTATCATCCTGGTGACCGGAAGGGAAATTTGATCGGTACTTATAAGGATTATTTCCCAATATTTTTTCCAAATAGGAATTCCTTCGGGAATTACATCGAGGTGGATTCCCATGTATAGGGGATTTCATATCATGTCACTAAATAGGGATTACAATGTGTTTTCACAAGATTATTAGAATGATATGATTCAAGGGATATAATCATTGAAAATAATTATTCCATGTTAATCATTCTTGGGGTGAGAAGAATGGGATAATAATTAATAAAACCCATTGCATATAGATATGATATTTATGAACTTGGTTGTTTTGATTGAGTGTTTGATATATATCTTGGGAGATAAGATGGAATCGTACGTATCTTTCATTACTAGAAATCAAATTCCTTGTATTTAAATTATCTTCTCAATAATTTTATCGATGAGGACTAATGATAAGACCATTATATATTTTTGGTTCTTATTGGTTTTAGTATTTGAGATATGGAAGGTTATACAACAATTTTTATTCCCATAGGATGACATTTGATGCTTACCCTCTTATAGGAAATGAGTGGGGACCATGAGTAGCCAACTGAACACATATGAAAATAATGTGGATCCCATAATACACATTTAGTTGTATGACTTCCAATTATATATACCATTATGGAAAATTTCTATATGGAGGAATTTCTAACCAAAGACATATATTTTGGGGTTAACATAGTTTGAGGGGACTTGACAATGTACTTATGGTAGAAATATCTAATGTGTATTGGGATATCTAAATAAAATAACTGGATTATATTCTTGAAATATCTATAGTGCCTAGATGACACATCCTCAGTGTCTAAAAGGAATGTCTGAGGATATATGGACATGTCGTGGTTTCCATCCTAACATGTCCAATGATGTCTGGGCATGCCTTGGTTGTCTTCTTGACATGTCTGAAGATGTCTGGAATGTCTTGGTTATCTTCCTAACATGTTTGTGGACTATTGTGTGATCTATATTAATTTTCTAGGGGATAGATTCATTAAAAGTCTTACATGTACATTGTGATTGATGGGATCTATAGAGACATTATGTAGGGCTACCGTATGATTCAAATGACTTTTCTATGGGCTATGAATGAAAATTTTGACATGTCCAAGGTTATATTCGTAATCTATGTAGTTATATTAGATTGATGTTGTGTTCATCTACTAAATTGTATGTGGATCATTCATGTGATTGATGCCAAAAATTCCAAAGGTGTTTTGTTATCAAGCATTCCATGTTGGTGCCACATAATTTCGCTGACATGTATAATGAGAAGTTTCGTGATTTAAATAGACACATACATGGGTGTTTCATGATAATGACTATCATGTTGGGTGGAGGGGGGATACTTCAGGATCTAGATGAAAATATGGATGCCTTCATGTGGAATCATTGATATCACTGGGGGTCTTCTCATGACATGTATAACATGTCTAAAGGACTTACTTTGACTTGGTAGACATGAATCTATGGTTAAAAATGACCTAAATGATATGTATGGGTGTTATCTTGTGACTAATGAATAGATCACTTAAATAACATGACCCATTTAAGTGAAAATTAGTATTTATGACTTTGCATAAGTAATCCATATTTTTTCATAATTTATTGCATAAGCGCATCAATGTTTATCCGGATTTGGCCATTTGAGACCTAGAATGACAATGTCAACACATGGAAAATGTTTTTGTAATCTTTTCAGCATATTAGAAGTCCTTAACATTATCAATAATTGTATATAAATTCCACACAAGCCACTAATTTTTTCCCCAGGTTTACTTGGTGGAAGAAAATTATTATTTCATAGATGACAACTTTTAGAAATAAATTCTATCTTATATTATCCTATCTGTGTATTTTTTCTAGAGAGAGGGAGGAGTTTATAGCCCACACTACCTTGGATATACAATAATTAAAAAAGAGTGTATTTCTCAAAAATTGGATTAATTTAGTGGAATGAGAATCATTTTAGACATTATTAATGAACCCTACATAGGTCATCCTTAAGATCATCCTTATTTCACATGAGAAAAAACAACCCAAACTTCACTCTTTTGTCGGAAAATTTATGAATCCCATGTCTTTTCAAAGGGGTTTCACATTATCAAATTGACAAGTTAGAGGGCCTTCACAAGATGGGGCCGAATTGTTTGAGAGTCGTTTTGATATTAGGATTCCTATCAAAGAGGATTTTACATGGTCAAGGAAGACTTATCAAGGTCCCATAATGAGATCAACTTGGCCTAATAAAGGTTCTTTATATGATCAATGGTCTAATCATGAGAAGCACATTACCATTTTCATTAAAAATTTAATAACTCTCCATTTTATAAGTGTTCGCATTTTTTCATATTTTATATTATAAATCCTTGGAAATTCTCCTATTTGTTTTCTATTAGGGAATCCCATAATCAAAAATAAATGTTTGATATCCTTTTCATGATAGAGATGACATGTCCAAAGACCTTTATAGGATGTTGTCTGTGCGTCACTTTGGATTTCTCACGATCAATGTATTAATCATGTTTATCACATTATCCTTTCACATGAAAAATAGCATAACTTACTTTCCCATGAATCCTACTTATTTTCCAGCTATTATTTTATGATTGGTATTGTGTGATCATCTGGCATCTATCGATCGACATGTTTCTGGATTAGAGGAACACTTCTCGAAAGCTTAAAATGTTCATCAGTGCATGTCCAGAAGGATTTGTAAGATAAGCATGAAACTTTGGGGTGGATTCACATGAATATTAGCAAACCAATCAAAGAGGATGGACCATTATCATCATGTAATTAGGGTTATGTGATTCATGTGACCCACTCACCTAATACCCGTATATCAATGTTGTACTTTTCTTCTATTAACAGAGAAAATAATACTTATGATTTGGGTATTTCTCAAATTATAAATTTTTTGATTCTAATTTGGAAGGAGTTACAACCCCCCTTCTAATCCAATTTTATTAAGAAAAGGGTTTGTATCCTGATAAATGTAAATGATCACTTGAGTCCCTTGGGATTCCACAGGTAGATATTTAGGAAGGATTTTTTCATTCCTAGTGACCTTTAATATTTTGAGGTGCACCCTATAAATTAGAGAGAGAGGCGCCATGAATTATATTGGTGACTTATACCTCCATATCTCCCCCAACATCATCTACATTGTGAAATCTTCACATAACTACCTCATGTAGCCCCATTATGAGAACCATTCATGAGACTCAATCATGTGATCTCACTGCATAACATTCTTATCTATATGACTCTCTTAAATGATATATGAATTAATAAATAGGAATTACCTAGGGGGCATGCTTCACTTCTTTTACAATGTTTTTTTCTTGTGTTCTTCTCATTATGCAATGTCACTTTTTTACATGATCTCTTGGCCATCATGCAACTCGCATGCCCTCCATACGGTCACATGATTGCATGGATTATAGAAGGATAATATGATTGTGAGATGTTAAATGGGTCATGAAATGCACATGAACTATGATGGGTCCTGTTATCATGAACCTTCATATAGGTTTCACAATTTTTAAGATTCTACTCACTTTATAGACATCACTAAGATGATTTCCCCTTTCTGGATTATAATCCTTCTCATTTATTTTTCATACTCTTGTGTAGATGGATTCTATTTCCCCGGAATCTCTTAATGTGTCCATCTTGATAGATATGGTTTCCATGAATCAAAACTATAACCCACAGTAGTAGGTATTATCTTACAGTTAGTTTTTGAAGGGGCTTCTTCTTACTGAACATCAGTACTACACTCTATCACACATACCTTTTTTATGGATTCAGTAGTGCAAAAAACATTTTTATGACGGTAATTTTTTTTTACTTTGGATTTTGCCTGACCTTATTACAGGAGACATTATAAATATTGTTTTTTTACAATGGTTATTTTAAAACTGATATAAAAACCAATAATCTGAAGCGTTTTTCATGTCAGTTCATCAAAAATTGACGTGGAAAATGCTTCAGAGTTGTGATTTATTATGGAGGTTTTTAAATAAATGACATGGTACCTACCTTTTCACATCTGTTATTGAATAACTGACATAATAAACTATGCCTATGAAGAGTTTATCACATCAGTTATGTTAATAACGACGTTAAAAACCATTCTGCCAAGCGTTTTTCACGTAGGTTATTAAATAACTGACACAAAAACCTATTTCATTATATTTATTATGTTAGTTATCAAATAATCGATGTAAAACCAATTTTCATTCCATTTATTATTTCAGTTATAAAATTACCAACGTAAAAACACATTCCCATGCATTTGTTACGTCTATAATCAAATAACTGATGTTAAAACCCATAAACATGCATTTTTTATGTTGGTTATAAAATAACCAATTTAAAAACCATTTTTTTAATAAATCCGTTCAACCACAACTATTACCTGCAAATGAAAACCTGAAACAGACCAAAAATAGAACAAAATTAGACCTAAACCAAACCTAAACTAGCCCACCCCACTAGACAACCCTCCCACACCCTTGGAACCCCCACCCCACAGGACACCCCCCACACCCCTGGACAGCCCCCACCCTCTTGGACTACCCCCACCCTCCTGGACACCCTCCCACCCCCATGGAGACCCCCCTCCCCCACTCCCCTAGACAACCCTCCCACCTTCATAGACACCCTCCCACCCCCATGGACACCTTGAACACCCCCACCCCACTAGACACCCCCACCCCTGGCCACGCCCTAGACAACCACCCACCCTCATAGATAGACCTCACCCTTCTGGACACCCTTCTACCCCCATAGACACCCCAGATACCCCCACCCAACAGGACAACCTTCCCACACCCCTGGAACCCCCACCCCACTGGACACCCCCACACCCGTAGATACCCTTGGACAGCCCCCCACCCCTCCTAGACAGCACCCACTCCCCTGGATAGCCCTCCACCCTCCTAGACACCCTTCCAACACCATGGACACCCTGGGCACACCCACCCCACTGGACTACCCTCCCACACCCGAGGAAACCCCCCACCCCACTGGACACCCCCACCCCTCTTGGACAACCTCCAATCCCCTTAAAAGGACCCGACCTTAAACATTACATAATCTTGAATTGTGTTAAGAATTCAAATTAAGGATATTTTTAGGTTTATAGTTTTAGAGAATTAGGCCATAACTATTACATATCAACCTGAATATTACAATGTAGACACTTCTACTATAACCGATTTTTCACAACATTAAAAATCCTTAAAAAAACAAGAGTTCTTTTCTTGATATAAATTTTCTTTAATACTTCATTTCTCTTACCCTTCCTTATAACTTTTGAAAAACATTTAAAAAACTTCAGATGAGCATAAAAATCTCAGTAAGGGTTATAAAATCAGGGATTGAAACAGTAACCCATCAATAAATACAAATCAATAAAAACATACTTTTCAATCATAACATACCTTATGAAATCATAATATTTATGAATAACACATAGAAATCATAAGTCAAAAAGGTAACTTGTGGAAAATATAACATACATACATTGTAGCTATCACAACTATATAGGGAGTTATTTTGGAATTCCTCTCACAATATATTCTCTAAATCTCTTATGATAAACATTAACATTTACCTTCATCACGTTACCCAATGCAGTGGAGAGCTATCTCGGGCTCACCCGTCCAAGGTTTATCACAGAACCACCCGTTTACGTAAACAATGTCCAATAACCATAACATATTCATAACACATAACACAAGAATAAAGGAAAGATAACATTTCCACATTCTAATCATAATATATCAAATCAGGATATTGAAATAAACAATGCTTTATCAAACCATTTTCTAAACCATTTAAAACATTTAATAAATAGATTTTTGAATCAAAGTGTCCCATACCACTTTGAAACTTTTTAACAAATTATAATTTGAAAACATTAGTGTAAATATAAATAAATCCTTAAAATCATTTTTAAAACATGTTCATTAATGATAAATATTTATAAGAATAAATCTTTAAAACATTTAAAACTATATTTTAGTTAAAGAGTTTTTAACAAAATGAGAGACTCTTGAATATAAATAATCAGACAATAAAATTGAATAAAAACATTATAATGTCATGAAAATAAATTTATTCATGATATAATATGACAAAGGACGGTATATACACCATATAAGAGTGAATTTGTGCAGAACAACAATGAAGTCTCAATGGAAATGTAAATTTAGATGAAATCCTGTATAAAGACGGTATCCTTAAATTAAGGATAAATCAATCACATAATTATGTGTGAAAAATATAAACACACCCAATATAAGTGGATATTATGTATAAAAAAATCATAGGTCATCTAGACATATTCATATGATGACATATTCAAGAAGTACAAGTTTAACCCAAATAATTGAAATTGGGTTAAGAAGTTCCCTTGAAAAAATTTGAAAGCCTAACGACGTCACTTTAAAATTCAGAAAATGAGTTGATGACATAAAAGGGTATCTTATCACTTGGAAATAAAATTTACATCAATAGGGATATAGAATAACATATCCCAACATAATAAGATGTAAATTAAAAGACATAACAAAAATAAGTCTTTTAAAAAGAGGAGGGTGAAAGGTTCCCTTACCGATTTGGTAACATACAAAACATATGTCACGTGAAAGGAGGATAATACAATGAAGATTTAAATACTCATAAGTGATATTATATTACAGAAAGAGTATAATCATGGGCAGTACATACACCATACAAAAGGAAATAGTGGCAAATATATCATGAATCTCACCGGAATAAAAAGTGAGATGAAACCCTTTACCACGTTGTAATCAACTGAGTCATATGACCAAAAGTTAATAACCACCAAATTAATCACAGAATACAATGAATATAATGAGAATAATGATAATATATATCAAATGGCAGTACACAATACACCACATGCAATGAATAAGTTGTGAACAATGGAAATCTCACAGAATTAAAAGTGAGACAACAAATCCCTTACCTCGTGTCCGTCTTGACTTGTTTTTTCATTGTTCTTCCTAAATAATAAACTTAAGTTAATTTATAATGGATTAATAACCTTTTTAAATTTTATTATTCATTTTATATCACTTATTACCATGTTATAATGATTATAAAATCATTTAAGTTAATAATGGTTGTTTGGCCGATATTTGGTACTTGAGACAAAAATGGACTTCTTATAATTACAAGTTGTCATTGTGTTCAATAGTCCATTATATCGACAATTTCATTAATTATTTAGATATAATATATATCATATATATCCATTATATATTTGTATTTATAATATTACATAACATTTAGAGGTAAGAAATGAAATGCACCGGTCATGGAGACGGTAAGCTGTACGTACGCATGAACGCTACTTTCATTTCTATTTCATATTTAATGGTATTAAAACATAATGATACATATGTATATTATAATTCTAGTATAATATCATATATAATTTTAGTAACTAAATCCTTTATACATCCCACATAAGGAATGAACGAGTCATATCACTTTGAGGGGGCAATAGTCCGCACTTCCTCAAATGAAATTATTGAGTTAACCCATTATGGAAACCATAAAGGTATGATATAACTGGAAAATACAGAAGCATAAAGAAAAAATAAAAATAATATATATCATATATAAATATTGTGCCATCTTAATGGCAACCATGAGAGGTGGAAGGGGATAATTGAACAATCATCGTTTCGTGAGGTGTTAGTTTGCCATCCACAGAAACAGTATGTTCTTCACCCGTTAGATGGAGGTGTGTGTAAGTGTGGTTAGAATCCTTATCATAAAAAATTCCTAGTATATTTATAATACTGGTGTTGTTATAAAATAAAGGAATAAAAAAGTTTAGGGGTTGGATAAGTAAAATAAAACAAAATAAAACAAAATAAATTTAAGAGAAATCGTTATCTTTAATTTGGGTAACTTTTTTTGGATTGAACCAAAAGGTATTCTTGAAGTGCCTTATACATGAGGTAAGGAATCTAGGAGGAATATATGGATCTTGAGAGTTTATTTGGGCAGAGGTTGTATGAGACAAGGGGCTTGAGAGGTGTGATGAAAGGTTTATAAGTGAGGGATTTTTATAAGGTGGAGGAGGGGCTCTTTAGGAAAGTGTGAAATTATTATTTTATTATAAACTTATATTCAATTTCTGAAGGTAAAAAAATCATTAAATTCGAATATAATATGACTCATGGTCTAAATAAAATATTCCAATAGAAATTGAATAGGTTTTGGATAATATTTTAGTAATTATAATCTTATTTATTTAAATGATTTATTAATGAGATAAATGCTGCATCATTATTGTGTCATAAATAATTTAATTTATTCAATGTCTAAATATTATAAAAAAATACTATGAAGTAATAAATATTTTTATCTTTCCAAATAATATTTATAGTCTAAAATATGACTTATACAACCCCATGTAAAAATTCATTTACTAAAAGATATTTGTTTAGGTCATTTTTGCCTTTACTTTAATTCAATTAATCTAAAGTGTCATTATCACTCCCAAGTGGCTCAATGGGGTCCCAAAATCTACCCAAAAATTCTCATGGTCATAAATGACTTAAGAAATATGGTTAAGATAAGTGTTAAGGTAATTTTGTATTATTATAATATTTTTTGTACCTTGAATTAACCTATTTACCATTAACCGAGGTAACTAAAAGTCAAAAAGATACTATTCACCAAAATTATTTTCGTTTTATTGAAACACATTTTACTTATTAATAAAAACCATGTAGTTTAGAATTTATAAATTTAATTCACAGAAGCGGTAAAATTTCATTTAAATGAAAATTCAGTTTTTTAACTAATACTAAGTGGATTCACTATTCATCAAAAATTTAAGTTTGTCAGAAAAATACCAAAAATTCAGCATAATATATATTTGATATTCTGAATTCAGAAATTATGTCTATTTTACCAAATTAAAAACATAGAAGTTGAATTAATTAATTTAAAATTAATTCTCATTGTCAAAACAAATAGCGTGTTTTTAAGAAATAATAACTATCAAAAGATTGACACTTGTTTATGTCCAATTTCAAAGTGAAATTAATTCCAATGAACAACATTGGATTAAATGGTAAAAATTTAATTTAATCACACTTTAAAAATAATTAAAAATATAATCTAACCATATAAATAAATTATATTAAAAGTCACTTTTGAATTAAAATACAGTATTTTTCACTTTTCATTAAAAAATGAATTTTCTCAGGGAAAAAACCAAAAATTTACCCAAAGTAAATTTTGATGATCTGAATATAAAAAAGAATTTTATTTTGTCAAATAGAATATACAAAAGTGACCAAAACTATATTTAAAGTGGTTTCTCCATTAAAAGGTGGTAAATTGACCTTTTAAAGAATATTAGAGTATTTATGCTTAAAATTAGATATATTCACATTTTAAGCCTCTATATTTTATTGGATAAATGTAAAAATATTTAACAAACATGTATAATCATATTGTAGTGAGTTTTATTCATTCCCACCAATACAACGTCTAGGCGTCAACTACCATTTAAAATAATAATATTATATTATTAGTGTGCAACGTAATATTTCAAAGAAACTCGTTGTTGCGTATCAAGTAAGCCATCAAACATATAATCCACTTTAAAGTAATATTAATAATTTATTTAAAAATATTAATAAATATGGAAATGTAATTTTCTTTATTTACCTGGGCTGTTACATCCTTCCCCCTTTTCGGGAATTACATACTCGCAATTTTAAAACTGGGCATGGAAACTTCATTGAAAGTCCCATATCAGAAAAAGAGTGAGTAAAACTATCACTATAAAAGAAATAAATATATGTACAAAGGTCACCCGAGATAACCCATACTAGGATTCTATGAAAACATGGATATGGAGGAGAAAAAAAAACCATCATGTTCTGATGGAGATTGATAGAAAACATGATTAGGAGAAAGTTAACGACCAGAAAATCACAAACTTGTGATGGGTTAAACGGTATTTGATTCCCTATTAGGAAAAGTTAACTTAAAACATTTTTGTATTAAGTTACTTTTCATTGAGGAATCTATTTATGATCTTAACTAAAAATATAAGGAAACATACATACTTGTCATATAGACTTTTATCCTTTACTATATTTCTAACACAAAGTCATATATTTTTTCCAAACGATGAGTATTCAGGATGACTTGTTCACATTAAAAGTTATATAATAAACTTTGAGAGAATCATATAATCCACAAAGGATGAACTATATATTTTCATTGTATTTAGACATTATCTAAAACCAAAATGGGTAGTACGAGATCATATAATCCCCCCAATAGATAATCCTTTATAAAAACAAATACTACTATTAATCTAAAAAATTCAACAAAAAGTTACCAAAGTTCAATAAAGACCATTTAATACACAATTGTCCTTAAAATTATTCAATATAATAAAAAATAATATTGAAACCCAAAACTCAGAAGGATTTAAATCACATAGTCTTCCACAATAAATCATAATATTTATCTTCAAAAACATCGAATACTCATAAAGTCTCACACTAAAGTGTAATTAACCTAATCACATATTCTCTATGATAGGTTAATAATTTTCATAAATAACAAAAATCACCTTATATAAGGCCCCAACCTTAAACCTTACTTAATCTTGAGTTATTACAAGATTACACATTGAGGATCTTTTCAGGTTTAGAGTTTTAGAGAATTAGATCATAAAACTTGCATTACATTCCACATTTAAAAAAAGTGGTTACATAAAATATAGTATTCATTTTTCCCATCAACGGAAACATATTTAAAATAAAACATGGATTCTTTCTTGACACTTCCTTGACACTATCATCATATCATGTACCCTTCCCTTGACCTGTGAAAAATATTTCAAAAAATTGGGATGAGCATAAAAAGCTCAGTAAGGGATTTAAAAATATAGAAAGGAAACATGAGTACATGTATACATAAGAATGAAATCATACTTTACCCATAAAACATAAGCACTTTAACATACCTCATAAAATCATGAATAAATCATAGAAATCATAAGACATAAAGGTAACTTGAGGCATTTATAACATTCTTACGTAGGGAGTAACCCTCTTGGTTACATTTGGAATACCCATCACAGTATATTCCCTAAATCTCTTTGGAGAAACCTTAACGTTTAACCCCTTCGCGTTACCCAATGCATTGGAGAGCTATATCGGGCTCACCCGCCCTTAGTTTATCACGGAACCACCCGTTTTCATAACAATGCCCAAGAACCATAACATAAACGTATCACATAAAACATGCATAAAGGAAACATAACATTTCCACATTTCAATTAAAATATAACATTTTTGGATTTTGAAATAATGAATCCATTAAAAAAAACAATTTTCAAAACCATTTAAAACATTTAATAAAGTGATTTTTGAATCAAAGTGTCCCATACCACCTTGAAGATTTTAAAATTTTAAACCATTAATATCCATATAAATAAATCCTTATAACTATTTTGAAAACATGGATATTAATAATAACAAATCATTAAAACATTTAAAGCGATATTTTGGTTAAAGGGTTTTTACCAAAATTAGAGACACTTGAATACAATACTTGAGGAATAACATTTAATCAGAACTTTATAATATCACGAGAATAAATGAATTCAGGATATAATATTCCAATGGACAGTATATACACCATATAAGAGTGAATTTGTACATAACAACAATGAAGTCTCAATAGAAATGTAAAATGTGATGAAATCCCTTATAAAGAAGGTATCCTTAAATTAAGGATAAATCAATCTCAAAATTATGTGTGAAAAATATAAATACACCCAATATAAGTGGATATTAAGTTTAAAACAATAAAAGGTCATTCACACATATTAAAAGGATGACATATTCAATAACTACATGTTGAACCCAAAGAAATTGAAATTGGGTTAAAAGGTTCCCTAGGTAAAATTCGACAACCTAACGACGTCACTTCAAAACTCAGAAAATGAGTTGATGAGAGATAAAAAGGGTATATAATCACTTGTACATAAAATTTACATCAATAAGGATATAGAAGAACATATCCAAACATAATAGTATGTGAATTAAAAGACATAACAAAATAAGTCTTTTAAAAAGAGGAGGGTGAAAGGTTCCCTTACCGACTTGAGTAACTTTCGAAACGTACACCCCATTGAAGAAGTGTCATAAAATGAATATGTAAATACCCATAAATGGAATTATATTACAAAAGGAGTATAATAATGGGCAGTATATACACCACTCAAAGGAAATTGTGGCAAATGTAGCATAAATCTCACGGGAATAAAAGTGAGATGAAAAATCACTTACGAAAACTCGGCAGCCTAACGACGTCACTTAAAACTTCCAAAAATGGATTGATGAGATCAAATAGGGTCTCTCATCATATTAAAATAAAATTTACAGAAAGAGGAATATAAAATAACATCCCCCATCATAACAAATAGGATCTTAAAAGAAGTGACATAAATGAGAGTACTTAAAAAGAAAGAGAGAGGTTAGATCTCTTACGAAAATTCGGCAGCCTAACAACGCCACTCAAAACTTCCAAAATGGATTGATGAGAGAGAATAGGGTCTCTCATCATATGAAGATAAAAATTACATTAATATTAATATAAAATAACATCCCAATCATAAGAAATATGATCTTAAAAGGAATGACATAAAAGAGTGTACTTAAAAAGAAAGAGAGGGGTAGGATCCCTTACCTCGGGTCCGACTTGACTCGATCGTTCTTTAACATCCTGAATAATAAACTTGAGTTAATTTCCAATTTATTAAGAACATTTTTCAAGTTCATTATTCATTTTATATCACTTATTTCCATGTTATAAAAATTATGTAATCATTTAAGTTAATAATGTTTGTTTTGTCGATATTTGGTTCTTAAGTCGAAAGTGGACTTCTTACAATTACATGTTGTTCGTGTGGTCAAAGGTTCATTATATCCAGAATGATATTCATGATTTGGATATCATATATATCATATATATCCATAATATAATTGTATTTATAATATTACATAATCATTTAGAGGTAAGAAATGAAATGCACCGTTCATGGAGACGGTAAGCCGTACGTACGCATGAACGCTACTTTCATTTCTATGTCATATTAATGGAATTAAAACTAAATGATAGTTATGTATATTTTAATTCCAGAATTATATTAATAATTTATATGTAACATAAATCATATATAATAACTTTAAATACATCCTTTATACATCCCACATATGGCATTAACGAATCAAATCACTTTGAGGGGGCGGTAGTCCGCACTTCCTAAAATGAAATTATCGTGTTTACCCACAATGGAAACCATAAAGGTATGCCAAAAAAGAAAAATACATAAGCTTAAGTAAAACATAAACATATTATATATCATATATAAATATAGTTACATCTTAATGGCCACCTTTTAAGGTGTTATATGAGTGTTGAACAATCATCGTTTCGTGAGGCAGAAATTCGCCATCCACAGAAACAGCATGTTCTTTAACCATTTGATGTAGGTGTGTGTAAGTGTAGCTCGGATTATTCTTATAACAACATCCTAGTATATTTAAGACACTGGAGTTATTATAAAAGAAAATAATAAAAAGGTTTTAGTGGGTTGGATAAGCAAAATAAAACAAAATAACACAAGGGAAGACATTACCTTTTAATTGGGTAACTTCCTTTGATTTGAGCTCAAAGGATTCCTTGGAAAGGATTCTGCCCAAAGTGAGGATTCAATGATGAATAGAGGGATGTGGAGAGATGAAATGTGTAGGGGTTGGCCGAGCCAAAGGCTTGAGAGGTTTGTGTAAGGTGGTAGAGGTGGGGGCCTTTTATAAGAGGAGAGGAGGGGCACTCTTGGAAAGTAAAGAAATGTTACTTTATTTGAAAATGAGTTTCGGATTTAAAAGGTCCCACATTGATATAATTCGAGGATAAGGTGATAAGGTTTCGAAATACACCAATCCAATAGGTTTTGGACATGTGTAGGTCATAGATTTTACATTATCTTTTCATTTTATTTAAATCCTTTATTAATGAGGTAATCACTGAATCATTATGATGTCATAAATAATTTTATTTATTTAATGTCTAAAAATTATAAAAAAACTATCATGATGTATGAAATCTTTTTAGCTTTCCAATTAATAATTATAGTCAAAAATCTGACTTGTATAACCCCATGTAAAAATTGTTTTAGTAAAACAACTCATGTTTGTGTCATTTTTACTTTTACATTAAATAAAAAGTTATTTATGTCATTTCCCAACCAAAGTGGCTCCATGGGGTACCCAAGTTGACCCATGAATTGTCTTGGTAGGGCATGACACATAAAATAAGGGTAGGACATGTGTCAAGCTCATCTCATATTATTAAAACATTATTTTTACCTTAAACTACACTAATTACCTCTAATCGTGATTAAAAACTTAAAAGTTACTATTCACCAAAAATTTATTTTAATTCCATTGAACCACATTTTACTTCTTAATGACAACCATGTATGTAGGATTTTTGAAATTCAAAACACAGAGGTGGAAAAGTTTCATTTAAACGAAAAATCAGTTTCTTTAACTACCACTTAGTGGTTTCACTATTCATCAAAAAATGAAGTTTTTCAGAAAAATACCAAAAATTCACCCTAAGCTATATTTGATATTACGAATTAAAAAATGAAGTCTATTTTACAAAATTCAAAACATATAAGTTGCATTAATTAATTTAATAATTATTTCCCGCTGTCAAAACAAATTGCGTGTTTTTAAGAAACAATAAGTATCAAAAGATTGACTCTAGTTTAAGTCCAATTTCAAGATGAAATTAATTCCAACGACCACTATTGGATTAAATGGTAAAAATATATTCTAATTGAACTTTAAAACCAATTCAAAAGATAATATAATCATATAAACAAATTATATTAAAAATAGGTTTTGAATTAAAATACAACATTTTTCACTATTCATTAAAAAATGAACTTTATTGGAAAAATACCAAAAAATTTACACAAAGTAAATTTTGATGTCCCGATTCTAAAGAAGAATTTTATTTTTTCAAATACAACACATAAAATTGTTAAAAAGTGGATTTAAAAGAGGTTCGCCATCAAAAGGCGGTTAATCGACCTTCTAAAGAACATTAGAATGTTTACGCTTAAAAATTGAATTCATTCACATTTTTAATCCTCTAACATTTATTGTAAAAAGTAAAAATATTTGACAAACATATATAATCATTTTGTAGTTAGTTCTGTTCATTCCCTCCATTACAACGACTAGGCGTTAACTTCCATTTAAAATAATATTATTTTATTATTAGAGTGCAATGTAAGATTCCCAAGAAACTCGTTGTTGTGTATTGGGTACGCCATCGAGCATAGAGTCCCCTTTAAAGTAATATTAATATTTTATTCACAAATATGGATAAATATAAAAATGTCACATTCTTTATTTACCTGGGGTGTTACATCCTTCCCCCCTTTTGGGAATTGCGTCCTCGCAATTTTAAAATTGGGCTCAGAAACATCCTTGAAAGTCCCACATCAGAACAAGAGTTGGTAAAACAAGCACTTTAAAATAAAGAATGATAAGTACAGAGGTCACCCGAGTTAACCCATACTAGGATTCCATGTATGAAAACATGGACATGAAGGAGAAAACATAGGGTCATGTTCTGATGGAGAGTGATAGAAAACATTTTTAGGAGAAAGTTAACCACAAGAAAATCACAAACTTGTGATGGGTTAAATGGTATTAGATTCCCTAGTAGGAAAAGTTAATAGACAATAGTTTTGTTTTTTTTATTGAGGAATTTATTCATAAGAAAATATAATTACTTATCATGTTCACTTTCAACTTTTATTAGATTTCTTACACAAACTCATATTTTCTCCAAAAGACGAGTATTTAGGAAGACTTGTTCACTATAATCAACTTCTATAGAATCACCTAATCCACAAAAGAGAACTATATACTTCCCATGTCTTTAGACTTTAACCAAAACCAAAACCAAAATGGTTAGTACAAGATCAGATAATCCAGAAAAGGATAACCCTTTATAAAAAGAAAATCTATTCTTAATCTCCAAAATTTGTCCAACAAAACCCAAAGTTCAACGAGGACCATTTGATAAAAAATTTGCCAATAAAATTATTCAAAGTAAACCAAAATAAGATTGAAACCCAAATATTTGAAAGATTTAGTCACAGAGTCTTCCAAGGTACAAATTAACTTTTATCTCCAAATAACACCAGTTGCTCTTAAATTCTCATATTGAAAAGTAATTAACCTAATCACATATCCTCGATGATAGGTTAATCATTTACATAGATAACCCAAAATAAAATTACTCTTGATTCCTAAAATCGTCTAACTAAAAAGAATTAGTCAAACTAACCAGGGACTTCACGTAGTCCAGTGGTAGGTGATAAATACCAGCCGCACTTTGGTTGTGGGTTCTATTCCCGCAGCTTTGTCCGACGCGACGGGTTGTCACACGGTCTGCATGTTGTCCTTTTTCCAAAACTATATAATTCTTAAAACATTCCCCAAAACGAGATAAAATATTCAAAAATGATCATAACATATTTTAACCTCAAGTTTATCTCATGCCTTTCATTTTCCATCATAACATATAATAACCCATAATTACCTCAAAAGTAAGGATCATATAAACTCTAATGGTTACCTTTATAATTATTACCTAAAGTTTCACATCGATTGGTCATCTCGTACATGATTCATTACAGATCAAACCAAGGTTCAAGTGGTTGATCATGACTCCTTGATAGTTGGTTTAGAACAACCACGAGTTTCCTCATTGAATCCCCCATTTTATCTAGTATCTTAATCAGAGAACCACCACAGTTTCCTTCAAACCTGTTGTCTCTTTGGTGCCTTCTAGATCCATCCATTCACTAAAAACATAAATGTCAGTCTGAGTATATCAACAAAACCATCATGTACTAATGAGGAAGGTAAACATTAAGATATACTTACTCATTTAATTTATCTAAAACTAGGACTCTTTCTGAAATCCTAACCATTATGGTAATGCCACTTGTGCTTAGAGAATACCCTAACCTCTAAAGTTATCTAAACCGACCTTTGATACCAACTATAAGGCCCCAGCCTTAAACCTTACTTAATCTTGAGTTATTACAAGATTACACATTGAGGATCTTTTCAGGTTTAGAGTTTTAGAGAATTAGATCATAAAACTTGCATTACATTACACATTTAAACAAAGTGGTTACATAAAAGATATTATTCATTTTTCCCATCAACGGAAACATATTTAAAATAAAACATGGATTCTTTCTTGACACTTCCTTGACACTATCATCATATCATGTACCATTCCCTTGACCTGTGAAAAACATTTCAAAAAATTGGGCTGAGCATAAAAAGATCAGTAAGGGATTTAAAAATATGGAAAGGAAACATGAGTACATGTATACATAAGAATGAAATCATACTTTTCCCATAAAACATAAGCACTTTAACATACCTCATAAAATCATGAATAAATCATAGAAATCATAAGACATAAAGGTAACTTGAGGCATTCATAACATTCTTACGTAGGGAGTAACCCTCTTGGTTAAGTTTGGAATACCCATCACAGTATATTCCCTAAATCTATTCGGAGAAACCTTAACGTTTAACCCCTTCGTGTTACCCCATGCATTGGAGAGCTATATCGGGCTCACCCGCCCTTAGTTTATCACGGAACCACCCGTTTTCATAAAAATGCCCAAGAACCATAACATAAACGTTTCAAATAAAACATGCATAAAGTAAACATAAAATTTCCACATTTCAATCAAAATATAACATTTTAGGATTTTGAAATAATGAATCCATTAAAAACAAAATTTTCAAAACCATTTAAAACATTTAATAAAGAGATTTTTGAATCAAAGTGTCCCATACCACCTTGAAGATTTTAAAATTTTAAACCATTAATATCCATATAAATAAATCCTTATAACCATTTTGAAAACATGGATATTAATAATAACAAATCATTAAAACAATTAAAGCGATATTTTGGTTAAAGGGTTTTTACCAAAATTAGAGACACTTGAATACAATACTTGAGGAATAACATTTAATCAGAACTTTATAATATCATGAGAATAAATTAATTCATGATATAATATTCCAATGGACAGTATATACACCATATAAGAGTGAATTGGTGCATAACAACAATGAAGTCTCAATAGAAATGTAAAATGTGATGAAATCCCTTATAAAGAAGGTATCCTTAAATTAAGGATAAATCAATCTCAAAATTATGTGTGAAAAATATAAATACACCCAATATAAGTGGATATTAAGTGTAAAACAATAAAAGGTCATTCACACATATTCAAATGATGACATATTCAATAACTACATGTTGAACCCAAAGAAATCGAAATTGGGTTAAAAAGTTCCCTTGGTAAAATTCGACAGCCTAACGGCGTCACTTCAAAATTCAGAAAATGAGTTGATGAGAGATAAAATGGGTATCTCATCAGTTGGAAATAAAATTTACATCAATAAGGATATAGAAGAACATATCCCAACATAATAGTATGTGAATTAAAATACATAACAAAATAAGTCTTTTAAAAAGAGGAGGGTGAAAGGTTCCCTTACCGACTTGGGTAACTTTCGAAACGTACACCCCATTGAAGAAGTGTCATACAATGAATATGTAAATACCCATAAATGGAATTTTATTACAAAAGGAGTATAATAATGGGAAGTACATACACCACTCAAAGGAAATGGTGGCAAATGTAGCATAAATCTCACAGGAATAAAAGTGAGATGAAAAATCCCTTACGAAAACTCGGCAGCCTAACAACGCCACTTAAAACTTACAAAAATGGATTGATGAGATGAAATAGGGTCTCTCATCATATTAAAATAAAATGTACAGCAATAGGAATATAAAATAACATCCCCCATTATACAAATAGGATATTAAAATAAGTGACATAAAGGAGAGTACTTAAAAAGAAAGAGAGAGGTTAGATCTCTTACGAAAATTCGGCAGCCTAACGGCGCCACTCAAAACTTCCAAAATGGATTGATGAGAGAGAATAGGGTATCTCATCATATGAACATAAAAATTAAATTAAGAGAAATATAAAATAACATCCCAATCATAAGAAAGATGAGCTTAAAAGGAATGACATAAAAGAGTGTACTTAAAAAGAAAGAGAGGGGTGGGATCCCTTACCTCGGGTATGACTTGACTCGATCGTTCTTTAACGTCCTGAATAATAAACTTGAGTTAATTTCTAAATTATTAATAACCTTTTTCAAGTCCATTATTCCTTTTATATCACTTATTTCCATGTTATAAAAATTATGTAATCATTTAAGTTAATAATGTTTGTTTTGTCGATATTTGGTTCTTAAGTCGAAAGTGGACTTCTTACAATTACATGTTGTTCGTGTGGTCAAAGGTTCATTATATCCAGAATGATATTAATGATTTGGATATCATATATATCATATATATCCAGAATATACATGTATTTATAATATTACATAATCATTTAGAGGTAAGAAATGAAATGCACCGTTCATGGAGACGGTAAGCCGTACGTACGCATGAACGCTACTTTCATTTCTATGTCATATTAATGGAATTAAAACTAAATGAGAGGTATGTATATTTTAATTCCATAATTATATTCATAATTTATATGTAACATACATCATATATAATAACTTTAAATACATCCTTTATACATCCCACATATGGCATTAACGAATCAAATCACTTTGAGGGGGCGGTAGTCCGTACTTCCTAAAATGAAATTATCGTGTTTACCCACAATGGAAACCATAAAGTTATGACAAAAAAGAAAAATACAGAAGCTTAAGTAAAACATAAACATATTATATATCATATATAAATATAGTGACATCTTAATGGCCACCTTTTAAGGTGTTATATGAGTGTTGAACAATCATCGTTTCGTGAGGCAGAAATTTTCCATCCACAGAAATAGTATGTTCTTTAACCATTTGATGTAGGTGTGTGTAAGTGTAGCTCTAATGCTTCTTATAACAACATCCTAGTATATTTAATATACTGTATTTGTTACAAAAGAAAATAATAAAAAGGTTTTAGTGGATTGGATAAGCAAAATAATACAAAATAACACAAGGAAAGACATTATCTTTTAATCGGGTAACTTCCTTTGATTTGAGCTCAAAGGCTTCCTTGGAAAATATTATGCCCAAAGTGAGGCTTCAATGATGAAGAGAGGGATGTGGAGAGATGAAATGGGCAGGGTTTGGCCGAGCCAAATGCTTCAGAGGTGTGTGTAATGTGGTAGAGGTGGGGGCCTTTTATAAGAGGAGAGGAGGGGCACTCTTGGAAAGTAAAGAAATGTTACATTATTTGAAAATGAGTTTCGGATTTAAAAGGTCCCACATTGATATAATTCTAGGATAAGGTGATAAGGTTTATAAATCCACCAATACAATAGTTTTTGTACATGTGTAGGTCATATATTTTACATTATCTTTTCATTTTATTTAAATCCTTTATTAATGAGGTAATCGCTGCATCATTATGATGTCATAAATAATTTTATTTATTTAATGTATAAAAATTATAAAAAACTATCATGATGTAGGAAATATTTGTAGCTTTCCAATTACTATTTATAGTCAAAAATATGACTTGTATAACTCCATGTAAAAATTGTTTTAGTAAAACAACTCATGTTTGTGTCATTTTTACTTTTACATTAAATAAAAAGTTATTTATGTCATTTCCCAACCAAAGTGGCTCCATGGGGTCCCCAAGTTGACCCATGGATTGTCTTGGTCGTCCATGACACATCAAATAAGTGTAGGACATGTTTCAAGCTCATCTCATATTATTAAAACATTATTTTTACCTTAAACTACACTAATTACCTCTAATCGCGATTAAAAACATAAAAGTTACTATTCACCAAAAAATTATTTTAATTCCATTGAACCACATTTTACTTCTTAATGACAACCATGTATGTCGGATTTTTGAAATTCAAAACACAGAGGTGGCAAAGTTTCATTTAAATGAAAAATCAGTTTCTTTAACTACCTCTTAGTGGTTTCACTATTCATCAAAAATTGAAGTTTTTCAGAAAAATACCAAAAAATCACCCTAAGCTATATTTGATTCTACGAATTCAAAAATGAAGTCTATTTTACAAAATTAAAAACATATAAGTTGCATTAATTAGTTTAATAATTAATTCCCGCTGTCCAAACAAATAGCGTGTTTTTAAGAAACAATAAGTATCAAAAGATTGACTCTAGTTTAAGTCCAATTTCAAGATGAAATTAATTCCAACGACCACTATTAGATTAAATGGTAAAAATATATTCTAATTGAACTTTAAAACAAATTCAAAATATAATCTAATCATATAAATAAATTAGATTAAAAAGAGGTTTTGAATTAAAATACAACATTTTCACTATTCATTAAAAAATGAACTTTATTGGAAAAATACCAAAAAATTTACACAAAGTAAATTTTGATGTCCCGATTCTAAAGAATAATTTTATTTTGTCAAATACAACACATAAAATTGTTAAAAATTGGATTTAAAAGAGGTTCGCCATCAAAAGGCGGTTAATTGACCTTCTAAAGAACATTAGAATGTTTACGCTTAAAAATTGAATTCATTCACATTTTTAATCCTCTAACTTTTATTGTAAAAAGTAAAAATATTTGACAAACATATATAATCATTTTGTAGTTATTTTTTTTCATTACCGCCATTATAACGACTAGGCGTTAACTACCATTTAAGATAATATTATTTTATTATTAGAGTGCAACGTAAGATTCCCAAGAAACTCGTTGTTGCGTATTGGGTACGCCATCGAGCATAGCGTTCCCTTTAAAGCAATATTAATATTTTATTGACAAATATGGATAAATATAAAAATGTCATATTCTTTATTTACCTGGTGTGTTACACCTTATGTCCACAATAAAAACATATATTCTCCCAAAATAATATTTCAACCATTACTCTACAATTTAAATCCCAAGGTATTGTATTTTCCTTATGCATATAGTGTTCCCAAAAGAGAGAATGTATTCCAAAATAACCTTTATCACTTAATCACCAAATCATTTTCATATATAAATAATGTCCATTTGAAAAAACATATAATCCCAAATAAACTTATTCTTGATCAATAAAATAATTTAACTAAAAATAATTAGTCATACTAACCAGGGACATCACGTAGTCCAGTGGTAGGTGATAAATCACCATCACACTTTCGTTATGGGTTCGATTCCTGTAGATTTTTCCAACACAATGGGTTGTCACACGGTCAGTGTGTTGTCCTTTTTCAAAAACTATATAGTTTCATAACATTCCAAAAAAAAGAGACAAATTCCTAAAAAATAACCATAACATAATTTATCCTCAAAGGTTATCTAATACCTTTCATTTTGCACCCCAAAATGTAATAACCATTTATCACCTCTAAAATAACTATGACCCTTTATAATATTCTAACCATTAGGGTTATGTCACTTATGCTTAAATTAAACCCTATCCTCTAAAGTTATCTAAACTGACATCTAATACCAACTATAAGGACCCAACTTTAAACATTACATAATATTGAATTATGTTAAGAATTAACATTGAGGATCTTTTCCGGTTTATAGTTTTAGAGAATTAGGCCATAACTATTACATATCAACTCGAATATTAAAAAGTAGACACTTCTACTACGATTTTTCACAACAATAAAACTCCTTAAAAAACAAGAGTTCTTTTCTTGATATAAATATTCTTAAATACTTTCTTTCTCTTACCCTTCCTTATAACCTGTGAAAAACCTTTAAAAAACATGGGATGAGCATGAAAAGCTCAGTAAGGGTTATAAAATAAGTAATGGAAACATTAACCCATCAATAAATACAAATCAATGATAACATAATTTTCAATCATAACATACCTTACGAAATCATAAGATTTATGAATAACACATAGAAATCATAAATAATAATAGTAACTTGTGGCATACATAACATACTTATATTGTAGCTATCACAGCTACATAAGGAGTTATTTTGGAATTCCCATCATTGTATATTCCCTAAATATCTTAGGAGAGTCATTAACGTTTACCTCCGTTACGTTAGCCAATGCATTGGAGAGCTATCTCAGGCTCTCCCTCCCAAGGTTTATCACGTAACCACCCATATACGTAAACAATTCCCAATAACCATAACATATTCACAACACATAACACAAGCATAAATGAAAGATAAAATTTCAACATTCCAAACATAATATATCAAATCATGATATTGAAATAAACAATTCTTTATCAAACCATTTTCAAAACCATTTAAAATATTTAATAAAAAGATTTTTGAATCAAAGTGTCCCATGCCACTTTGAAACTTTTAAATAAATTATCATTTGAATAAAATTAATGTTTATATAAACAAATCTTTAAAACCATTTTTGAAACATGGAAATTAATGATAAATATTTAGAAGAATAAATCTTCAAAACATTTAAAATGATATTTTAGTTAAAGAGTTTTTAACAAAATGAGAGACACTTGAATATAAATAATTGTGGAATAAAATTGAATCTGAACATTATAATATCATAAGAATAAAGTTATTCATGATATAATATGACAAAGGACAGTATATACACCATATAAGAGTGAATTGGTGCATAACAACAATGAAGTCTAAATGGAAATGTAAATTGAGATGAAATCCCTTATAAAAATGGTATCCTTAAATTAAGGATAAATCAATCACATAATTATGTGTGAAAAATATAAATACACCCAATATAAGTGGACATTATGTATAAAACAATGATAGGTCATTCACACATATTCATAGGATGAAATATTCAAGAAGTACATGTTTAACCCAAAGAATTGAAATTAGGTTAAGAAGTTCCCTTGAAAAAATTTGAAAGCCTAACAGCATCACTTTAAAATTAAGAAAATTAGTTAATGAGATAAAAATGGTATATAATCACTTAGACATAAAATTTACATCAATAGAGATATAAAATAACATATCCTAACATAATAAGATGTAAATTAAAATACATAACAAAAAGAAGTCTTTTAAAAAGTGGAATGTGAAAGGTTCTCTTACCGATTTGGTAACTTACAAAACATACGCCACATGAAAGAAAGATCATACAATGAAGATTTAAATAATCATAAGTGACAGTATATTACACAAATAGTACAATCATGGTCAGTGAATACACCACACAAAAGGATATAGTGGCAAATATAGAATGAATCACACGGGAATAAAAAGGGAGATGAAACCCTTTACCACGTTTTAATCAAATGAGTCGCATGAAAAGAAGTTAATAACCACCAAATGAATCAAATAATACCATGAATATAATGATAATCATGATAATATATATCAAATGGAAGTACACAATACACCACATGAAATTAATATGTTGCGAACAATGGAAATCTCACAGAATTAAAAGTGAGATAAGAAATCCCTTACCTCATGTTCGTCGTGACTTGTTTGTTCCTTGTTCTTCCTGAATAATAAACTTAAGTTAATTTATAATTGATTAAGAACCTTTTTAAATTTTATTATTCCTTTTATATCACTTATTACAATGTTATAATCATTATGAAATCATTTAAGTTAATAATGGTTGTTTGGTCGATATTTGGTACTTGAGTCAAAAATGGACTTCTTATAGTTACAAGTTGTCCTTGTGTTCAATAGTCCATTATCTCCAGAATTTTAATCATGATTTAGATATCATATATATCATATATATCCAGTATATAAATTTATTTATAATATTACATATCATTTAGAGGTATGAAATGAAATGCACCGTTCATGGAGACGGTAAGTCGTACATACGAATGAACGCTACTTTCATTTCTATTTCATATTTAATGGAATTAAAACATAAGGATACTTATGTATATTATAATTCCAGTACAATATCATATATAATTTCAGAAACTACATCCTTTACATGTCCCACATAAGGCATGAATGAGTCATATCACTTTGAGGGGGCGGTAGTCCGCACTTCTTCAAATGAAATTATCACGTTTACCCATTATGGAAACCATAAAGGTATGATATAAATGAAAAATACAGAAGCATAAAGATAGCATAAAAATAAAATATTTCATATATAAATATAGTTCCATCTTAATGGCCACCATGAGAGGCGACAGGAGATAATCGAACAATCATCGTTTCATGAGGCATTAGTTTGTCATCCACAGAAACAGTATGTTCTTCACCCATTAGATGGAGGTGTGTGTAAGTGTAGTTTGAATTATTCTCATAACAACATCCTAGTATATTTATGATACTTGTGTTATTATAAAATAAATGAATAAAAAAAATTTTAGGGGTTGGAGAAGTAAAATAAAACAAAATAAATCCAAAGAATTTTAAGAGAAACCGTTACCTTCAATTTGGGAAACTTACTTTGGTTTGAACCAAAAGGACTTCTTGAAGTGCCTTCTGCCTAAGGTAAGACTTATAAAAGGAATAGAGGGATCTTGAGAGTCTATGTGGGCAGAGTTTGGACAATCTAAGGGGCTTGAGAGGTTTGAGGAATGGGTTAGAAGTGAGAGATTTTTATAAGGGGGGGGGGTGAGGGGATCTTTAGGAAAGAGTGAAATTATTATTTTATTATACACTTATCCTCAGTTTCTAAATGTCCAGAAATCCTTAAAGTCGAATATAAGATGACGCATATTCAAAATAAAATCACCGAATATAAATTGGACAGGTTTTGGATAATATTTTAATCATTATAATTTTATTTATTTAAATTATTTATTAATGAGGTAAATACTGCATCATTATTGTGTCATAAATAATTTAATTTATTCAATGTCTAAAAATTATAAAAAAAATACTATGATGTAAGAAATATTTTTACCTTTCTAAATAATTTTTATAGTCGAAAATATGACTTATATAATCACATGTAAAAAATGATTTACTAAAAGATATTTGTTTTTGTCATTTTTGTATTTAATTTAATTCATCTAAAGTGTCATTATAACTCCCAAGTGGATCCATGGGGTCCCAAAAGCAACCTAAAGATGTACATGGTCGTAAATGAATCAAAAAATAAGTTTAAGACAAGTGTTAAGGTAATTTTGTATTATTATAATATTTTTGGTACCTTGATTTACCCTATTTACCTTTAACCGAGGTAAAAAAAGTCAAAAGATACTATTCACCAAAAATTATTTTCATTTTATTGAACCAAATTTTACTTAATAATAATAAAAATGTATGTCAGATTTTTTAAATCCAATTAATAGAAGTGTTAAAATTTCATTTAAATGAAAAGTCAGTTTATTTAACTACTATTAAGTGGATTCACTATTCATCAAAAATTGAAGTTTTTCAGAATAATACAAAAAATTCAGCATAAGCTAAATTTGATATTATGAATTAAAAAATGATGTCTATTTTACCAAATTCAAAACATAGGAATTGTATTAATTAATTTAAAATTAATTCCTATTATCAAAACAAAATTCATGTTTTTAAGAAACAATAACTATCAAAAGATTGACACTTCTTTATGTCCAATATCAAAGTGAAATTAATTCCAATGACCAAAATTGGAATAAATGGTAAAAATATAATTTAATTACACTTTAAATTTTTTTTAACCATATTAATAAATTAGATTAAAAGGATCTTTTGAATTAAAATACAACATTTTTCAATTTTCATTACAAAATGAATTTTATCAGAAAAATACCAAAAATTTACCCAAAGTAAATTTTGATGATCTGAATCTAAAGAAGAATTTTATTTTGTAAACTATTTCATATGAAAGTGACCAAAACTAGATTTAAAGATGGTTTGCCATTGAAAAGCGGTAAATTTACATTTTAAAGAATATTAGAGTATTTATGCTTGAAATTAGATTCATTCACATTTTAAGCCTCTAACTTTTATTGGATAAATGTAAAAAAATCTAAAAAACATGTATAATAATATTGTAGTTAGTTCTATTCATTCCTGCCAATACAACGGCTAAACGTCAACTACCATTTAAAATAATATTATTATATTATTAGTGTGCAACATAAGATTTCAAAGAAACTCATTATTGCGTATCAGGTAAGCCATCGAACATAGAATCCCCTTTAAAGTAAAATTAATAATTAATTTAAAAATATTAATAAATATGAAAATGTAATATTCTTTATTTACCTGGGATGTTACACCCCTGGACAGCCCTCCCAGCCTCCTGGACACCCTCCCACCACCATGGACACCTTGGACACCTCCACCCCACTGGACATCCCCCCACTCCCTTGGAAACCCCCCTCCCCACTGGACACCCCTAGACACCCCCTGGACAGCCCCCCAACCCTCCTGGACAACCCCCACCCTCCTGGACACCCACCCACCTAATAGACACCTCAGACACCCCCACCCCACTGAACAACCCTCCCACATCCCTGGAAACCCCCCACCCACTAAACACCCCCACTCCCTGGATACCCCCTGAACATCCCCCACCCCTCTTTGACAGCCCCCACTCCCTAGACAGCCCTCCACCCTCTTGGATACCCTCCCACCCCCATAAACACCTTGAACAACTCCACCCCATGGGACACCCCTCCCACACCTCTGGAAACCCCCCACCCAACTTGACAACCCCCCCTGGACATCCCCCACTCTCCTAGATAGCCCTCCCACCCTCATGGACACCCTCCCACCCCCGTGGACACCCTAGACACCCCACACCCCTGGACAACCCCCACTCCCCGGGAAACCCCCCACCCCACTGGACACCCCCATACCTCTAGACACACCATGGACAACCCCCACCCTCATGGAAATCCCCCACACTCCTAGACACCCTCCCACCACCATGGACACCCTGGAAACCCCCCACCCCACTAGATAATCCTCCCACACCCCTGAACCCCCACCCCATTGGACACCCCCACACCCCTGGATACCCCCTGGACAACCCCAAACCTCTTAGATATCCCCCACTCCCCTGGATAGTCCTCCACCATCCTAGACACCCTCCCACCACCATGGACACCCTAGAAACCCCCACTCCACTAGACAACCCTCACACACCCTTGGAAACCCCCCACCCCACTCAACAACCCCCACCCATCCTAGACAGCCCCCACTCCCCTGGACACCCCTCCCACCCTCTTGGACAACCTCCCACCACCATGGACACCCTGGACATCCCCACACCCCTAGACAACCACCCACTCCCCTGGAAACCCCCCACCCCACTGGACACCCCCACACCCCTGGACACCCCCTAGACATCCCCCACCTTCCTGGACAGCCCTCTACCCTCTTGGACACCCTCCCACCCCCATGGATACCCCAGAAACCTCCACCCCACTATACAACCCTGCCAAACCATTGACCCCCCACCACACTGGACACCCCCCACACCCCTAGATACCCCCTGGACAGCCCCCACCCCTCTTGGATAACACCCACTCCCCTGGACAACCCTCCACCCTCTTGGACACCCTCCCACCCCCATGGATACCCTGGACACCCCCAACCCACTGGACAACCCTCCCACACCCCTCAAAACCCACACCCCACTGGACAACCCCTACCCCTCTTAGATAACTCCCACTCCCCTGGACAACCCTACCACCCTCCTGGACACCCTCCCACCCTCATGGACAACTTGGACGCCCGCACACCCCTATAAAACCCCCCACACCCCTGAACCCCACAGGACACCCCTCACACATCTGGACACCCCCTTGATAGCCCCCACCCTCTAGGACAGCCACCATCATTCTAGACACCCTTGAAACCCCATGGACACCCCAAACACCCCCCACTGGACAACCCTCCCACACCCCTAGAAACCCACACCCCACTGGACACCCTCCACACCCATGGATACCCCCGGGACAACCCTCCCTCCCAGACAACCCCCACTCCCCTGGATAGCCCTCCACCCTCCTAAACACCTTCCCACCAACATGGACACTCCAGACAACCCCACCCCACTGGACAACCCTCCCACACCCCTGGAAACCCCCCCACCCCACTGGACATCCCCCCTACCCTCCTGGACATCCCCCACTCCCCTGGATATCCTTCCCACCCTCTTGTACACACTCCCACCCCCATGGACACCCTGGACACCCCCACCCCACCAGACAACCCCCCACTCCCCTGAACCCCCCCACTAGACACCACCCCACATCCTTGAACAACCCCACCATCCTGGATAGCCCCTACCCTCCTGGACACCCTCCCACCCCTTGGACACCCATGAAACCCCCACTACCTTGGATAGACCTCCCACCCTCTTGGTCACCCTCCCACCCTAATGGAAACCCTGGACACCCACCACCCCCACCCCACTGGACAACCCCCACTCTGCTGACCCCCCCACCCCACTGTACACCCCCACACCCCTAGACACCCCATGAACTGCCCCCACCCTCTTGTACAACCCCCACCCTCCTCGACACCCTCCCACCCCATGGACACCCCAGACACCCCCACCCCACTGGACAACCCTCCCACACCCCTTGAAACCCCCACCCCACTTGACACCAACCACACCTCTGGAGACCCCCTGGACACCCCACCCCTCCTGAACATCCCTCACTCCCCTAGACAACCCTACCACCCTCCTAAAAACCCTCCCACCCCTATGAACACCCTAGAGACCCCCACCCCACTGGACAACCCTCCTATACCCCTGGAAACCCGCCCACCCCACAGGACACCCCCACACCCTTGGACACCCCCCCAGACAGCCCCTACTCCCCTAGACAGCCCTCCCACCCTCCTGGACACCCTCCCACCCCCATTGACACCCTGGACACCCTCCCCCCAAGACCAAAATCCATACTAGGAAAAAAATCAGAAGTATACCAAAACAAGAAGTAGACCAACTAAAAAAACAAAATCCCACCTAAACGACTACCAAATACACAATTATAATGACAATATTTAAAATTACATTTTACACTACAAACAAACTAAAATCCAATCAAACCTGTAAAATAATTTGACCATTCCACTTGTAGGTGTTTGAAATATTGAGCACTATATGGTTGAGGGTCATCAAATAGCTACAAAGTAAAAGGATAGTAGTTAACATGTATAATGAATAAATCAAATTAAATATTATGGAAAAGTTTAAAAGGAATTCATACCAGGTCAAAGTGCACAAGTGTTCCAGTTTTTATTATTTCATACATAAATCATAACTTATAATATCTGTATTCGATAATGCCTTGTTGTTCATGACAATTCTGTTTAAATTAGTGTAAATTCAAAATATTATTTTTATGTAAAACATAAAAAAGTACAAATTATAAATGGATATTTTCCTTTACTTTTACATATTGAATCTTGGCACTCATTTTCTTTGTGTTTTTTCAAAAGTAGACCTATCCCCTTTTGGAAAATAATAAGACTGGGATAAGTTTAAAATTCATTTTAATATATATAACTATTAAGAAATTGAAACTTACTTTAACAACATATTCTTAAAACTTTCCCCCACATCGCCATGGACAGATCATATCCAATAAGGTGTTTTATCCCTTAGGCAAAAAACACCTAACATCCAATGATCACTGATAAAAGAAAATTTAAGGTTAGTGGTTTTTTCTGATAAAAGATAATGAAATATTTTCCAGATATATGTTTCATACCTCTCACAAAAAGGCATCATCCAACACTGTGTGATTATATTCTGTTCAAATCTTTCAGCAATATAAAGCATTATTTGTTCCTCATCCAATGCATTTGCTTCAGAGGAAATCAAATGCGGGTCCATTAATCCATATACATCTATCCAATAATTCTTCTCACACATTTTATAAATATACCTAATACAAAATAGACATAAGTATACATTTTTAATAAATATAACGTAAGGAAAAGGTGTTAAGACTTACATGGAAAAAATGTGTACCACGTTAATACCCAACTTATCTCTAGTAACTAGCTCCATTATATCATTTTTCAGAATCTCCACATTTATTTCATGTCCACAAACATGAGCATCCATTGGAAACTCATAATGATCCGCCAACAAATTTGATTATCTTAACAATCTGTCAAGACTACTAGAATATGTCTCTAGTGTCATAGCCATTTTCCTTTTTGTTGTCTATACAATATTTCTTTACCTTTTAAGTATTCCTATAAAAATAAATATTAAAATATATTAGTTTTCAAATGTTAAAACAACTTTAATAAAAAAATAAAATAGAAGATATAACATACATACCTCTATGGTAACGAGTCACAAAAGTCTGGATGGAAAAATTTAAAAATGGTTTATACTTTGTCCAACTATCATCCCCTCATCTTTAGGTAATGGTACTCAAGATGATCTATCTATAATATCCTATACAGTGACCCTATGATGCTCTACCTCTAACTGTTGATGATAAACTGAATCTTCTATACAATATACCAGCCCATATGCAACTATATGATGTTGGGGATCATCAACATACAACTTGAAATAAGTAGGAAGATACGGTAGAGGAGGAGGATAAAAAATGGGGTCTTCAGGCTGAAGTGGGGGGGTGTGAGCTACTGGCGGAGGTAGAGGATAAATAATGGGGTCTCGAGGGGTAGGTGGAGGAGTGGGAGATGCTGTATGAAATTGTCTTTTCATGTCTGCAAACATAGAATGTACCGATGCTCTAATATTTTCCTCCATCGTCGCATTAATATTATGAACATTAGCCTCAAAGGATTATATTTTTTTTATAAACACCCTCAAAGGAAGAATTTGAAGAATGTGGAAACACATTTCTTACCGATACACCTGTAGGATATCCTCGAACATGACCCGGATGTTTGGGCTTTCATAATGCTGTAGAAAAAATATCTTTCCTCCCAGCATCTGTAAATGCCCCTTGTGAGATATGCTCCTCAAGAGAATCCTGTATTAATTAATTGAACATTTCTGCAATGATTCTAATTATATAAAGAATACAGTTAATGTCACAAAATGCCTTCACCAAAAGGAGGGAAAGGAAAAAAGATTGCCAGACCCTTTTTTATTTAAGTTAAAGGATAGATAATGACCCCCGAGACCCGCCTTCGATAGGTCCTGAAGTGGCGACCAGCACCAAGGTTATAGAATCACACACAAGATGGAAGACATTACCCTTTTTATTTTTATAGGATCGGGAGATAAGATAGCAACTCCAACATCACCAAAGATGAAAGTAAAGGTAAACCTGAAAGCAAACCATTCCCATATGCATGTCCAAAAGTAAAAGATACTTGCCATAAGAACTCCAAAGGTATAGTACCAAGAAAAAAAACGACAACAGCAACTGCCCCAAGGTCCGAGCTAGTACGGTAATGCACGATCCCTGAAATCCTCCTGGAAACCTGATAACAATTTATATATGTAGGGTGAGAATAGAAGTATACTCAGTAGGGAAAACCAAAGGCTCTTGTGCACAAGTGGGGAGGCATCCTAATGCCCCGTGAAAAAAAAGGAGAGAACCAATGCACCTAGAAAGGAAAACTATCCACCCAAGCCTCACCAAGGCACACTCCCCAAATAACGCAAGTCAAGTAAAGTATAGTAATAGCACATTGATATTTGGGTACCTCACGCCACTTTCCCACTAGTTATTGAAGACATCCTATGCATCGAACCAATCACACCATTCTCACCCCAGTCCCACTACCACACCCCACCTGCACACACCTGGGCCACAACCACCATGCATAACCACACCCACACACACCTGGGTCAGAACATCTACTTCCATGCCTAAAGACACCTGGGCCTCATCTCGAAGACACTTGGGAAACAACCTGCCCGCAAACACCTGGGCCAACCACCACAACTACCATGTCCGAAGATTCTTGGGCTAACAATGGACTTCAAGACATCACAGCCTACCCGAAGAGTCTTGTGCTATTCGGGAAAGGGAGCTGAAAAGGAGCTAATAACCAGCCACTCATAGGAGTGTTGGGAAAACATCCTCCCCATGAAATGGGGTGTTTAGCACTAAGTGCTCAACTAGGGTGGGGCACGAAAAAGAAACATAAGAAATAAAATATATGTATAGGTAACAGACACTCATCCCAACCTAGGGGCTCCAAAACCTAAGAACAAACACCCTCATTAATATTCATTCATAAAAGAAAAGCACAACACTCACAGCCAAGTCACAAATCATCCCCAAAACCAATTCTCTGTTTAAACCATTCTTGTTTCATGTTCAAGTGATCCCATTTGGGTGAATTATACACTACCGGGCAACTAACAGGCATAACCACAAGTCAAGGAAAGAGAAACAACCAATAGAAATTTAAGCATTCACACCCAGTTCTCTTGTAAAGTCACAACAACAAAGGGATCAGTGAGATCCCTCAAAGTACTGGAACCAAAGAAGGCTTCAAGATACAGCCCCAAATCATAAAATAAGTCAAAGTGAGATCCCTCCGAGTATTGGAACCAAAGCAGGCTTCAAGATATAGCCCCACATCCCCAAAACCATGAACCAACAATATGCCAACAGTAGAGGATTCCACCCCAATTCATATCACAAGCAGAGCAACCAAACGGTTTCAGAATCACACCCAAGAGGATCCCATCCTCACCCACATAACCCCATAGGAAATCAAATATAATAACACACCTATTACCAAAAAAGAGTAGGGAAACTTCCAGGTTCAAGCACATCATTCATTATTTTCTTCTTTCTGTTGGTTAGTCGGTGTGACCACACATGGCTTTATGTTTACTGGGTATCCATTTAATCCACCGAGTTTATGTGATCAACCAATTTCCAAGTTACAATCATTTAATCATCAAAGAATCATCACATAAGGCAAGGGTTTATTAGTGCGCAAGGAAAGACCACCAAAGACCATGATTTTCAGTGAGCATAGCCCAAAAGTTCACAAGATAAGCATCAAGGAAGAGCAGAAAAACATAACAACATCACATCGTTTACACCCCTTCCCTTAATTATTTAAAGTCCGTTTTTTATCTTCATTAAGGTTTGGTTTCACCCAATCCCATAGAAAAAACAGCGTACCCACCCCACATGATACACAGAAAGGAGAGACGAAGGAAAATCCCTAACTGGTTGATCAAGGATCGAAGTTTTTATCCATGCGCCAAGAACAGGGGATGCACGACTTGAAGGAGAGGAACATTGGGAACTCCAAGGATGAGCAGACAACTCCAACACAGGCGCACAACAAGTCTCGGGAAGGAGGGACTCCAGGCGCACCAGGAAGAAGAAATAAATCCAGCTGAGAATAAAAAAGAAGAAACTCTAGCGGGAGATATAAAGAGGAGATCCTATTGTTACGGGATATGGAATTTTGAACGCCTGGAAATTTAGATCGCGGTTTCCCATGTGGTTTGGGAGGTTATGCATGATGATATTAAGTTGTTATTTAATATCCCCCATTAGGGAGGTTTCTTAGGATTTTTAGGAATTAATTATGGTCTTTTAATGGATTTAAAAAGGGTAAAAGAATTAATTTATTTCAAAAAAATTATGTTGCGGGAGCGAGACTGGAAAAAGAAAACGGAGGGCTGGGTGAGGACAGGTGCCACTGTTTTGGTGGATCCTTATTTTGGAAAAGTAATGGCCAGGGGGGTCCAGGCCATTACATCAGATACCTCTCAAACTATTCTCGCCCCCGAGAATTAAAACCAAGCCAGAAGAAAAAGGAGAGGGTCTGAACAACCGCCTCAAAAGATACCTCTCAGGAGTGAACCTCTCTGACATCTAGAAACACCTCTCCCCCCAAGTGACCGTGCAACATTAAAGGATCAAGCTGTCCAGTCATATGGGTTCAGGAGTTCCTTCCTCCAGGTCAAGATACTATCCGCTTTGGGCAGCACTAACTCGCCCACACGGGTTTAATTGCATCCACCTTAATGTGTCTTGATTAGGGGTCGGGTCCTCCCCTCCCTGTAGTCAGGACCGATCACATGCATCTAGAGAATAAAGAAAATCATACATTCCATAGTTACCAAGGTAAAGTGTTCCATCACAACAAGTATAACAGAACCAAAACTCAAAACAGCCCTGGGTATTGGGCATGCATCTGTGTCTCCCGTTCTCAGGTACTCTCCTCAAGCCCGCCATGCCTCCACAACACACGAACTAAAGGAATAGTCCATCCACGGAGAACCTTCTCCCCACGTTCCTCGATCCTTACTGGCCTTTCCAAAAAAGTCACATCGGCCTCGATGTCCAGCTTTTCATAGTCGAGGACATGCGAATCATCGTGGAGATACCGTCGGGGTTGTGACACATGGAAGACGTCATGTATCCTTAGTAGCGGCAGTGGTAATTCTAGCTGATAGGCCACTTCTTCGACCCGCCGCAATACTTCGAAGGGTCCGATGAACCTTGGAGAAAGCTTACTCCCCCTACTGAACCTCCATTGTCCATGCCGTGGTGAGACCTTTAAGAACATGTGGTCCCCGACCCCGAACTCCAAGGGTCTCCTCCTGTTATCAGCATATGACTTCTGTCGGTCCTGAGCCACCTCCATCCTCTCCCGTATAAGCTGAACCTTCTCCGTCATGCTCTGCACCACCTATGGGTCAATAACACTTGATTCCCCAACCTCAGTCCAGCACACAGGTGAGCGACATGGCCTTCCGTACAAGGCTTCGAATAGAGCTATGCCAATGGTAGAGTGATATCTATTATTGTAGGAAAACTCTTCCAGAGGAAAGTGTCGCACCCACGATCCCTCAAAATCTAGTATACATTCACACAACATATCCTCTATGGTTTGGATGGTGCAATCTATATGTCCATCTGTCTAGGGATGGAAAGCAGTGCTAAGACGTAGCTGAGTGTCAAAAGTATGATTCTATCCCCTCTAGGATCATGAGGTAAACTGTGCATCCATATATGAGACTATGGATCTCGGAACTCCATGAAACCGAACCACCTCATCCACATACTTCCGTGCTAAGGCATCCACTATTACTGATTCCTTGATCGCCAGAAAGTGGGCTGATTTCATCAATCGGTCCACAACTACCCAGATAGCGTCACAACCTCCTTGAACCTTGGGTAGCCCTGCGATGAAATCCATCGAGATGTCATCCCACTTCCACTCGGGGACATCCAAAGGCTGAAACAGGCTGCCTAGAACATGGTGTTCAACCTTCACCTCCTGACACACTAGGCACCCATCCACAAACTCTACCACGACTCGCTTCACCCCGGGCCCCCAAAACTGACCTCTCATGCCCCAGTACATCTTGGAAACTCTTGAGTGCACTGCTAGGGGTGATTTGTGTAAATCACTAAGTACTCTATCTCGCATTGCCTTTGGGACAAACAACTTTCCTCAGAAAAGCATCTATTTCTGACCATCCTCCGTCTACCCTTCCGGAGAATCACCTTGGTTAACCCGGTCACGCATCAGTTCACTTTCTGAGTCTCCCCACTGGGACTCCTCCACCTGCCATAGTGGAGAAGACTACACTGTCATCTGATAAAAGAAACCCCTACCACCATCCATCCTTGCATCTAGGTGTAGGGCATCCAACTCCTCCATTGCCTTCCAAGCATCTTCCAACTCTCGAACCGCATCCTTCTGCGACTTCCTACTCAAGGCATCAGCCACCGCATTCCCCTTTCCTGAGGTGTAGGAAATCTCAAAGTTGTAGTCCTGAAGTAACTCCACCCACCTACGCTGCCGTGAGTTTAGGTCATGCTGGGAGAAGATATACTTTAAGCTTTTGTTATCGGTGAAGACCATGAAGTGCTCCCCGAATAGGTAATGCCACCACAACTTTAGCGCGAAAATGACCGCCGCAAGCTCCAGATCGTGGGTGGCATAATTACGCTCATGAGGATATAACTGCATAGACCCATAGGAGAGCACCCCTTGCTGCTGTATCAACATACATCCGAGGCATTTCCCTGAAGCGTCACAGAACACCTCATATGCGGCCCATTCTTCTAGCAACCTCAGCACTGGGGCACTTACCAACTTCTCATTCAGATAACTGAAGGCTGACTCACACATCCCATTCCACATGAAAGCCTGGTCCTTCTTGGTCAAGGATATCAAAGTTGCCGCAACTCGGGAGAAGTTGGGAACGCACATCCGATAGTAACCTTACAGTATAAGAAAACTACGAACCTCTTCCACGTTCTTGGGTGCTGCCCAAGAAAAAACCGCCTAGACCTTCGATGGGTCCACTGCTATCCCCTGCTCAGACACCACGTGCCCAAGGAAGTGTACTTCTCGCATCTAGAATTTTCACTTGGACAACTTCCCATATATTTGGTGCTACCGGAGGACCTCTAAAACCGTTCTCAGGTGCTCAGCGTGATCCTCCTCTGATCTTGAGTAGATCAGGATGTCGTCAATAAACACGACTACGAACCGGTCCAGATACTCCCGAAATATGGAGTTCATGAGCCCCTTGAATATAGCTGGAGAATTCGTAACGCCGAACGACATGACCACAAACTCAAAGTTCCCATATCTTCATCTGAAGACAGTCTTCAAGATGTCCCCCTCCTTCACCCTCACCTAGTGATATCCAGATCGTAGATCGATCTTAGAGAACCAACTTGCTCCCTTCAGCTGGTTGAAGAGATCGTCTATCCTCGGGAGGGGGTAACGGTTCTTGAATGTTACCTGGTTCAGTCTTTGGTAGTCTATACATAGCCTAAGACTTCCATACACCTTCTTCACAAACAAAACAAGAGCACCCCACGGTGACGCACTTGGCCGAACTAAACCCTTCTTCATCAGATCGTCAATCTGGATCCGCAACTCCCGTAGCTCCGAAGGTGCCATCCAATAGGGGGCCATCGAAATCGAACGGGCACCAGGTCGCAAGTCTATCCCAAACTCGACATCACGTCTAGGGGGTAGAGTTGTCACCTATTCAGGGAATACATCCATAAACTCACTGAAGACCCCTAGAACTTCCACCATCTCTGCATCCACCGACTCCACTGATAGCTCAGCTAACAAGTAAAGGAGGGGTTCCTCTCGCCTGATGCTCTTCTGGCCACCCCAATCGCGGTAAAAGTTACATGTCGGCTGCCCAAGTCTGAAAACACAACCCATCCTCAAAAGCAGTCAATGATGGCACATACAGAGAACATCCAGTAAATTTTTAGGATGACATTGTATGGCTGTATCTGCAATAGTAGAAGATCCCTGAGTGACTAATGTGCCCCTATCATCAGTCTGCATCCTCGACAAACATACAACATGTTGGTCTGACCTCCAACTGGTGTACTCAACACCAGGGGCACCAGAAGTCTCTCGACATCTAGACCCAGAGCACGGGCCAGACTGGGTGTAATAAAGGAGTGAGAATCTCCTGTATTGAACAAGGCATAGTCAAGAGTACTAAACAAGCTTATCATAACTCAAATGACTTCTGGTCCCGCTGTAACTGTGGCCTCTGCGGCGTGCAACTGTCCACGCCCATCTCCTATACCTCTCGGCTGTCAGCTGCCTCCCCGACCACACCCTGGTCGAGGTCCCTGAGGAGCGATCTGAGGTCGGCCTCCTCCTACAGCATCTACCCTCAGAGGAGCAAGATCTCACTACCCCTGCTACTGCAGAAAGGGCCCATATGGAAATCACTACTGCTGAGGTGGGCGCTGAACCTGCCCACCCCCACTGTACTGTACTCTGTCCGGGCACTGGTTTCGAAGGTGCCCATGGTTGCCACAGATGAAGCATCTCAACCCTAGGCCCGAATGGAAAGGGCGAGGGCAAGGAGATCGGAACTGGAACTACTGAGGCCTGCCCCCTGCTGGTCGGAACCTAGAGGGCCCTGATGCTGGAGGCCTGCTGCTGATGGACTTCCCCTTAGACAAGCCCAACTGAATTCCCTCTCGTGATACACCTCCTAGCGTGTTCATCCTTTCCACCACTTCATCCTTCTTCTGGTCCTCCAAGTAGGTCAGTAGGGTGAAGGGAGTAACAACATACTGAAGAGAAGGTCGAAGTGCCTCCTCCAAACATCTCACCCGAGCCTCCTCATCCAGAAATAGGTTGGGAGAAAAGTGAAGGAGATCCTTGAACTTGATACCCAATTCTCTCACTGACATACTCCCCCACTAGAGGGAGAGTAATTACTGCCTCTTCTCAGCCTTCATCGTAGAAGAGAGGAATTTCTCCCAGAACTCCTTCTCAAAGTCATCCCACGTCACCTCAGTCTCCCTCTTCTTCCCAAGATAAAGCGTCCACCACTGATGCGCTGCCCCACGCATCTGGCTTACAGCCAGAGGAACCCAGTACTCCGTTGGAGCCCAGATCAAGCTGAAGGCTATCACCATCTCCTTTATCCATCTCTCTGTATCCATATTTGAGATGCTGCCCTCATACTTCCTGAGGGTCTGCCGCTGAAAGGCACGAAGCATCCTCTGCCACTGATCATCCTCCTCCTCTCAGTCAACCCTCTGCCTATCAGCCAAGTCAAACTCATCGGCCTCGATCACCCACACTACTCGTGGTCGTCTCCCAGGTGCCATAGCTGCAAGGTAAACAAGTAATGCTTAAGCCCGAGTAGTGTAGAATATTGTTCTTAAATTTCCATAGACTTCTTATTCATTTTAAAGCCCCAAACACCCATGAAACATAGGAAAACGAGTCATTATAATGCATGTACCTTTCCTAGGGTCTCTACCCTGCAATCAGTGTAGCCTCACTTGGTCGTTCGGTAGGTCCAGAGTCCTAGAATCGGATCACAGGGGCCCCTAAAATCCCATGTCCTAGCCGGTCTTCCCTGGCCTATTTCACGCACCAAGATCACCCAACACTGTTTCCCTACCATCCCATGCAATCCTCACTATGCCTAATCCCAGACTCTATCCTATCTCTGAACCTCCTCTGATACCATTCTATCACGACCCACCTTCACCAAAAGGAGGGAAGGGACAACAGATTGCCAAACCCTTCTTTCTTTAAGTTCAAGAGGAGATAATGACCCCTGAGACCCACCTTCGATAGGTCCCGGAGTGGCGACCAACACCAAGGGTATAAAATCCCACACAAGATGGAAGGAATTATCCATTTTATTTTTATAGGATCGGGAGATAAGATAACAACTCCTACAACACCAAAGCTAAAAGTAAAGGTAAAGCCGAAAGCAAACCATTCCCATATGAATGTCCAAAAGTAAAAGATACAAGCCACAAGAACTCCAAAGGTATAGTACCAAGAAAAGGAAAATTACAATAGCAACTTCCCTAAGGTACGATCTAGTACAATCCTACACGATCCCTAAAATCCTCCTAGAAACCTGAAAACAGTTTATATACATAGGGTGAGCATACAAGTATACTCAGTAGGGAAAACCAAAGGCTCTCATGCACAAGTGGGGAGGCATCCTAATGCCCCGTGAAAAAAAGGAGAGGACCAAAGCACCTAGCAAGGAAAACTATCCACCCAAGCCTCACCAAGGCACACTCCCCAAATAACGCAAGTCAAGTAAATTATAGTAATAGAACATTGATATTTGGGTACCCTGCACCACTTTCCCACTGGTTATTGAAGACATCCTACGCATAGAACCAATCCCGCCATTATCACGCAGTGCCACTGCCACAGCCCGCCCGCACACACCTGGGCCACAACCACCATGCATAACCACACCCGCAAACAACTGGGTCAGAACAACTACTTCCACGCCTGAAAACACCTAGGCCTCATCCCGAAGACACTTGGGAAACAACCTGCCCGCAAACACCTGGGCCAACCACCACAACTACCCTGCCCGAAGATTATTGGGATAAAAATGGACTTCAGGCCATCATAGCCTGCCTGAAGAGTCTTGGGATATTCGGGAAATGGAGTAGAAAAGGAGCTAATAACCAGCCACTCATAGGAGTGTTCGGAAAAACACCCTCCCCATGAAATGGGGTGTTTGGCACTAAGTTCTCAAATTGGGTGGGGCATGAATAAGAAACATAAGAAATACAATATATGTATAGGTAACAGACAGTTATCCCAACCTAGGGGATCCAAAACCTAAGCACAAACACCCTCATTACTGTTCATTCATAAAAGAAAAGAACAACACTCACGACCAAGTCACAACTCATCCCCAAAACCAATTCCCCGTTTAAACCATTCTTGTTTCATGTTCAAGTGATCCCATTTGGGTGAACTGTACCCTACCGGGTAACTAAGAGGCATAACCAAAAGTCAAGGAAAGAGAAATAGCTAACAATAATTTAAGAATTCACACCCGGTTCTCTTGTAAAGTCACAAAAACAAAGGGATAAGTGATATCCCTCAAAGTACTGGAACTAAAGAAGGCTTCAAGATACAACCCCACATCATAAAAGAAGTCAAAGTGAGATCCTTCCAAGTTTTAGAACCAAATCATGCTTCAAGATACAACCCCACATCCCCAAAACCATGAACCGACGATATTCCAACAATAGAGGATTCCACCCCAATTCGTATCACAAGTAGAGAAACCACACAGTTTCAGACTCACACCCAAGAGGATCCCATCCTCACCCACATCACCCCATAAAAAATCAAACATAATAACACACCTATTACCAAAAAAGAGTAGGGAAACTTCCAGGTTCAAGCACATCATTCATTATTTTCTTCTTTCTGTTGGTTATCCGGGGTGACCACACAGGGCTTTATGTTTATTGGGTATCCATTTAATCCACCGAGTTTACGTGATTAACCAATTTCCAAGTTATAGTCATTTAATCATCACATAATCATCACAGAAGGCAATGGTTTATTAGTGCACAAGGAAAGACCACCAACGACAATGATTTTCAGTGAGCATAGCCCAAATTTTCACAACATAAACGTCAAGGAAGAGAAGAAAAATAGAACAGCAGCACATTGTTCACACCCCTTCCATTCATTCTTTAAAGTCCGTTTGTTATCTTCATTAAGGTCTGGTTTCACTCATTCCCACAGAAACAACAGCGTACCCACCCCACATGATACAAAAAAAGGAGAGACAAAGGAAAATCCCTACCTGGTTGATCAAGGATCGAAGTTTTTCTATACGTTCCAAGAACAGGGGATGCGTGAATTGTAGGGGAGGAACGTCAGGAACTCCAAGGACGGGCAGACAAATCCAGAAAAGGCACACCACAAGTCTCTGGAAGGAGGGACTCCAGGCGCACCAGGATGAATAAAGAAATCCAGTTGAGAAGAAAAAATAAGAAACTCTAGCGGGAGATATAAAGAGGAGATCCTACTGTTACGGGATATGGAATTTTGAAGGCAAGGAAAGTCAGATCGCAATTTCCCACGTGGTTTGGGCGGTTATGCATGATGATATTAAGTTTTTATTTAATATCCCCCATCGGGGAGGTTTCTTGGGATTTTTAGGAATTAATTATGGGCTTTAAATGGATTTAAAAAGGGTAAAAGAATTAATTTACGTCAAAAACATTACGTTGCGGGAGCAGGACTAGAAAAAGAAAACAGAGGGCTGGGTGAGGACATGGTGCCACTGTCACGGTGTCACCCTTACGGTGCCACCCTCACAGTGTCACCGTCACGGTTCCACCATAACCGATGCCACCGTCACGATGCCATTGTTTTGGTGGAGCCTCATTTTGGAAAAGTGATGGCCAGGGGGGTCCGAGCCATTATATCAGACACCTCTCAAACTATTCTCGCCCTCGAGAATTAAAACTAATCCAGAAGAAAAAGGAGAGGGTTCAAAGAACTGCCTCGAAAGATACCTCTCAGGAGTGAACCTCTCTGACATCTAGAAACACCTCTCCCCCCAAGCGACCATGCAACATTAAAGGGTCAAGCTGTCTAGTCATATGGGTTAGGGAGTTCCTTCTTCTAGGTCAAGATACTATCCGATTTGGGCGGCACTGACTCGCCCACATGGGTTTAATCGCATCCACCTTAATGCATCTTGATTAGGGGTCGGGTCCTCCCCTCCCTGCAGTCAGGACCTATCACATTCATCTAGAGAATAAGGAAAACCATACATTCCATAGTTAACAAGGTATAGTGTTCCATCACAACAAGTATAACAAAACCAAAACTCAAAACATCCTTGGGTATTGGGCTTGCATCTACATCTCCTGTTCCCAGGTACTCTTCTTGAGCCCGCCATGCCTCCACAACAAACGAACTAAAGGAATGGTCTGTCCATAGAGAACCTTCTCCCCACGTTCCTTGATCCTTACTATCCTTTCCAAAAAAGTCACGTCGGCCTCAATGTCCAGATTTCCCCAGTCGAGGACGTGTGAATCATCGTGCAGATATCACCAGAGTTGTGAAACATGGAAGACGTCATGTATCCTTAGTAGCGGCAGTGGTAACGCTAGCTGATAGGCCACTTCTCAGACCTGCTGCAACACTTCGAAGGGTCCGATGAACCTTGGAGAAAGCTTACTCCCTCTTCCAAACCTCCATTGTCCACGCCAAGGGGAGACCTTCAAGAACATGTGGTGCCCGACCCCGAACTCCAAGGGTCTCCTCCTGTTATTAGCATATGCTTCTGTCGGTCCTGAGCCTCCTTCATCCTCTTCCGTATAAGTTGAACCTTCTCTGTCGTGCTCTGCACCACCTCTGGGCCAAGAACACTTGTTTCCCCAACCTCATTCCATCACACAGGTGAGTGACATGGCCTTCCGTACAAGGCTTCGAACGGAGCCATGCCAATGGTAGAGTGATAGCTATTATTGTAGGAAAACTCTACCAGAGGAATGTGTCACACCCACGATCCCCCAAAATCTAGTATACATGCCCGCATCATATCCTCTAAGGTCTGGATGGTGCGCTCTATCTGTCCATCTGTCTGGGGATGGAAAGCAGTGCTAAGATGTAGCTGGGTGTCAAAAGCATGCTGCAATCCCCTCTAGGATCGTGAGGTAAACCATGCATCCCTATCTGAGACTATTGATCTCAGAACTCCATGCAACTGAACCACCTCATCCACATACTTCCGTGCAAAGGCATCCACTGTTCCTGATTCCTTGATCTCCAGAAAGTGGGCCGATTTCATCAACCGGTCCACCACTACCCAGATAACGTCGCAAACTCCTTGAACCTTGGCTAGATCTGTGATGAAATCCATTGAGATGTCATCCCACTTACACTCGGGGATATCCAAAGGCTGCAACAGGCCACCTGGTACACGGTGTTCGACCTTCACCTGCTGATACACTAGGCACCTGGCCATGAACTCTACCATGACTCCCTTCACCCCGGGCCACCAGAACTGACCTCTCAAGCCCCGGTACATCTTGGAAACTCTCGGGTGCACTGCTAGGGGTGAGTTTTGGAACTCACTAAGAACACTCTCATGCATCACCTATGGAACAAACAACATTCCTCAGAAAAGCATTTGGTTCTGACCATCCTCCGTCCACCCTTCCGGTGCATCACCTTGGTTAACCCAGTCACACATCACTACACTTTCTGAGTCCCCCCACTGAGACTCCTCCACCTACCGTAGTAGAGAATAATGCACTGTCATCTGATACAGACAACCTCTACCACCATCCATCCTTGCATCCAGGTGTAGGGCAACCAAATCCTCCATCGCCTTCCAAGCATCTGCTGACTCTCAAACCGCATCCTTCTACGACTTCCTCCTCAAGGCATCAGCCACCACATTCCTCTTTCCTGAGGTGTAGGAAATATCGAAGTCGTAGTCCTAAATGAACTACACCCACCTACACTGCTGCGAGTTCAGGTCCCGTTGGGAGAAGTTATACTTTAAGCTTTTATGATCGGTGAAGACCATGAAGCGCTCCCCGACAAGGTAATGCCACTACAACTTTAGCGTGAAAATGACCGCCCCAAGCTCCAAATCATGGGTGGAATAATTACACTCATGAGGATGTAACTTCCTAGACCCATAGGAGATCACCCCTTGCCACTGGATCAACACACATCCGAGGCCTTGCCCTAAAGCATCACAAAACACCTCATACGCCACCCCTACTTCTGGCAACCTCAGCACTAGGGCACTTACAAACTTATCCTTTAGATAACCGAAGGCTACCTCGCACTGCCCATTCCACATGAAATCCTGGTCCTTCTTGGTCAAGGCTGTCAAAGGTGCCACAACTTGGGAGAAGTTGGGCACGAACCTCTAATAGTAACCTACCAGTCCAAGAAAACTACGAACCTCTGCCACATTCTTGGGTGCTGACCAAGAAACAACCACCTCGACCTTCGATGGGTCCACCGCTATCCCCTGATCGGACACGACATTCCCAAGGAAGTGTACTTATCACATCCAGAATTTTCACTTAGACAACTTCCCATAGATTTGGTACTGCCGGAGGACCTCTAAAACCATTCTCAGGTGCTCAGTGTGATCCTCCTCTGATCTTGAGTAGATAAGGATGTCGTCAATAAACACGACTACGAACCGGTCTAGATACTCCCGAAATACGAAGTTCATGAGCCCCATGAATATAGCTAGAGTGACCGTAATGCCAAAAGATATGACTACAAACTCAAAGTGCCCATATCTACATCTGAAGGTAGTCTTCGAGATGTCACCCTCCTTCACCCTCAACTGGTGATATGCAGATCACATATCGATCTTAGAGAACCAACCTGCTCCCTTCAGCTGGTCGAAGAGATCGTCTATCCTCAGGAGGGGGTAACGGTTCTTGACCGTTACCTGGTTTAGTCTCCAGTAGTCTATCCACAGCCTGATACCTCCATCTGCCTTCTTTGCAAAAAAAAGAAAAACAGGGGAACCCCACGGTGACGCACTTGGCCAAACAAAAACCTTCTTCATCAGATCGTCAATCTGGATCTGCAACGCCTGTAGCTCTGAAGGTGCCATCCGATATGGGGCCATCAAAATCGAATAGACACTAGGTTGAAAGTCTATCCTGAACTCGACATCATGTCTAGGGGGTAGAGTTGTCACCTATTCTGGGAAAACGTCCATAAACTCACTGATGACCCCTAGATCTTCCACCATCTCTGCATCCACCGACTCCACTGACAGCTCAAATAACAAAGAAAGGAGGTGTTCCTCTCACCTGATGCTCTTCTGGCCACCCCGCTCGCCGGTAAAAGTTAGACGTCGGTCGCCCAAGCCTAAAAACACAACACTTCCTCAGAAGAAATCAATGATGGAACATATAGAGAACAACCAATCAATGCCTATGATGACATCGTATGGATGTATCTGCAACAGTAGAAGATCCCTGACTGATTGATGTGGCCCTATCATCAGTCTGCATCCTCGAAAAACATACAACAAGTCGGTCTGACCTCCGACTGGTGTACTCAACACCAGGGGCACCAGAAGTCTCTCTGCATCTAGACCAAGATCACGGGCCAGACTGGGTGTAACAAAGGAGTGAAAATCTCCTCTATCGAACTAGGCATTGGAAAGAGTACTAAACAAGCTGATCATACCTCAAACGACTTCTGGTCCCGCTAGAACTGCTACCTCTACAGCGTGCAATTGTCCATTCCCATATCCTCTTCTGCTCGGCTGTCAGTCGCCTCCTTGACCATGCCCTGGTCGAGGTCCCGGAAGAGCACCCTGAGGTCAGCCTCCTCCTGCAAAGTCATCCCTCAAAGGAGAGGGAGGTCGTTGCCCCTGCTGCTGCTAAAAGGGCCCAGCTAGAAACTACTGCTGCTAAGGTGGGCACTGAACTTTCCCACCCCCACTGTATTGTACTCTATCCAGGCACTGGTTTCAAAGGTTCCCATGGTTTCCACAGACGAAGCATATCGGCCCTGGGCCCGAAAGGAAAGGGCGAGGGCCAGGAGATCGGAACTGGAACTGCTAAGGAATGCTCCCTGCTAGTCGGAACCAAGAGGGCCCTGATGCTGGAGGCCTGCTACTGACGGCCTAACCCTTCGACGAGCCCAACTAGATTCACTTTCGTGATACACCTCCCAGTGTGTGCATCCTTTCCACCACTTCAGTCTTCTCCAGGACCTCCAAGTAGGTCGGTAGGGTGAAGGTAGTAACAACATACTGATGAAAAGGTCGAAGTGCCTCCTCCAAACATCTCACCTAAGACTCATCATCCAGAAAGAGGTCAGGAGAAAAGTGAAGGAGATCCTTGAACTTGATCCCCAACTCTCTCACTAACATACTCCCCTACTGGAGGGAGAGTAATTCCTGCCTCTTCTCAGCCTTCATCGTGGAAGAGAGGAATTCCGCCTGAAACTCCTTCTCAAAGTCAGCCCACGTCACCTCGGTCTCCCTCTTCTCCCCAAGATAAAGCGTCCACCATTGACACGCTACCCCATGCATCTGGCTTACAACCAAAGGAACCCAGTATTCCGTCGGATCCTGGATCAAGCTGAAGGCTATCACCAGCTCCTCTAGCCATCTCTCTATCTCTATATCTGAGATGCTGCCCTCGTACTTCCTGAGGGTTTTCCACTGAAAGGAACGAAGTGTCCTCTTCCACTGATCATCCTACTCCTCTCGGTCATCCCTCTTCTGATCAGCCAAGTCAACCTCCTCATCCTCGATCACCCGCACTACTCGTGATCGTCTCCCAGGTGTCATAGCTGCAAGGTAAACAAGGAATTCCTAAGCTCGAGTAGTGTAGAATATTGTTCTTAAATTTCCTTAGACTTTTTATTCATTTTAAATCCCCAAAAAACCCATGAAATACAAGAACACAAGTCATTATGATGCATGCACCTTTCCTAGGGTCTCTACCCTGCAATTAGTGTAGCCTCACTTGGTCGTTCGGTAGGTCTAGAGTCCTTGCATCGGATCACGAGGCCCCCTAAAATCCTGTGTCCTAGCTGGTCTTCCCTGTCCTATTTCACACACCAAGATCACCCAACATGTTTTCCCTACCATCCCATGCAATCCTCACTGTGCCTAATCCCAGACTCCATTCTATCTCTCAACCTCCTCTGATACCATTCTGTCACGACCCACCTTCACCAAAAGGAGGGAAGGGACAACAGATTGCCAGACCATTCCTTCTTTAAGTTGAAGGAGAGATAATAACCCCCAAGATCTGCCTTAGATAGGTCCTAGAGTGGTGACCAAAACCAAGGGTATAGAATCACACACAAGATGGAAGGAATTACCCTTTTTATTTTTATAGGATCGAGAGATAAGATAGCAACCCCAACAACACCAAAGTTGAAAGTAAAGGTAAAGCTGAAAGCAAACCATTCCCATATGCATGTCCAAAAGTAAAAGATACAAGTCACAAGAACTCCAAAGGTATAGTACCAAGAGAAGGAAAACGAAAACAACAGCTTCCCCAAGTTCTGAGCTAGTACGGTCCTGCACGATCCCTGAAATCCTCCTGGAAACTTGAAAAGAGTTTATATATGTATGGTGAGCATAGAAGTATACTCATTTTGGAAAACCAAAGGCTCTCGTGCACAAGTGGGGAGGTATCCAAATGACCCATGAAAAAAAGGAGAGAACCACATCACCTAGCAAGGAAAACTATCCACGCAAGCCTCACTAAGTCACACTCCTCAAATAATGGAAGTCAAGTAAAGTATAGTAATAACACATCGATATTTGGATACCCCGCACCACTTTCCCACTGGTTATTGAAGACATCATACACATTGAACCAATCCATCCATTCTCACCGCAGTCCCACTGCCACACCCTGCCCGAACACACCTGGGACACAACCACCATGCATAACCACAACCACAAACACCTGGTTCAGAATAACTACTGCCATGCCCGAAGACACCTGGGCCTCATCCCGAAGACACTTGGGAAAAAACCTACCCGCAAACACCTGGGCCAACCACCAAAACTACCCTTCCCAAGATTCTTGGCCTAAAAATGGACTTCAGTCCATCATAGTCTTCTCGAAGAGTCTCAGGCTATTTGGTAAAGGGAGCAGAAAAAGAGCTAATAACCAGCCACTCATACGAGTGTTGGGAAAAACACCCTCCCCATGAAATGGGGTGTTCGGTACTAAGTGATCAACTTGGGTGGGGTGCGAATAAGAAACATAAGAAATACAATATATGTATAGGTAACAAACACTCATCCCAACCGAGGGGCTCCAAAACCTAAGCACAAACACCCTCATTACTATTCATTCATAAAAGAAAAGCACAACACTCACGGCCAAGTCAAAACTCATCCCAAAAACCAATTCCCCATTTAAACCATTCTTGTTTAATGTTCAAGTGATCCCATTTGGGTGAATTTTACACTACCGGGAAACTAATAGGCATAACCACAAGTCAAGGAAAGAGAAACAACCAACAATAATTTAATCATTTACACCCGGTTCTCTTGTAATGTCACAACAACAAAGGGATCAGCGAGATCCCTCAAAGTATTGGAACCAAAGAAGGCTTCAAGATACAACAACACATCATAAAAGAAGTCAAAGTGAGATTCCTCCAAGTATTGGAACCAAAGAAGGCTTCAAGATATATCCCCACATCCCCAAAACCATGAACCAACGATATGACAACAGTAGAGGATTCCACCCTAATTCGTATCACAAGCAGAGAAACCACACAGTTTCAGACTCACACCCAAAAGGATCCCATCCTCACCCACATCACCCCATAGGCAATCAAACAGAATAACACACCTATTACCAAAACAGAGAAGGGAAACTTCAAAGTTCAATCACATCATTCATTATTTTCTTCTTTCTATTGGTTATCCGGGGTGACCACACATGGATTTATGTTTACTGGGTATCCATTTAATCCACCGAGTTTACATGATTAACCAATTTCTAAGTTACAGTCATTTAATCATCATAGAATCATAACAGAAGGGAAGGGTTTATTAGTGCGCAAAGAAAGACCACCAACAACCATGATTTTTAGTGAGCATAACCCAAAGGTTCACAACATAAGCATCAAGGAAGAGAAGAAAAACAGAATAGTAACACATCATTCACACCCCTTCCCTTCATTCTTTATAGTCTGTTTTTTATCTTCATTAAGGTCTGGTTTCACCAACTCCCATAGAAATATCAGCGTACCCACCCCACATGATACACAGAAAGGAGAGACGAAGGAAAATCCCTACCTGGTTGATCAAGGATCAAAGTTTTTCTCCATGCACTAAGAACTGGGGATGCACGACTTGCAGGGGAGGAACGTCAGGAACTCCAAGGATGAGCATAAAAATCAAGAATAGGTGCACCAAAAGTCTCTGGAAGGAGGGACTCCAGGCGCACCAGGAAGAAGAAAGAAATCCAGCCGAGAAGAAAAAAGAAGAAACTCTAGTGGGGGATATAAAGAGGAGATCCTACTATTACGAGATATGGAATTTTGAACACCTGGAAAGTCAGATCGCGGTTTCCCACGTGGTTTGGGTGGTTACACATGATGATATTAAGTTTTTATTTAATATCCCCCATCGGGGAGGTTTCTTGGGATTTTTAGGAATTAATTATGGTCTTTAAATGTCTTTAAATAGGGTAAAAGAATTAATTTACGTCAAAAAAATTACGTTGCGGGAGCGGGACTGGAAAAAAAATGGAGGGATGGGTGAGGACAGGGTGACACCGTCTCGGTGTCACCCTTATGGTGCCACCATCACGGTGGCACCGTCACTATTCCATTGTCATAGTGCCACCATGACCGGTGCCACCGTCACGGTGCCACTGTTTTGGTGGAGCCTTATTTTGGAGAAGTAATGGCCATGGGGGGTCCAGGCCATTACAGTTAACTTAAATAAATAAAATAAATGTCTTACAATACTCTGAGCTATGATTCTAAAATCTTCTCAAAGATATTGCCTCTTTTTTCCCATCTGAGCTCTCTTCTATTTTTCATGTCTAGATGGAGGGGATGGAGGGGAAACCTCACTAGAGTTTGATGACTCAGCTCTCGATTTTTGTAATTTTTCTGCCATCATTTGTTCTTCCAATAATGTATACCCTCCCTGAGATAAACTATGAGGGTATACATTTTCGGATTGGATCTCCTGATGAGATGTCCTTGTATGCTGTAAATTAAGAATAATAAATCCTTAACAAAACATTAATAAGATCATTTATATAAGAATTCTTATAAAAGTTTAAATTTACCTTACAAAAAATGAATCTTTTCTTCCACTTTCAACAAATTGTGTCCATGTCTCTTCATCTATGAAAGGATATATTTGACATGTATTGTCATCACGCCTATGACCAAAAATGAAATCCGATGTGAGGGTTGATTTGAAATCCCTCTATCTCCTAGTATCCATCGATAAGCATTTATTCTTGACTCCTCCAGTGTCAAGAATATCAAATGTCATCAGCTAAAGAAGAGGTAAAACATATTATAATATAAATATTTAAAGAATAGGAAAACAATAGAAAAATTTATTAGCAAAATTTTCTCCCACAATTGGGATATTGTCACTTTGTCCACACTTCTACAATCATCATACAAAATGCTTACTTTTCTCTTACCCTGAGTTGATACAAGGCTCTTAAAATATTTTTCATTTGGACCTCTAAGAATATCATTCTAATCAAACTCAATGACTATCATCTGGTCCTGCGTACAGGTAAGTGGTAATTTTGGTAAATGTGTGCACCCACATTTAGCAACTCATGAACTCTTCTTTGTCGTTATGGGAGCACATGAGGATGATTGGGGAACATCAAGAGGAGAATGTGAATGTTCTTCCAAAGAGGTATGATCATTATGCTCATCTCCAGAATCATGTGGTTGATCAAATAATTGATCTGTCATTATCCTTCAAATCAAAAAAACAAACAAAAATCAGTTCACAAATATATAAATTCAAATGTTATAATACTAATGTAAACAGAAAATGGAAAATTGTACTAAGTTACATAATAGTAATCAAGGTTAATATGGTAAGTATTTTAAAAATGGTAAACATAGTAAACATGGTAAACATGGTAAACATGGTATTATAATTTTCATTCAACAAAATCAATAAATATATATGTTACATAAAGGTAAACTATGATAAACTATGTTAAACATGGTAAACATGGTAAACATGGTTAACATGGTTAACATGGTAAACATGGTAAATATGGTAAATTAATTTTCATTCACCAAAAATAATATATATATAATTTACATAATGGTAAACATGATAAACTAAACTAAACCAAATTAAAACAAACAAAAACTTCTACTTATTTGTTTTAATACGTGTTTTAATAAATAAAAAATTACAATATCTAACATTTTATGAAAATAATAAATATAAACAAGAAGTAAACATATGTTACTTGTAATATTATTAATGTAAAAATGGATTTTATTCCTAAATTCCTTCATCATGATCATTCCTTATGGAAAAAACTACATATTTAATATGCTCATCATTATGTTATGTTAATCTTTCCTTATAAATAGGGATCTCACATAAATCAGCATCTCCATCAAGTTGATCCTTACTAACATATTTTTTTTCCATAATAAAATAATAGACCAATGCATATTTGATTGATCAACTACAAATAAAATATGTTTTGCATGTGTTTCCAATATAAAATAATTTTATGTGTCTTTCAATATATTCAGATTAACAACTGTCATTCCAAATTCATCGAGTCTAACATTGTTTTTAACGATAAACCATTTTCTGTAAAAAATAGGAACTTTAATTTTAAATTAATCAACCTCCCATATTTCTTCAATGACTCCATAATATGAAGGTGTTTCTGAAATTCAGTTTTTGTCTTTAGAACATGAAAAATGCATTACTTCTACAAAAACCAATACACCACTATTCTGAACCGCACTTCTGTTGTCTCGAGCTTTTGTATGAAATGTATAGCCATTAATGTCATAACCGGACCATGTTATTACATTTAAACATGGACCACCCAATAACCATGTTAATTTTTCTCTTATATCGGATCTACCAAGAAAAGTCTTTTTAATCCATGACTAAAATGTTTTGTTGTTCTCATTCAAAATCCACATTTCTTTCTTATTTGGATGACTTTGTTTCAACTCATTAATATGCAATGTGATATACAGTTAAGCATCAGTTATGTTATGCAAGACGTATAATTATAACTTCATCATCTATTCAGCTGACAATGATTTGAATTTTAATCCACAAATCCCATTTCCCTCATTATTAACTTGTTCATGGAGAGATGGAGGCAAACCTATGTGCTTCGCCACATCCAAGTAGCTTGTACAAAACTATGTAACCTCCTCAGAAATATACTTTTCAATAATGGAGGCTTCAGGTCAATATGGATTCTTAACACACCCCTTCAATATTTTCATATACCTTTCAAAAGGATATACCCAATGAAGATATACAGGTCCACAAAGCATTATTTCTTGAACCAGATGAATCATTAAATGCACTATTATATCAAAAAAGATGGAGGAAAATACATTTCCAATTGACAAAGTATATAAATTGCATCCTTTTCCAAAATGTTCAAATTATTCACATAAATCACTTTATAACAAATTGAATTGAAAAAATAACACAACATCATTATAGTATTTCTGTCACAGATGGACAATATTACACATAATGCATCTGGTAGAAGTTGTAGCATCATGACATTAAAATCATGATATTTCATACCTATCAACTTCAAATCCTTCAAAGAGAATTTTTTTTACATTTGAAGAATAAGCTTGTGGCACTTTGACATCATGAAGACACTAAAAAAAGATAATTCTCTCCCTATTGGATAATGTATGAAAAGCTGGGGGAAGAAATGTTCATCTTCCATTAGGAGTGGGAGCTAACTCCAAATTTATTCCCATTTATAGTAAGTCTAATATTCCATTTGACCCATCTTTTGTCTTTCCTTTAATATATAGAACTGTTCCAATCAAACTATCATAGATATTCTTCTCCACGTGCATGACATCAATATAATGTTTTAGTTCATGATATTTCCCATATGGTAACTCAAAAAATATTGACATTTTCTTCCAAAACTGTCTATCAATATCAGATTTTTGTGTCTTTCCCGATGTCACATCAAGGTTTTCCACCCACTCAAAATACTACTCAAGGGATCAAGGTTTTAAAGAAATATCAATTTATTGTGATCCATTGAATTCCTTTTTTAGCCTTCTATAAGAGTGATCTATATGCAAAAACTTTTAATGACCCATGTACACTATTTTCTTCCCATAATGCAATTTATAATATGAAGTCTGTTGTTCACAAATAGGACATGCTTTATGCCCCTTAACACTGTATCCAGAAAAATTTCCATATTATGGGAAGTCATTTATAGTGAACATAAGCACTTCATGCAGTTGAAAATATTTCTTTTTATAAGAATCATACACCCTAATACCATCCTCCCATAAAAGTTTCAAATCATTAATCAATGGCGACAAGAAAACAACAATATCATTTCTGCGTTTCTTCTGACCAGAGATCATTATACTCAATATGAAATATTTGTTCTTTATACAAAAATCAAGAGATAGGTTGTAAATTACCAATAAAATAGGTCACAAACTATGTGTGTAACTGAGTGTTCGATATGGATTCATTCCATCTGTGCACAACCCTAGTCCGAGATTTGTAAATTCATTTCCAAATGTACGATACAACTCTTCAATTTTCTTCCATTATTGACAATCATCTGGATGAGGTATTTTTCCATCACATATCTTCTCATCATCATGCCATATTAACCTATTTTCATCATGTGAATTATCAAATAACCATTTCAAACGATGAATTATAGGAAGATACCAAAATACCTTGGAAGGGAACATTGTAATCTCTACATCAACCTGTGATTTTTCTTTCAACTTATACCATGATGCCCCACATTTAGGACACTCTAACCAAAATTAATATTCCTTCCAATACATCATACAGTCATTCAGACATGCATATATTTTCTTATATCCCAATCACATTGCGAATAATTTTTTCTTGGCCTTTTAATGTGAAACTGGAAGAACATTCTCTTTTGGAAGAATGTCTTTCAACAATTGTAGTAGCTCTGCAAAACTTCTATCAATTCATCTATGTTTTGTCTTCAGGTTAATAAATATTAACATTGCTGACAAAACCATAAAATTCATACAATAGAGATACAATGGTTTTTCAGAATCACTACATAGATGCGCAACTATCGGTTCTATCTCAATTTGTACTACTACAATATCACAAATAATTTCTTCAATTATGTCGGAGTTACAAAATTGAAAATCATCATCATCAATAGATCTGACATTCTGTCCAATTCCACCATGCCAAATCCAAGGGCTGTAGCTCAGATTAAAACAATGACAAATCTGATGATCTTTGATATCCATGCTTTCTAAATTCATCATATTCAAACATTTGAAACATGGACAGAAAATATGTCACTTCGTGGAATATTTTTTAGCAAATTCCAAAAAGGTATCAACACCTTCCTCATGTTAATTACTCATTTGATGTGCTATAATCTAACTTTGACCCATTATTACCTATAAAAAATAGCAAAATTATACATCTTGTACATGCACACACACCTGATAGAACACACAAAAATCATAAACATGTATGATATCACATCCATACATTTTATTTTACCAGAAAAGAATTTAGCATGGTATAAATGAATTCTATGAGACTAACCATGATAGCAAGAACAATGAAAAATAACATCTCAAAAAATTATTTTAGGGCATCGCAAAAAATAAAAACTGATACCGAGCCATGTGAGGCTTACTTGAGTGTTGCGAGTCGACCTGATAGATCTTATTATAATAAATATGAAGAATTATTTTGGCAAAATGAGGTTTTAGGGCATGACTTCGTAGAATACTTTTTAGGTTTTCCGTGTGAGAGAGACAATTCATAGGTTGCACGATAAAAAAATAGAATGAATGAATACGAGGTGAGATAAATCATTTAAAAGATTTATCACGTCGGTTATTTAATAACCAACGTGGTAAACTATTTTTTTATGTTTATAACATCAGTTATTTAATAACCGACATAGAAAAAAATTATCATGTCAGTTATAAAATAACTGATATGATAAATGGAGCTTTATCACGATGGTTCTTTTGATAACCGATGTGATAAATTTCTGAGATTAGGTTTATCATGTTGGTTATTTTATAACCAATGTGATAAAGCTCCAAGATTTGATATATCACGTTGGTTATAAAATAATCGATGTGATAAAGCTAATATATGTTTTTATTACTTCGGTTATAAAATAACAAACCTAATAAATTGATTCTCATCGATTTATCACATTGTTTATAAAATAACCAACATGATAAATCAATTTTTACAACTCTGCACGTCGGTTATATAGAACCGACGTGAAAAATACCAACCTATTAAACATTTTTTCCACTAGTGATTCTTTCTTCTAGATAATTATTCGATTCCTTTGTATTACTATAATCTTCCATTGCATTGGATATTTTATTCTATATATTGAAATAAAAAAAATCATAATATACAAAATTGATTTCTGCACTCCTTGAGAGATTATCTTATATGTTGGATAACTCCCTTCAGTGTCTATATGGTCGAGATCTCACCCATCAACCAACGACTCAGAGTTACTCGAACATAATTGTATCATATATAAATAATTTAAGAAGTGGTTGGTGTTCAATGTGGGTCTTGTAATGTTTTGGTATCTTTTATGATGAATGGGTATGGAAATTATAGGTTAGGAAGTGTTACTTTGAGTTCTCAAATCAGTTACCGAGTATTCAACTCTGTTATATGACATAGAATTCTCTGTTTTTTCATGACATGTCATTTGGAACTCCTTAGAGGGTAGTTTTTTCATTGGTTTATTGGCACTAAATCTAATAATATATGTCATGGTGATTAGGGATCAACCTCTGGGATATTTACTAGTCGGTTGGAATAACTCTTCATGGGGATATGTATGATGAGTTCCTTAATACTACAGATGATTGGGAGGGCCCCAAAAAACAACAACAATCAAAATGGACTTTCTCATTATTGGGAAGGAAAATTTAAATAAATTTTCAACCCACTCTTTCTCATTTCATTCAAGGATTGGATCCAATTTTTCATTTATCATAACAAGACTCATCCAATTGCAATACAACCTTATCGATGTCCTTCCAAAAATGTTTGAAATAACATATGCTCTTATTGGGACAATATTGATGTTGGGGTGTATGCCTCATGGATCAAACAAGTGAGACCAGAGGTATTTTTCAGCATTTTCTTAGAATAATTTTATCAATGTTTTTGAATGTATGGATTTTCCTAGTAGGGGATGCGTGCTTGGTCAATCGAATAGGCACATTTGTGATGCTCACCTGATTGGAAAAGGGATGGTTTTTTAATCTAGTCGGGATGAATATTTCTAAACTGTATCAACTCCAAGTACATGTTGAATAAGGTAATGTCCCAATATTAATTAGCAGAATTTAACAATTTTTTTGGCTATATTAAGTAGATTAATTGGTTTTATATATATGATAATTCTACTATAATCCGCTATGCCACATTTTTTCCCAATCTATTGTACATTTATATGATCAAGGTAATGCCATTAGGACCTAATGAGCTTATTGATATTTTTATGGGGCATGAAATTTTCAAATTAATTCTATATACAATATTTAATATGCTAATTATGGATAATAATTGATGTTTTCTCAAAGATACGTCATATAAAATCTCTATCTAGAATGGGATTATTTTAGATCACTTAAACAAGATGATTATCTATGATCCATGAAACCCTTATTTTTTTAACTAATTTTACTATATTCAAATGATTTCTCTTCTTACCAGAGTTAGTGTATAGGGAGATCGAAATACCATGATCATTCTTCAATTTTGGATTATGATAATGTGAGAATAAACAAAAACTGAAATCATTTTTCGACCAATCATCACACCAACCTTCATGTATAATGAAAATACCAAAGCATGGATGGATGCATACCTGAGTGGTATAGTTAATCATATGATCCATTAGGTAGAAAATACATATGCTTCCTTGATCAACTTACCCATTGTAGTAATAGAGTTGATTTAGGACTCAGGGGATCCACTAAAGAAGCTCTCTTTCCATAGGGGTGAGTCTCCCATTAGATGGGATGTAACTTTTTTATGAATCTTGTCTGTCAATTCCAGTTAAAAATGATGCATCAATTAGGTGATAAATACATAGGAATCCTTCTATTACATCCCCCATCTACACATTCAATCCTTCCATCAACATATATGGTTCCAAATCCTATTGCACCTTCCATCCTTCCTTCTAATCCATCCCCTCAATAGATCACTAAGATCTCAGTACTATGAAGGATAATTTGTTAATGAATCAATCACGTGATTATTTAAAATCCCTTGGAGAACATTACAGACCAAAAGAAACAACATGATCATATATTTATGGATTTTGGATCTTTTGACATTGTCTTCTAGTAGTTGAATGTTACCCTGTTAAAAAATTCCCTTAATTGGAAAAAATTGGCAAGAATTTAGAGGGACCTACAAGACATTGATGACAATAATTCTCTAGTTGAATTAATTGAGGAATCATAAATATTTCTTAAAAAGTTTCATCCAAATGTCTCTTAGCTACATGCTTAGATAGATGAACTAAATACAAATATATCAGAACTGGAAGTGATCATAGCTCATTAGAGGTCCACTGTTTCAGTTTCACCATCCTTATTAACTGTAACCCAGAAATTAGGTTAATATTTATCCTCTTTTATTGATAATTTTATACCTTAGGAGACAAAATAAGAGTTAGATCAGATGGAACTTTGACACTCAATTGATGCCTTTAGCCATAATCTATCAAATTTAGAAACTCAACTGACCATAATTTAGTGGGATTAGACTGTGAAATTTATTTAAAGGAAGTTAAAAGAGACACTAAAATGTTTTTATTATACCCTTAGTTTTTTAATTATTAATTAATCAAAACATCTCAACATTATATATTGTTGTCAGGATTTCATTCATTCATCACGTGTAATGCATTTCATTGAATTGATATCATATGGATAATCAAATATACCTATCCTATGTATAATACCATGAAAACCCAAAATAATGGATTTTAATGTTTTAATGATAATAGAATTCCATTGATAATTTCTCACTAATTACTAATAAAATAAGATTCTTCATTGATATATCTTCTTTGGTTTTGAAAGGATCACCTAGGTTAAATGAATAACATGGGTTAATATATGTCCTTCAGGGGGTACTCTATAATTTCTACATAATTTATTACATTTAAAAATAATAGATTTACATTTTATAATGGAAAACAATGATCCTTAAAATCTTTTTATCTACTTTTTTTATATTATATTTTTCCCTAACATTTTACTATGATTCGTATGGAAAAACATAGTGGGTGGGGACATAGATTTTTCTTAAGCCTCCTTTTCTAGGGTTCTTAATCTGATAAGTTTTATGTATTTCCCAATTCATAAGTTCTCAATATTATTTAGATTATATAAAGTGAATTTTCATAGTGCAATGAATACACTTTTTCCAAGGTTTACCTTTTTTTGTTTTCTACATGGAAAAATTGTGTCTCTATCAATAGGATGGTTAATGGTTTTGAAAATTATATGATTCCTATAGTTTATTTTCTTCTATATCAGACCAATAATTCTTTATTTTATGTTCTTTTTTTCTCAAAACATTAATTCAAGTAGTTTGGTGTGTTCAAGATCAAACAGTCTATTATTGTATTTTAATACCTTCTAGCTCGGACCATCTATTTATATATTTTATGATATTTAGTTAGGACCATATATTACAATAGTTTATGGTATTTTAGCTCATATCCTATATTTTTTTAATTTTATTTCATTTATCTCATGCCATCTATTGTTGTAGTTTACAGTCTTCTATTATAGACCATCTATTGTTATAATTCAGTTTATTTTAGCACAATAAATCTTTTTTTTAGTTTAAGTTATTTTTGATTGGAACATATACATCTATACTTTAGGGTATTCTATCTCGTAACATATATTTCTATAGCATGTGTTATTTTATCTCCGACCATCTATTGCTGGTTGTGAAGGATATATTCATATGAAGGGTGTAAGAACTGGACATCATTGACTGGATTCTGAATAAAGAGTGTCCATAAAGTTATATGACACCCTACATTCCTAATTGATATTTTGAAAAATGAATTTTTGTGATGTTAATTTACACCCTACATTCCAATATGAAATATTATTGATGAATAACCTTGATGGGTGGTGAAACCCTACATCCTTATAGAGATTTAGTTTGATGTATTGTGAGATATTAGGGATGTTGAATCCCTAGAGAAATTCATTATTTGGGTTATGTAAATTAGGTGTCTGTAATGTTTAACTAGTAAGTATGTACTAAATTAGACAATACTCAGATAATTGAAAAACACCTTGAGGTGATGAGTTCCACCATAGAGTTTATAGGTATCATAATGATTGGAGGTCATTTCTTATATGGAGGAGACACCTCTAGTTGATTAGTTTAAATACCTTATGCATGCTCCCATAAGGAATACATGCTTGGTTAAGAATAAGGGTCCCCAATATTTTCCAATGGCTGTGAATGATTTCTAATTATTCAAAAAAATTGACGATGAAGTGGGACGGGTAGAAAAGTATATCGATGGAAGGTCTTGGAAGCATAAGGGTAATTCTTATTATGGTTGAAAGGATAATGTCCCACAATATATGGTTTTGATTAGCATGATATGGTCCAAAAAAGGTTTTATATTGGAATATTGAATTCTTTCATTAATTAGTTGTATAATACATGGTGATGTAACATTGAGGATACTGAATCCACCTAAATAATCTTATTATGGGAATTATTAATCATTTCCTTGTAATATATGAGAAAAGAGAAAATGGAGGTTATAATAGACATGATGACTATTAATAATGGGGGAATCCAATACGTCAAATTGTAACGCCCCGAATCGGATTAGACTAAAACGGTTCTCCGATCTAGTTGGTTAGGAGGCCTCTGGTGTGCCTACCTATATAGCAGAGGCTGCCGACTCACAGTGAGTGCCAAGGGTGTGACATTGGGGATTATATTCCATAATATTAGAGTCAACAAACAATATAAATAGCTATGTATCATGCACAATATAAATTAAATTGAGCGTGAAAGTAGTAAATAAACAGAAATACAATATTTTGTAATAATAAATGAAAATGATATTAAATATAAAATAGTTATGTGAAACATAAAACACTATTAACCCAATGGTCCAAATATATAAATGTAAGAGTAGAAAAAACTAAAATAAAAGTATAATTATCTACTAATAACTCTGATCCAAACCATGTACCTAGTCTCTAGACACTTTCAATCTACACCAACCCAATCAGAAGAACCCACATGAGCAGCTCCACTCAAAAATGAAACGTTGGTCCATAACCCTTTCTACCATGAAACTGTTCTCATCCTGAAAAGAATACATAAGGCATATATGTACATTGAATTTAACATATATGGGTGAAAAATAATCTCAACATTACACCCTCTATGATAAACCAATAATATGCTACTATAACTGTATGAGAAAGAAAAATACTCATCTTAGATGACACACAGCTGAAAATATAAGTAAAACCAAAACATGAAACCGAATTCAGATCTAGAGTCCATAGTCCCAACCAACTATGAAATTTCCAACATGGATGTCCATATATTTATATATACACACATATTGATGTATTGTCTTGTACCTATAGAAATATATATCAAAATAAATATTCATGAGTATGGTAAAAGAAATAATATGAAACCAATAAACTATATATACTTGGGACCGCAATACTGATCGCTTATACATCCTTTTAAAGGGAATTAATATGGATTTAGTTCCACTCAAGACATTTATATTTAATTTAATATATTTTTATATAATACCAATTGAAATTATTTGGTCCATGCCAAAAATATGATTGAGCAAACAACATCACCTTAAGGGGACACTCGTCCTAAAATTGGGTTCACTAATACTCACCTCCAATGAAAATAATGAAATATTCTATGGATGTACATCCATAGATACAATAAATGGTCACTAATATAGTCATCATATTACTCATTCCATGTAAATCCAGTGAAATGTCTGAGGGCTTGGTCCCAGTTTGTTGGAGATAACGACATTGTGACTCAGATGAACACTAAGGATGTAACACTTAGGCGATCTATATGATATCTCACTAGTGAGATGTCATAGACACCCCTCAAGATCCAAAATTGAATGTTAATCATAGGTGTCAGGCATAATGATCAACCACCATGGCACAAAAAAGCACTCATATGCCTGATTCGAGAAAGAAATTCTAGAGATCCTCTTCATATGACAATAAAGGAGAGAGTAGTCATCCTCCAAAAGACATAGGTCGAGGAGAGCGTAATCATACTCTATATACCAAAATTCTAGGAGTGGTTAATCATCTACTGACAACCCTAGTTTGAGGAGAGAGTAATCATACACATTTATCCCATGTTTCAAGGAGAGTGTAATCATCCTTAACACTCGGGAGAGCGTAATAATACACGAGTAACATTACAAGATATTCCATGTTTATTTATCATTTTCATAGGCTCAATGTAAAGATTTTTAAAAAAATATATGGTCATCCCAATAATATATTAATCAGATATACATTCTCATCATCTAGATCTCTGGTAGTACCAATGGGTATACAAGTTAAAAAATGGAAATGACATGCTTCAGAACATGGATCCTAGGAATAATGTTTGGTCATCCTGAAGGGTTGAAAGATTAATTTCACCAAGATCAACATCCAAAAACCATGAAGCACCAATTGTAACCATCGTTGTATGAGAAATAAATATGTGAAGGTATAAACAAAGAGTGAGGGTGGATGAATTCCTAAACACATCACTACAACAACCACCCCATATGATTAGAAGTTTAGCATGAGATTTATCGTGAATCTGGCTACCATCTCTACCAAGAACCAATGTACTAACTCATGGTTATTCAAATAATGGGGAACCCATTGGGGACCTAATGTCAAACACCAAAGAGAAATCCTACTTGGGATCCTCAATATCTAAAAACAAGATAAGTAATTCAACTTCGGATCCTGAGATAAAAATGTTAAAGGAGAAAATATATATTGTACCCTAAAATGGAAAGTTAATAGAGGCATCCTACAAGGTATCCTCAAAAAGGAACATAGGGAAAGGAGTTCAGCAAGTGATTCTCAACAACTGAGTATGAAGGAATCTGTATCCTACATGGGGTTTTTTAAACGACCACATAGTTAAAGGGATCCTACAAGAGATTTCATAGGTCACAAAAATAGGTTAAGGAATCCCATAGTAGACCCATGAAAACAACAAAATTATAGATGCATCCTACATAGGATCCTCTTGGTGAAAAAGTAAATAAAGGAATCCTATAAAGGATCCTCAAGAAAAATTGTGTCATTAACTCATAGTCGAAAAGGGAATTTCTCACAAGAAACATGTACTCCGAAGAAAATATACAAATTAATTAGTATAGAGAGATAGATCATGGTTCATATAATAACCTATCTCACCCTTAGGATACACTAGATATGATTACCGGGGGAAGAGATTCTCTTTTCAAGAAATGACACATATGAGTCCTCAAAACACCACATGGGTCTTACCATCAAGATCGATGTGAAATAATATTCATAGTGGGCTACTCATGGGTCCAATACTGAATCCAAGGTAAAAATATAGGAAACCCCCAAAATCATTACAAGCGTGGTGTTACACAGTGTGTCTCCCCAAGTACACAGTGTGTAATCCTGAAGCCCTGCCTAGGTGTATACTCCCTCAAGACATGGCATGTAAACACCCATGTGGACAACATGTAAGATGGGTACCTGGCGTGTGCCCTACACGAGGTTCCTTCTCATGTCCCTCAATTAGACTATCCATGTTCTTAGACTTTCCATGTACTTATATATATTGTGTGACCCACATGGAGTCTTTCCACATACTCTACATAGTCGTGTGCCCCTATATAGGTAGCCTAGCTGGGTAGTTAGCAACATGGAATAGTACTCTGCTACCTAGATGAGGAATATTACATGGTGTGTAAACCCTATTACATAGAGTTTAATTCAAAAACATCATCATCTACAAATATTAAGAACAAACAACATGTATCCATGAACCACACAACGTGTACAAGGGTTTTCATGAAAGGAAAACTCTCAGATCAACCTAAAAGCCCCATTTTCACACATAAAACAACATTTCAGGATAAAAGGGTCTAAAAAAATAATATAAGGATTTTAAAACATCAAAATTTAAAAAATAAGGATTTATGTTGAAACATAAAAGACCTAACTTTGGGTAGAGTTTGCTAAAATTTCACTCATTTTTGTGGTCCACGTTTGCTGCACATCGATCCAGCGCATCCCATGATGAACGATGGTACATTGCTCTATCCCTATATCTTTATCCTTCCTTCAATCCCTCCCCTTTATCCCTCTCTCATTCTTATGAAGGATAATCCTTAGGTCATACGTGAGATGCTAGGAGGAAAATTATGAAATGAAATACAAAATAAATAAAAGGAAGAAAAATAAAATGAAAAGAAAATGAATAAGGGGATCCAACCAGCCCTAGTCATGACCTATGTTTATGCCTCAAGGGAAACACCCCATTCTAGATTCAATGGAAGCGTCATAATCTCAATATGACACTCGATTCAAATGCTATCACTTAATGAAGCTATGAGAATAATTTAATATTTAATTTATAAATATTAAGTATTAATTAATCCTATAAAATTATAATTGCTCCAAATTCCACCAAAATCATATCCTTGGTTAAATTTAATATTTAGTGACAAATTGAGTGATCAAAATATTATCCAAGAAAACCTGATATGGTAAAAAGACTATTTTCCCCTTATATGAATTTGAAAGTACAAATTTAACTTTCTGCTCAAAAATTGAGTCTAAAAAAACACAGTTCATTGCAATCTATCCACCGTAAACCTTATCATACCCTGTAATCCTAGTGGTAACACTAGAATCAATGCTCTTAACCCTTGAATAAGAAAAACAAGATTACTAGAATGTCTAATGACCAGTATCATTGTATACAAAAGAATCTCCTACATGGGTGGCATTCCATTACGACAAATCGAGTACTCCCCCTTAAGGATACATTTATCATCATCTCAAAACCAATATTTGAGATCAAAAATCCCTCAACAGTGTCAAATTTAAACGGAAAATGAGAGTCATGACCCTATAACATCCATCAGTGCACTCCTGATAATATGGATTACCTTACACCTCTCATTGAGTGGAACATCAACAGGTTCCTTTTCCAAAGTTGGAAGGACTTTTAAAAATAAAATAATTTCATCATAGGGTCAATGCTTTCTATTCATACTCAATATGATTTCAATATTGATCATGATCATATCTAACCATGAGTACACTGTGATTCAAAAAAGGATGTGTATAGCTCTCTCTGGCCCATGCTCACCACAAACATACTAACCTACCTTTAGCTGACACCTAAAACCAAATCATCTGGTAGTGCATGTACAGGTTCAAACACAGGTGAAACACCTTATAGTACCCAGTCATTAAAAATATCAACTCTACGATAGAGGGACATTTTTCATTTGACTATAACTCTAAGGCAACCCTATTTTTAGAATGTCTTGAAACCTTCTAACCCCGAATCACACCAAGACACTCACTGATTAACATTTAATGGCACCACATGAAACTAGAGTATACATTTATCACTTTTCTCATTCTCTAGCAAGTCATCCAACACAAGGATAAACTATCTGTGCTAAACCACATGTCAATATAATTAATCCTAAAACTACCTTGGATATCCTTTTCAAAATCATACACCTAACCTATTCCAATATTCATTTCATGACCACATATCAATCAGTATTATTCCAGTCATGATCATCTACCTGTGCACTGATTACATTAGCAGCAACGAAAACACTAGACCATCGGGCCAGGCACCAAAATGGTCCTTCTTGTCAAATCCATACCTAACACCAAAGCACCCAATGTGTTTTTCATAATATGAAAGAATCAATATTCTTATATCACAAACCTTGAGCAGCTACCACTTATTGATCTCAAAAAGAGCGTAAAATAGTGCTAACTACCTAAAAAAGAATTTTAAAACACGGGAAAACTTATCTCACGCGAGTTACCTTGAAAAAATAAAACATAAACCCACAGGGGCCTGAGTCAAACAAAGGGCCTCTAGGTATCCCATCCAGATACACAGATCAAGTATCACATTAGGATCACATGGTCTAACCACATTTACCAAAAGATCAAACCCCTCTAAAGAAGGTAAAGATTGCAAGGACCTACAATATAAAAAACTAAAATCATGGCCTTTAAGGGTCTCATCCTCACCAAGCTTCCCCATGTGGAACTGCTACTTGGAGGTCATGATTCCAATGATGAAGATAGAATGAATTGACACTCACTAGGCATCTATATATAAAAATCCCACTAGAGGTCTAGTAGTGATGAAAATTCTTAATATCCACCAGCATCGTACTCAGCGATCCGACTAGATAACCACAACCTGAGGAAGAACACCGTACAAGGGGTATAATATAATGGAATCACATTATATATCGACCTACTATGGTCAATGTATCTCTCTTATAGGTGGACTGATTCATTAGCATCACAACAAAATTCCTCAACAGATCCACATAACCTTCCATCTAAATGAATAATATATACATGTAAGTAGGCCTAATTTAATAGACCTCATTCATTAGTAAAACACACACACTAGTCAGCTTATATGATGTGAATTATACATTCTAAATATGATGCATGAGATACCTTTTTCCCTTACTGAACAATAGTAAAAATCCATCATTGGCCACTTGTCAATGACCAATATCCAAATATCCATAATAAATCTTTACATCCACACCACATGTGCATCTCTCAAGGAAAAATCATATTAAACTACATCATCACAGATCAAAATAGAAATCCAATACCCATGGTACCCATAACATCATAGATAAACAAGAATTCTCAATGCACCAACCTGATATCCATCAAAGGATCCAACAAAATTCCTAATAATACAGTCTACCATATCCACAATATTAAAGAACTAAAAAAACCTTTGAAACAACATTGTAACTTCTCGGCCTGGATTCTACAAAAATGATGCACCATACTAATGGGTTACAAGGCCTAAAGCATGCCTTCCTATTCTTCTGAGGAGATTGACTACCAGTGAGGTCATAGGGTGTGATAGTTTGGAGGCTATGACCTCTTATCATAGCAAGAAAAATGGAAATTTCTAATTATCATTGAAATCAGAATGTAAATATAGTGTGGAAGTAGTAATAAATTGAAATAGGACATGCTGTAATAATAAATGACATTTCTATAAAATCCTGAATAGTTATCTCATACATACAACACTAGTTAGCCCCTAGGTCGACCATACAAATACTTGTGTACAAATGAAACTGAAATAAAAGTATAGGTCTGTACTATTTACTCAAATCCAATCCACGTAACCTATCTCTTAACATAATAAAACTACACCAACCATATCATAATAACTCACATGGGAAGAACTTCTTGAATATGAAACATTGAGGCATAGCCCTATCCACTATGCAACTATACTCTACCTGGAATGAATTTGTAAGGTCTATACATGCAACAAGATTCATGTGAAAGGGGGATTAATAATATCAATATTCCACACCCTATTATGATCCTATAAATATGCTTTTATATTTTAATGTGAAAGAAAACTGTGCATCCTAGATGAGACACAACAAAAAATAAATGTAAAACCAAAACATGAAACCACTGTCGAACACTAGGTCCATAATCTTGGCAAACTGGGAAAGTACCACCATGGATTTCCATATCTATATAAATATAAATTTATAGTACCATAACAATACTATATAAATAAATATTAATATTCATGAGTAAGATTAATGAAATTAAATGAAGTCTAAATGAATTCCATCGTTGGTTTTATAATCTTGATCACCTAGAAATCTTGATCAAGGGAATTGAGCTAGAAATTGTTTCACTCAATCTATGAATAATTAAGTAGATATCAAGGTATTTAATCCCAATAAACATATACTTACTTTAGCTAAAGCTAAATATATATCTAACTAAGCTATGTCACTATAAAGGGATACTTTTCATATACCTTTGTTCAATTGTACTAACCTCCTCTCACTATAAAGATAGTTTCCATGGAAGTACATCCATACATACTTTAAATTTTCCTGGATCTAGTCATCATTGTGCAATTTCAATATAAATCCAGTCCAATGTGTTATCCCTAGGTCCCGGTCCATTGGAAGTCACGACATTGAAACTAAGATTACCCCTAAGGGTCAGACCCTTATGTGATCTTTAGGAAATATCACTGGTGAGATGACATAACCACCCATCAAGAACCAAAATATAATTTAAAACATTAGTGGGAGACTACATGCACTTTCACCTAGACAAACAAATGTGCTCATAATCCATATTGTAGAAATTACAAATTGAGATACTCATCATATGAAAATTGCTGAGACTGTATTCATCCTCCATTACCCACAGGTTAAGGTGAGTGTAATCATCGTATATAAACCACATGTTGAGGAGAACCTAAAATTCCAATGACAACCCTGGGTTGAGGAGAGCATAATCATCCTCATTTAACCCATGATTTAAGGAAATCATAATCTTCATCATCACTCAGGAGAGCATAATAATCAATGAGTATCATTACAAGGGATTCCATGTCCATATTACATAGTAATAGTCTCAACATATATATTCTAGGAAACACCTCAGGGCATCCCAACAATAAAATAATCACATATACATTCTCATCGACAGGGTCACATGTTGGTTTTTATGGGTCTATAAATAAACACAAGAAAATAACAAAGATCAAAAGTTGGATCCTATGAATAATGTAATGGATTCTTAAGGAGAAGAAATATTTCTCATGTAAATATCAATATCCATCAACCAAGAAACTCATATGGTGAATATCACAATTTAAAAAAATAACATATGAAGGTAGTAAAATAGAGTGAGATTTTTTAAACACCTAAACATAACACTATATCCAAATCCACATTGTATTAAATGTTTGGCACAAAATCTAATGTGTAACCTGATACAATTTCTACCTAGACTCGACGTAATGACTTTTGGGTTTTCAAACAACGTTTCACCCACTGGGTCTTTCAAGTCAAACACTAAAGAGGAATCCTACTTGTGATCCTCAAGATTTTAACACAAGTGAAAGAATCTTACTTTGGATCATTATCTAGAAAGGTAAAATGAGGAATCATATAAAAGAAACTATAATGTAATGTAAACAAAGGAATCCTAAAAGGGATCCTCAGAATAGTTTATAGGAAAAGGCATCATATATGGGACCCTAGAAAACCATATATTAAGGAATATGCCTCCTACATGTGATTATCTAAATGAAAACATCAGTAATGGGATCCTAAAAGGGATTCCATAGGTCAACACATAATTAAAGGAATCCCATAGGGGAACCTTAGTAAAAATAATAAGATATTGGTATCATATACATGATCCTCTACGTCAAAAGGTAAATAGATGAGTCCAACAAGGTATCCTTGGGAAAACTATTCTCATGAGCTCATAGGCTAGAGGGAAAAATCTCGCAAGGGACACATCATCAAAAGATAAGATACAAAGGAATATGTCTAGAAGGATAGATAATGGATAATCTTAGAGTTGGTCTCATGTAAGACCCTACAATTTTTATGAGATAGATTATTTATAATTTCATGGATGTATAATGTTTTACACTACACCAAGATAAGATTGCACTATATGCTACACCAACTTAGCATGTGGTACACACAACACTATGCCTGGATTGTGGTACACACAATTTCAAGTTATTTTGATAGAATTAATTTCACATAAGAAATATTTTAAGAAAACAACTAAATATTATTATGTTACCTTATAACCTAGTCCTTAAAATGGCGGCTATGAATAATATTAACATTCTTCTGAAAAACTATTTAAATGCAAATAAATAAGTTTATAAAATAATAAAATCACCATTGATTTATTTTCTCTAATGAAATATATATGTATTGTATTCAATATACTTTTTAAAACTCATATAATATGTTTTCTAGACATGACATATAAACAAATTCATTTTTTCTGATAAAAGATTTTTTTTAAAAGTATTTTTTCCATATTTTGATGACACACCCATTTTATATCTAGTTTTAGACTCTTTTTTATATTCTATTGGAAAAACTAAAATTCATATTTTAAATTTGAGTATTATAATTCAATTTGGTTGAATTTTTGGTATTTTTATGATAAGATTTACATTTTAATGAACAATAAAAAATATTGTATTTCAACTGAAAACTACTTTTTCATCAAATATACTTATAGTGTTAAATTATATGTTTTAATTTTTTAAAGTATAAAAAGATTTTATTTTATTTAGATAATATAATTTAAGTCATTGGTATTATTTTTAAAATGAATTTAGTTGTAAAAACATTTTAATGTTTTACATGTTCTAACTTTTAAAACTCTTTTTCTCATTTCGAACAACAATATTAATTTCAAATTAATTACTACAAATTATGTGTTTTGAATTTCGAAGTATAGATTCCATAATATGAACCAATACGTCCAAATTATGTAAATATATTTCTTTTGTTTTTTGGAATTATGATTAGTAACTTTAGTAAATTTTTTATTAATATAGTAAACAGGTAAATCGAGTAATTAAGTGTAAAGATAATATTATAAAATTACCTTGACACATGTATTAATATAATTTGATTTCTTATTTTCAACATAAATTATCCATGGGTATAAATGGTATCCTTTGGAGGTAACTTGGGTGAAATTAGGACATTTGAAATATTTTATTTGAAGAAATGTTAAATATGTATTACTCAAATTTTAATAAATTTAATATTTTTAAAATCATGTTATACAAAAGTTAAATTTGACTATAAATACTCATTTGAATTTTATATTTTCTTATTTAACAATGTAATTTATTTTTTATTTTTAGGAAATAAATAGTTTCCTTAAATGATTATATATTGATGATGTTGAAATATTTAATTGATGAAAATCAATAATATATTTTTTATTAAAATGATAGTAAACATTAAAAGAGAAAAACACTTGAATAAATATTATTGTTCGAGTATATATTGACCATAATCATTAAAGGGTCATGTTTTGCACCATTTTGAGCCATATAGAAATGAAAATATCACTTATAATATTTTATTAAAAAGGATGTTAATGTTATCACATTAAGGTTTTATTAAATATATCATTTTAATGCAGAATTTTCCAAGAGATATATTAGAGTATAAGTACTATAATTAAATCAATAATAATTATACTCATTGTGGTATTTTAGTTCTAATTTTTACAAAAAATATGTATATTAAATAATTACACAAGACTCATGTAATATTTATTTTATTAATGAAAATATCAAATTAATGTTATTAAAAATATTAAAATAAATTTAATATTTGATAATTAATATATCAAATTAATTTTCTAGATTTCCTTAACCCCTTATATATATAATAATTTTTTCTAGGATAAAATCTTATCTTGATATTTTAAAAAATCCAATAAATGAATGTTGTAAAAATTGATACTATTGATAATTTGTCAAAATAATGTATTATTAAAGTATTTAAAATTAATAATACATTTTTTAAAAATATAAACGAATTAATATGTTGTCTAAAATGTTCTTAAATTTTCATTTATGTTATCATTTACATCAATTAAATGAAAATTAAACTATTTTAATATTGAAATATTTGTTGCATTAGGTAAAATTTAAATAGAGTAAATATGTGTAAATTTGAAGGATAAGATTTAAATAGATAAAATATCTTGTCTAAAACTTATTTGTTGATGATATTATAGCCTTATATCATTTCATATTCTAAAAATAAGGCATTTTTAGGTTTTTTATGTGTTTTATTTTATTATAAATTAATATTTTTGGACATTCCAAATGTGCCCCTCACCTCAATTATAAAATTGTACATCCTCCATCATTACTCACTTTACATTGAACTTTCAGTACTAGCCATAAACTACCCATTTCCCTTATCAAATTCCTTATTCACATTATATAGGTTATTTTCTTCTCGAAAAACCAACTCTAGTGCCTTTAAGAGGAGAAATAGAGGGAGTTTGTCGAATTAGAGGAAATATCCTCTACCAATTATTTCAATATTACCTATTCTTCTACTTCATATTCAAGATTTATTTCCAAAATAAATTAATAAAAAAAGTATCACTTATATTTTGAGATGTTATTACCGTTATTGAACAACCATATTACACCTTCTATCTATCCTATGAAAATCAAAATCACCAGGCATATGTACATATGGATTACCATATCCACATTGTGGTGTAATATGCTTTTCATCACAAGTTTACATGGATGGTTTTAATGATGAAAATAATAATTATATATAATTATTCTAACCTTATATTTATTATACTATTATATATACACAATAAACATAAATACCATTCTATAATAATTGGAATGATCTCATCACTTGTGCGTATGTATGACCTACCATCTCCACGATGTGATGCGATTTATTCTACATGATATTCAATAAATAATGACTACATAAATTAATATAATGAATAAATATGATATATGTTATATTAATATCATTATTTAAATTATATAACTATAACCTAATAAGAGAAAAAATAACTTGTCCAACAAATCATACGTAAGAAAATAAAGAAGTTAATACCTGATAGATGCATAATAATTTAATTAACAAAAGGGTAATATTAAAATCACCTATGATAATAAAAAAATGAATATGATTCTTCAGTATGTTAATGAAAATTTTAAAACCCTTATAAATGATGGTCCTACATGTATAAAGGAACCCATACTTTAGGTAAGGTAAAATTTTTCAATATCATTATTATCTATGATTGTTTATATGCAAGTATTTATAAGGTTATATTTATAATCTATGTCCATGTTTCCTAAATATGTATTGAAAAATATTATTTCTAAAATTCTATAATTATTTAAAGTCAATTTTACCCATTGGTGAATTATTGTTACATGGTATGAATGGAATATTTTTTCATTTTTGATACGAGGTACTTTTTGACTTTATGAAAAAAGTATGAGAAGAATGTCTTATTTTAACTTATATGACATGAATGGATTTTTATGTTTTCAGAACAACTTATTTCCATGAAGCTTAACATAAAAGTTTTGAATATTATTTTCAAATAAATTATTTTCTTTTAAAATTTCCTGACATTTTAAGTGAAGAAAACATTTTTGAATAAGGAAGAATATTTTCTTCAAAAATTAATTTGAAGTGTTCTATATAAATTATTTTCCATTTAAGATGGAATATTTAGTATGGTTAATTTTCACCTATATTATCCCTATTATTAATATGGATTGATTGTGTTTATTATGTAATGATATTAGTGAAATATATTTGTTTTAAATGGAGTATGTTTTGATGAAATTATTTTTAAGAACCCATTTATTCCTTGGGTTATATTGTGATGAATGTTTTATGATTTTGTGGAACACGTTGTAATGATTTCATTATGAGATGGGTGGGACATATATCTCCCTCTAACGCATTGGGTAAAGATTTATATCTCAGAATATATATAGGAATTGAATGGGAAATGATCCCATTTCTATAATACAGGACTAGAACATGAAATGTTCTCAGTTTAGTAATACATGGATGTAATGGAATGTAAAGCCAGTTTTGTAATATAGGGCTCATATTAGGAGTGAACTCTATTCAGTAAGGTAATTTTTCAACAATGATGATCTTATAAATAATCCTTGTATAATATAGAAATAATTTTCTTTGATTATGTGTTTTATACTGACTGAATGGACCGAAGGCCTTCAATTTTTATTGATTTTTGATAACCCCCCTTTCAAGGGATAAGGGGGAACCCTTACAAGGCCCGTAGGCTCAGAGATTACATGGCCCATAGTCTTAGGAGATTACATGACCCAAAGGTCTTAGGAAATTCAACTAGACTATATACAAGTAATTACCCCTCCCCAGTATCTGCATCCTGATAGTATCTCTCCACCTTTTCATGACCATCTGGCTAGGCTTCCTGTGCAAGCATAGGATGGTACCGATGGCATAGCCATACCCTCTCATTATGACAATCCATTTGGCTCTGCTTTGGTGAGTGCACCTACTCTGAATCCTCTTCTGGGGCTGCTCCTTTTTTGTAGTGTGTCTAGGGCCTGCATTCATGTGGCCTGAAGGCCTTGGGGTGTCCCTAAGGCCTGAAGGTGGCCCGAAGGCCTTGAGAATCAACTGGCCTGAAGGCCTTGGGTGGCCCGAAAGCCTTGCAGGACCCGAGGACCAAACTGATGGCCCGAAGGCCCAGATAGAAGAATAGTTCTGGCTACGTGGTATGATTTATGCCTTATGAAATTAGAATATTTATTTCATGACTAAATGTTTTGATATATGTTATGCTTGGTATGATTTTTAAAAGATTTGTTATTTTTTTACTTTCTTATGTTCATGATTTTTTTTACATTTTACTTGTTTACCCTTACTGATCATCTAAGCTCATATATTTAAATTTTTTTCATCCCACTAGATATAAAAAATGTTTTTTGGTAGGAAACCAAAAGGAGAATATCTTTATGGGAGATAATAAAGATAATTCACAAAACTAGAAGAATATGTTACCTATTTTAAAAGGCACTAATGTAATATTGTATTTTAGAATATTTTTTTTGTAATGTATTAAATATTCTAAAAATGTAATATAATGTCCATGTATGTCATGATTGGGTTGTTAGAGTATGTATCAAAGAGAAGGTTCAGTCAACATTTGGAAATTAGGATGAGTAAACATTAGTGGAATCCCAAGATATATTTATTTGGCTATGTCTAGGGATGTTAGCAATGACATGTCAATTTTTATATTGCAATCCCTAAATTTTGGTAATGATCATGGTTAATCTTGGACTAAAACTAAGATTTTAGAGATTGAAAGTACTTCTACTTGATTATTCTGTTTTTCAACTATGATTTTTTCCTCTCACATTATTAGTTTTGGATTTTAGACAATAAATGGAATGAAACGACCCAATCTTGATTTTCATAGAAATTAAATTTATTTTCTAGAATACTTAATACATTACACAAAAGGATTCCCAAAGACAGTGTTATTTTAGTGTCTTTGGAAACTTGGAACATAATCTTCTAACTTGGTGAAATATCTTCAAAATCTCCCATAAATATCTTCCCCTTTACTTTTCCTACCTAAGACCATTATTTATATCATGGAGAAAAGAAAACATAAAAAGGGCAAGCTCAAATGCTCAGTAAGGGTAAACATGAAGAATATAAAAAAAAATTATACATAATAATTTGAAAACATGAACATAAATTTTGAATATCAAAATCGTCTTTCATGTAATAAATCTTGTTATTACTTAATAAATAGATCATAATGGAAAATTAACCATGGTAAAATAGCATTTACATAAAACATGGAATTGTGGTAAAAAAATATGAACATAATATGATTTCCATAGTATCCAAGTCATTTCTACCAAGATCATCATAGTAGAAAAATTCCAATACTGAATCTGGTTTAATTGATGTTCCATCCATGTATTAGTAAACCCGATTTACTTACCATTCCATCTATGTAGTACTGAACCAGATTTAGATTCCATTCCAATAATGTATCTCTTTTGAGATATAAATCTTTACCCAATGAATTGGAGGGAGATATATGTACCACCCATGTCATAATGAAATCATTCTTATGTGTTCAACAAAAACTATATCATTCTTCATAGCTAACCCATGAAATAAAATGGGTTTCTTAAGAATCATTCCATTATAACATAACCCATATAAAATATCATTCTATACTTATCATAGTCAAATCATTATAATAATAAGGATATAAACATACCCCTATTTGAGAGCATTATCTTATATAAGAAATAATTTTGATAAAACACGTGAAATTAATTCTCGAGGAAAATATCTTTTCTTCTTTTAAAATGTTTTATTTTTTCAAAATTAAATGAAATTTTAAAAGAGAAGAATTTAATTAAAAATATGCTTCAAATAGTGTAAAGGAAGATTCATGGAAAAATGACTTCATGAAACTATAAAAAATATATTCATGCCGTATAAGTTTAAAAAAATTATCCTCATACATTTTTTTGGAAAATTAAAAAAGTACCTCATATGGTAAATAAAAGAAAGATTCCTTCCCTACCATGTAGTAAAAGTAAAAAAATGGGTAAAAATGAATTTAAAAATATATATAAGAATAGTAAAAAATTTATAATTTTTTTATAAAACATGGACATGGATGATAAATATATACCCAGTAAATACGTACGTATAAACAATATCGAATAAAAATGAAATTTCAAATTTATCCCTTACCTTAGGTCTGATTTCTTCCGTATGTGTTTAAATCTCATATATAGTGGGTATAAACATATTATTAACTTGTAACAAAACCATAATAATATTTATGAAATCATATATGATTCATTTATGACTATATATCACTCGTTAATTTATCAATTCCATGTTAAAGAAATGTTTTTGGTAATAATCATTTTATTTATCATATGTGTTTTGACTTGTTATTCTTGATATTATTAATTAGATCACTATTTACTTAATTCCACAATGTCAAACATGATTTATATATAATATATATTTTGTATATAAATATATATAATAGATAGATAAATGAAATAGAATACTCCATTCATGGAGATGGCAGACTATACATACGAATTCACGGTGTTTCCGTTTCCATGTTGAATTGAATGGAAAAAAGTTAATGACACAAATATATACACATTCACACACAAAAAAATCTAGTATCATTATAATTTCATATATTTCCTGATTATTTATTATATATACATTATAATCACTCTTTAATTGTTAATATTGGGAATTAATCTCATCGCATTGTGGATACGGTAAGTCGTACGTACGATTGAGCGACGATATCATTCACTTGATGGTTAAATAGTACAGAATTATATCATATATGAATTTTAAATAATAATAATTATGTTATTTTTATTATTTACATCTATTATATTCATAAATATACTAATCCAAATTATGTATTGTTGAATAATAATTTAACCACGATATTGAGAGAGTAAGCCGAACATACACACACATGGTGATATTGTTATTCATAGGATAGATAAAAGGAGGAATAAGATTGTACCATAATTATAATAACATATAATCTTGTACAAGTTAATGGATTTATTACTTTAGTATGGAAACAACATAAGAAGATGAAGTATAAGAATAAAATAATTTTGAAAGACGTGATAAAACAATTACATCTTTTTCGTGTATCTCTTTTTAATATGCATAAAAGGACTCCTTAAGATGACTTTCACCCCAAAGGGCGGAATCTAGGATTAATTGAAGGATGTTGGGTGGAGTTTTGGGCTAGTTTATACAGAGTAAAATGGGTTTGGAGTTGTGATTAAAAGAGAAGGTGATGTTCCCTTTTATAAGAGAGGGGAGGGGAATCTTTGGAAAGTATTGAAATATTATTTTATTATAAATTAATTGTCAGTTTATAATGCTAAAAAACTTATTTATTTCAAATATAATATTATTATGGTTTGTAATAATCTCAAAAAATATAATTTAGACATTTTTTTATTTTATTTTAAAAGTTATCATTTAGATTTATCCTTATTTAATCTATTTAATTTTATTTCTCGTAAAGAAATTCAAAATATTAAATGGTTATAAATATTTACAATTGTGTTGTTAATTGTACTTAATTTGATACTTTATAAAATTTTAGACCATATAATTTTCACTTTGTAATTTATAAATATTTTTGTTATCTATAAATAATTTAATTATATGTTATTTTTATAAAATATCAATAGTGTCAAATTATCACTATTGATTTCATTGACTATAAATAAAATCCACAAAGAATATATATTCGAAAAAAATATTTAATACACTAATAAAATGTCATAGTCACCTATGAAATTCTTGGACTGCATTAATTTGTTCATATGAGATTTATTTTATTATTTTTATAACCATTTATTTGATATTTCTTTCAACAAAACAATTTCTACATCACTATTGTGTCATCATTAATGATAATTATTTAATCTCTAAAAATTATAAATAAATTAAAATGTTGTATAAAATTTCATTCTATTTCTGTAGACTATTTATTTTCTATGTTTTATCACGTTTTTCACCATATTAAATTATTATACTTATAAGATATATCAGAGTGACAAGTTCCCACCTTCTTCTATTTTAATTATAATTACATCATTTTCCTAGAAACAAATCCATTAAATGAATCCATTATGACCCATAGATAATATTGGTCGACTTTTATTCACCCAATAGTATTTTTTCAGGTTTTATGGTAATTTTATTATCTTTATCATATTGTTAGTTACCCTAATTTACCTAATTTACCTTTTACTATGGTAAAAAAAATTAGCATAGTTCCTACTATAATATCAAAAACATAAAAGTAACCTATTAAAATAATGTGTATATAAAGACTCAAAATATTAAATCCATTTATCATTATTCAAAATAATTAAATGGTATAAATTAATTTATAATTAATTCCCATTGTCAAAAACCAAAAAGTGGGTTTTTAAGTATTAAAAACGTATGAAAAGATTGTCATGTATTTATGTCCAATTTAAATGTAAAATTACTTCTAATGAATTTTTTTTATTAAATGATAATAATAGTCTAATTATAATTTAAAAACAATGAAAATATAATCTAAATATAAAAATAAATTAAACGCAAAGGCAGTTTTGAATTAAAATTCAGTATTTTTCACTATTCAACAAAATATTAATTTCATCAAGAAAATACCAAAATTTAAACCAAGTTAAATTTTTTTGTCTTGATTCCAAATAAGACATTTATTTTTTCAAATAGAATATATAAAAGTGTTATAAACTATATTCAAAATTGGTGTGCCATCAAAAGGTGGAAAAACTACATTTTTTGCAAAATACTTCTTTTATCTGAAAAGTTGAATTTGTTCTTATATCATGTTATAGAAAATAAAAAAGATAAATGTTAATGTTATATAAAATTAAAAAAATGGTAAATAATAATCATAAATTATAGTTTATATCCAATTAAATAATAATATTTTAATAATATATAATTGTTTAGTGAAACTCAGTATTGTGTACAACACAAGCTATTGAGAAAGGTCGCTCTTGCATGTAACAGAAGACAAGTCAGTGTAGTGTGTAGTGAAAGATTCATTTGGTGTATAACATAATACAAACATAGTTCTTTTATTAATTGAACAAAATATATACTCAGTGTTTCATATATCATATGCCAACTCGGTTTTGCGTGTAACATATGATAAGTCAGTTTTGTGTGAAAGGAATGTTTGAATTAGTGCATTGTAAGATATAAATGACAATTTTAGTTTATTTGAAAAAATGGTCCATAAATTATTTCGGTTGTTACATTATACACCCCTTAAAATGAATTTATCCCTTGAAATTACTCAGGGTTATAAAAGGTTTACTACTTGAAATTTTCTTTCATGGAAACCCACCTTATAAAAAGGAATTCTAAAACTTCATTTAGAAAAGGAATGTTAAACATAACGGTTACCCAAAGTAACTCATCATTGGGTTTCCACATAGGATAACATAGTTGGTAAATGAAAAAATTAATATTGAAGAGAAATATAACCATAAAGTTATGTTGGATAGTGATAGAGAATAAGGATATAGAAAGTTAACAACTAAGAAGACATAAATCTGTGATGACTTAAGGGGCCATCTGATTCATCAGATAAGAATGTACTAAGATAAAATTTTTATTTTTCAATATCCTTTTGTAAAATTTGAAGAAAATTATAAGAAATACATACTTTATTTCAGCACAATCTCTCCATTGGTTATTCCTTGAACGTTTTCCACTTCATCTCTTATTTAACGAAATGAAGCTGAATTTGTAATTCTTGAAATGTTAGCAAATCATGCGATAGAATGATAGTTCATTCAATGTATCTCAACAAAAGGTTATCACAGGTAGTCAAATAGGAAAAAGTATACCTATAGTGATATAATACATTAATCTAAAAAGCTTTAATTGGAAAATAAATTTTATAATCCATAAATAGATTACATTAAAATCCTTCTATAAACTGAAAATACCAAACTTTAGAAAGATGTGAACTAAATTGATTTAACATTCATCTACCAAATCTCATAAGGTAGTTCTTGGTTTTCAAATTCCAAACATTTTAATACCTTAATCTTGTATTCTATTGAAACATTGTAATAAAATGTATTATATTAGAACCTTAGTGAAAACATGAAATCTATCAAAATTAATTCTTTCTAAGCACCGAAAATACCAAAAATTGTATATACTCAAACAATGATATCACATTGTCCTTATATCAGTCTTAAGGTCATTAATACTATCAAACAACTCATATTCTCTTTATCCTATCATTATTAAAATTTCATGTGTTTTCCAAAAACATATGAATGACTTTCCATGGTTACTACTACCATTCAACATATACATTAAAAAAATCAAGGAAAAAATAGTTTAACAATCCTAAGATGTTTCTTAATTCTATAGTACCATAAAATTACTTATACAACAATATTCTATATAAACATGAAATCATTCTTCTATATTCTTAAACCATTGACCGAGCTTCATTGTTTTATTCCTTAACACAACTTTCATCTCATATATCACTTAGAGTCTCTTCATATTCAATAACATATATACTACCCATACAACCATGTTGATTCTCTTGATTATATTTTTCATTTGGGCATCGATTTTCATAATACACATACATTCCGCATTTAAAACATTTAACCATAGTTGATTTCTTAGCAATACCATTATCCTTTTCCATTGTGTGAACTAAACCTTTTCTTTTGTAATTATTGGCTTTGTTTCCTTCTCTTCCACACCCAAAGCATCTTCCAGTTCCTTTGAAACATTCTCCTTGATTCATCTTCCCACATGATTTACATGAGGAAAATCGAACATTATTTCTTCTATGATCACTATGAAACTCCATTTTTCTCTTATTAACTGGGTTAGGAAATTTACCGAAGTTGAGATTATTGATCATATTATGAGATTAATCATTAGGCATAATAATGATGTTTTTCTTTCTAAAACCCATTTAATTGGAGTTCTCATGAATATTATCATTCCATTTTCCATCATATTCTTCATTAACATGAATCCTCATGTTTCCATCCATTTTCTAAAACCGAAAATGAATAATGGGAGAGTTGAAAATCATATTAGGAAAATAATATAACCAAGGGGGAGTACATTTAATCTCTATCATCTTAGGTTTAATCCTAGGCTATCCATGATTATTACCATTACTCTAATATAGTAAATTATAGTTAAACTTACCCTTAGGACATCCCTATATATACCATTCAAATATCTCCAGGGATATCACTAAAGTTTTCATATCCTAGTTTCCAATGTTTAACTAAACCTTCTCTCTCATACCAAATGAAATGACCCATGATTGACATACATATAAATTAAATTTATTTTTAAGAATACTTAATACATGACACAAATTTTTTCCCAAAGATCAAATTATTTTTGTGTCTTTGGAAACATGGAATATAATCATCTATCTTAGTGAAAGATCTTCAACATCACCAATAATGATATCCCCCTTTAGTTTTCCTACCTACAACTATTATTTATATCCCATGAAAAAGAAAACATAAAAATTGGGAGCTGAAATTCTCAGTAAGGTTAAACATAAATAACATCAAACAAAACCAAACAAAATAATGTGAAAAAATGAACATAAATTTTGGTTATTAAAATCTCGAGTCATAAAAAAAACCTTGGTTGTATGTAAGGGATGGATTATATAGAAAAATTAACAATTATAAAATATCATTGGCATAAAACATGGAATTGTGGAAAAACATTAATCACATAATATGATTTATATAGTATCCAAGGCATTGAATATAAGACAATAATAGTGGAAAGATTCCATTATTGAACAGTGTTTACTTGCAGTTCCAACCATGTATAACTAAACCTGATTTACTTGTCATTTCAGCCCTGTATTATTAAACCAGATTAACTTCCCATTCTAGTAATGTCTATATCATAAGATATAAATCTTTACCCAATTAATTGTAGAGATATATAGGTCCCACCAATCTCATAATGAAATCATTCTTACATGTTCCACAAAAATAGAAATATTTCATCATAACATAACCAATGAAATAAAATGGGTTTCTTAATAATTATTCCATCATAACTTAATCCATATAAAATATCAATCCATAATAAACAAAATCACATTATATTAATAATAGGGATAGAAACATAACCCTATTTAATAACATCATCTTATATGGAAAATAATTTTGATAAAACACTCGAACATAATTCTTGAGTAAAATATCATTTCTTCTTAAAAAACGTTTTCTATTATAAAAATTCCAGGAAATTTTAAATGATTGGAATTTAATTAAAAATAAAATTAAAATAATTCAAAGGGAACTTTATAGAAATAATGAGTCATGAAACCTTAAAAAATCCCTTCATGCAATATATTTTGAAAAAAACATTCTCCTTGTACTTTTTCTAGAATAGTCAAAAAGTACCTCGTATGGTAAACAAAAGAAAGATTTGATACATACCATGTAGTAAAAGTGAAAAATAGTTAAAAATGAATTAAAACATATATAAAATAATATTAAAAATTTTATGAAAACATATTTATAAAACATGGAAATGGATGATAAATATATCCTGAGTAAATACTCACATATAAACAATCTCGAATAAATGTGAGATTCCAAAATTACCCTTACCTTAGGACCAATTTCTTCCATATTTATTAGAATATATGGTATAATGGATTTAAACATATTATTAACTAGTAAGGGAACAAAATTAATATTCATGACATCATATATGATTCACTTATGACTTCATATTACCCTTTCATTTATCAATTCCATGTTAAAGAATCATTTTGAGTAATAATCATTTTATTTATCATACATGTTTTGACTTGTTATTCTTGATATTATTACTTATATCATGATTTAATTGCATAAAAAATGTAAAACATGACTTATATATAAAATATATTCAGCATATAAATATATATAATAGACAGATAAATGAAATGGAATACACCGTTCTTGGAGACAGTTGGTCATACGTATGCATGGACATTGTTTCTGTTTATTTATAGAATCGAATGGAAGAAAGTAAATGATATATATATATATATATACATACATAAATATAGTAGCATTATGATGTCATATATTTCATTCTTATTTATTATATATATTTATAATCATTCTTTAATGGTTAATGTGGGGAATGAATCTCATCGTGTTGTGGAGGCGGTAAGCCATAAGTACACAAGAGCGATGATATCAATCCCTTGATGGTAAAATAGTATGGAATTGGATGATATATAAATTTTATATAATAAGTTTTATATTATATTCATTTTTACATCCATTATACTCATCAATATACCCATCCAAATTAAGTATTGTTGAATAACAATTACACCACGATGTGGAGACAGTAAGTCATATGTACGCACCTATGGTGATATTGTTATTTTTAGGATAGATATAAGAATATATAAGGTTATCCCATAATTATTATAACATTTTATAATGTATAATATGCTTAATTTTCCACATTTTTATTTAAAAAAATCATAATATAAAGTAGAAGAAGATTTTTTTATTGAAAGAGGTGATGAGACTATTACCTCTTTTTTGGGTATCTCTTTTTAGTATGCACAAAAGGACTCCTTAAGATGGATTTATAACCAATGTATGACCTATAAAATGAAGGTAGGGAATTTGGGAGGTGATTTGGGAAGGGTTTTCTGAGCCAAAGGGCTTTGGATGTGTGATTAAAAGAGATGGATAAATACACTTTTTTAAGAGAAGGGAGGGGCACATTTGGAATGTCATGAAATATTCATTTATTATAAATTAATTATCAATTTATAATGCTACCAAACTCATTTATTTCTTAGATAAAATGTGTATGGGTTGAAATACTCTCAATCAATAAAATTTATACATGTTTTTATTTAATTTTAATCTTTACCATTTTGATTTACCCTTATTTAATCTATTTAGTTTAATTTGTGGTAATAATATTATAAATATTAAATGGTTATAAATATTTATTAATGTGTTGTAAAATGTCCATAATTCAATAATTTATGATATTTTAGACCATATAATTTTCACTTTTTAGTTTTTAAATATATTTGTGATTTTTAAATAATATAATAATATGTTATTTATATAAAATATCAATAATGACAATTTTGACACTATTCATGTATTTGACTTTAAATAAAATCCACACAGAAGATAAATTCATAAAAGAAATATTAAATATACTCTTCAAATGTCATATTCTTCATGAAAATTCATGTAGAACATTAATTAGTTCAAATTTATTTATTTCAGTATTTTTAAAACAATTTATTATATATTTCTATCAATAAAATAATTTCTACATCACTATTGTTTCATCATTAAAGGTAATTATTTAACCTCTAAAAATTATAAATAAATTCTCATGATGTATAAAATTTCATTATTTTTCTTGATATGATTTATGTTTAATGTTTTATCATGATTATGACTATATTAAACATATTATACTTTTAAGATATATGATAGTGACATCTTGTCACCTTATTTTGTTGTAATTATAATTACATCACATTCATGGAATAAAGTCTATTACATGAATCAATTCTGACCCACAGGTAATTTTGGTAGACATTAATTCATCCAATAGGATTTTTTTTCAGGTGTTAGGGCAACTCTATTATCTTTATCATATTGTAAGTTAACCTAATTTACCCGATTTACCTTAAACTGTGGTAAATAAAAATTACTGTAGTTACTATTCATAATATCGAAAAAATAAAAGTAACCTATTAACATAATTTTAACCCACTAATTCAAAATATGGAAACTATTTTTTATAATTAAAATCAAAAATTGGAAGAAAATAATTTAAAATTAAAGCTCGTTGTCAAAAACCAAAAAGATGGGTTTTAAGAAGTAAAAAATTATCAAAAAATTATCATGTAATTATGTCCAATATAAATGTGAAATTATTTACAATTACCAAAATTGGATTAAATGATAAAAAAATAATCTGAATACACTTTAAAATCTAATAAAAATGAAATCTAATAACATAAATAAATTAGACAAAAATGTAGTTTTGAATTAAAATGCAGTATTTTTCAATATTTATCAAAATATGAATTGAATCAGAAAAATACCAATATTTCAACCATGTTAAATATTGATGTACCACTTATAAATAATACTTTTATTTTCTCAAATAAATTATATTAAAGAGGTTAAAACTAGATTTAAAATTGGTGCTCCATTAAAAGACTATAAATCTTCAATTTTTAAACAATACTTCTTTTATTTGAAAATTTGAATTTATTTTTATATTAGTTTCTAGATAATACATAAGATGAATTTTAATGTTATATAAAATTAAAAAATTTGTTATTATTATTCACAATGACTAGTTTATATCCCATTAAATAATAATATTTTAATAATATATCATTGTTTAGTGAAACTCGGTATTGCGTACAACATAAGCTATCGAGGAAGGTCGCTCTTGCATGTAATGCAAGACAAGTCAGTGTTGCATGTAATGAACAATTAATTTTGTGTTTCATATAACATAATACAAACACAGTTATTTTATACATTGAAAAAAATCTATACTTATTTTTCAGTGTATCATATGCCAACTGAGTGTTGAGTGTAACATACGAACAGTCGGTTTAGTATAAAAGCAATGTTTGACTTAGTGCATTTCAATATATAAATGAAAATTTTAATTTATTCAATTTTTTTTCCATAAATAACTTGAGGTGTTAAATTATACCCCCTTTAAAATTAATTTATCCATCGAAATCCCTTGGTGTTATAAAAGGTTTACTAATTGAAATTTTTTTTTCATGGAATCCCAAATCATAAAAAGGAATACTAAAATATTCATTTTAGAAAGGATCATTAAACGTAATGGATAACCAACATAACTCATCACTTGGTTTCCACATAGGAGAAAATATATGAGAAGTTAAAACATAGATATAGAAGATAAATATAACTATCATGTTTTGATGGATAGTGATAGAGAACATGGTTAGAGAAAGTTAACAACCAGAAATCCATAAATCTGTGATGATTTAAGGGACCATATGATTCATCCAATAAAAAGGTAATAAGATAAAATAATTGGTTTTAAAGATCATTTCACTAAGTTTTAATAACATTAGAATAAATTCTTACTTTATTTTAGTACAATCTCACCATTGGTTGTTCCTTAAACAAATTCCACTTGATCTCTTATTTAGAGAAATGAAGTTCAATTTTTCAATCTTGAAATGTAATAAGATCATGTGGTAGAATTATAGATCATTCCATTTGTCTCAACAAAAGGTTAACACAGGTAGTAAAATGTGCATAAGTCCACATATAGTGAGATAATTCATTAATCTAACAAAATTCAATAGAAAAATAACTTTTACTACCCATAAATGGATGACATTTCAATCCTTCCAAAACTAAAAATATAAAACTTTAGAAAGATTGAAAAAAATTGAATTGAAATTTATCTCCCATATATCTTAAGGTAGTTCTTGGTGGTCACATTACAAACATGTGAATACCTTAATCATGTATTAGATTGAAACATTGTAATAATATGAATTACTAAAGAACCTTAGTGAAAATGTACATTCTGTCCAAATTAATTCTTCCCACACACCAAAAATTCAAAAAATTATATATACTCAAACCATGATTTCACTTTGTCCTTATATTAGTCCCGAGGTCATTAATAATGCCAAAAAACTCATTATCTCTTTATCCAGTTATTATTCACATATCATGTGTTTTCCAAAAATATCTAAATAACTTTTCATGGTTACCAGTACCATTCAACATATACTTTCAAATACATGAGGAAAAAAAATAGTGAAACAATATTTAAATGATTCTTTAGTACATAGAAACATAAAATCACTTATACAACATTATTCTTGATAAACATACAATCCTTCCACTCTCTTCTTAAACCATTGACTGAGTATCCCTACTTTATTCCTTAACATAACTTTTACCTCATATATCATTTGTAGTCTCTTCATCATAAACAACATAAGTATTACCCATATGACCACTATGGTTCTATTAATGGAATTTTTCCTTAAGGTATGGATTTTCATAATTCCCATACATTCCAAATTTAAAAAATTTAACCATAATTGATGTCTTAGAAATACCATTATCCATGTTCATTGTGTTTACTAGACCTTTTCCTTTGTAATTATTAGCTTTGTGTCCTTCTTTTCCACACCCAAATCTTCTTCTCGTTCCTTTGAAACATTATCATTTATGCCTCTTACCAAATGATTTACATGAGAAAAATTGAACTTTATTTCCTATATGATCATCATGAAACTCGTTATTTCTCTTATTAGCTGTGTCCAGAAACTCAGCAAATTTGAGATTATTGATCATATTATGATATTTATGATTAGGTATAATAATGATTTTTTCCTTCCAAATCTCAATTCACTTGGTTTCTCATGAATAATGTCATTCCATCTTCATCGTATTCTTCATTAACATGAATCCTCATATTTCCATAAATTTATTAAAACCCAAAAAAGAATATTGTGAGAGACAAAAATCATACTAGGAAAACAATATAATCAAAGAGGAGTAATATCAATATCTAACATCTTAAGTTTAATCCAGGTTATACATGATAATTACCATAAATATATCACTATAACTTATAGTTATACTTACACTTAGGTACATCCCTATACATTCCTTAGAAATATTTCTGGGGATCTCATTAAAGTTTTTTCATCCGAGTTTCCCAAGGTTAACTAAACCTTCATTGTGATACCAAATGAAATGAACCAAGCTTGAAGTAGAAAGAAATTATGTTTATTTTTCAAAATAATTAATACATTACATAAAAGACTCCAAAATGCTGTATTAAATTAGTGTATTTGGAAACATGGAACATAATATTATAACTTGGTGAAATATCTTCAACATGTCCCTTAAAGATCTTCCCCTTTATTTTTTCTACCTGAAACCTTTCTGTATATCATGGGGAAAAGAAAACATAAAAAAAGTGAGTTCAAATTCTCCATAAGGGTAAAAATTATGAACATCAAACAAAACATAAAAATAATAATGTGGAAACATGAAAATACATTTTGATTATCAAAATCGTGAGTCATGAAATAAATCTTGTTAGTATGTAAAGCATAAATCATAAAGGAACATTAACCATGATAAAATTAAATTGGCATAAAAAATGAATTGTGGAAAACAAATAAACACATAATATGATTTCCATAGTAGCCAAGGCATTGTTTCCAAGACTATCATAGTGGAAAAAGTCCATTATTGAACTGATTTTAGTTGTCATTCATTCCATGTATTGGTAAATCAGATTTACATGCCATTCCAGGCCTGTATTACTAAACCAGATTTACTTGCCGTCTGAGTCATGTCTATCACATGAGATATAAATATTTACCTAATGCATTGGAGAGAGATATAGGTCTCACCCATCTCATAATGAAATCAATCTTACATGTGCCAAAAAAATATAAATCATTCATCATATCATAACAGATGAAATAAAATCATTTTCTTAAGCATTATTCTATCATAACATAATCCATATAAAATATCATTTAGTCATTAACAAAATAAAATCATATTAATAATTAGGTAAAAAACATAACCCTATTTAAGAGTGTCATCTTAGATGGAAAATAATTTTGATAAAACACCTGAACTTAATTCTTGTAGAATATATCATTCCTTCTTACAAAATGTTTTCTTTTCTCAAAATGCCATGAAATTTTAAAAGAAAAGAATTTAATTAAAAATAAACATCAATTTTTGTAGAGGAATATTTTTTAAATAAGGAGTTAGAAAATAGTATAAAATTCATTCATGTGGTATATGTTAAAAAACATTTTCCCCATTCTTTTTCTTAAAATTTCAAAAAGTACCTCATATGGAAAACAAAAGAAAGATTCCTTCCATTCCATGCAGTTAAATTCAAAAATGGATAAAAATAACCTAAAACATATATAGAAGAATAGTAAAAATTTTATGAAAACATGTTTAGAAAACATGGTCATGGCTGATAAATATATCCCCAGTAAATACTTACATATAAACAATCTCGAATAAAAATGAGATTGCAAAATTATCCCTTACCTTAGGTCTGATTTCATCCATATGTGTCCAAAACTCCTGTATAGTGGGTTTAACCATATTATTAACTTGTAAATGAACCATAATAATATTTTTTATATCATACATGATTAACTTATGCCATTATATTACCCATTCATTTATCAATTCTATGTTAAAGCAACATTTTGGGTAATAATCATATTATTTATTATACGTGTTTTGACTTCTTATCATTTATATTATTACCTAGATCATGATTTATTTACTTCCATAATGTAAAAAATTATTTATATATCATATATATTTAGTATATAAATTTATATACTAGATAGATAAATGAAATGGAATACACCGTTCATGGAGATGGTAGGCTATACGTACGCATGAACGCTGTTTCTGTTTCCTTATTGAATTGATTGGAAGAAAGTAAATGACATAAATATATATATATATAAACACATAAAACCATGTAGAATTATTATGTAATATATTTAATTATTATTTATTATATAAACTTTACAATCATTCTTGAATAGTTAATGTGGGTAATGAATATCATCACGTCATGGAGATGGTAAGTCATACATACGCACAAGTGACGATATCATTCCTTTGATGGTTAAATAGTATGGAATTGGATGGTATATTAATTTTACATAATAATTATTATGTTATATTCATTATTTACATCCATTATACTCATATACATACCCATCCAAATAAAATATTTTTGAATAACAATTACACCACGGTGTGGAGATGGTAATTCGTATGTACACACGCCTAGTGATATTATTATTCGTAGGATGGATAAAAGGAGGTATAATGTTGTCCCATAATTATAAGAAAATATTATATTGTATAATATACTATATTTAATGCTTTATTATGGAAACAACATAAGTAGATGAAGTAGAAGAAGAAAAGAATATTGAAAGAGGTGAAAAAACAATTTCCTCTTTTTTTGGGTATTTCTTTCCATTTTGCACAAAAGGAATCCTTAAGATGGTGTTATTTCCAAAGATTTGTCTATATGATAAAGTGAGGGAAGTTTGGAGGATATTCCGGTAGGGGTTGGAAGATACAAATGGCCTTGGAGGTGTGATTAAAACAGAAGGATAAGTTTTGTTTTATAAGAGAGGGGAGGATACCTTTGGAATGTCTTGAAAAATTAATTTATTATAAATTCATTTATGGTTTATAATTATCCCAAAATCATTTATTTAAATGATAAAATGAGTAAGGGTATAAATCCTATGATACAATAAAATTTATACATGTTTTTATTTTATTTTAAACACTTCCATTTTGATTTATCCTTATTTAATCTATTTAATTTTTTTATGGTAATAATATTATAAATAATAAATGGTTATAAATATATACTTATGTATTGTCAATTGTCCATAATTAGATAATTTATGAAATTTTATACATTTTAATTTTCACATATTAAGTTTTAAATATTTTAGTAATTTTTAAATAATTTAATCATATGTTATTTTTATCAAATATAAATAGTTTAAATTTTGAAAATATTCATTTATTTGACTTTAAATATAATCTACACTTAAGATAAATTCAAAACATAATATTTCATACACTTCTAATATGTCAAGGTCATCTATAAAATTAGTGTAGAACATTAATTAGTTCACAAGATATTTATTTTTCTATTTTTAAAGCATTTATTTGATATTTCTATCAATAAAATAATTTCTACATCAGTATTATTTCATCATTAATGGTAATTATTTTATCTCTAAAAATTGTAAATAAATGAAAATGATGTAGATAATTTCATTATATTTCTGAAAAATATTTAGGTTTGAATATTTTTCATGTTTTTGACTACATTAAAATTACAATACTTATAAGTTATATGAGAGTGCCTTGTTGTCACCTTCTTTTGTTTTAATTATAATTACATCACCTTCATGGAAAAAGTCCATTAAATGAATCAATTCCTATCTATAGGTGATATTGGTAAACTTTAATTCATCCAATATGATTTTGGTATTTGTTAGGGTAATTGTATTATCCTTATCTTATTGTTAGTTCCCCTAATTTACTCTATTAACCTTTAACTGTGATAAATAGAAATTACTGTAGTTACTATTCATAATATCCAAAAAATAAAAGTAAATTATTAACATAATTTTGACTCACTAATTCAAAATATAGAATACATGTTTCATAATTAGAAAAATATAATTTATATAAATTAATTTAAAATCAATCCCCGTTGTCAAAAACCAAAAGGCAGGTTTTTAAGAAGTAAAAACTTATCGAAAGATTCATGTATTTATGTACAATTTATTTTTGAAATTACTTCCAATGACAAATATTAGATTAAATGATAAAAAATAATCCAATTACACTTTAAAACCAATTATAAAGATAATATATCTATATAAATAAATTAGACAGAAAAACTGTTTTAAATTATAATTTAATATTTTTAATTATTCATCAAAATATGAATTTCATCCAAAAAATACCAAAATTTCAACTATGTTAAATTTTTATGTCCTGATTCCAAATAAGATTTTTATTTTTTCAAATATAATATATAAAAGTATTAAAAACTGGATTTAAAATTTGTGTGCCATCAAAAGGTGGAAAAACTATATTTTTTGAAAAATACTTCTTTTATCCGAAAAAATTAAATTTGTTCTTATATCATGTTACAGAAAATAAATAATATGATTGTTAATATTATATTAAAATAAAAATGTGGTTAATATTATTCATAACATGAAGTTTATATCCCATTAAATAATAATATTTTAATAATATATTGTTGTTTTGTGAAACTCGGTATTGCGTACAACGTAAGCTATCGAGAAAGGTCACTCTTACGTGTAACACAAGCTAGGTCAGTGTTGCGTGTAGTGAAATATTACTTTGGTGTTTTATATAACATAATCTGACCATAGTTCTTTTATACATTATAAAAATTCTATACTCAGTGTTGGGGGTATCGTACAACAGCTTGGTGTTGCGTGCAACATACGACAAGTCAGTTTAGTGTGAAAGAATTATTTGACTTAGCTCATTGCAAGATATAAATGAAAATTTTAATTTATTCTAAAAAAATAGTCCATAAAGAACATGGGGTGTTACATAGAACCCAACAGATCTACATTAATGATGAATGTAATAGGAAATTCAGTGATTTTCATCCGGAACAACCAATTGTTATTGGGCCTGGAATAGAAAATATTGTCTCTATATTTACACAATCATTAAATTATTCTGGACTTAAAAATGAGTAGGATATGGAACAATATTCCGTTGCTTCCTTCATGAGGAAACATCCACCTTCTTTCAATCATTCTCTTGATCCACTTGTGGTGGAAAGATGGATATGTACCACTAAAAATATATTTTATATCCTTCACTATTCAGAACATGAAAAAGTTATTTTGGTTTTTTATCATTTAGAAGGAGAAGCAGACCAGTGGTGGAATTTAATCTAGAATATGAGGTAGCAAGATGAAATTGAATCAATGGATTTGGATGAGTTCAAGAACATATTTTTCAATATGTAATTTCCTCACATTATTAGTATGAATATGAGAAATGAGTACCTTGTGATTAAGAAAAAGGACGATGAATTAGTTGGTACGTATGAAAAAAATTTACAAGACATACCAGGTATGCTTTTGGAATTATCATCCAAATTGAAATTTAGATTGATCATTTATTCAGTGTCTTAAAACCATGTATTCTATGGTAATTATACCTAAGAGACATTAGTATCTATGAAGAGTTTTCTTGTTGTGATATCAAGGTAGAAATAGAAGTTGGGATTATATATCAATCAAATGGTTTTGACAAGAAACGAAAGATGGAGTTTAAGGGAAAATCTCAAAATAATGATGAAAAGAAGACGAGGGTTTACTTATGCTTAGAGTTTAGAAATAATAATGATGGATATTGTCTTAAAGGGACTATTAATTGTTTTGTGTGTGGAAAATATGGTCAATGGCATTTGTCTGCGTAAGTTATAGAAAAAATATAGATAATGGTGTGAATAGGGAAAAGGCTAAACATAATGAACCTCCCACACTTAAATGCTACAATTATAATGAAATGGGGCATTATGCTAACCAATTCATTACTAAATGAGTTATTTATGATTATTGATGTCATCAACCTCTTAAGGACAATGAAAAAGGAAAATCGCATCTGATCACTGCTGGTGATGTAGAGTACGACAAAAAAAGTGGTGGAATCAATGAGTGTTTATGTAATGAGATTCTAGAATAATTCTACAGAATCATTTTTATGGTATTATAGAATAATAAAATATCTATGTATTAGTCTATAGTGGTTTATCCATATGTATTTAAGAGTTTATGTTGAGTAGTACTAGAATCCCTGAAAAGTGATTCAGATATTTTTTGAAAAATATTTAGTGAAGGATAACCCATAATATGTGCATAATGATTTCATAAGGAAATAAAGAAATGTTTGATAGTATTAATGACCTCAAGAATGATATGATGAAACCATGATTTATTACATCATGGATTAAATATTTTCATTTATTTTGTATTTATAGTATGTTTAAAGGCTCAATTATTGTAATCATGAATGTATTCACTATGATTCTATGGTAAATCTAGTTATTACCAAGTTTTAAGAAAATACCTGATGAAGTAATTCACATGTTTGGAATGTGATGAAAAATAGACACCATATGATATATGAGAGATAAATGTTAAAAATATTTTTTTCACCTCTTTTTTTCAGTTTTCAGAAGGATTGTAGGGTTATCCATTTATGGAATGTTTATGGTAAACTTTTGATGAAATTTGTTAAAATAAATTATTATCTCACTATAGGTGGACTTAGGCATATTTGATAACACGTGAAAATATTTTTGTTGTGATAATAATAGATGGAATAACCTATCATTCTATTTATAGATCACATGATATACTAACTCTTAGGAAATAAAAAATTAAAATTAAATTCTTTGAATAAGAGATGAATTAGAAAATGTTCATTGCATGAACAATAATAAGATTGTACTAAAATCAAGTAAGTATATATTCTCCTATAAATTATCCAACATTATGAAAAGGAATCTTGATGTAAAAGGGTGTCATATTGTCATCATTTTTGATGATATTGGTGACCTCTATCATGCTTCTTTAGTTTATGGTTTTGTGATTGTTAACTTTAAATGAATCACCCAATTTCTTATGATCAGTGATCTTTATCAATATGTATGATTATTTAAAATTTTCATCCATTCTAACACTATCACCTATGATCTCCTATTAAGATACTTACTCATGATTTACTTTAAGAAACAATAATTTTCCAAATATTAATTTATAAAAGAATGTTTTTGTCTTCATTTTTATGATGTATGTTTCTATGAAAGAAACATTCACGTATTAATAATTTTATAACCTAGAAAATTATCAATAGAGAAATTAATTTTAAGAGAGGTAGAATGTAAACCCAAATATTTTTATGAGGTGGATTCTTTCAAATTTCGTTTATGTCTTATGTTTTGTGATACACCGTGATAAGCTTGCACAACATGCTACACTGACATAGAATGTGGTATACACCAAACTATTCTTGGCCAGGTTTACACATAATTTCAAGTAATTTTGAAATACTTTATTTCAAGCAACAATGAGTTTAATTGAACAAATAAATATTATTCATTTACTATATAACCTAGTAATTATATTCGCGGATATGAACAATATTTACTTTCTTGTAAAAAACTATTTAAATGTCAATAAGCGAGTTTATAAAATAATAAAATCACTCATGTAGGATATTATTAATAATATATATATATATATAATATTCAATATAATTTTGAGAATTCATACTAAGAACAAATTCAATTTTTCGGATAAAAGAACCATGTGATCAAAAAATGAGGTTTTGCCGCCTTTTATGGTGAAACCATTGTAAATATGTTTTTTACACTTTGTATATTCTATTTTAGAAAATAAAATTCATATTTTAAATCATATAATTCACTTTGATGATTGTTTTGGTATTTTTTATAGATTTTACATTTTGAGGAATAATAAATAATAATACATTTCAATTCAAAAATAATTGTTTTTATCAAGTTTATTTATATCATCAAATTATATATTTTAATTGTTTTAAATTATAAATATATTATATTTTTATTAGTTAATTTAATACAGGTCATTCCCATTAATTTTACATTGAATTTAGATGTAACAACATTTTAATCTTTTTCATGTTTTTACTTTTAAAACCATTTTCTCATTTCTAACAACATGAATAATTTTAAATTAATTACTACATCCTAATTGTTTGGATTTTTTAAAAAAGGATTCCATAATTGGAATAAGTGGATCCAAATTATTGAAATATATTTCTTTTATTATTGGTTATTATGAATAGTAACTTTAGTAATTTTATTTGTTAATACAACAAAAAGGTAAATTGGGTAATAAAGGGTAATATAATACTATAAAATTATCCTGACACTTGTAATAATATAATTCGATGATTTATTTTCTACCTCAATCATATTTGGTTCAAAATGGAATACTTTAGAAGCAAATTGGATGAGATTTGCACATTTAATAAATTTTATTTAAAGAAAAGATTAATATGACTTATAAAACATTTATTAACATTATAATTTCTAAAGTAAAGTTATAATGAAGATAAATTATACTATAAATACTCATTTGAAATATATGTTTTTATTTATCATGGTAATTTATTTTTAATTTTTAGGAAATACAAAATTACTTGAAATCCTTATACATTGATGATGTAAAAATTATTTAATAGATGAAAAATAAATAAACAAATTTCAATTAAAAAGAAAATAACCATTAAAATACCAAAAAAACATGCCCAAATATTACTATAAGAGTATATATCGACTATAATTATCCATGGGTTGGGTTATTGGCCATTTAGAGCCATTTGGAGATGATTATAACAATTATAATATTTTATTTAAAGTGATCTTAAAGTTGTCACAATTATGTTTTCTTAAATATAACATTTTTAACGTAGGATTTTCCCGAAGATGTATCAAATTATAAGTATTATTATGAAAGCTATAAAAATAATATTAAATTATTTTTTTTAATTTTTTTTAATTTTACCCAAAAAATAATTATATTTAATAATTACACAAAACTAAAGCAGTATTTATTTTATTAATGGTAATATGAAATTAATGTTAATAAAAATAATAAAATAAATATATTTGGGGATAATTAATATATAAAATAAATTTTCTAGATAAAATTGACACCTTAGGGATATAATGAAATATTTTTTTGGGGATAAAATATTATCATGATATATGTAAAAATCAAATAAATGAATAGTTCCAAAATTGACAGTAATGATATTTTGTAAAAACAATGTTTAATTAAATTATTAAAAAATCAGAATACAATTTTTAAAAATTATATAATAATTATAATATGGTATAAATTTTTCTTAATTGTTCATTTATGGTATAAATAATATAAAATATGTAAAAATTACACTATTTTAAAATTGAAATATGTGTACCTTAGTTAAACTTTAATTAGAGTAACTTAGTGCTAATTAAAAAGTTAAGGTTTAAATTAAAAAAAACACATCTAAAAATTATTTTTTGATTATATTTCAACATTAACTCATCTCAGATTTGAAAATATGTTATTTCGGTTGTTTTATATGTGGTTTGATTTTATTATAAATAAATATTTTTGGAGATTCAAAATATGCCCCTCGCCCAAATTATAAAAGGGCACATCCTTTCTCATTTATTCACTCCACTTTCAACCTTCATGATCAGCCATACCCTACCCATTTCCCTTATAAACTTCATTTTTTATATTATTGAGGTTATGGACTTCTCAAAATATGATATTTAGAGCCTTTAAGAGGAGATCCACATGGAACTTTTCAAATAAGAGGTAATCTACACTACCGATTCTTTCAAAATTACCTATTATTATACTTTCTCTTAATGAGTTGATTCAATACAAAATTAATAAATCCTATAAAAATTATATTTTGAGATATTATTATGGGTATGAAACAACATTATTCCACCTTCTATCCATCCTATGAAAAATGAAATCACCACGCATGCGTATGTACGGCTTACGGTCTCCACATAGTGGTGTAATCTATTTTTAATAACCAATTTACTTGGATGGGTGTAATGATAGAAATAATAACAATATATGATTATTATAACATGATATTGATTATAAAATATTATATTCATCAAAAAATTCATTACCATTCCATAATTATGGTAATTATATCGTCCCTCGTGCATATGTATGACCTACTATCTCCACGATGCAATGTGATTAATTCTAAATGATATTCATTAAAGAATGAGTATATAAATTAATAAAATGAATAAATATTATATATATTATACTAATATAATTATGGAAATGATATAACTATAAAAAAAATAAGAGGAACAATTATTTATCCGATAAAACATGCATAAGAAAATAAAGAAGCTAATACCAGATGGATGAGTAATAATTTTATTAAAAAACGGGTAATAATATGATCAATTATGACATTATAAAAATGAATATGATTCTATAATAAGTTAATGGCCTTATTTAAACCCTTATATAAAAGTTTTAGACACATATGACAGAACCCAAACCTAATGTAATGGATAATTTTTCAATCTCATTATGATCCCAAATTGTTTATTCGTATGTATTTTCTGGGGTATATTTATCATTCATGTCTTTGTTTTTTAATTTTTTTTCCAAAATATTATTTCATTATTTATAATGTCTTTTAAATTAAATTATACCCATTTTTGAATTTGTATTAAATGGTATTAGAGGAATCTTTTCTTATTTTTGATATGAGGTACTTTTTCAGTTTCCAATGTATAATAAAAATGTTTTATTTTAAATTATATGGCAAGAATAGATTTTTATGTTTTCATAATGCCTTATTTCTATGAATAACACCTTAAACATTTTCATTTTTATTTTCAAGGGAATTATTTTCTTTTAAAATTTCGTGGCGTTTTAAGAAAAAAAATTCTTTTCAAGAAGAAAGTTTATTTTCCTCAAAAATTATTTTTGAGTGTTCTATAAAAATTATTATATATATATATATATAATAATTATTTAATATGTTTATGTTTCAAGTATACTATCCATATTGTTCATATGGTTTTATTATGTTTATTAAGTAATTCTATTTATGAAATCCATTTGATTTACATGGATTTTTTTATGATGAAATGATGTTTAAGAAACCCCATTTATTTCATAACTTATGCTATGAGGAATGTTTTATGTTTTTGTATCACACATAATAATGATTTCATTATGAGATTTTTGGGACCTATATATTCCTCCAATGAATTTGGTAAATATTTATATCTCATGTGATAGAAAATAATGGAATGTGAAATGATCTCGGTTCAGTAAAACAAGGCTCGAATGGGAAATGATCTCTTTACAGTAATACCTAGATAGAATGATAAGTAATCCATGTTCAGTAATATAGGGATGGAATGAGGATTGAACTTAGTTTAGTAAGGGAATTTGTGCACTATAATTTTCTTTACATTGATCATTGGACAATATTGAAATGATTTTCTAGGCTTATGTGTTTTACACAATTCTATGTTTTATGCCAATGTTATTTTCTCATGGATCGTGTTCCTTTATGATTTATTCCTTATGAATAACCAAAACTTATTTCAGGACAAATTATTTTGATATATGTTATACTTCCTATTATTTTCAGTAGTTCTGTTATTATTTTTACATTATTATTTTCATGTTTTATTGGATATTTTCCTTGTTTACCCTTACTGAGCATCTGAACCCACCCTTTCAAAGGTTTTCTTTTCACCAGGATATAAAGAAATGTTTTAGGTATGAAACCTAATGGGGATGATAATAATGGTAGATGTTTAAGATCATTAACTAAAATAGAATAATGTGTTCCATGTTTCTAAAGTCACTAAAATAATATGTTCTATGGGCATCCTTTTGTGTAATATATTAAGTATTCGGAAAAATTAATGTAATGTGTATATATTTCAATCTTGGTTCATCAGATCTCACCTTATGGAGACCCTAGATATGATTACTAGAGGAAGTTCCTCCACATTCAGGAAATTCAATCTAGGGGTCTTCAATACTATCATGACCCGTCCCCATGGGGCCTGTACCGCAACTACCCAAACCCACATCCAATAGGCCAGGGGCTGGTGACTAGCACCGAGTAGTAATATCACTAACATTAGAGGCATTTACTATTTACATGTATGCATGCACCCATATCCAAGCCCAAAAAATTCATAAATATAAAAACCAATAAATAAAAAATTCATGCATACCATTATATCCCAATCCACCGAGTATGATAGGAATGTAATGTAAATTTAAACTCGAAAAAATAGAATCCCACCAAAAGAAGTCTATAAAAACAAGTCCATCCTATAAGAAATGGCACTGGAAATTATGTTTGTAGCCATAGGAACACACCTCAACCTGCTTGATCTCACAATGCACCATCTGGTCCAAGTCCACCTAGGAATCTATCAAGAGGTCACTCATCTGCACAAGTTATGATACATGTGAGAAAAACCCATACAAGGTTGAGTATAACAATACTAAGTAGGACACCATGAAACCAAAAAGAAACACAACAAAATAATTTACAGTCAACACTAGATAAGTATTTGTCTACATAACATATATGAAAATCAAAATATACTCAATCAAAGACATACAGTCTTGAGGTGATTCACAACTACCACATACCCACAAAAGGGATCCAACATGAAGATTCTGCGAGGAACTCATCCATGAGAACTCACTCATGAGTGTGATAGAACTAGTGATGTCCATCTGAGAAGTAATGTTCACTGGGAATCATCATGGGAGAGATACACCATTAGATTTGAAGATTGATACAATATACAGATGAGGATCATATCCAGGGCCATGGGGTGATACCAAAAATTCAATCTGAATTAACCCACTAAATAGAGGATTAACACCTGGTAAAGATGGTCAGGTCAATACCAAAGACTCTAACTAGTTCATGAATAATGAATATAGCATCCCACTATGGGCCTCTTAAGGGATTCAAAAACTCTATTTGGAAAGTCCTACTAAATAGATCATAGTAATATAAGTTAGAAATAATTCATACCTACCATCATAGGAACAAAGAAGGGAATGAACCCTAATGAGATATTTCCATGATATAGAGGACAAGTGAATGATGCCATATAGAATGGTGTACACAACATGTAGTATGTCCACACTCCCTTTCACTTGAACCCATGTACTGCCCATTTACAACATCATGTGTGAAGAAGATGAGTACATGGCGTGTAGAAGGAGTAACACAACATGTTCTTCCATCCAGGGTCTTCCCATGTGCTTTGAATATGTTTTAGTACATGGTGTCAACCCATATAACATTCTCCATGTACCAGTACATGGGGTAATCAGTGCACTAGGTCCAGGAAAAGTTGTGTGGGGGAGTACACGCCATGTAGAAAACCCGTGTACTCCACCCCATGTTTGTGTATAACCTAAGATACACAATAAGTATTTTGGAAGGTCCTTAATGCCGTGTGACATGGGTCACATGCAGTGTGAGATTTAAGTCTCTCCTGAAACACTGGATTCCACTTAGTGGGGGCCACATTCAATGTACATTGGGATTTTACAGAACGTCTAGTTCACCCTCTGTATGCCTCGAACAATGATTAAGATCTCATTTCGATGGTATGTTTTCCTTGAAACTATGGATCTAGGATCATTTCACCACCCAAACACCGAATTGTGGTGTTTCAGTGCTTTAATCGGCTTAGAAAAACATTTCGATCTATACCAATGAAAATCAATAAAATAATAGTTTCTTTTGATTTGATCTTATTTTTCCATCTTCAATGTTATTGCACCTATGTTAGGTCATCCAAATGTCGGATAGTCAATTTCAAATCATTGTTCCAAGAAATGAAGGCATAAGGATAGATCATTCATGAACACATTGAATAATGAAAAACACACATAGAAATACCATGGAAAAAAAGAAAAATGAACATATTCTAGGAATGAACCTCATATATTATTCATTATGGCCTCAATCCATACTCAAAAGAATGATAAAAAATTTGAACAAAAATCAAACCCAGTAAATCCCATAATTAAAACCCATCCTATAAAGCATGTCCAAACCAAAGATGAACATGTTAGTTGGTTGGTATGTGTTCATTATTGAATCTATGAAGGGGGTAAAAAAATACAAAATAACACATCCTTCCTAGGAATTGGATCTCTTGTTTTTGAATATCTATAGCATCTAGTGAGATCTGTCATGAATGGAGTTTGTTGATCTTCGATACACAGTTCAGTCATCACCCACCGAGAGAAATCACCAAGGTTTCCTATCAAGAGCCTCCTAGGAATTTTATGGTTTTGAGCATAGTCCTATATCCCTACAAAAAGGTTTTTCTAAAATAAAACCATTGTTGTGTCAGTGTTTCGATGAAACAACATAAAAATAGAATAAATATTTTAGTTTATTTTATTCATTAAAAACACCCATAATAACTTTTCATAGTTAACCCATGCCACCCAATGTTTGGTAATGCATAAGGTGAAGATGCTATTCTAACCATAATGGTGCCCTCATATTTCAGATATGGGGACCTTTTAGATGTTATTCCACTTTTTCAAGAAAACTATATATGCATGCCATATAATATTTTCCTATACTTTAAACATTTATTCTGGGAACACAGGTTCTCGGAATCATACATTATCTTAGTACCTATTCTAAAATATAATCCATATAATATTTAACAAATAAAACATGGAAACATTTATGATGTTACATTCTCCCCACCTTAGGGCTTTATATCCCAAAAAATCCAAAATAATGGCTATGAAAAAGGATATGGTTACTGAGCACAAATCCGATCCTCCTACTCCCATGTGCTTACTTGAAGATTCCCATGCTACCAAAAGATACAAAATAGATGGATCGATCACCCACAAAGGATCATTTTCACTAATCCTCAATCTCTACTGGGTACTTAGCAAAAGTCGCTCCATCCTCAATGCCCATCTCACCCCCAATGATGATGTGCGATGGTTCATGCGCATACCTCCTCAGATGTGACCCGTAGAAGATGTTGGGTATGCAGTATAACTATCAGGGTAGAGGTAAGGGGTACACTACCTCGAAATCTATATGATGTATCTAAAAAGGGATGATAAATTCTAAAGAGAAATTTCTGCCATCTCCAAATCTCCATAATATATATTGAGGTGAAACCCAAAGGAAAATGTGCTCTCCTTCCTCAAACTCTAAAGGACTTTGTCACTTATCAGCATAAGACTTTTGATGGCTGTGTGAATTCTTCATCCACCCTTGGATGATCTGCACCTTCTCTGTACCAGCTCATACCAACAATAGGATAATGAGTGCTGACTCTCATGGATAAGTCCAACAAAGTGGTTTCCTACAGGGTCACCCATAAAAATCCTCAAATGTTTCCATAAAAATGGTGTAATGTAACTATTTTTATACAATAACTACACCAGTGGTAGGTGTTCCTCCCAACTATGGATGAATTCCAACATAAAAGCTCACAACATGTCCTCTAGAACCTGAATAGTTTACACTATCTGACCATCCATTTGTGGGTGAAATGTTGTGCTCAAGCGTAACTGGGTCCGAAACACCTCCTATGATCACTTCCAAAACTAGGATGTAAAATGATAATTTATATATGAATCAATCATCCATGGGACACCATGGAGTCAAACTATATCTAGCATATAAAGGTATCCCAGTCTCTCTACCGAACTCTGCTATCAAATAGGTATAAAGTGGGCCGACATGGTCAGTTGGTCAATGATCACAAATATGTCATCATGTCTTCTATATGTATAAGGAAACCCTTCAATAAGACCATCAATATTCCATCCCACTTCCATTCTGACACCTTAAGGGGTTGAGATAAACCGACTGGAACCTGGTACTTAGTATTCACTTGTTGAAAAGTAAGGCATCAAGAAACAAACATCACAACTCCTTTATTCATCTATGTCCACCAAAACTATCATCGGAGGTCCTGGTGCATCTTCTCCACACCTAGATGTACCAAAAAGGGGGATGTATGAAACTCCCTCAAAACCTCCTCCAACAATTTCATTCGTACTACTTTCCATACTCTGAAAAGAACGATGTGCTCTCCACCTTGTGAGTATGCATCAGGAGCATGCCCTGTGGACATCTGAACAAGTTGGGTCCCACGATCGGTATCCCCAAGCGATGAATCCTTGACTCACTGTAATACTGGTGGGTTAACAACCATTAACTAAAGGTAAGTTTCTATATATCCATCCATAATGGATAACTGTAAGGAGGCCAGATTCTCTGACTCCTCGTTCAACAACTACAAACTGGATCCTTTATAGAGAGAATCATCCACCACATTCCTCTTCACTAGAGTATAAAAAATTTCAAAGTCCTAGTCCTAGTGGAACTCTATAAATCATATCTGTCGCAGGTTTAGATCCTTCTGAGAGAATATATACTTGAGACTCATGTTGTTAGAGTAGATGATAAACCACTCTCCCATCAGGTAGTGCTACCACATATTCAGTGTGAAGACTACTGCTACTAACTCAAGATAATGGCTCACATAGTTCTAATCATGTAGTATCAACTAGAAAGAAACACATGTAATCACTACAATCCTCTACATTAGAACACAACCAATCCCTGTTACTGATGAAAATCAGAACACTACAGACTTAACACCCTCCACCAGAAATCTCAATACCAGAGTGCTCATCAAACTCTACCTAAACTACTAAAAATAAAACTATCACTTCTCTATCTACAAGAATTAAAATCCCTTTCAAGTCAAAGTTATCATAGGTTCTGATATATTGGAGAAATCAGGTATAAATATCTGATTATTGCCTGATATCCTGAGGAATCTCTACTCCTATATCATGTTCTTTGGTGGCTCCCATGATAACACTACCACAACCTTGGACAGGTCCACTGCCACTCTATATGATGAGATAACATGTCTCAGGAAGTAGACTTCTTTAATATTGATATAGCACTATGAAAGTTTCCCATAAAGTTAGTTCTCTCTGATTACATCTAGAACAATATTTATGTGACTCGCATGCTCGTCCCCATATGTTGAGTATACAAGGATATCATCGATGAAGAATACCATGAATTGGTCTAAATAAGGATGAAATATCTAGTTCATGAGTCCCACAAACACTATAAGGGAGTTCATCAAGCCAAAGAGAATCCCTAAGTACTCATTTTGTTGATAAAGACATGTGAAAGACATTTTAAGTATATCCTTATCCTATACTCGCAACTGGTGATATCCTGATCTGAGGTGATCCTTTGAGAACCATCTTTCCCCTCTCTACAAATCAAGAGGTCATAGATCCTTGGTTGTGGATAAATTTTCACCATGATCACCTGGTTCAAGAACAAGTAGTCCACACACAACCTCAAGCTATCAAATGTATAATTAGAAAATAAAACAGGGGCCGCCCTGGGTAAAATTCCCATTCTCATGAAGCCGTTCCTTTTCATTTCCTCCAACAACACACTCTTCTCATGAAAAAATGTGGGAACCATCTATTATGATGGTGTAGATATTGGTTTCATCTTGGTGTGTAAATAAATTTAGAAGTCTATTTCCCAGTGGGGAGGTAAACCTGGAAAATCTTCAGGAATGACGTCCATTACTCCACCACCACAACTAGAAACTAGAATCTCATAACATCTACTACACTGAGGGTCAGCCTATCCAACTAATGAGTAATTGGATACACCATCCTATGCATGAGTCCATCCATTGATGTCTGGGTTTTTTTCACAAACAAATAAAAATCTTATTCTATCACTACAGACACAACACACCCATCACTAAAAACATTCAATTTGGGCATGGACATTAGATAAACAATCCATGCCAATAAAGAGGTATTAAGTCCTTGACACATCCACAAAGGGTTTTCAACCCAAAATATCTCCACCAATTGTCATGTCAATCTATCGCCATAAATCTATGATCATTGAGTCTTCTCCGGTAGGTGTATCCAAGTCTGAGCTTCGAGTTAATGGTTTAACCTAAATTTGAATGTCTTAAACATGATCTATTGTGAGAATGGAATGACTATACCCTATGTCTATTAGTACTACAACTAAATTAGAAAAAATTCGGATCATACCTTGGATCATTCATGGAGCCCCTGAGTCATATACCTCGACCACATGCAGTTGTCCCCTCCCCTATCCTCTAGCTCACAAAGCTAATCGTGGACCACCAAGGGGTGGTAGTGTTAATAAGTCAAAATTTTCACCACCTCATGTTGCTCTCCCATTTCCACGGACAGGTCCACCACCCTAGAGATTTTACTGTACCTCTCACTGTCTCTGCCTTAATTTTCCATTCATAGTCTCCCCATCAGTAGCATAACAGGTTAGAAAATCTCAAGGAAGATGTCACCTACCATCACATGAATAGCACAAACTCTCTCTACGTTGACTGGACCCACCCTATGAGACCTGAACTATCGATCCTATGTCCTATAGCTCCCTTTTAAAATGTCTCCCACATCTAGATCCATGGGAATGATGTCATCTCCTTACTATCAATGTATCTACTCCTTCTCATCCACTACTAACTATAACTAGAAGTATCTACTAATCTACGAGGCTTTCAACCATGAAATCTTTCTCAAACACCCCATCATAAGTTGGAATACATAGAGGGATAACACTGGATCATATATCTCTATGCATACCTCACTCAAAGGTGTGATCCATGATGTACAAAACTCTAACCATATCCATTGGGTACATAGAATGGTTTTTGATCCTCGATGAATAATTGTCCACTATCATGCTACCCTACTTGAGATAAGGATGCTCCTGTATATGCACAACTCTTAGAGTAACTTGTGAAAATTCCTCTCTAAAGAGATGCTCAAACTATTTCTTAGAAAGGCTCAACTTTTTGTGATTTCGGATGACCAAACTCCACAATTTCCCTATTTAAACCTGTATAAGGTTCACCACTAGGACCACTATTTGATCTTCTAGGGTCCCAAATATACAGAAGACTTGGGTCACCACCTCAAGACAGTCATTATCCACCTATGTTCAGGCTCGCCTCAAATCCTGATGGGTATCTCTCTCTAAAACTCATGGAGCACAATAAACATGCACTCCACATCTGTTGGTACTACGGGTAACATGTGCTTCTCAACAGATGGTAGTATAGCTAGTGCACTACACACATTTATCATATGGGAAACTGTTCCTTATATCGAAGCCTCATCATGGAGGGGTCATCCTTGTGATCAACCTACTGAATCATATCTATTATATGTCATGGATGAATCCTATATGAAAACAAGATATACCCTAGTTAATGATTATATATGGATAGATGACTCAAGGACATAGAAACCACAACCCATTCTAATTTGTTGTGTGCACCATTATTTTCCATGAAACTAACGTTCTAATGTACCAATTCAAAAAGTAGTTTATCTGAGTCATGGTTTTTAGATACGTTGACCACCCGCACCAACACTGGAGTCCCTAGACTAAAAGAAGAACTTGAAACACTTAAAAAAGTTCCCAAAACAAATCTCACATACTCTTGGTCCTAAATTAGAACCTCCCTTTGATACCAATATTTCACGAACTGCCCCAATGGGTTCTGTTTTGTGACTCCCAAAACCTGCCTCCAATAGGCCAGGGGCTGGTGACTAACACTAAGTAGGTATATCACTCACATGGGAGTAATTTTCTATTTACCTGTATGCACTCACCCATCCCCATGCTAAAAAAATTCTAAAATTAAAAAACCACTAAGTAAACAGTTCATTCATACCACTACATCCCAATCGACATAGTATGACAGGAAAGTAATGTAAAGTGAAACTAGGCCAAATACTGGCCCACAAAAAGATGTTTTTAACCACAAGTCCATATTATATGTAAAGGTATTTGGACTATTGTAAATATCCATGGGAACAAACATCAAACTTCCTAATCTCCCAGAGCACCGAATAGCCCTATTTCTCATAGGAATCATTGAAATGGTCACTTTTTTTCATAGGACATAGAATATACTGCCAGATCTCGTGTAGGGTTGAGTATGAAAATAATCAATAGGACACCCATGAAACACAAAGTAATACAAAAAAGGAATGTAATGTCAGTTCTATGCTTGTATATGTCTATATTAGATATATGTATATTATGATATACTCAATCCATGACACACAGTCCAGAGGTGATTCATGACTACTACATACCCACACTAGGGATCCATCTCAAAGATTCCACGAAGCACCCATTCTAGAGAACAAACTCACGAGTCTGATAGAACCAGTGATTCTAATATGAGAAGTACTATTCATTGCGAACCATCATGATAGATAATGATGATATATCTGAAGAGAGATATGCTTCATTGAAGAGGATCATAGTCAGGCCCATGGGGTGATACCAACAACTCAATCTGGAATAAACCTCTAAGTAGAGGATCGACACCCTGTACTATTTTCCATGTCAATATTTATGACTCTACCTAGGAAAATGAATAATTAATTGAAGATAATACTCCAAGACTCTCAGGGGATTCCACAACTATAACCAGAAATTCATGCTGAGGGGATAATAGTCCTATTTGTAGGAAATGATTCATACCTACCATCAAGGGAATGATAAAGGGAACAAACCCTAATGAAACATGTCCAAGATATAGAGCACATGACAATCGAGCCATGCATAAAGGTGTATATGAACGATATTATGGTCACACACCATGTCCCTTGACCCCAAGTGCGACCCATGTAAACTGACTTGTTTCTTTAGAACAATTCATGTAGAATATGCATACATGACTTGTAGAAAGAGTCAAACTTAGTTTCCTTCTATCTGGGGTCTTCTCATGTGCTCTGGCCATGTGCTAGTACATTTTTTCATCCCATGTAACCATGGCCACGTACTAGTACATGAGGTAGTCCATGTACTTGGTCCAGGACTAGTTGTATGAGGGAGTACACATCATGTAGGATACCTATGTTATCCACCCCATGTCTGTACATCTCTCGAGATACACGCCAAGTTTATAGGTAGGGCCTACACACCATATTATAAGGGTCATATATTTTTTGAAAATTAAATATCTCCTAAAACCTTATCCACCAAGTAGTGGTGGGCACACACCGTGTAATCCTAGATTACAGATCGTGTTCATCAGGATTTTACAGAACATATCATTCTTCATCCATATTGCTTGGCCAATGACAAAGATATTGTTTTGGTGGTCTATTCTCCTCGAATCTTTTTATCTAGGATCAATTCACTACACCATCACCGAATCGTGGTGTTTTAGTCCTTCAATCAGCCCAAAAAACCATTTTGATCAGTTTTGACGAAAACTAGTTGAAGAATGGTTTCTTTCAATTTGGTCTGATTCTTCAGTCACCGTAACTGTAACACCTCTGTTAGGTCATTCCAATGATGGATCTAAATTTTAAAATCCATATTTTAAGAAAATAAGGAACAATGATCAATCATTCATAAATGTGCTGAAGAATGAAGAACATACATAGAAATACTGGGGGACAAAAGGCACAATGAACGAATATAAGGAACAAAACTCAGAAATTGTTCATTTTGGCCTCGATCCTTTCTAGTACGAATGATAAAAAATTATAACAATAATCAAACCTTATAAATCTTTCAATTAAAACACATCACACAAAGCACAACCAAACTGAGGAACAACGTGTTCCTTTGTAGTTCTGTATTCATCATTGAATCTAAGAATGAGAAATAAAATTAAAAATAACACATCCTACCTAGGAATTGGATCACTCACTATTGATGATCGATTATTACCAGTGATATTCCTCAAGAACAACGTTCGTCGATCTATTATCCATAGTTCCATCATCACCCACTGAGAGAAATCATCATGTATTTCTATCTTGAGCCACTAGGGAATTATTAGGTTATGAGCCTAATCCTGTATCCCAACCTAAAGTTTTATTTAAAATAAAATCATCACTTCATCGCTAGGTCGATGAAACAGAAAAAATAAACATTTAAATTTATTTTATTCACTAAAATCACCTGCAATTACTTTTCACAATTGACCTGTGCTGGCCAATGTTAGGTCGGGCCTAAGGTGATGGTGATACCCTGAACGTAATAGTGCCCTAGGATTTCTTATCTGGGAACCAATTTATATTTTTTCCATTATTTCAGTAAAACTATGCACGTGTTCCATATAATATTTTAATATATATCAAACGCTTATTATGGGAACACCGGGCCACAAAATAACATGTTGTCTCAGCTTCTAGTCTCAAATATGATACATATAATATTTAAAAAATAATACATGAAAAAATCTAGGACATTAAAAAAAACCACACGAGTCTTACAATCACCATCTAAATTAAAAGATACTTAGAGTGGACTAATAACGCGTCCAATTATATTTCATAGCGAAAAAGATATTAAAACCACAAAAAGGGTTCCAAGGTATCATTACACTGCTTGTAACATCAAGTACATGATGCGTACTGCCAAAGAACCACATGGGATTGTACTCCTGCAATACATGGAATGTAAATACCTATATACACATCATGTATGTTTGGTAAATAGTGTGTGCCCTCCACAGGGCACCTTGTAGTGTCCCTAAAATGGTCTTACCATATAGTTTTCCTAGTCGTGTACTTATACACTACATGTGACACACACAGGGTATGGTCGTGTACTCTACAATGCCTTGTGCCCCTACATGGGCAACATGTCTGGGTAATCAAGTATATTGACAACCACTATTACAAAGAGTGTACACCCTAGTTTAAAGAGTGCAATTAAAAATCTTTTTCCTCCCCAAATAGGAAGAACACATGTGTCACGACCCGTCCCCCAGGGCCCATGCTGTAACTACCCCAAGCCCGCCTTCCATAGGCCATGGGCTGGAGACTAGCACCAAAGGCATAATTCCCTAAAACTGGGAAGGAATTGCCTTTATAACCTAAAAACACACAAAACAAGAATCAAACACATGTAAAATGTATAACAAAAAGAGTGCTAGAAGTAAAAGGGTCTGTAATACAAGCCCAACAGTAAAGGTACAAGTACAAATCAAAATAATAAAACTGAAGGAATAGAAAAAAAATATGCTACTCGGTCATCCATAATAATTCCTACCTGAAGGGTAGGTATAGATAGCCTCATCAGCACTCCACGTCTATCCGTATCCTACGGGCACCGACACGCCTTATGGTCCACCTCTGGGTACCATCCAGTCCTGGCACCCTCAGCCTCTGTCAGCACTATATGTCATCTGCATCCAACACAACGAAGTGAGGGCATAGCCCGTGCAGGGGTGAGTATAACGATACTCATTTGGGACCCCGATACCCTCAATGTCTCACAAAATTCACCAAGGATAAACCAAAAAGTCTAAAATCAACTAATTACTCTACTTAGGTATATGCCAATACTTGTACCTAAGTTATCAAGTGATCCAACTCAATCATGAGGAAAACAAAAAAGTACTAACTCAGCTCAACCAGGATTTTATTCTAGGGGTAGTATAAAGTAACATCCCCATTTACATTATCGACACCTAGGATACTAGAGAACTCCTTCTCAATCGAGTATAGTGGGTCTGCCGTGACACCAAGCACACTTCCCACTAACCTTGGACAACTGAGGTACTCCTCCTGTCGAGTACCATGGGTCTATCGTGTCACACAATGGCGGTCCCCACCATGGGTATGTCATGTCACCAAGCACACTCCCCCTCATAGCCTACAGAGGTACTCCTCCTACCGAGTATCATGGGTCTGCTGCGTTACCAAGCACTCTCATCCACCGTGGGTCTGTAGCAACACCAAGGCGCTCCCCACTGGGCTAGTAGAGTCACTCCAAGTCAAAAAGTCAGTAGTCGTTAGGTCTCTGCCAGCTACTAGGTCTCTGCACTATGCCCGCTCATCTCAGGGAGGATTCGCTCCATGAGCTACTAGTCTATACTCCTACTGTCGTGAATTCCAATGAATAATTATCTAAAATGTCTTCCACGTCATAGGGGTCTCAATGCAACATATGACACGTCAATCAAACGCCTGGTCTGTGAGTTATTAGCCTTTTAGTCCGGAGGCCCCGGTTGGATTCATGCACGAACCAACCTAACCGTATCTCAACTATACCCCAAAATCTAGTGGGGTATTCTCAAAGGGACCATCATGCTCCAAGATTACCAACGCCGTAGACGGTTCGTCAAACAGACGTCCGGTGCCAAAGAAATTTCCAAAATAAAGTAAACAGTCGTAGGGGGATATGCCCGGTTCAGGTCAACCCGGCCTGACCCAGTCTAGGATGACCCGGTTCGGGTCGACCCAGATTGACCCGTTGGGTCTAGCCCGACCCGTTGGGTGGGCCCGTCTGTTGGGTTCGGCCCGGCCCATTGGGCCCAACCCAACCGGCCGCGAGGGGCCACAGAGGGCCGAGAGGGCGCGGACCGACCATGGGTCAGCACAAGGGTGGTTCGGCCTAGAGGGTGTCGCGTGGGAGGAGCGGCCTGGAGGGCGCCGTGAGGGTGAGGGACGGTTCGGTCGGGGAGCCGTGAGGGCGTGGGCCGTTTTGGCCGGGGTGCTGTGAGGTGTCAGGGGGACGACACGACCGGGGTAGATCGGAAGGCCGATGGGCCGGCACGGCTGGGGCGGTGCGGGAGGCCGGCAGGCTGTGCGAGCAGGCGGGTGGTGCGGCGGGTGGGCGGCGTGATCTGCAAGTGGCGCAAAGCCGGTTCGGCTGGGGCGCCAGAGCATCGTGGGGGCAGCACGGGGCACAGAGGCTGCGAGTGGCGCAACCGTTGCCTTCGTCGCCTTCGATGCTGTTGTCGCCTTCGACGCCGTTGTCGCCTTCCTCCATTTCAAAGAACACCACAAAGAAGAACAACAGGTGGTCAGGCCATGTTTGTTTGGCCCGCACCCTCCGCGTTTAGAGTGGTAGCCAGCCGTTCATCAAGAACATAAACAAAGAACGAGCATGGAAGATATTTTAAAACATCAATTCCCATAATCCTTCGATAATTTATATTCCCAACCCTACAAAGTAAAAAGAGGGGAGAACATGGGAAGTGTTAATAAAATAATGAATAAACCCCTACAACTTCCCACAACAATTTATTCCTAACCCGCAAGCAAAAAATCTGTGGATCAACTTGATAATAAGTTGACCCAAGTTCTTTGTTTTTAGAAAGAAAGAATCAAGGGAATAAAATCACACTTAATTAAAAACCCAACCTTGATCAATGTTGGTTGATGTTAGTGCGAGAAGGAAGACATCGATTCGTGTTAGATGAATATGTCCTACATCGGAGGATGTTTCGAGAAAGGAATTAGAAGTCGAGGTTGTTTGTCATAGTCAAAGGTGTTCGTCGTTGTTGGAGTGTTCTTCATTGGGAGCTTTCTCTCAAGTTCCCCCTCTCCCTAATTCCACCCAAGTGAATTTGTATCCAAAATAATAGATCGAAATATCTATTAAGTCATTAGCATAATATTCAAAAAGGTTTAAATAATTAATTGATGTGTTGGCTCAATTAATTAATGGGGAGTATTTGGCACCATAAAAAATGTGTATTGGCACAAATAAAAATGTGGAGGTGTTGAAGATTCTCCCACAACATTTCTGAGGGGGGTTGAGTGGTTTTCCTCTCCTCCCATTATTAGGGGGTCGGGTGGTCCCCACCACTATAAATCCAGAAGAGGAGGAATAGTTTCGGTGGACCCAACCCCTGAAAATCCACATGGAGGGTGGTTATAAATAAAATAAAATAAAATATGATCTTATTTTATTTTATTATTTCCACGAAAAATCCCAAAAATAACTTTTACCCTTGAATAACTACCGTCTAGGTGAAAGTATTGTTAAGAAAGTACTGGCGCTACGAGTTCAACGGTGCCCTCAGATTTCATTTTTGAGCAGCAATTCAAAAGTTAGAAAAACTCGCTCGCATGTTTACTGAACGTACCCAAAATAAAATTTAGAAATTCATTCCAAGCACTCCAAGACTCAAAATCATGCACCATCAATTTTCACTGACTCATAATATTCCCATTTATTTAAAAAAAATTACATGGAAATTCGAGGTCTTTACATTCTCCCCATCTCAGGTTTACATCCCTGTAAGCCACAACTCTAACTAAGGGAAAAAGTGGGGGTATTGAGCATACATATGAGCCTCCTGCTCCCATGTGCTCTTCTGGAGGTTCCAGTGCTGCCAGCGAACGCGCACCATAAGAATCAACTAGCCACGAAGGACCCACTCCTGTCAATCCTAAATCTCTACTGGAACCTCCATAAAAGTCTCCCCATCATCGACGTCCAACTCACCATGGTTGATGATGTGAGAAGGTTCGTGCACATATATCCTCATCTGGGATATGGGAAAGACATCGTGCACCCAGTGCAACTGAGGTGGAAGAGCTAAGCGGTATTCCACCTCACCAACTCTGCTGAGGACCTGAAATGGTCCGATGAACCTGAAATATAACTTTCCTCCTCAGCCAAATCTCCGCAGACCTCGTCGAGGTGAGACCTGTAGAAAGACGTGGTCGCCTTCCTCGAACTCTAGTGGTCTCCGTCTCCTATCGGCATACGACTTCTGCCTACTTTGTACAGTTTTCATCCTAGATGACCTGAACCTTCTCTGTGGTAGCCTGTACCATCTCTAGTCCCACTAGTGCTGACTCCCCTGGGTTAGTCCAACACAAGGGTGATCTGCAAGGTCTCCTATATAATGACTCAAAAGGTACCATCTCAATGGTGGAGTGGTAGATGTTGTTGTACGCAAACTCCACCAATGACAAGTGATCCTCCCAACTACGACTGAAGTCGAGGAAAAAAGAACAGATCATGTCCTTGAGGGTTTGAATGGTTCGCTCAGTCTGACCATCCGTCTAAGGATGAAAGGCGATGCTCAAATGAAGCTGCATCCTGAAAGCCTCCTACAACCCCTTCCATAGATGGGAAGTAAAACGTGAATCACGATCGAAGACAATCTTCATGGGCACTTCATGTAGCCGGATGATCTTATGCACATAGAGGCATCCCAAGATCTCTACTGAACCCTTCTCTCTGATCGGCAGGAAGTGGGACGACTTGGTGAGCCAGTCAACGATCACCCAAATCGAGTCATGTCCCCTGGATATACATGGAGGACCCGTCATGAAGCCCATGGATATCCCATCCCACTTCCACCCTGGTACCTCTAAAGGTTGAACCAACACTGCTGTTACCTGATGATCCGCCTTCACTTGTTGACAACTGAGGCATCAAGAGACAAAATCTTCAACTGCTTTCTTTATTCCCGGCCACCAGTGCTGTCATCGGAGACCCTGGTACATCTTCACCACTCCTAGATGTACCTATAGAGGGGATGTGTGGAACTCCCTCAACATATCCTCCTGAAGTGAAACTGGTACCATGGTACGTCCTATGAATAATATGATGTGCTCCCCGCCTTCAGAAAATCCATCAGGGCCTGTCCTGTGGATATTTGAGCACATCGTGTCTCGCAGTCAGCGTCCCCACGATGTGCCTCCCTAACTCGCTGAAGAAGTGGGGACCGACTATAAGAGACTGAAGAAAAGCTTCTCCATCCCAATTCACAAAGGATATCCGCAAAGCAGCCAGCTGGTGCATCACCTTGCCTTGCAGTTGTATACCAGATCTACTACAGAGTGCATTTGCAACAACATTCATCTTCCCATGAGTATAGTCTATCTCGAAGTCATAGTCCGGGAGGAACTCAAGCCAACTTCATTGTCTCAGGTTCAGGTCCTTATAGATCCACTACAACTCCATCCTCCAAGATGATATGTCCTAGAAAGTTAACCTCTCGAATCCAGAACTGCTACTTCGAGAGATTACCATAAACCTAGTGCTCTCAGAGTGTGTCCAGTACTACCCGCAAATGGTAGGCATGCTTCTCCTCAGTAGTCGAGTAGATCAGGATGTCGTTTATGAAGACTATGAAAAAGAGATCAAGTTATGGCTGAAATATCCTATTAATTAGTCCCATGAACACTACTGGAGCGTTGGTTACGTCGAATGGCATAACCAAGAACTCGTAGTGTCCATACCGACACCTGAAGGTTGTCTTCTGCACATCCTCGTCTCGTACTCTGAGCTGGTGATATCCTGATCTCAAGTCTATATTCAAGAACCATCGTGCTCCCTTTAGCTGATCAAAGAGGTTGTCAATCCTCCGGAGTGGGTACTTGTTCTTCACGGTCACCTAGTTCAGGTGCCGATAGTTAACACAAAGCCTCAAGCTCCCATCCACCTTCTTGGAAAACAGAATCAGAGCTTCCCAAGGAGAAACACTTGGCTAGATGAATCCCTTACCCTGTAATTCCTCCAGCTATACCCGCAGCTCACGAAGCTCCGTGGGAGCCATCTGACATGCTGGTGAAGATATCAGTGTCGTTCTGGGGTACAAGTCAATGTAAAATTCCACCTATCTGCAAGGAGGTAGACCTGTGACATCATCAAGGAAAACATCTGTGTACTGGTACACCACTAAAGGAAATATCAGACTCTCTACATAAACAGATCTATGGGTAAGGCTAGACAACTGATGAGTGATCGGATTCACTCTCCTCCAAGGAAGTCCATCCGGCGCTGCAAAGGATCCCTTCACACCGGTGAAGGTAAACCTGGTCCCATACGTGCGGACACACTGTACTTTGTGCCCAATACATTCTATCTGAGCATGTACTATAGATAACCAGTCCATTCCCAAGATGACGTCGTAAGGCCTTGACGCCGCAAGTAGAAGATCCCAGCTGAAGATCTCACCTCCTAGAATAAGCTCGCATTATCAGAACCAGTGTGTAATTGTCGAATCTACTCCCGTAGAAGTCTCTAGCTATAAGGATCGAGCCAACAGCTCTGTCTGAATCTTTGAGCTCCGAATAACGGCAGTAGAAATGAAAGAATGACGGGAACTTATGTCTATAAGTACTGAATCTAAGGTAGAGTAGACATAGATCATACCTTATATCATCTCTGGAGAGCCATGATCATAAAACTCAGATGCCTGGAGCTGAGCTCTCCCTTGTCCACCTGCTCCCTGTTTCTGGGGTGGACCTCCTTGTGGTGGTGGGGGTAACATCTCGAAATGTCACCCACCGCCTAATTCAAGGACAACTCCTCTAGCACATCCGCCTTCTCCCTGTAGACCATCTCGATCAAATATATGTCTATGCCTGGGAAGTCCTTCGACCATCTGCCGATCATCCAAATGGCATGTCAGACAGTCACGAGCCATATGACCCTATCCGCTGCATGTGTAACACTACCTGCTCCTCGCATGACTGGCTCCACTTCGGGTGCCCCGCAAAATCGATCTTTAGTCATGTGGTCGTCCACCTATAGGTCTGGGCCTCTTGGACCTCTGCGACATCTTTCTTCTTCTAGCAGTAGAAGACTCCACTACGTGTCGACTAGTGGTGGATCTCGCTGCTAGAGACTGCTCATCAAGGAAAATCTCCACTAGGAGGGCTCTCTCTAACACCCCTTCCTACGTCGGGATACTGAGTGAGATCACTGAAGCCCTGATCTCTCGCCTGAGTCCCTGCTCAAATGTCCAAGCCATGAATAATGGGTCCCGAACCATATCGGTGGAGTAGCGTGAGAGGTTTGTGAACCTTGCTGAGTACTGAGCTACAGTCATGCTTCCCTGCTGCAGATGAAGTAGCTCCAGTATGCGCACTCCGTGAAGAGTCGCTGGAACAAACTATGATGGAAATAGGCTCTAGAAGTATACCCAGAGAAGCGTCACCTCGATATGAACCTGGAGCATCAAGATCCACCATCTTCTTGATGCTGCCTATAGTAGGATGGTAGCAATGATCACCATGAGTTCTGCTGGTGTCCCTACCAGTTGGAAAACTCTCACCACAGCCTCCATCCAATCCTCAACCGCCTGTGGGTCTATCTCTCCCCTGAACCTGTGAGGCCTCTAGCACTGGAACTCATGCAACGTGCTTAAGTAGGGTGCATCATCTATTGCTGGGGCTGGTGGCATCAGTGGGATAATGGGGAGTGGTACTGCTGGTGCCTCCACTAGAAAATGGCCATGCATCGAGGCCTCGTCGCTCAGTGGGCTATCAGTGCATACAACTCTCGGAACTCTTTCCGGTTGTCTACGTGGAGGCATCCTGAAAAGAAATAGGTGAGCTACGGTTAAAAGTTATACCTAGTGAGATAAACTGGTGGATATGACTTAAATAAATCTTTTTAAAACTCACACGCAATTAGTGTTTTCGTACACTGAGTCGAAAATCAGAAGTCAGGGTCTTGGTGTATGGATACGTCGGCCGCCGCCCAAACACTGGACTCCCTGAACTGAAAACACACTCGCTACACTTAAAACTATTTCTTCATAGAAAAGATCAGATTCCTTTATTCTGCGGTAGAACAGACTCCTTTGATACCAATTTGTCATGACCGATCCCCCGGGGCTCGTGCAGTGACTACCCCAAGCCCGCCTTCCATAGGTCAGGGGCTGGCGACTAGCACCAAAGGCGTAATTCCCTAAAACTAGGAAGGTATTGCCTTTATAACCTATAAACACACACATCAAGATAAGAACATGAGTAAACTGTATAACAAAAAGAGTGTTGAAAGTAAAATGATCTAGAATACAAGCCCAATAGTAAAGGTACAAGTACAAATGAAAACAATACAACTGAAGAAAAAGAAAGAAAAATAGCTACTGGTCCGTCCTTTGGAATTCCTACCAGAAGGGTTGGTATTGATAACCTCGTCAGCACTCCATGTCCATCTGTCTCCTCTAAGTACAGACATGCCATATGGTCCTCCTCTGGATACCGTCTAGTCCTTGCACTCTCAGCGTCCGTCAGTGCTGTCTATCGTCTGCATCCAACACAACAATGTGCGGGCATAGCCCATGCAGGGGTGAGTATAATGATACTCAATAGAGACACTGAGACCCTCAAGGTTTGAAAAAATCCACCAAGGATAAACCACAAAGTATTAAATCAACAGATAACCCTACTTAGGTATATTCCCATACCAATACCTATGTTATCAAGTGATCCAACTCAATCATGGGGAAAACACAAAAGTACTGACTCAACTCTACCAAGATTTTATTCTAGGGGTAGTATCCAGTAGCATCCCCAGTCACATTATTGAAATCTCAGCTACTAAAGAACTTCTACTCTATCGAGTACAGTGGGCCTGCCACGACACCAAGGGCACTTCCCACTAACCATGGACTATTGAGGTAATCCTCCTGTCGATTATCATGGGTATGTAGTGTCACACAGAGGCACTCCCAAACATGGGTCTGCCACGTAACCAAGCATGCTCCCCCTCGTAGCCTACTGAGGTACTCCTCCTAACGAGTAATGTGGCTCTTCCGCATCACCAAGTATGCCCCTCCACCGTGGTTTTGTCACAACACCAAGGTGCTCCCCACTGGGCTAGTAGAGTCACTCCGAGTCAAACGGTCAGCAGTCGTCAAGTCTCAGCCAGCTACTTGGTCTCTGCACTAAGCTCACTCATCTCTGGGAGAATCTGCTGCATGAGCTACTGGTCGATACTCCAACTATCACGAAGTCCCACAAAGAAGTATGTCAAAGGTATGCCACATTATAGGGGTCTCAATTCAACAGACGATATGTCAATTGGACACCCGATATTTGAGTTATTAGTCTTTTAGTCCCAGGGGGCCCAGTTGGATTCGTGCACGAACCAACTTGACCATATCTCAACTATACCCCAAAATCTAGTGGGGTATACTCAAAGGGACCATCATTCTCCAAAATTACCAGTGCTACTGGCGGTTCATCAAACGGACATCCGGTGCCAAAGATATGGCCAAAAGAAAGTAAATGGTCGTAGTAGACCCAAGTCCGGTCCGAACCAGCCCAACCCGGTCTGGGCCGACCCAGTTTGGGTCGACCCAGCTTGACTCTTTGGGCATGGTCTGGCTCGTTGGGCGGGCCTGCCCATTTGGTTCGGCCCGGCCTGTTGGCCCCAGCCCAACCAGTAGTGAGGGGCCGCAGATGGCTGAGAGGGTGCAGACCGGCTGTGGGTTAGTGCAAGGGCAGTTCGGCCTAGAGGGAGTCGCGTGGGTGGCTCGACCCAGAGGGATCTGTGAGGCCATCTCAACCAAGGGTGCATGGTCAGTTCTGTTGGGGCACCACGGGGGCAAGAGCCGGTTCGGCCGGGGTGCCGTGAGGGGCCGACGGGCGGCGCGGCCGGGGCGGCTCGGAAGGCCGGCAGGCTGGCGTGGCCACAGTGGCTCCAGAGGCCGGCGGGAGGTGTGAGTTGGTTGGTGGTGATTCCGGCAGGTGGTAGGTCGGCGGGTGGCATAGAGCCGGTTCGGTCGGGGTGCCAGAGCGGCGTGGGGGTGGCGCGGGTCGCGAAGGCGGCGGGTGGCGCAGCCGTTGCCATCGTCGCCTTCGACGCCGTTGTCGCCTTCCTCCGTTTCGAAGAACACCACAAAGAAGAATTATGAGGGGTCAGGCCATGTTAGTCTGGCCCGCACCCTCCACGTTTAGAGTGGTAGCCAGCAGATCATCAAGAACATAAAAAAAGAACGAGCATGGAAGATATTTTAAAACATCAATTCCCATAATCCCTCGATAATTTCAATTCCCAAACCCGCAAAGGAAAAAGAGGGGAGGACATGGGAAGTGTTAATCAAATAATGAATAAACCTCCACAACTTCCTGCAACAATTTATTCCCAACCCGCAAGGAAAACATCTGTGGATCAACTTGATAATAAGTTGATCCATGTTCTTTGTTTTTAGAAGGAAAGAATCAAGGTAATAATATCATACTTAATTAAAAACCCTACCTTGTTCGATGTTGGCTGACGTTAGCACGAGATGACGGATGTCTATTCATTGTAGACAAACACGTCCTACGTTAGAGGAAGTTCCGAGAAAGGAAGTTGAAGTCGAGTTCGTTCTTCATAGTCGAAGGCGTTCTTCGTCGGTGGAGCATTCTTTGTTGGGATCTTTCTCCCAAGTTCCTCCTCTCCCCAATTCCACCCAAGTGAATTCATAGCCAAAATAATAGATTGAAATATCTCTTAAGTTGTTGGCATAATATTAAAAAAGGTTTAAATAATTAATTGATGTGTTGATTCAATTAATTAATGGGGAGGATTTCGCACAATTAAAAAGGTTCATTGAAACAATTAAAAATGTGGAGGTGTTGAAGAGGCTCCCCCCACATTTAGGAGGGGGGTTGAGAGGTTTTACTCTCCTCCCATTATTAGGGAGACAGGTGGTCCCCACCACAATAAATCAAGAAGAGGAGGATTAGTTCTGGTGGACCCCACCCCTGAACATCCACATGGAGGGTGGTTACAACAAAAATAAAATAAAATATGAGCTTATTTTATTTTATTATTTCCACGAAAAACCCAAAAACTATTGTTTATCCTAAACCAACTACCGTCGAGGTGAAAGTCTTCTTAAGAGAATATCGGCATTGCGAGTTTAATGGTTCCCTCAAATTTCAATTCCGATCACCGTTTAAAAAGTTAGAAAAACCCGCTCGCATGTTTACTTAACGTACCCGAAATAATGTTCAGAAATTTATTTCGGGCACTCCGGGTGTCAGAATCACACGCCGTCAATTTTCATGGACTCATAAAATTTCTATATATTTTAAAAAATAAGTTTACATGGAAATTCCAGGTCTTTACAACATGGAATGTATCCCTAAACCACACACCTTGTAGATATGTTTTCCTAAATTGAAAAAACTCATATCTACCCAAAACCCTCATTTTATTCTGAAAATTCTATCTAGACAAACACTGGTCCTTACTCACATATTCATGAAAGTAACATATTGTTTTATTTATGGCCTTTACTCTAGGACAAAATATCATCCTGGTACAATATCAATGTCAATGGGTTAATCTCTAGTGAATCATAGAGGAGTCCATTCAAAACATCCAGTCCCTGTTACCAATACAGAACATAGGAGAACCAATAGATTTGGCTCAAATCTATGGGGTTCTAGGAGAATGGTATCAACTCAAGGAATGAGTTTTAACTTACAAATCTAAGACTTTAAGGTCTTTTATGTAAAGAGTTTTATAAATTAAGGTTTTGAGAACCTAAAATGTTTTTTCACTTAGTACTGATCAGGTTATTATAGGGAGGAGATATGGTAAATCATTACTCTAAATATTTCATATACTAGGGGGTGAAGTGAGAATAGATCATCTAGGAGAAGCAATAAATATCAAAATAATGGGTCCCATGAAGGTGGGGGTCCTTTCCCTTTGTAATTGAAGGTTTTAGACAATTCAATACTCTCAAGGAACAATGTTTTTTATGGATTTAGGTGATCAAAATGATGATAGAACAACCCCAAAAATTGGAAGATCAGGTTAAATAACTTTTCATCCTTTTAAAAGGTATAATGTTGGATGGTGGTATTCATAGTTTATAATCATACATTAGGGATGAATTTTTCATCCAATTTAACATCATTTAATGAGGGTAGGTTCCATGTAGTTTTATATCATGCATTAATAATTTAGGAACCATTATGAATGTTTTCAAGATTGAATGATATCATTATAGAAAAATTGAATGATTCATGAGAATTTAGATATAGGAATCACTATTTATCCATGCATAGGATTATTAAGGGTTACCCGTATAATGGATCCCCTCCATGGAAGATTTATCTCATGAACAAAAAAGATGCACATAAATATTAATCATATGTAGGAAAAGCGAGTTGGTATGACTCGAACCTCTTAAAAAAGTGGTATATATAGTTATAATAAATGAATTTCACAAGACTACCCTATGCATATTTTTAGGTAAGTAATAATACCATAATTATCTCTATTAAGAGGATTCTTATTTGTATATCTGACTCATACATTGGGGAAAGGGAATTTTTTCTTATTACCTATGTGATTCCCAACATCATGTTCAAAAAATGGGTCCTCTACATAGATTGAACTCATATATCGGGATATGTAATTTAATATTTTTTTATAGAATGGTGGTAAAAAATTAAATCATAAGAAAATATTCATGTATAGGATAGATGGATCTATGCAATTTTATGTCTTACAAGATGGACCGTACCTCATGTAGTTTAACATCATGGAATTGGGATTTTGTCAAAAAGTTTAATGTAATTAGTATATGACTTTTTCACGTAGTTATCATCATGACAATAGGACATATCACTGAGTTGTAGAACTAAATGAGGGTAATTGGGTCATCATTGAAGATTCATACCTGAATATGAATGGTATAAGAATATGATGTCATAAATCAGATTTGAAAATGGGTATGATTCACAGATGCGTAATAGAAAAAGTATCATAATATACTATAATTGTTGGGTTATAGGAAGTGTAAATCATAACCTAAGAATATTTGAGTTCACTAGAGGTGGAATCTTATGGGTACAATTCACCCATTTATAATGTAAGAAGCCCATATTCCATGTAGTTAGGACAATAACTCCCGAGATTAAGGGGGAACCATTTTTGGGAAAACACCCACCAAGGGCATTATCATAGTCATATAATTTTTAATTATTTAATGATATTTGTGTCTATTGGGATTACAAATTACTTATTACCAATTTTGTAGATAGGAGAACCAAGAAAAAGGGAGCCATTGTCTATGGGGTTCGAATATAGGAATATCAACTCAACGAATTTGTTGGTATCAATTCATAAATCAATGATGTGAACATTGTTCATAGAAAAAATAATATTCGTAAAGGGGTTGAGAACCATAATGACTATTACAGTGATTATTTATCATATTTCAAGGCAAAGGGATAAGATGTTCAATTATTGATAACACAATCATCAAGGGGTAAATCTATTTATGGTGAACACCTCTTGTCATGTAGTTAAACATAATGAAACTAAGACAATTTCATATAGTTTAACATCATGTAACAATGATTTTATTATATATCCATGGATTGAACAAACCTTAGTCACACAAGAAAAGTGACTATCTAGGTTCCCTAATCTCAAATGAGTCATGCTTAGTGTGAGAAACAAGAAACATGTGCACATTTGATTGAGCCACGTGAGCATTCATGATATGGAATATGGAGGGGTACTCATATTTTGTTATTGGTGAGGGTAAATACACAAAAATGTTCCTCATAAATATATATGGTTGGGAATGATGATAATTCACAACTAGGTCTAAAATGAAGGATCCACATGTCACTAAAAATCCCATATTATGGGGATCAATCCAGACATAGTTATGATTTTATAGAATCCCTTTTGAAGTTCTAAACGATATAAAAGGGAATGGTTATTTTTATCCTTTTAATCATGGATTCACCCATTATTTGAGGTCTATATCTCCATACATATCATGTTGTTACAAGAATCAACCCACATGGAGTTCTGATATAAATGTTTTCTATTTAGAGTCATTACACTAGGACTTGGAATATGAAGGCATAAACCAATGAGTCCATCATGATCCCTATTATACATGGGGAAAATAGATTATATGTATTTGGGTAATGAATTTTGAAATAGTGGCATACAAATTGTTTTTGAAGATTAGGGAATTTTGGACTTCATGGGTGATACATACCCAAAATGAAAGGGAACATAAATTCAATGTCATAATCATTCTTTTATAATGGGTAAGATACATAGAAGTGAAATGTTGAGTTTATGAATCCCTTTGAATAGTTGGGTTATATAATGTGTAAATCACATCCTAAGAATAGCTGAGTTTACTAGAGGTGGAACCTAGTTGGTAAATGATAACCATTGATAAATGTGAAAGAACATATTCCACATTTTCAAGATAAATAACTCATACGATTTATGGGGGACTCTCATATGGGACTAAAACACCATAATGTGAAATCTAAAAGGTATTGTGTTATTCATAATTAAATCCTTGTGGTGTCCCATTGGATTAACCCATCCATGTTACTAGTTTGCGACATGGGAGAACTAGGTACAAGGGAGCCCATGGTCTATGTGAAACCAAGAGAAGAATATAAACATGATTATTTTATTGGTATCAATTGAGATATAAATGAAATGAAGTTGGATATTTTATAATTTAAAATTTAATGAGTTCTTTATCACCTATATGTCTATATGAAAATGTATTTGACCCATTTTTATGTGAACATAATAGACTTGTAATTCTTGAATACACAATCATCATAGGGGGAGATCTATTAAATGTGAAGACATCTTATTATGTTGATTAAAATAATGAAACTGGGAAGTTATTGTGATGTTTTACATTAGAAAAATAGGATGTGGTTCCCTATCATCGACATTTATCTATTATTCTAGCCTGAGTAAATTTCCATGTTCCCTAAGCTCTCATGAGAAATGATCGACATGAGAAATAAGGGAAAACTATAAAGTCAATTAAGACAAAATACAATATGTTTTACAGAATATGTAGGGGTGTAAACAATTATTTATTAATTTTTCCCGCTATATTGATCCAAATCATGGGGAGGAACATGATTGAATGAGAAATAAACTCACGAATGGACCTGAAATAGAATATTTGGGCATCACTACCTATCCTGTCATGGTAGGAATATAGCCACATATACTTATTAGGTAGTTCCCTTCATAGGCAAATACCAAATGTAGGTAGGGATTCATTTTTATCATTCAATATGTTTCATATAAAGTCAATATTTGAGATCTAGAAAACACTATATGTTCTTTTGTATAATGAATCAATCATGTTGTTTTTACTAAGAGGGAAAATTCCCTATGCAGGTTAGGCCCATTTGTAGAGTGGGAGGAATAATTATTTATAAATGCTTATTTTTCATTTAGACCAATTTTTATTAATCTAAGAATCACTATGTATCCTATAATATTATAAATATAAACAGACATTGTTCTTTAATGATAGACTCTCCGTGCAGTTCGGACCCATATGTAGGGGTTTATAATTTTTTTATATTGTGGATGGACCCATGATTTAAGATATGGGCATAACTATGTGTATTTTGATAGCATGATTCAATCCAAATATATTTTCTGAAAGGAAATACCACTATAATTCTATGAAACATATGAATAGGTGGTAACTATTTCAAATTATATTTCATCTTGACTCAATATTTGAGATCCGAGATTCACAACATATCTTTTGAATCAGGAATCAAGACACTGGAAGTTATTGAATCAAAAAAACTCTATAATGGTTAGATACATTTGTATAGGGGGAATTTATTACATTAATATTTCATATGGGACTAGGATATGAGATTTGGGAGTTACTACACATCATGTTATTATAGTAATCAAGTCAAACATAGTTCTTAAATAGAAAACTCTCAATACTGATATAACCCAAACATGGAGAGGGAATTTTTTCTATTTATATCATGGAATCACCCAAGATATGATATAATGATTTCATTACATATCCATTAATAGAATAAAACAATCTACATGTAGTTACATAATTTAAAAATCTCCACACAAGTGTGAAAAATATGTAGAGGGGGAATTGTGTAAGATTATAGTATATATGGACCCTGAATTTGATATCTAGGAATCATTATGTGTTCTATGATATTAGGAATCAACTAATATATAGTTATTGAATGGAAAAATCTTCACATAGGTCTAACCTATACGTATAGGTGGGAATTGTTTCTATTTATATTGTGGATAGACCATGTATTTGAGAACCGAGTGTCAGTACATATCATGTGATTGCGGGAATCAAGCCACATATAGTTCTAGAAAGTTAAACTATCTACATCAATTTTCCCATATATGGTGGGGGATATCATTTATTCCATCTATATTATAGATATAGAATGGATTTGATATCTGGGCATCAGTACAAATAATGTGATAGTAGTAAAAAATCCACATTTAGTTATTGATTGGAAAAATATCATTGTGAATCTGGATCACACAAAGGGATGAGATTTATTTATTTTTTTCTTGCACTGATCTATCTCATTTCCGGTAAACTATATGTGATGTAACATTATCTGTGCAGTTTAATATCATTCTTTAATGATGTCATCGATGAACATTTAACCTCAAAATTTGAGGAAATGTTTTATGCATTTTAACATCATGTGGCAAATAGGTCTTCTATATAGTTTAACAACAACTGGTAAGGAAAAAATTTGTGTATTTTAATATTAGGTTTAAGGAAAAATTCATTGCACATTAACATCTTATGGTAAGGATGAGTGATGTTCTGTTATTTGATGTCTTTATTAAAGGAATTTAAATCCTCTATGGAAGCTACAGAAAGTACTTTTTTAGAAACCTTCAATTAGTTGTGGTGTAATTATTTCTATATCAACTATCAATATTGAGAGATCTCCATTGTAATTGGAATAATTTTTTATGTAAGACCTATCCCATTTGGGTTCAAACTTTAGATATTTAATTCCTGGTATCATTAGGGTTCTTAGATCCAATTCCAACTCTCTTTGTAGGAATGAGAAGAGGTGAATCATTCTATTTCAAGCTTACACAATCTGATTATAATGAACTTTATGGATGTGAAGTTTATGTACCATTTTCTTATTGATCCATTCTATCCAATATAGAATTATTGTGATTTATTATCATCATAGAGTTTACCAAAAGTATCTACTCATAATGAGGGAAACTTTACTTATATAGTAAAGATTATTCAGTCCAATAAACCAACAAATATGGAGTATCTTATGGGGTAGTGCATGTAGTGGTATGGTTATCCCATAAATCATAAAGAAGCCTATATGTGTAGTAATTATTGTCTATTTCCACCATTTTTTGGTGTATATTTGATAGAGTCTAATTAAAGGCCTCTATTTTTTGATTTTCCATATCATGATAGATGGATGAATTCTTAGATTTGATATCATACAACTGGTAAAATTTTACAAACATGATAGAAAAAAATTTAGTGCTATTTTCCATCAATATCTTATGAGGTACATTTAATCTTGTGATGATGATGGACATTAAAAATTTAATGATATACTCCATCCTATATTTCTTGATGTGTATTGAATTATATCATTTGGTAAAGATGTCAGTTGATTTTATTATGTAGTTAAACTACTATATTGTGGCGGGGGATATGGCCCCACAATATCTATTCCCCATATGGAAAATTGGTAAGAATATTTAGCTCTATATATAAACTTTGGGCGTAGATTTATAATACTTTCATGAATCTGAAATGAATGAGATTTTTTAGTGAATATCACATAGTCCTATATCATGGTTTTCCATTAGTGACCAACCCTCTTGATTTTGTGGGAGATTATGGTTATGGATTAATGAGAACTACATAATACCTCATATAATTCTTTGATGATGGTAGGAATATATCCTTTTCTAGTGCATCTAAGGAGGATTCCATCAAAGCCTTGTTGGTAGAGGAAATGTTTCTCATTTTTCCCATCCCTAAGGGTGCTGTTTTTTTCATAGCATCGAGTCCCATATATTATAGATAAATGTAATGGGAGGGTCCCATTTTGGTGGTAATCGACTAAGGGAACCACTTTCTAGGTGTGGAATTTAGTTCTTTATGCACTTGGGTAGTATTGACCAGATTGATAGCCTACATGTCAGAAATGAATATAGATGAGACATCCCTTCGGTAGGTGATGTTGAAAACCACTTCATGATAATCAGGGTGACACCAAACAATGGATTCCTTAGCTAGTGTAACGAAATGAGAATTTTTTATCGAGGTGCATGATAAAATGTTAGATAAAAAGGTAATTATTTCATCAATTATCTAACATAATCGATGAGAGGGTGTAATTCATCATTCTTGATGGAATAGTCACCTTTTATTTTTTATCAGTAGGTCTACATCCCATTTGATGTTTAGGTATGCAATATGAAGTTGTGTGGATAGTTATAATCCTTCAATGAGATATTGGTATTCTATCCCATTATTTGTATAACCTTTAGAAATTGAAAATGAGTAAGGAAAATTTCTTCACTATGGAAAATAAATAAACTACCTAGACCAAACATTTTGGGCTTTGGGGATTCTATAATCTCTCCATTAGGACATATTGTGGAACTACCAAAATAAAACTCCAATGTTCTGGAGGTATCATGGGCATATAAATCCTCTTTTTTGTTTGTTCAATATCCACTGGTGTGATTTCCTAGTTTGGATTTCCAATAATGAAATCAGCTAGGTCATTCCCTTTACCTTCCTTTGGTGGCATGAATTAGATGAAATTATATTTCAGAATAACCACCAATCAGTCCAAATTCCTAGTCATCATAGTTCATCTATTGATGAACATGAGCTTGTAAATAAGAGATAACAATTTTAATTTATGATTTTTAAAGTAATGTGTCATATTTTTCACTACAATGATGTGTATGAAAAAATTATTCTTGATATTAATATACCTATTCTAAATACTTCTCATCACTTTACTGATATATAAGAGGTTTTTTTCGATCCCTGTATATTTTTCTGTACAAGGATAACACAAAGTGATCATTATATTGTGGAAAAATATAAGATAAGTGTATTTCCTTCTATCAGAGGCATCATGAATTGTGGGTGAATTAATTACTCCATGATTTTATAAAATTATTCTTGGAAGCACTCAACCCATCAGTAGGAGGATACCTTATTTATTATCTTAGTTAAGAGGATACATTTTCCACCTAAGTTACCTATGAAGCATCAGATGTAATAAAGGTCACCTTGGATCTCCATGATTTCATTAAGATTATTCGGGGGTCACATTTCTAGGATTACACAATTATTTCACACATCTCCCTTGATGCCACATTGGTATACTAAAAAGCCATGGAATGTCCCTAAAGTTAATCTAATAAACACTTCAGAGGATTCATCTTCAAACTGTACTACTGCAACATGATTAATATTGTTTGAATATCCATGAGGTTATCAAATTTCTATATGAACACAAATACTGGGTAATCGACATAGCATTCCATGATTTTTCATAATAAGTATTTAAAGATATTATGGAAGGTTCATTGGTATGTAACACTAGTGTTATTTAATCTAATGTGAATGAAAATAAGGAAAAATATTCTAGGAGGTTCTCTGAAGGTGGTGGATTACTATTCATAAAGATAAATCTATATCTTATTATATCTTAAATACCCATCCATGAATGAATGGTATTGGAATTTAGTAGTGTCATTGAACACAAATTTTGTGATTGTCAAAGGGAAACCATCATTCATAAGTGCCAATTATAGTCTCTGAATTTAATGTTGAACCTGACATTACCATTCTATTTATTGATGGGGATAATATTGGTGAGACATATCGTGTATTTCACACTATTGAAAAGGTTATATTTGATCAATTTTTGAACATATGATTCTATATTAGTAGGGTGATATGGGTGCATTCTCTTGCTGGCCTTCTTGAGACCTTGATGGTTATCGAGTACTCCTAGGCGATGCATAGACACATTGAAGATTATATTGGGAATATATATATATATATATATATATATATCCAAGAGAACATGTATCAATGTTTTTTAGAAGTGTGATACACATATTCTTCTCTTAAAGAGGCATAAATGCACTAATAAATGTGGGCTATAGGTCTTATTATTTTAATAGATACACCTGCTTGAGCTCATCGATGGTGGTGGAGACAACATCCAAAAATGAGGGAGGGGATTTCAAGAGTCCACCATATTATTCCTCCATCTATGATTATATGGATTATTTTTTGACATGGTATCTAATATGAGGTTATCTTCATCACTTTTGAGATAATAGAATCAATGATAGGGGGTATTGACAACATGAACTACTAGGGAAATCCCATACTAATTTTCAAGAGGTCTGCCTTCATTTTCACTACAACATGTGGAAGGAAGATATAGAAATATTATGTTTCCATGAGTTCATTGGGGGAATCAAATTTTTTTTCTGATGGAGTGGGGGAATTATCGGATCCCAAAAGATAATTATCCTGATACCTGTTTTACATGTGAGCATAAATTGATGCAAATTATATCACATGTACATAAACTAATGGTGTTTTTGGTTCATGTTTTCTTTCTATGACTAAGTCTTCTACCCCAATTTGGTGTATGTGTAACACTTAATCACATTCAAAAATGTACTAAGGATTCACCGTGGCAGTCTATATCCCTTTGGGGGTTCACCCTGAACATCATCATCCAACATTTTTTGTTTCTATTTGTATTGTATAAACCTAACTCATCATATATGTAATCACAAGACTTAAAGGTGCACTATCACCATTTTGAGTGTTGAACTTCCCATTGATGGGGTATTTGAATCATTTATGAAATGTTTAAGGTACTAATACAGATCTTTGATGCTTGGGTCTTCCAATCAAGACATTAAATATCTTGTCATTTTGGACAACCATTTACTCAACATTAGACGTGAGATCCCCAAACTGATCTTTAATATTAATATTCTCAAGAGACCATTGTAATCTTTTATCATTCCCTTGAATTGTTATATTTTTTAGAGATAAGCCCCCATATATATATCCTAAACAAATAAGAGTTTTAATTTGGATGAGTCTGCTCCCGGAAATATTTTCAAACAAATCACTTCATATTTCAACATTATCATGTTTTCCTAAAATATACAGGGGTATTACATATCCCTGGATAACATCTTTTGAATCATGTTCTTTGACCGTGATGGGGAAATGAAATTATGATGTAATAGTCTATAATTTTTAGGACTTATATGTAAAGATGTCTTTCATAACATCTTGGGGGATCAAGATGGCCTAAATTATTTCCTATATATGTTCTTCTGAAATATAAAGAGAATCTGGGATTGAGAATTTTTCTAGGCCAACCGCCTACTATTTATGAATGTCATAATTTTTTGTAGATGACTATGCCTCCAAAGGTATTTTTTCTACCTCTTACGTGGCTCAGGTTTTGATATTTTTTAGGTTGATGAGCTTGGTTCTTGAGTAGAGGTCAAGGGAGAATCTACTTCTAATGGTTGAGGTCACACCAGTCATCCCGTTTCCTTAGGTGGGTCATAGAATCACACCCTCACAAATTGTTCATGTAAAATGACTGGACTTAAAAGGCCAATGGAGGTATCTAAGGCATATCCCTGATTTTTTGGGATTTTTTATGTTATCAATCATGGGTCTCAGTTGTATATATGGAATCCAAAGTGATGTGATGGAACTTTTAGTGTCGACCATTCTCGCACCATCCCATGTATTATATGATTTTATATAACATGGACTCCTGATTCTCCATCAGTTATGAGGAATAAATGCATGGATAAATAATCCTCATTGGATAAGGTATCTATTAAGTGGGCTACATTAAATATAATTGGCTCTTCATATGACGATGGTTCATTTTGGTGGGGTGGTGAACATTTTTAGATGTTGAATAATGAATTCTACAAGAGTCATAGAACATGTCGAAGACAGATATGTCTCTTACTCTCATTCTATTTTCAATATTAGATTCATATGAAAGACTATGGGAGCTGAATTAAATGAAACATATAAATGTACCATGATCTTAGTTGGTTTACGAAGATGTTCTATCAGGGTGATATGACATCATTTAACATTATTTCAAGTCATTTAGTTTTAAAACTTTAATATACACCTTTAAATATCTTCATTAAAGTCACCCTATTCTTTTGGTAGAGTGGTAGTTGTATATGTATCTTTTTTAGGGCCTTATCTTATATCACATGTCCCAAATCAAGCATACTCTTTAGATATTCATTAAAGAAAAAGTAGTACTGTATGGTGTGATCTAGCCTCCTTTGGAAACACATTTCATCATGATTATTGGGGTAGTTAACCTTCATTGGTATCATGGGCTCATGAATCTTGATTAGATTATTTTATATATCTATAAGTAAATAACTAATGAAAAACGTATTTCAAAATGAATATTATTTAAGCATCTATTACTGAAATTATAAGAAACCCTGATCTATTTTTTCATCTGGACATGTCTGATTTTGTTGATGTTGTCACTTGATAGAATTCATGAGATGAATTGGAGCATGAATAGTTGTTTAAATGTGAAAAACTAATATATTAAGGTAAATGGAATAAATCTCTTCCATTCCATGATTTTTTCACTTTATCGAGGGCATGGTCTATGATTTAGAGACGGTCCGCTGAATGGATTCTTATAAAATTTTTGTCCTTTACTCAAAATCATGAAATGTTCTAGGAAACTTCATTGCAATGAAATGTGTATACAAGTAATCCAAAATATTTTTAGTATATATTTCAAGTAGTTTCTCTTGTGAGAGAGGGATACTAAGAGAATATGTTAAACCATTCCATTTTGAGATGAAGCCTAAAATCTAATCATTTTTAATATTATTTTCAGTTTTTTTGGTAGAAAAATTTCTTTTTCTTTAATGTGGGGGTGAACTATAAAATAATTAAGGAATAAGGAATTTAAATACCACAATGTATCCTTCTTGAAAACTAATATACCATACAATGGCCAACACAATCATAGTTTGTACAAAACATCTCATTTTAGTCACCTCCAATTTTTAAGGGCCCATCATTTGGCCACATTAGGATACAAAGTGTATGGGGAGTTGTTTGGGATATCCCTCACCATAAAATTTTAAGAATATTAGATTTCAAAAATGTGGTGGGGGAAAAGTTTCATCCACCCATTCAGGATATGGTTTCTTATCAGGCTACTTGGGAGCATGCATCCCTTCTATGGCTTCCATCTGAGCATCTAGGGATTCAATGGAATTAAATAATTATAGAGGTATTGATGTCTTGACCAACCCCATCTATATAAATTTTGGTCTCAATTTTATATCTCATTGTTTCTCGATCTATTATTGGACAGAATGATCACCCTTTCAAAGAGGAGGTTATCTCCATAATGGAGGATGGTTGTGATCATCCTCAACTTACATGATTTTGTATACTATTTTCAAGGATATAGATTATTCCAACTTATAAATGGTTTCTCTTGATGGTGGATGAGAACAATATTTTAAAACGTTATAGGAGTGATATTAATTTTAGATTGGAGATGATAGAAAATGTGATTATTTCCCCAAAGTAATTCCTCGTAATGTTTTATAGGATTATCTACCTAATTATCATAATATACCAGTCATTCCTATTTGGAGGGAATTTTAGATCCTTTTTGTTATGAATGGGATATATCCACACCTTTCACATGATAATTGGTATTCTTCTGTAGATGAGTTGACAATTCTTCATTCAAAGATTCCATGTTCTGGATCCTTCTTTGATTTCATGTACATTCAAACACATCATGTGCATCCAGATCATATAATAATAATAGTTCCATTTCATTATTACATTCCATTGGATTTTCCTCTTGGACTATATTATTTTTTAGATTTATTGTGAAACAATTCACTAAATATTATCTAGAAATGGTAGTTATAATATTAATCTCTATTAAATTGGGTGATTCTACTCTACTTTCCCTTTCTTTGAGAGTTGAATCAGGGTTATTTCTATAAACCCTGTCTATATTTAACCATTTTTTCTTACAACACATACATGTTTTGATTTTATTTTTCATACATTTCTTCTATATTGGTCTGTAAAAAGTGAACATAAGGGGGTTAGTTGTTTCTATTTGAAAATGTGTAGTAAATAGAAAAGGTATGTCTTATGGAGGGAGGAATGGATGTGATGTTGTCCACAGATATTTATTTTCTATCATGTAGAATACGGATTCCTTATAGGGTTATGATAATGATATAAATTACCCATGCACTGTGGGATAAGGATGATTGAAGGATGCTATAATCACTTTATTATCTTTTTTGATGAGGATTTTATGACTATATATGATGATATAATGGCCCATATGATGGAATTTAATATATAAATTATCCAAACCTTGTGGGTAGGGGTTCATCTAGATACACTACTGATTTCTCTAGGACCCTCTTGGGGTGTAATGAACCTAGTGGTGGCAATTGATATTAAAAATACTAGAGTATTGTATGACATAGTTGGTTTGCAGTCACCACTGGTATTTCCAAGATATTATTAGGTTTTGAAGACATTAGGGGTTGATAAGCTGGTAAAAATGACACCAACTCTATTTTCTAACATCTCTCTAAGATGAATTTTATATTTTCTGCTATTACAATACATTTGGTTTGATGCAATTTTTATCATGCATGAGCTAGGGGAAAAGGATACCATTGATTTGAGTTATTTTCTATGGGAAGCTATCTGGTAGTCAACATCTTCATCTTCAATGTGTTAAAAAAGATCCCATTTTTTAGGGGCCTATATTAGATTTTTTTGTTGTCACATCCCTCAGTTTATGATGTATTTTTTTTCTTAAAAGAATGGGATTATTGCTGTACTAATAAATTCTCCAATGAATTACCCTTTCCCATAATCTATCCTAAACCTATGAAATCATAGGACTCCATGTATGGGGAGTTCTTATATTCTATGAATTAGGTTAATTGAAAATTTCCACGAATTCCCCTTCCATAGATACACATATTTGATGAGAATTTGGTGATCAGTTTCTAAAGGGTCATGCTGCAATGGTAGTAAGTTTAATATATAATTTTCATATTATTTTGGGTCATAGTTCTAGGGACATAGTTATAGCTACCATATATATTTTAAATTAGATTATGGTTATTTTATGAAGGTGAACCTCATACACTATATGGGGTAGTTTTAAAACCTTTAACAACTGATGATCTATCAACATTTTCGTGCATTACATAGGCAGACACTCATTTTCTTACTCATCTGGGGTCTCATAGTTAGATGTAGAGATTGGAAAAAACATTATCAAGATTTTGTTTTTTAATATGTATCCATATATCCATGTCATCCTTTTCATTGTTGAGTCATAATACTCCTCCTAGTCAGACCATAAAAATCAATTTTCTTTGTCACCTACTGATCGAGGTGAGGTGTTCATTATAGTTGATATGGAACTATGTATAACTGAACCCTTCATTTTTATCACCTATATGTACAAATGTTTTTGGGTTTTTAGAGTGTTTTAATATAATGGTTCCCATGTTTTGGGAACCTCACTATATGAAGGTGTTTAATAGGGAAATGATTTACTTTTCTGGTAGAATAATTACCATAGGGAGGTTGTCTATAGTGGATATTAAGAGTAAGAAACTATAATTAATATATTCACTACAATGTGAAGGGATACCAATGTAAAAATATAATTTTTATACATTTGATGAGTGGAAAACACCATAAGGTGTTGCAGATATGCATCTTATAGCCATAATGACACTATCATTGAGCATAAAATGCATATAAGCCTCATTCTGAATCATTTTCTTATGTTATCATGCTTCTGTTTGAGGTTTAGAAGGTATATGATCACAATGAATTAAAATTACTAGAATATTTTGATAACCTTCAAGTGTTTTGAGGATATGATGCCACCACTGAGAAGCTACCGAAGTACACTGGTGAGAATATGTGACCTCATTCAGATAATGAGCATTCATGAGGGTGGTTCTCGAAATATCCAAGACAATCTTGGAATAATTTGGGGAATGTGTGTAGTTATAAAATTCATTACCTATATATATATATTCCAAAATAACTTTTTAATAGGAGAAGATATATGATCCCCATCCTTTATAGCCACTGAAGGATGGGGTGAACCAGTTCATCGATGAATGTAGAGATATGAGATTCACATCTTTAGGCACCTAGAATATTTCAAGTAGCTTAATCAGTATGGATATGAGAAAAATATGAGGTGATTTTAATATTTTATTGATGTAACTTAGTTATGTTAGTGATATGATCTTGTTCATGTGACTTTGGAGTATGTTGCTGGTCTTTTTTCACATGAATATGACCCTTTCCTAAGGAATGTTCCAAAATGAGTTGTTGTACCCCAATAAAAAATTCCATATGATCTAATTCATAAGTTTTTAGAGTATAAATATTTTATTTTTCTTCATTAATGTGCACCTATAATGAGTCATGATCCAAACTATACTAGTAAGCCTTATTCAAAATGGGGATATGAGCCTAGTCATACTTTAAATAATATACTGATATTCACCCTGGATGGTAGAAATAATTTTTTCTTTATACTGAGCATCCACATTCTCTTACTAATCATTATTATTTGTTTCTCTACCTATAGGTATAGTGATATGGGTTTATCCTTATATATGTAACAATTTCAGAATTTTCTGGAGGAGCTCTTCTACTAATTATTGAATGTTGTGATAGCTTAACAAAGCATGTGCAGGATTTCAGGGTAATATATTTTCAACATACGAGATATACTATATGATTAATTTGATACAAGAGGTGTTATAAGCCCACTCTTATCAACAAAGTTTCATTGTAACATGCGAATGGGATCCGTGTGTGGGGAAGGGATATGATCCTCCCACATACTTGTTACACAGATATGTGTACAAACTTCATTTGAGTGAATATGGAAATGTTACTTCTCATTGGACACCAGTAGAATATGCCAATGGGAATCATAAATAGAAGTGTATATATGAGTACACTCTCATTTATCTACACATATGTGGGCCTGAAAAGACATGGATGGTACACATTCATGAGTGTCTAGGGTGGCAATGAGTTCTTTGGTTCTCTCAGAAGGAGACCCAGGATAAATCTAGTGGTGGTGGTTGAAAGGATGACTTCTAGTCAACTCCTAAACTATGATGGGGATCCAATAAAATAATGTATCCACCTTATTAGGTTAAGTAATAAATTTATTGTCATGATTTGGGGATAAGCATCCAAATCCATAGGCGGTGGTGACATGTGACATTGGTGTCATTACAGATTTCCTTGAATGAGATTGATATGCCAACATCAACAACTAGAGACCTATACATGATTACTCAATGTTAGGAATTATAAAATGTAAGTGGTATTCATGAAAAATAAGGTTCACCATATCAAGCTAAAGGCATTGGGTGGGTGATGATGTTTTGAAATCTGTAGAGGTTTCTACTATAGACAAGGTTCTAGAACATTGTCTTGAAGAGGGTATGTTCTCAAGTGAAGTTGATTTTGAGGGATGTTTCAAATTTCATAATGAAAAAAAGAACAAGGTCATCAATCACTACTTCATTGAATGTGTGGAACAATAAAAATTAGATATGTATGTGTAATTGAATTTTCCTTTCTTGTTCTTTGTTTGGACATCTTTTCTTTCATGGAAATTTCCTAGTAAGAGTGTCATATTTTAGGGGAAACATGATTAAATTTTATTTTTAAAGGATGTTATATCAGGCATACCATTATCATCTACATAGGGAATGAAAAATGACCAAATGCATGGTCAACTGATAATTTATATTATTTTATAGTTCCAAGACAATTTCACCATTTTTTTCTATTTGAAAGGTTAGAAAAAATATTCCTTTACATGAGTAAACATATTTTAATTTTTTACTATAAAGGTAATGTCAGGTTGTAATTTTTTGTTTCCATTGAAAATGGTATGATTTCTAATGATCATTTTTGTTTGTGTGTGGGGGAGGGGGTCATATTTGTTTTGAAATACATTCAAATTATTTTTACCATTTTAATATCTCATGGAAAATCCAAAAGGATCCCACATCCATATCATGGTAATGATCTAATTTTCAGAGTGAAGTGGTCATTGGGGTTTTAAAAACCAACAACACTTGGGATGTCACATTATTTGAGAGGTTATGGTGATGGAATCATCACAAACTTTTTGAGGGAATTACTTTATACACTTGGACTCTCTTATAGATTTAATATATGTTCATGAATCTCTTTGAGAACAAGATATGAGATTTGTTACCCTAATAAAATGACCAGTTGTTGAGTCCTTTTGTATCTAAATGTGATTCTATTGATGAGACCATTTGTATAAATTTTATATTCTTCTTCAGTTTCTCAATTTTTGTTATAAATGGGTATATTCATATTTTTTATACCATTTACTGATGAAATTTGGAGTTTACAAATATCCAGGGAGGTGATTGGGGTTTTGAGGATGGGATTGAACCATTGTATAAAATCAAACACATCTAGTTTATAATAAGAATAAAAACCCATTTACATTGTTTTTTCCCAAGTCATTAGATTTTATACCATGTGAAAAGGACATGTAGGTGGGGGCATAGGCACTGGGAATGGAGATTCATACTTAAGAAGGAGTCCTACATATTATTCTTATAAAAGGAATAAGAGTCATCATAATTTGATTTTTCCTCATCCCACTAATGAAACAAGGAAGACGATCAGTACCCATAAGGGTTATTTCACCAAGTTTTGGTATCATGGGAATGCATTCATGATTTACACCAAGGTGTATGCCCTAATATGGGGTCTACCATATCATGTCACTGAATGGGGATTACTCTGATGTTTCCATCACTATAGGTAATGTAAATATTCTAGTGATATGATTTTTTAGAATACCAAATTCAATGTGAGTTATGATCAATGTAAGAAACAAGGTATATTAAAAAATAAATCTCCTGGTGTATGGATAAGAGACCTATGCTTTGGGGCAGTCCTGATGGATCATTCGATATAGAGCTTCGACATTAATAAGGTGTTCTATGTATCCCAATTTTCATGGGATCAAAGTTATCATTATTTAGTTATATTATCAATATGATGATGTATGTGGAATAATGATATACCCATGGGTTAGAGTATTTGAGATATAGAGAGACTTACACTATGTAGGATACCCATTGGAAGATGCCTGACCCTTACCATCTGATGAGTAAAGAGAAGGGGCCATGTGTGGACAATAGAGTATGTTTAAATATATTTAATATCCCATAATACCTATAGGGTTCCATGAGTACCCATTCACTATCCCATTATGGGAACATCCCAGAATAAATAGTCATGTTTTGTTGTTTACATATTTTAAAAAAAAATGACAATGTACTTCTTCTAGAAATGTATAACATGTGTTGGGATATCCAAATAACATATCCTCATTATCTTCCTGACATGTCTGTAGTGTCTATATGAAAATATTACAAGTATGCATGCCATGTATAAGGATGTAAGGACATGTTATGGTTTCCTTTTTTACATGTCTGATGGTGGATAAGAATGTCGTTGTCATTGTCTTGACATGTCAAGGATATCTGGGAATGTATTTTTATTCTTCCAAACATGTCTGAGGAATGTCACATGATCCATTTTTATTATCAAAGGGACTATGAAATGATATGTATGACATTTTCATGTTGCTTTTCCTGATCATGGTACTAATGTTATAGGGATTCCATTTGATTTACCTTACCTTTAAGGGGGCTACATCTTGACATTAATGAAATGTCCAAGGTTAATTTTTTAATCGAAGCATACATGTCAATGTGTTACCATTTTATTCTTCATAACATTCCATGGATCATTCATATGATCAATATAGACACATCCAAGGATGTCATGTGATCACTACAGAAATGTTGGACAAACATCGTGTGATTTAGATGACAATTCTAGGGTTCCTTCATGTTATTGGTCCAATCAACTCAAAGGGTCTCACATGATCAATTATTTTATTTTAGAGGGTTTCCATATGACCAAGTTGTCAATTCAGGATGACTTTATGTGGCATAAACATTATGTATATATGAAATTGTGTGACTTGGATAACATGTCCTATGGGATTTATTTGACTTGGATGACAAGACAAGATGTAGTCACATGATATGGAAGATATATCGGGGTTTTTTCACATGACTAATGAATAGGAAACATGAATCACATGACCCATTCTTGTCAAAATCAATGTATCTATCTTCACATAAGGATTACATATTTTCTAATATTTTATTGCATAAGTTCATCAATGTTCATTATGAAGTTACCTATTAAGACCTCAAATGACCAAGTTGACAAAATGAAACTCTTTTCTATAATTTGATAGGTCCACTATAAGTCCTTCATGGGATAAAGAGATTTATCACATGAAGTATATACACACTCCATAGGTTTTCCTGGTGGTAGACCCCTTTAATTTCATGTATTTCCAATCCATGAAAGCTTCTATCACCTCTACTATCCCATGTGTTTGTTTTCATGACCTAATTGAGGAATTTATATTACATTATACCATAGATATAATACTCTTTACACAATCCGTATATCACTGATATGGGATTGATTCTGTGGATGAAGCATGACATCATGTTCTTCATATCAACCAATATCCGGTCACCACTATGTAAGAAACAAAAACTATTAGATCACTCTGTTACTTTTATATTTATGGTACCCATGGATTGTAAACAATTATTGTCATATTCGAATTGATATATCAAAGGTCCTTATTGATATTGGGCTGAAATATTTGGGAGTCGTCATGATATTAGGATGCATGTCAAAAAATGATTCCCATAGTCATAAAAGACTCATCTGGGGACCTTTTTGAGATTAACCTAAATTTTTAGAGGTCCATCAGATAATTAATTATCTGATAACATAGTTTAAATTACCCCATTTTTAGAAAATACATCATAACTCTTCATCATTTATTGGTTCTACATTTTTCAGGTTTTATTTTATAAACAATAAGTGATTCTTCATGTGGTTGTCAATTAATGTGTAACATGATGAAATAGATATCTATGAATTCCTTCAAATTATGGACATGAATTGTCTATTGGCCTTCACATTATGTGGTCGGCATGTCCTTGGGTATTTCTCATAGTCAATGGACTAACCATGTTGACTGAATCAGGGTTTCAAATGAAAAAGATAATAATTCCTTTTCTCATGAAGCCTATTTTTTTAATGATTTTATATTATTTTAATCATTGTGTGATCATTAGGAATCTATCGGTTGATAGATCACCTGATCATAAGAACTCATCTAGAATCCATCACATTATCATCATCACATTTTATGGAAGCCTTCACAAGAGTACAATGACTTGTCTGAATGGATTTGCATGATCATGACCAAATCAATCAAAACAAAATACCCATTCCCAAGATGTCCTTACAGTCCTGTGATTCATGTTACCAATGTTCCTAATCCAAATTTTTAATAATACTCCATACTTAATTTTGTATAAAAAATAATAACAATTCTTTAGTTGTTTATCCTATACTAATTTTTTATGCTTCTTTGGAAGGAATAAATAGTAATTACTATTACCTTGGAGGTATTGGTTTCGGTACTCAGGACATGTAGTACATCATGATATAGTTATCCATTATAAGTATAGTTCATAAAACATGTGGCAACGTTGTTGATGGGAATGAACTAAGTGTATGGGAATGACGACCTTGTGTCCTGACCTACAATAGTGGTAGAATGAGTAGGATAGCCTTGTGGACTAACCAAAAACCATGTGTCAGGATACCACTCCCTTGTGGCTTGATCCAAAGTTCTGATAGGATAAGATGCAATTATGGACAAAACGATGGTGCATCAAAGATATGATGGCCATATGGTCCGATCTGACATAATGACTTTAGACCATAAGGAGACATTCTTACCAGACTTGTGGTCTATTGTTTATTACTCCCGATATCGATTATGATAATCATTATGACATATAGTTAATGAAGGAATGATCTAGGCTTGTTCTTACTTGATTTGGACATGATTTCTTGGTATGTGATAATTTATTCTTTCTCATACATTTTATTATTATTTGGGAATATATTTTTAATACATGTTTACACATGTTAATGATGTATTGGTGGTGTCTTACTAGGTTTTATTACTAGGATCATATATGGGAATATCCATGTTCATGCATAGTTCATGATCTAGGATCAAGATAAAGAAGACAGGTTCATTGAAGATAACTATGGTTAAGAATATTAATATGGAATTGGTACCAATATATAATTATGAGGATTATTTTTCCCTTATTTTAATTAAAAAAATTATAAACTATACTTTGTATTTTCATATAGGATCCTATTTTATTTATAACTATGATAGAGGCATTAATTTTTATTAAATGTTTTTACTTAGCCTTCAACATGATATTTTATTCATTATATTTATTTATTTTTAATATGTATGGATATAATTACTAAGGGTATATTATCCCCCACTAAGATTGTTCAGAATCTCATTTATAGTTAGCAGCCTTTTGTATATGGGGGGGGGGGGGGTGTATGAGGTGACATGGCTCTTCGGCTCAAGCCTAGTCGTTTAGGTCAGTGGGCTACAAAATGTTACTAAAGGATTGTTTTATTTATCTTATTTTTTATAATTATGGTACATGTTAGATAGAATATAGTTTTTTTAGATATCTGGTAGGGTATGTTTAATTTTCTTGGCTAGGTCATAGTAAACCAACCTTCACATCACTCGTGATGTGAATGAATAAAAGATTCATTGTAATTTGGGAGTTTTCATACATCATGAGAAGGAATATAAGGTAATATGTAATATATATACCTAATGTGTGAAGAATTTTAGTTATTGCATTAAATTATGTTATTTTTTAAATATATAAAGGATTATAATTTGTTCCCTTTTGAGAGATATATGTGTACTGACATTTTTCAGTTGAAATTGAGCACACTGTTTTATTTTTTGTATATATATATTTTTGATAACATGTAGTAACAGATGATTTGGATTAATACATGTGTATAAATAGGAATATTATATATTGTCTCTAGTTATCACGTATGATATGTCTTTCGATAGAGATCCATTAAATGTTCCTTATACCGACTAAAATTGTTTTTATATATGAGTTAATATAGGAACTCTAAACATTCTTTTATCAGTTTAGGGAAAATTTGACATCCTATATATATGTATTATCCCATTTTGAAGAAAATAATTGTTCCATCATAATCTATGTATGAGGATACACCTATGTATACTCTCACACATTCTCCAGTGGTTTTGGAGTTAGAGCCACTATATCTTAATTTATTTCGGTTTTTACTTTCATGTGGTAGATTAGAATAAAGGAATATGATTAATTATTAACATGGATTCCATATCAATCATCCAACATCCTTTCAGGATGATAGACAACTAATATATGTTTTGGAAAATATATAAATCATTGAGGTAACATTCATCTTGTTTGATAAACTAGGAGACTTTTAAATCATGTTAGAGTCTATTATCCTATAAGTACCTTCCTTGTGAGAGTGGGATATAATGGGATAAAAAGATTTATGTGAGGGTGATTCGTGGTATTCCATCAAGATCATATTATTTTGGTAATTCATTCATAACATTTTGAAACTATAAATTTCATAGGAAGTCATGGATATTTAATAGGGATCCCTGATGGTGTCTTCACACTCTGCTCATTTCTTTGAATTGCTCCACTTTAATCCCCTCTTTTCTAAGAGTAATAAATAGATTGATAGGAAGGTTATGATTGGTATTAATCATGAAATTATATTCTAGGTAAGTAGTTTCAACTTAACAACATACCTAGAGGTTATGTGTAAGGATTTGAATATTGAGAAACTCATAAATGAGGTTCAAACTATTTATCTTCTTCAATCCTTTAGTACTTGGCCAACTAAACCTCCTACAATTTTGCTTACCAACATATACAGTATTAGAAAAATTAATATAGAGGTCATGCATTAGTTTAGTGGTAATTAATTTGGGTAGATTTTGGCTTCTTCATCCCCCTTACGAAGAGTTCCATTGTCTATCAACTATGGAAAGGTCTGAAATTTTCACAATTGCTGCCCAAATCCTATGATAAACTTCCAATAATGTGGAATGATGGGGAATAAACTATAGTTATTCTCCAAATAATTTAGGATAATATTCCTTATTTTTTTAGGGAATACATGATTTATTAATCATGGATTTAGCATAGGTTGTTTGAATTTGGTTTAAACTATTCAAAAAATGTTAATTCAAGTGAATCATACTCCTAAGGGTTTGGGTTATAAAGCTGAGGTAATCCATGTGTATACAATGAATCAGAATTTGGATGACTATATAGGGGATAATAAACTATTTTATACACATGCTTGATCACCTATTCTCTTTAAATATATATTTTTTATATTGGTTCGTCCCATTATTTATATCTACTAAATTTTTCACTGGTCTGGACATATTAATTATGTTATATTTGGAGTTTCATTCTACAAATTCACCATTGGGAAAGAATGTTAATCATCATTATATATTACCAAGTTTTCTTATAGTTGATTTTGACTATGTATAGTTTTATAATTTCATGATCATTCAGATGAGTATATATGATGTGATCCCTTGAATTGATGGGTTGAAAAGTTTTCTTTCACACATAGACTATTATAAGATGTGAGTATCCATTCATTAGGGTAAGGGAGAGAAGTTTTTGACAATATGTGAGTGGGATGTTAAGGGAAATAGAGTGGTGTTAAATTTGAACCCAATTGGTACTACCGTATCCCAGGTAGTGGGAATATGCTTCACAGTGCATCCAGACGTTAGATCCTCTTATTTTCCACTAGTTGTTGGCCTCTATCAGGAAGTATTTCTAGAAAACCTATAACTTCTTCCACTAGATAGAGGAGTAGTTCCATAGATATAACTCATGAATATAGAATAAACTATTTCAATTACACCATATTATATAGTATTAAAAGGTTATGAGAGATCATTATTTAGATTGATGATAGAGAGATAATAGGTTTCTTTAGACCGAGAACAACATCCATAGGGATCTCCAATCATGTTAACCAAGATGGGTGATGGTAGTCTGTAGACATTTAGGGAAATAAATTTATGATAAAGAGGAATTTTCATTTACCCTATATTTCTAATATCTATGATTAGTTTTAGGTATCCTAGTGGTCCTCCAATATCTACCTTTATTTAGGATACCATCAGTTCTAGGTAAGAGAAAAGGATATTTCTATGACGGTGATCATGAGTAGTTATGAAATATATGGGTCCTTCATCTTGATATTTGGTTTGATGAATACCCCAGTAGTATTCATGAATCTCATGATCATATTATAGAACCTATATCTCAACTCTTCCAGCACGGTTATTAACTTCAATATATTAATATATTAAAGGAGTTATATGTTACATGTCAAACAACTTCAGATTGTGTGGAGTACACACCGATTGGATCATCATTATTCTAAGAATAAATAGTGTCACATCTATATCCACAAGGTATGTTTTCTTTCCCATTTTATCTCCATGTAATAAATTTTTATGGACCAGGAGAAGATGAAAGTGTAAATTACTTGGAATTTATATCAAAATGTTTTTTGATACATAGTTTCCTTAGGATAGTTTCATACTACCGATGTTTCACTCAATATTTCTTCAATATATAAATAATTATGTTGGGGATTACTAAGAAGGGGGGGGGGGGTGGGAAGTTTGAATGGTCATATCTGTGTAAGGAGGTTCTTCAGGATCTGATTCTAATATTGAAGATGACTCATGTTTTGATCCATCCATTTCCCATGATTAGATATGTAATGTGTTTTAATTCTTTAGTTTTTGTGTTTTTAGTCCTGTTGAAGCAGGGTGAACAATAAATTTATTTTGGGTCAGGTTAACAATGACGCCATGAGCGAAATTAATCGATGTCTGACATGGAGTAAGATGTCGTGGTCAATGCACTAATGTGTTGGTGGCATTACCTCTTAGGTGAGTGGTTTTTTTATAATTGGAACACAATATTCTCTCATATATCTTACAAATGAAAATGATTAATTTTAGGTATATGAATTAGGATGGGAATTTATTGATTTTTTACTGTGAGATAGCCTACACTCTGGGAAAGGTAATTCTTTTTGATATTATTTTTACTTTAAAACTTACAAGATACAAGATGTTGGTAACCGAAAATCACTTTAGGTATATTTTATTGAGATTTTTATAGTGAAATGGATTGTGGATGAATATTATTATATTATATTTATGAAATATATGAATTAAATTATCAAATATTCTTTAGTAAACTCTATAATTATAGGCCGCGAGTAATATTTCTAGTGCATGGTGATGCAAGAATAATTATATGGTAGTGAACTTTTTCCTGATAGTTCTTATATGGTAATGATTTCAATAGTGGTGATAGGTCAAATATAGTGTTTAAATCATCACGAGAGGAGTGGATGAGAGACTTTTATGCATCAATGTAGGATTGTTATCGAGTTTTAGTAGTGTTGTATGATTATATTAGATGTATGTGCTGATATCCTTGCATGAAGAGAGACATCACTGGTTTCATTTCGTGATTCCATACCTACCATAGAGTAATGGTTGAGTAACTATATCCTAGTGTCTAGATTCATACACTTTTGGTGCTTGTGTGGAAATGAGATGATGTTATTTTGGAATTCATAATGGGATCACAGTAGACATTGATGAGTCTAGATGCTGTTTAGGATATAATTGATTGATGTGTGAATGTAAATAATTTCATGAAAATTAGTGAGACTCAATATATAAATGATCCAGGAATTTTGTATATATGGGAGATTTTATGCATTAATGTAGTTAACTTGAAAATTTTTTCTGATAAAGGGACACGTCTCACATTGCAGTTTCAGTAGGGCTTATTGAAAGCATCATGTACTAAGATGATACTATGTACCACATATTATCCACTAACATATGATTAGTTAGAGAGGATGATCCAAATATTAGATAACTTTTTGTGGGCATGAAATAAGGGTTCTTGTGATAATCATATTTCATTAGTTTAATTTATATATATTAATTTCTTAAACACACTACAAAGATAGAACCTCTTGGGGATCTCTATAGTCAATATTGTCATTAGCCTCTATCATGGAATGTGGTAGGAGGGGTATTTATAGGGGGCCATGAATGGTTAATGTTACATATTTTAGAGTGTATCTGATTAGGATGTGATTTAACACCACTCATATCATGTGGTAAAATTATGTTGATCAGATGATACAACACTTGGTGGTTAATGTTGGTGATATAGTTTTCTTGATAGTGAATCTATGGTTAGTGGATCCTAATTTAAACATATAGAAGAATATAGATATGAGAAATGTCATCCTATTTGGTATTTCTATGAAAATTAGAAATGTAGATTATGGTTTTGGCCTCCATAATTTTTAATAAGGTATGAATGAAGTGTTTTAGGTACCCCAGATCTAGAGGTTCTAGTATGATCATGCACATATTTTTGAATCGTAGGATGTTGAGTTGGATCCTAACACATCATACATGGAACACAAGGAGGGGAGTTTATACTCAACAAAAAAAGGTATTATGGAGAAATACAAAGAAACATATATGGATACTATAGAAGAATGGAAAGATCCCAAAGTAATCTTTGAATAAGGATTAAAATATTTGGGCCTAGTGGCCCGTTCTGATTATGAAAAATTTCTAGACATTATTCTCTTATATGAGATGTTATTATAGGGAGGTATTATAATGGAATTGGATTTTATAACATTTTATGAGTAAATTCTATCATATTTCCAAATATTTTTATCTATGATTTTTTGTCCATGCTCTAGGATTGTCAAGTTAGTTTTATTGTGTTTTATAATACCTTCTTATGGTGCATAGTTGGAGGAGGGTTTTCCCAAAATGTACTAATCCTCCGTGAAACTTTGTACCTTGTGGAATAACCTCATATGTTAGAGCACAGATAAGGAAAATTTTTTATCAAACCATACATCCTCACTTAAAAACCATGTACCATGCTTGAGTGGCCAAAATCAAGGATGGTGCATAGATTGACCAACCATGTGGCAAAATCATGCAGTTTTTCTAAGGGAGGTATAAATACACACATTGTTGGTGTGTGGCGTTAAAAAACCATTTGAAAACCATTTGTTCATGATTTTGTGATTAGAAAATACTCTTTAATGGACATTAACTAACCATTTTGAATAATTATGTCTTTTATATGTCTCCCTCCCAATCATGGAAACTACTTTCACCTTATATAATGAATTAATCTACTCCATGCTCGATTCTGGTGGATCCATGTGCATTGATGATTAGGAATTAAGGTATGTGATCTATGAGAATATTTTATTTTCATTTCATATTATTCTACCATTCACCCCTTTAGATGATTCATTTATCTAGCATGTTGTTTATAATTATATGGATCCTGATTCCATTTAATAATGAATTCATTGATAATTTCTACAATGGTCATGGATCTATAGTGTTGGAAGCCATACATTAATAAAAAATGTATAGAGAGACGTTGGCTGATCCTAAGAGGTATGTTGGTCTTGAACGAATATATTAGACATTGAATCTTTGAGAATATCATTCTACAACCTTTGTGTGTTTGAGTTGTTATAGGTTCTTGGTTTTATTAGTGTGTGGGATCTATATAGTAATGGAGTATAGGTTACTTAGATCTTCCATCTAGTAATATTTTAAATGTTTTGATCACCAAGATAATTATTGGATGTTCCTTAATATTTAGGAATCTTTTATAATATTGTTTCCTTGATATGATACTTCTATTCATTTAGCTTGTCTGGACATTCTTTATAGTGATCAAATGTGTGGGTTTTTCCCATAAGACCATATGTTATTTTTTAGTTAATAATATTTTTTCTCTTGTTAAATCATGATTGAGGATTGATCACCTATTTCTGTATATGGGAAAAAATTCTCGTGATGGCATGTTGTGTCTTTATTTTATATACACTTCCCTATTGATTGTAATTACTATTACCATTTAGGTATTTATAATGTTACTCGATAAAGGTAGACCATTGTGATATGATTATCCCTTATAGGAGGAGTGTGAATGACATGTGAAAATTAATATATGTGGATTTAGCACATGGTAGGGTCCTGACAGCCTTGCTTCATATCCTTTGATATCAATATTAGGGGTATGATAACCGTTTAGAAAAACTAGATACACTGTTCTAGTGTACAATGGCCTTAAATCATGTCACATTATCTCCTCAAAATAATACAACCTTATGGCCTGACCCATTGTAGAGCTGGGGTTTGATGACCTTGTTACATGACCTAAATGAATTTGTTGAGATAGTTAGTAGAAAATTCTACCTGCCTTGTGGTTATATATTGATTATTAATGATATGTGATATAACAATCCATCCTTATTGTTTTCAAGGAAGGTTTAGTTGGGGCCCATAGTGTCTTGGAAAGAACATTAGTGCTCAATATGTTATTTTTGATTCATTATTGTTCATTTAAGATTATTATGGAACACAACTATTATACTTGTGAACATAAATTAAGCATGAATTGGTGGTGTCTTAATGGGTATTATTACTCACCCCATGAATGAGAATATTGATTTTCAATTATACATCATGATCGAGGATCCATATAAGGATAATGGGCATATGTAAAACATTTGATCTAATAATTATAGAGTAGGAAGCAATATAAGGATGAAAACTTGATGATTCGATAATTTTTTTAACTTCTGAGGACACTTTATACAATCAAAATTGGATTTCCTCATCGACATTAAACATTATCTATATGTATGGCATGGAGTTCATTTTTTTACATTAATTTACATACTAATATTCTTAACAATATGATCGTTACATTTATTTATGTTTATAGTGTAAGGTTATGATTATAGAGGGTATATTCTCCCCACTAAAATTATTCTGACCCTTATTTATTGTCAGTATCCTCCTCTGTATGAGGAGGTGCATGAGAGGTATTGTGGTTATCTGACTCAAACTCATTGTTTCGGGTTGGGGACTTATAATTAAAATTCCAAAAAGATAAAGATCAACCGAAATAAAAAATATTGATTCCAATTTGTGTCAAAAATCATTTCACAGGTTTATATGTGATGTTAACTTATATTTCATAAGAAAAATTACCATATTTACTAACTAGGGTACCTTTCCATTTATAAAATAATACTTTTCACCTATAATGAAGTAATTAAATGAAACATTTCCTTGAATTTCTCCTAATTCCATGTGGGATTTCCTACTCATGTGATCTTATACATGATATTTATCCCCCCTTTTCAATTTTTCTAAAAGATAAAGTCATTTTTTGATAAGATTCAATATACCACACTTATGATTTATTAAAAATTCAATAATAGTAACCTAAGAGATACATGATCATATAGAATACTACCATTACTATATAAAGTTATGTTATTGATTTATGTATGAAAAAAAATACAAAAAAAATACTTTTTGAATTAGTATGTATAGTTTTTGAGCTTCCCTTGATGTTATTTATGAATAGTGAAGAAAAAATTGTTTTAATTTTAATTTTCATGGTACGACTAGTCCTACAATCTGGTCTAAATACCCATATAGTAGTTCCAATGAGTCTTCCAAATTAAGTGGATGCCTGATATATGCTGTGGTCAATTAAAAGTTTAGCTTATCAAAATAATTATTCTAATTATAATTAAATATAACCATAGAATCCTATAAAATTAATATGGGAATTAGAGGAGTATTAAATGTAAAATCTTTTATGAAACTCTAATAAAATCCTTCATGCCATAAATAGGAACTAATATTTTTCACATTTTTAGGATAATATAATACATCAATAATATCATTTTTAGATTTGTAGGACCAAAATACAATATATAGATGCTCAATTACAAGAGGGGTGAATTGTATATTAAAAAACGATCATTTTTAACAGTAAGGAAATCTATATTTAACATGGTTAAATAAGGTAAATTCGAAAAATGTCTTTGGTTCTCAAACAAATAGATAATTTGAAGGGCCCAAGTCCAATTATATAAACTCTAATCTTAAACAAGTTAGACTAAAGAAAACATAAGAAGGATTTACATAGTGAAATATTCCACCTTACGACATATATAATATTATTTATATTAGATTTAAACAAGTATAACAAAGTATAAGAAATTTTTACTTTCTTTATTTAACAAAATACAGTGGAAATAAATCATGAAACAAAAAAAGTTATTAAGTAAGAAATCTTTTCACCCAAAGAGAAGGGTATCCAACAAACTTGGATAATGGTCCCTTAATTTATACTTTCAAGAAATTCAATCTTACCCCCACCTGGTAATCCCTTGATAAAAATATCAATGTCTATATTACTTTAACTATAAGTCCTTGAACTTTAAGGTAGTCATCACCTCTGTCTTTATATCCCCGTAAGTCCTCAATTGTACACAACAACAATCGGTGTTGCACAAAGGAAGCTAAACAAGATATTCACAGTTGAACAATATCTTCATAAATGGAACAAGGAACAAGAGTATCTATCTCTCTATAAATCACTTCAAATTGTTTAATATCTAGGATCGTAGAATAATAATTATCTCATTCAATCGAGCTCTTATTTATAGGTAAAACTTTAACAGTCGGCTCCCTCCTCCAATAGTCATATTTTTCCTTGAATCCTGAAGGGACCTAACACAAGTCACTCAACAAACAGTTAGTTAGAAACATATTTTATGACATTTATTTATGTAGTAAAACTTGGGAAACATTATCGTACTTAATAATTAATAATATGTAAGAAAAATAAAGTATCTTAAACAAAAATGAATAATTTAATTCTTGGAAATATATAATTTAGATTCTAAATGTATAAACAATCTGATTCTAGAAAAATGGATATTCGGAGTCTGAATTATGATGAATTTGGAGTATGAATTCTAATGAATTCAGAGTCCTAATTATAAATAATTAATAGGATTAATTATTCTGAATTTGGATTCTAAATTATATGGAATTCAGAGTTAGAATTTTTAGGAATTCAGAGTCTAGATTCTGATGAATTTGGAGTCTGAATTCTGATGAATTTAGAGTTTGAATTATGAGTAATTCATAGTCACAATTATAAGGAATTCAAAATCTGAATTTTGATGAATTCTGAATCTAAATTATTAGGAATTAGGAGTATTAATTCTGATGAATTCATTGGTTGAATTCTGAGGAATTTGGTGTCGGAATTCTGATTAATTCAGAGTTGTAATTCTAAGTAATTTAGAATCCAAATTATGAGGGTTTCAGAGTCTGAATTCTTAGGAATTTAGAGTCTGAATTTTAGAGAATTTGGAGTCTTAATTTTAGATAATTCGGAGTCTGAATTTCAGATATTTAGGAGTCTAAATTCAGAGTCTGAATTTCTAATATTTCAGAGTTTGAATTTTAGAGAATTCACAGACTGAAAATAGAAAGACTCAAAATATTAGGAAATGTAAGATTCTAATGTTTTGAATAAGGATATGATTTTTTGACTTAAAAAAAATGGTTAGACTTAGTTTTGAGATGAAATTAAAAAATAAATTAAAAACCAAGTTAAGGATAAAATTTTTCATAGAGAAAAAAAAAATTTCGTTAAGAAAATTTGTTTGTGATTTTCAAAACATAGAGGAATAAAAAGTTTATAAGACATCCTTATTGACTCAACAGTCTCCTCCTTTTTGGAAAGCACAAGAAACCTTTTGAAAAATAATACACAAAATAATGATTTTTCTTTTAGAATTTAAAAGAAAAACTTATCTCCATTTACTTATGACTTTTGATGAATACTACTAACCCCCTTTAGTTTTGAAATCCCTAAGGATCATATTTTTGTCTTTCATAGAGAAGTTCCTTTTTATTACTTTAGACAATCTTATTTATGTAGACTAACCCTTACTTAATCACCCCCTTACTTAGTGAATTATCTACTTTTTTATTTAATATTTTTTGATTATTCATTTCTACCCCTTTGTGATTTTGAAAAAGGAATGAGAAAAAAAGTTTACCTAAAAGATTAAAAATATACATGAAAAAATAATGAACAAAAAATTTCAGTATGATAGGAAAAAATTTTATAGGAAAAAATAAAAAAATATATTTGATTGTCAAGAAAATAATTCATTGTTATTTTCCTTCGGGATGAGTTTTCTCAAGGTAGTCTTTAATTTCTTTAGAACTTTGTGATCATCCTCAAACATTTTGAGCAACTGATCCTGATCCTAATTCTTCTTTTCGAGAGCCTTTATTTTTTCTTCTTGAGAATTTAGAATTTCTTCCTGAGACTTTATTACCTCTTCTTGATGTTTTAACTTTTATTCTAAGTCTTCTATGAGTTCCCTTACATTATTTAAATTTAAAGAAATATAATTTAACTTTACATTTAGATATCTGTCTTCTTGAATTCGTGCCACTTGCTTGAGATTCATATTTTCTGAAAAACTTATTGTAAGGTTTTTGATTGTATCATATTAATTCCCAAAATAATCTTTTATTGAATCTTAGATTTATTCCATGATTTTCATATAATTAATCATTCTATTAGACCATTTGGCTATTTCATTACATGATATCCTATGAGCGTCATAACCAATATGCAAATTCTTGAACTCTGTTTCATGTTTGAAAAAAATTCCATGATCACACTTATCCATTCTAAAATCTAATTGAAATTGTGATGAAAAAATGCAATCTTGAATCAATAATTGGGATTAAGGGTACTGTGTTCACTAACATCTTCAAATACTGAACAACAAAATCCTAATCCACTTAAAGTGAAGATTCAGATGATAATTCCTTACTAGAGAGGGAACATTATCTAAATATTAATCTTTCCTATTTAATGTTCCACTAAAACCGTTCATAGATTTCACACCCACAACCTTTCTAGGTGAGTCATCAACCACATGGTTGTTTTTATTGGATCTATAGATTTCTTTCCAAGCTTTTGGAGTCTCATGTTCACTATTTGAGACTTGGATTATCTTATCTTTATCAACATATTCTTCCAAATAACCTACATTTATATCATCAGGATGAATGAAATCATGGTTGATGATTCCATCATCAGAAGGTTTATCAACCTCATTTTGTGCATCAACATATCTCCCTTGATAGCTTATTTTGGTTGACTCAACCTAGGAATTTGTGATTGATAACTTGTCAGAAAGACTTTACTTCCCATGGTATTCTTCCACCTATTTAATCACATCTTCACATCTTCACATTAATCATCATCATCATCATCATCATCATCATTATCATTATCATCATCATCATCATCATCATCACCATCATCTTCTATTTCTTCTTGCTAATCTATTTCTTCTTCAACAATAGGTTTTATAATTTAAATATTGTTTCTTGGAGTTTCTACTAGAAATAACTCTTGAAAGATGGATTTTGGTACCTAGTTCTTTTTAGATGTTTTCATAGTATATTTAAGAAGAACTAGGATGATATAAGCTTATGAAATTTTCTTCTTCAACTTATTCTCTTTTTCTAGCCTTTAAAGATCTTTTACTGCTTGAATTTTTAAAGATTTTTCCTTAGTATGATCTAAAAAAAGCTTTCATCTCCCTCCTCCTACTTCTTCTTCATTTTATTCTTATTCTCTCTCCACTTTTCTACCACTTCATTAGAAAAAATATTTCTTTTTTCGGATTTGGTGGATATGATTGTGTTTCCGAAATGGTTTCTTTTTCTCTGTCTTCTAGTTCTCTCTCTTTTCTCTTATTCTGAGTTTTCTTGGATGTTTGTCCTAATTCCCCTTTCTTTATTAAATATTGAACCTCACTTTTATAAAGATCATAAAACTCTCTTTATTTCTTACTAAAACCAACTTTCATCCACCTAATAGTGTTATCACAAAACAAAATAATCTTGAAGGTTCTGAGTGTTGAACTGTAGGGAATTTAAAATGATTCTAAACAAATAACAACAATCTTCAACACAATCACCAGATACATGATAATCTAAGACATAAGGGTGAAATTCTTGATATTACTAATAGTAACTATAATATACATGATAAGTTTTAACTTTCTCAGATTCACTAAAAAATACATCATAAAAATATCACTTTTCTTTATAGAATCCTTGTCTCCCTTTCGTGGAATAAGAAATCCATATAACCACAAATCCAACGACCTAAAGTTTGTTGAATGATGACTGATATTTAGTGACTTTACTCCCTTGAGTCCAAGGAACTGAATGGACTTTTCCTTCTCAAAACATCCTTCATTTTCTGGAATATTGTGATAGAAAAATATTTCTTCACCATGATAAGGAATACCGAGAAGTTTTCACCCATGTTGAATTATAACTAATAGGTTTTTTCATAACTCTTGAAGGAAAAATTTTCCCTTACTCCATAAAAATTACCGATTCATAAAATTCTATGAGAAGATCAGCATAAAATAGATCATGATTCTTTTTCTTAACTACACATAAAATTCCCATCTATTTAGCTTGATATTCTTCATAGTTAAATAATTATAATTGTAAAATAAGTCTTATTTAACCAACCTTTCTCTATAAATTTACCAATCCTTGATTTCCTTGTTTGAAGCCATCTAATTCTGAGAGAAAACTTCAAGTGACATCCGGAATGTAAGGAAACATAGAAAACTGAATGACTGATTTATAGAGGGGTAGAGATTCAAAAAACACTATTGAATATCTGATGTGAGAAACAGATTAGGGGGAATTTATATAGTCTTTGAAGTAATGATTTAAATTCCCAAAACAATCCAACAGTTAATATTAGCTTGATCTTATCGACGGTTGTGATCAATGATGAAGAAGGATTTGATAGGTTTTGATATTTTGAGGTTTTAATGAAAAATTGGATTTAGGAAAAATGAATCTGATAGATTTTTCTTAAATATAGATAGAAATACCAATAGGTAAAAAAATATGAAGATTTAAGTGAGGAAACATACCTTCTAGATTTCTTAGAAAAAAAATTTAGTATAGAAAAAGAAATTGTTAATGAAATTATATTTAGGAAAATTTTATTAAGGAAAGGAAATATCAGGTTCCAAAAATTTGGGTTCAGAAATTTTTTATTAGGAAAAAAAATTAGGTTACAAAATCTATTTTTTAAAGAATAAACAACTGTACCCCCCTACGAAAATGGGTTTCTTAATTTAAGGAGATAGGTTTTATCAAAAAGTAAATATGGAGGATGAACTTATGGTTATAATTCCCAACTTTTTTTTATTTATTCAAATCTATCATAGGGTAATGTTTTGGTAAAAATGTCAGCAATTTGATATTGCATTCAGATAAATTGAAAAATAATATCTCCTTTCTGTGTGTAGTCCCTATGAAAGTCATGCCTAATATCTATGTGTCTTGCATGAGAGTGATGTGTAGTGTTTTTCTTAAGAAAATTGAACTTTTATTGTCACACAATATCTATGTCTTGGTAAAACTCATGACATTGTTTGTGAGTGTATTTTGCATCAACAACACTTGAGCACAATAACATTCAACTGTTAAATACTCAACTTGAGCAGTGGAAAGTGATACTGAGTTTTTCTCATTACATGAAAAATAAACTAATGAATATATTAAGAAATGAAAAGTTCCAGATGTGATTTCCCTATCCATTCTACATCCACCAAAATAAGCATATAAAAATATTTTTAAAACAAAATCATTTCCAGAAGAATAAAAAGTCGTAAGTCCATAGTTCCCTTTAAGTAGATAAAAATTATTTTCACTACTTTTAAATGATATTCCTTTGAATTATATTCATATCTTGCATATAATCATACTAAAAATAGTAAGTCTGGATGACTAGAAGTTAAGTATAAAGAAAATACTATCATACCTCTAAAAGATATTTGATCTATTGGTTTCCCAGCTTCATAAAGATCAATAGAAATAGAGGTACCAATTTTAGTACTTATACATTTATTTTTTTCATAAACATACTTCTTAAGAAGATCTTTAATATTATTATATTGATATATATAAGTTACTTTTGGTTTTTGATAAATTTGAAAACCAAGAGGAACATGTTAACTCACCCATCATAATCGTTTCTAACTTAGATTTCATAATATTCCCAAATTAATCAGTTAAAGATTACTGAATTGCTTAGAATATAATGTCATAAAAATATTTTTGAACAATCAATTTTTTTTTTATCTTTATTTATTAAAAGAGTTGGGTCACCATTTCCCTTAACATAATCATTTTATAATAAAAATCATTTAATTCTATCATATCAGGCTATAGAGGCTTGTTTAAGTCCATATAAAGCTTTGGTAAGTTTGAAAACATGTTCAGGATGTTTTGTGTCTTTATAACAAAGAGGTTGAACATGAGCCTCAACCCGGATGGGGAGGACTTAGTAGGTACATCCAAGAGACCCGAGATCAAATCCGAGTGGAGGAGTATTTACGATACTGTAGTAGGACCGTAGCAGTCACTATAGCAGGTAATGTTCGGTACTGTATCAGTTGGAACTATTCACCCATTTGGACATTTGGGCCACTGGTTTGGTCCTCGGGTCCTGTAAGGCTTTTGGGCCACCCAATGCCTTTAGGCCAGTTGATTCTCAAGGACTTCAGGCCACCTTAAGGCCTTAGGGCCACCCCATGGCCTTCGGGCCACATGAAATGCAGATGTAGCAGTCCGACTACAAGGGACAAGGATTCAGAGGAGGATTCAGGGCAGGCACATTCACTAGAGCAGAGGTAACCAGAATTTGAATAATTAGAGGGTATGGATTTTCCATTATTACTGGGCTTATGCAGCTTTTCATAGGATAGCTAGCCGACCAGCCATTCGAAAGCGGAGTGTAGATATCATCACATATGCTGGGGAGTAGCACATCTAAGTTGTCTTGTCTAGGGGATTCCCTCTAAGACCTATGGGTCATGTAATTGTCTCTAAGCCTTCGATCCTTGTAAGGGATCCACCTCACCCCTTGATAGGTGGATTATAAAAATAAAAAAAAATGAAGGCCTGTGGGCCATTCCGACCATAACCATGAGGTTGTTCAAAAAAAAACATCCTCTTGAACACATCCATTAAGAAAATCACACTTCACATCCATTTGAAAATGTTTTAAATTAAAGAATTATACAAAGGAAATTAGGATACATATATATTCAATTCTAGATAATGGATTACAGGTTTCTTTATAGTCTATTCATTCTTATTTATTATAGCCTTTAACAACTAATATGGCTTATTTTCTTACAATGACTCCATTTTCATCATATGTTTTTTCTAAAGACCCATTTAACTCTAATTACATAAGTTTCCTTATGTATTTAAACATAGATCCAGAGTTTGTTCCATTCAAATTAATTTAGTTCATCTTGTATAGCTTTAATCCAATCATCATATCCTAAATCTTCATTAGTTCTTTTTGGTTATAATTGGGAAAATAAATTATAGATGTTATACTTAATTTCATAAAGAACTTCTAGTCCTTACAGGTTGACTTACATCACTGGGATGATTCTTAAGATACTACTCATTTGGGTTTTGTAAAGCCTGTTCATTAACATAAGGTAGAAAGTCTTCTGGGGTAAATACTTTGAAAAAAATTTATCGAATATTTTCTTTATTAGAAGAATTTTTCATCAAAGGTTGATGATCATCTTTTGAAAACACATCTGAGGATGTAGGTTGGGATTGTTTAAAAATAAAAGGATAACTTTCAACAAATTTAATATGCACTGTTTCTTCAATAGTACAAGAATCTTTATTAAAAAATTGATATGCATTAAAAGTTTTGGAATAGCCTATGAAAATTATTTTATCATATTTGGGTGAAAATTTATGTAAATTATCATTTGTATTCAAAATGAATAATTTGCATCCAAATAAATTGAAGTAAGAAAGTATAGGTTTTCTACTAATCCATAATTTATAAGGTGTTTTCTTAACAAAATGTCTAATTAAAACTCTATTTATATTATAATAAGAAGTAATAACAACATCAACCCAAAAGTGTTACACAATAGAGTATTCACTCAACATGGTTCCAGTTATGTATTAGAGAATTAAATTTATTCTTTCAACAATACCATTTTGTTGAAGTGTTCTTGGAGCTGAGAAGCTATGAGTAATGATCTTTTTACTACCAAATGATTCAAAATATGAATTTTTAAATTCTCACCCACGATCACTATGAATAGTTATTAGTGAATAAAAAATTTATAAAATTAGAAAATGATTTAGATTTCTTTTCTAGAAAATAGACACACATAAATCTGGAGTAATCATCTACTAAAAAAAATACATTTTATTTTCCTCCAATACTTCTAGTTTTTGTTTGGAAAAAAATATCCATATACACTAGATGTATTGCATGAGAAGTTGAGACTTCACTAATTGTTTTAATGCTTGACTTATGTTGATTTCTATATTGGCAAGGATTACAAACTTTTTAAGAATCAAATATATGATTTGGTAGATCATTAATAGGTATTTTCTTTGAAATTTTTCCTAGGTTCCTAAGGTTACATTGTCCAAGTCTTCTATTCCATAACCAATATTGATCTTCCATTTCACTAATGAAAGGTAGGTCTAGGATCCTAAGGTCTTCTAAGTTTATTTTATAAACATTCTCATACCTATTGGTAGAGAGAATAAAATCTTTATTATAATTGTTAACTAATCATTTATTATTCCTAAACATCACAAGGTAATCTTCATCACATAATTGGATTATGCTAATAAGGTTGTGCTTATGACAATTAACAAATAAAACATTTGAAATTAATGATTTTCCATGAACAAAAATTTTACATATACCAAAACAATTCCCTGAGAATTATCTCTGAAAGTTACTTTTCCTCATTTCAACTAGATAATATTTTCAAGGATGTTTTGGTTACCAGTCATGTGCCAGGAACATCCACTATCCATGTACTAGATATTGTAGTCAGTACTTCCTATATTTTCTTGAAAATAAAAGTCTTAGAATTTCAGAATCAAAACATTCTAGGATCCATAAATTTTACAAATTTAAATATTAGGAATCCATATTTTCATTGAAAATAAGACTTATGAAAACCTAACTATTGAGTTTTATTTAAAGAAAATTTTTTCTCCTAATGTACACCACATTGAAAAATACTTAAAAAGGGATCACTTTGGGGAACAAAATAATTATTACTAAAAACTGGTTTTGAGTGAGTATAACAAAATCACAAACTATTCCTAAGAGGAAGAAGTTGGGAATCCATTTTATCAAATTCTTTACATCCAAAAGTAAAATTTGATAAAAGTTTCTTTAAGGAAAAAATTTCAGATTTTTTTCTAATAACCAAATTACTTTCCTCAAAGTCATTAGTTTTAAAACATTAATTAGTATCTAAAATATTTTTCTTAGAAATAAAATTTTCAAGATCCTTAGAATGTTTATCCTTCTAAGAATTAACTTCCTTAAGGTTCATAGAAATATTTTCAAAATAAAAAGTTTTCTTATTAGGATCCTTAGAAATATATGATACTTATTTTGTTAAAATAGTAATTCTAGAATTTTATTTCTCTAATATATTCTTTGTCTTACAGTTATTATTTTTATGTAATTTAGAAAATCTAGAAACTTATTCAAATTAATGAAAGTTATTATATTCTGATGAAGAAGATTCTTCGTCCAAAGATTCATAATAATCTTCATTAGAAAAATTAACATTTAATGAATTATAGGTTAAGGATTCACCATTAAGAACCTTATCCATAATATAATTCTTTTCAATAGGTACTCTGGCTATAATAACAATATTATTTTTACCTGATGATTCATATTCTAAGGATTCATATGAATAGTAACCACCACTAGCACTCCATGTGTCATTATCTTTTAAGACATTATTAGCCTTATATTTTTAGTAATTATTTTTGTTATTTTCAGAATAATTTTTCTTTTCTATCTTTATTCTTAATAATAGGACAATCAGGTCTGATATATCCATCACTTTTACATTTATATCAAGTTACTTCAAAATCATTCTAATCCTTTCTATATTTCTTCTTATATCTATACTAAAGTATTAATTTCCCACAATCTTGTTCATCCTTCGAGCTAGATTGGCTAATTCATTCTCATACTGAACACTTTCACTTAATTTAGAGATAAAAATTCTTTATTAGCTTTAGATATAGTTACAAATTATAGAGTCTTGTATTTTTATGTAGGGGTGAAAGCTACACTTCCATTACCATTTTTTGTTGAACTAAACAGCTTTCTTCATTCTTGTTTCATGTTGAAGAAAAATTACAAATAACTCATCAAGAGTAATGTTATATAAATTTGTGTTTTCATCAATAGCCATCCTTTTAGATTCTCATTCATAAGACATGATGTCAATTATCATATCCACAAGAAATTAATCATCAAGACATTTCTCTCCCATAGATTGAATACTATTGATGATAGTCATAAATCATTGTTGGAATTTACCAAATGGTTCTCCACAAGGAAATATAAATCCTAGATATTCCGCTCTTAACATAGCTCTTCTAGTATCTATCACTTTAGAGGTTTCAAAATGTGTAACTTTACGTTTCTTCCAAATTCAATTTAAAGCTTTACAAGATGATGTTTGACTATATATATTCTAGTTCATAGAACACAAAAAAGTATTGTGTAACTTATAGTTTGGTTGATATTCTAGTTTCTATTGGTTAGTGAATGTTCTGACTTCCTTGTTTGGAATTTTGTAATATCCAGTGAACATTTTCAAATTTTTCTACTCTAGTGTTGATGAAAAAAGTCTTCATCTTAGCTCTAAAGTTCTCATAATCATGACCATCAAATATTGGTGGTCTTGTAGGATTAAGTTTTTATATAGAACCAACATTTATACCTGCCATTCAATAAAAATATCTTTCCAAAAAACATGTTAATAGTTAATATTTTATAAACAAAGATAAAATATTTAAAAAAAACATGATCCAAAAAAGTTAAGTAAGAAAATTTAGAGAAAAAAACTTGAGCAAGAAAACATATGTGGGTATAAGTATTTTATAGACCTTACTCTAATGCCAATTGTATGATCAAAAAAGAATATGTAGATGATAAATTACAAGAGGGGGTGAATTGTAAGTTAAAAAACCTTCATTTTAAACATAAGAAAATCTATGTTTAAAATGGTTAAATATGGTAAATTCACAAACCCTCTTTGGTTCTCAAAAAAGGGATAATTGAAAGGGACCATGTCCAACTATATGAAATCAAAACATAAATAAGTTAAACATAAGAAAACATAAGCATGATTTACATAGAGAAAGGTTATACTTTACAGCATATATAATCATATTTATATTAGAGTTAAACAAGTATAAGAAACTATAATATAGTTCTAGTTTATTTTTTTAACAAAAGAGATCGAAAATTAAAATTGTAACAAAACAAGTAAACAGGTAAGAAATCATTTCACCCAAAGAGAAGGGTATCCAACAACCTTGGATAAAGGTCCCTTGATTTATACTTTCAAGAAACTCTATCTTACCCACACCTAGGTAGGCCCTCGATAAGAATATCAGATTTTGTCATGCTATCCCCGCCAGACATAAATCTTTAAGACAGTCGACACCTCTATCTTCCTATCCCCAGAAGTCTATGATTGTACACAGCAACAATCAGAGTCGAACAAGGAAATCTGGACAAGATGTTCACAGTTGAACAAGATGTTTATAAATCACACAAGGCATGAGAGTATTTCTCTCTCTATAAATTACTTCATAGCATGTAATCTCTAGGATCATTGAATGATAATGAGATCTTATAAATAAGCTCGTATTTATAGAAAAAATTTAAATGGTCATCTCCCTCCTCTAATGGTCATATTTTTCCTTGAATCTTAGAGAGACTTGTACATATGTCACCCAACCAATGGTTAGTTAGAAACAAATTATATGACATCATTTCATGTATGAAAAACATGGAAAATATTATCATTCTTAAGATTCAATAATATGTAATGAAAATAAAGTAGCTTAAAAAAGTGAATAATCAAAATTAAAAAAATATAGAATTTGAAGTCTAAATATATGAAAAATTAGATTCTAGAAAAATATATATTCAGAGTTTTAATTTTTATGAATTTAGAGTCAGAATTTTGAGGAATTCAAAATCTAAATTCTGAGGAATTCCACATCTGAATTCTAAGGAATTCAGAGTATAAAATCTAAGGAATTCGGAGTCTGAATTATGATAAAATTGTAGTCTGAATCCTGAGGATTTCAGAGTCTAAATTTTTATAAATTCTAAGAGTGAATTCTAAGGAATTTGGAGTCTAAATTCAAAGGAATTAGGAGTCTGAATTCTGATGAATTCAGAGCCAGAATTATAAGGATTTGAGAGTCTGAATTTCAGAGAATTCAGAGTCTGAATTTTAGATAATTTAGAGTTTGAATTAGGATTCTGAATTTAAAAGAATTCATAGTATAAATTATAAATAATTCAGATTCTAAAATGAGAAATACATGAAATCTAAGGAACCGTAAGATTACAAGGTTTTGGATAAGGATCCGATTTTTTAATAGAAAGTGGTTAGACTTGGTTCTGATAAGACTTTAAAAAAGACATTGTAGAACAAGGTAAGGATAATAATTTTCTTAGATAAAGAAAATTTTCCTTAAAAAATAATTCTGATAAAAATAAAACTTTCTTTATGAAAATGTGTTTATGATTTTCAAAACAAAGATGAATGAAAAATTCATATGAAAACCTTGTTGACTCAACAAGATTTACCATCCATAACCACATTATTTTTAATTACATGTCAACACACATTTCCTCTATCAATCCTTAAATGATACTTTATAAATTCTTGAAATGATTATTTTCAATATGATTTTTCATAACCTTATCGATATTTTCAAAACATTGATCAAATGGATATCCAATCAAATATAAATCATTCAAAAATACCTTGAGATAATAAAAAATTAGGTCATAAAAATACTTAACATGTTTCTCTGAAATGTTCTTAGTGCATTGTACACATCAAATAGAATTATTCTATATAAAAAGGGGATACCATGAAAGGTGAATATTTTATTATTTTGGTTAAAAATTGAAATAAAAACTTGGAAATATCTAAAATATACATTTAATAAGTAAAAATTTGATTAAAATTATTGTGTTTCAAGAATTTATTCATCATATGGTAAATAAAAACGATTTTTAAAATTACATAATATAACTTTAATGTAGTTAATAAAAACTCTCTCTATATTTTTCACTCTTATACTAATTGATTATTTAAATTCATTTTTCAGAATATGCATTAAATATTTTTTGGGCACTATATTAGTTGATATAACAAATTTTGAATCATAGATTGGTTAATTTTTTTTCAACTACTTTTCAATTTCTTTTTTATCCACTTTCATTATAGTTGGTTTAAGTACCTTATTATGTTACATATCATGTTTATCCCCAAATTATAATAGAATTATAAGCATGTAGATTTTTTCAAATTATCCCAATAATCTATTTAACATTTGAACTAAAATATCTCATATTTATGGGGAATTTTTTTTATATAAAATTTTATTTCTTTGAGGAAATTATAAGATATCTCAAAATTTGAAAGCTTCATATTATCTCTGAGTTTCTTAAAATTGATATTAAAGTAACTATATAATAAAAGTTTAATCTAAATAAAATTTATTTTTTACAAACTAATCACAAACATGGATTGGAATCATTAAAATGTTATAGTGTAAAATGTTAAATCACTGCCAATTGATATTTTATAAAATAAAAAATAAAAATGTGCACTATTTTAACTCTAATATAAATTATTTGAGTACCTAAATTAAGATTTAAAATTTTTATTATTTATTTTTATTAATGGAATTTTGAAAGTGATGTCTGATTGACTTAGTATCATGAATTATTATGTGATCGACACATAAAATTAAACGGGTAAGGGAAAAGTCAACACTATGACTTGGAAGTCATCTAATATTACTACTGGGAATTCTATGAATCTATTTTATAAGTATGAAACCACTCATAATAGATTTCAGTCTAACATATATAAAAAATAAAAGAATATAATTGGACTAATATTAATAAAACTATAAGATCAAAAATTTCATCTATAAAATTCATTGATCTAATATGACCTAGAATATAAAATTTCACTTAAACATGAAATATAGTTGGATGTTTTGGTTTTTTGAGGGCAGATAATTTCTAAAAAAATTAACCTTATCATTTCTAAAAATTATTCATTATTATTGAATACATCCTTAAGTAAAATAAGATATTTATTAAAATATTCTTAAGGGTTTCAAAAAGTGGTATAATGATTTAAAACTTTTTATTTGTATCATAAATTTAAATTTTCATATATTTCATATGATGTTTCCATTATTGGTATATTATTATGGTAAAATGGAGTGAAATTTATGTATTTTCCATAATTTCTTTTTTTGTGATGGTGATTCGTATTTTTTTCTTACACTTATCATGTCAAAATTTTTATTCCCCATTGTTCTCATTGGGATGTCGATGATCTATTTTATAGTAAAATTAAATTTCATGACCACTCATTGTTGTTAGTACACTTACATATCCCATCTTTTTTTGGAACGGGTTCTACTAATAGTTTCCCAAATTGATTGGCCTTCATCTGAAATATTCAACCTAAATTATTTTATAATTCTTCTATATCATTTCAAAACACCTCTATTACTAAATTTTGTAGGTTCTAAAAATGTGGTTGTAAACTATTTAAAAATTGTTTATATGATTTAATTTTCAAAATATTATTGGTTTGAAGGTTTTTTACTTTATTGTTACATAAATTATTTTACGATTTATTGAAGTTGTTGTTATAATTATTTAGTGGATAAAATCGCTTGATTTGGTTCAATATTCATCCTATAAGAAACTTGGTATGTATCAATCCATCATTGGTTGTGATTATTATATTTCCTATGTTGATAGGCATTTAAACACCTCTATGTCTTTTATACATAGTCAAATTTGAGAGTATATTTATTCCAAGAAGAATAAAGACCACTTAAATAGATTTTTGTAACAACAGGGCCTCGGTGACAACACAACCACCTTGCCTTAACATGTTTGTCGGGTCCCGGACCACCAGGTACCACCAGTTGCCCCGCAGACACGTGGTCCTCACCATGGGGCCCACCCACGCGCCCGAACGGGTCATCTGACTAATGAAATTCCCCACAAGCCAACACATGTCCTTTACAGTGTGCTTTGTCCTCACTCACACAAACCTTGGGAAACTTCCCAGAAGGTCACCCATCTGGATCACTACTCCAGGACAAGAATGCTTAAATGTGGAGTTCTAATCAGATAGAATTCCAAAAAGGAAGGTTCAGCTTATTGACATGAGTCATATATTTTAGCAATTTACCCCTTTATAATGTTGGGGGTATTACAATCACCCCCCTTTAGAGCACAATATCATCATTGTGGGCCCTACATCTTAACCCAGGTAGTGCACCGCACTTAACATGACCGTCAGGTCCTGGGCCACTAGGTACCACCAGTTGCCCCGCAGACACGTGGTCCCTATCATGGGGCCCACCCATGCGCTCAAACGGGTTATCTGACTAATGATAGTCCCCACAAGCCAACACATATCCTTTCTAGTGTGTTTTTTCCTCATTCACACACACCCTGGGAAAATTCCCAGAAGGTCACCAATCCTGATCACTACTCACCCTGGGAAACTTCCCATAAGGTCACCCATCCTGAACACTACTGAAGGCCAAGCACACTTAACTGTGGAGTTCTAATCAGACAAGCTCCTGAAAAGGAAGGTGCACCTTATTGACATGAGTCATATCATTTAGCTATTTAACCCTTTATCATTTTTTGGGGTGTTACAATCACCCCACCTTTAGAACACAATGTCCTCATTGTGGTCCCTACTTCTTAACCCAGGCAGTGCACCACACATAACATGGTCGTTGTGTCCTGGCCCACCAGGTACCACCAGTTTCTCCACAGACACGTAGTCGCCACCATGGGGCCCACCCACGCACTCGAACGGGTCATCTGACTAATGAGAGTCCCCAAAGGCCAACACATGTCCCTTCCCATGTGCTTTGCCCTCACTCACAAACACCCTGGGAAACATCCTAGAAGGTCACCCATTCTGATCACTACTTAAGGCCATAAATGATTAACTGTGGAGTTCTAATTAGACAGGCTCCCAAAAAGTAAGGTGCACCTTGTTGACATGAGTCATATCATATAGCAATTTAACCCTTTATCATTTTTGGGGGTGTTACAATCACCCCCCATTTAGAGCACAACGTCCTCATTGTGGGCCCTACATCTTAACCCAGGCAGTGCATCGCACTTAAGGCTGGGCACCAACTCTGATTCCAAATGTAACAACTGGGCCCCAGGGACAGCACAACCACCCCACCTTAACATCGCCGTCTGGTCCTGGCCCACCAAGTACCACCAGTTACCCCACAGGCCAACACATGTCCTTTCCAGTGTGCTATGTCCTCACTCATACACACCCTGGGAAACTTCCCAGAAGGTCACCCATCTTGATCACTACTCCAGGCCAAGCACGCTTAAATCTGGAGTTCTAATCAGACAGGCTCCTGAAAAGAAAGGTGAACCTTGTTGACAATCACCCCCCCTTTAGAGCACAATGTCCTCGTTGTGGGCCCTACATCTTAACCCAGGCCGTGCACCACACATAACATGGCCATCGGGTCCTGTCCCACCAGGTATCCCGATTTTCCCCACAGACACGTGGTCCCCACCATGGGGCCCACCCACACGCCCGAACGGGTCATATGACTAATGACAGTCCCCATAGGCCAACAAATGTCTTTTCCAGTGTGATTTGTCTTAACTCACACACACCAAGGGAAACTTCCTAGAAGGTCACCCATCTTGATCACTACTCCAGGCCAAGAATGCTTAAATGAGGAGTTCTAATCAGACAGGCTCCAGAAAAGGAAGGCGCACCTTGTTGACATGAGTCATATCATTTAGCAATTTAACCCTTTATCATTTTGGGGGTGTTACAATCACCCCCCCTTTAGAGCACAATGTACTCGTTGTGGGCCCTACATCTTAACCCAGACAATGCACCGCACATAACATGGTCATCGGGTCGTGGCCCACTAGGTACCACCAGTTGTCCTGCAGACACGTGGTCCCCACCATGGGGCCCATCAACGCGCCCAAACGGGTCATCTGACTAATGAATGTCCCCACAGGAAAACACATGTCCTTTCTAGTGTGCTTTGTCCTCACTCACACACACCCTGGAAAACTTCCAGAAGGTCACCCATCCTGATCACTACTCAAGGCCAAGCATGCTTAACTGTGGAGTTCTAATCCGACATGTTTCCGAAAAGGAAGGTGTACCTTGTTGACAAGAGTCATATCATTTAGCAATTTAACCCTTTATCATTTTTGGGAGTGTTACAATCAGCCCCCTTTAGAGAAGAATGCCCTCATTGTGGGCCCTACATCTTAACCCAGGCTGTGCACCACACTTAACCTGGTCGTCAGGTCCTGGCGCACCAGGTACCACCAGTTGCCCTGCCGACACGTGGTCCCCACCATGGGGCCCACCCACGCGCCCAAACGGGTCATCTGACTAATGACAGTCCCCATAGGCCAAAACATGTCATTTTCAGTGTGCTTTGTCCTCACTCACACACACCCTTGGAAACTTTCCAAAAGGTCACCCATCCTGATCACTACTGAAGGCCAAGCATGCTTAAGTGTGGAGTTCTAATTAGACAGGCTCCCGAAAAAGAAAGTGCACCTTGTTGACAAGAGTCATATCATTTATCAATTTAACCCTTTATCATTTTTGGGAGTGTTACAATCACCCCCCATTTAGAGAAGAATGTCCTCGTTGTGGGCCCTACATCTTAACCCAGGCTGTGCACCACACTTAACCTGGTCGTCAGGTCCTGGCGCACCAGGTACCACCAGTTGCCCTGCCGACACGTGGTCCCCACCATGGGGCCCACCCACGTGCCCAAACGGGTCATCTGACTAATGACAGTCCCCAAAGGCTAAAACATGTCATTTCCAGTGTACTTTGTCCTCACTCACACACACCCTAGGAAACTTTCCAAAAGGTCACCCATCCTGATCACTACTGAAGGCCAAACATGCTTAACTGTGGGGTTCTAATCAGACAGGCTCCCAAAAAGGAAGGTGCACCTTGTTTACATGAGTCATATCATTTTTCAATTTAACCCTTTATCATTTTTGGGGGTGTTACAATCAGCCCCCCTTTTGAGAACAACGTCCTCATTGTGGGCCCTACATCTTAACCTAGGAAGTGAACCGCACTTAAGGCTGGGTACCACCTCTGATACCAAATGTAACAACTGGGCCCCAGTGACAGCACAACTACGCCACCTTAACATGGCCGTCAGGTCCTGGTCTACCAGGTACCACCAGTTGCCCCACAGACACGTGTTCTCCACTATGGGGCCCACCCACGCGTCCGAACGAGTCATATGACTAATGACAGTCCCAACAGGCCAACACATGTCCTTTCCATTGTGCTTTTTCATCACTCACACACACCCTGGGAAACTTCCTAGAAGGTCACCCATCGTGATCACTACTATAGGCCAAGCACGCTTAACTGTGAAGTTCTAATCAGACACGCTCCCGAAAAGGAAGGTGCACCTTGTTGACATGAGTTATATCATTTAGCCTTTTAAACCTTTATCATTTTTGTGGGTGTTACAGTCATCATGATTATCTATTATATTTGTATCATAATAAAAAATTCTAAGGTAGAATAAATTTAGGAATTGGTGTTTCACATTTTCTTAATGTAGGAAACATGCATAAACCAACTTGTATTATCCCTAAAACACATAGAAATCACCTCATTATCCCCATATTATGGAATAAATCTAATTCCTCAATGAAGTTATAGTTTATGAGGGGATATACCATTAGATAAAATTCTACTGAATGTCAAACCAATCATTATCTTTTCCATATTTTAGCTTATATATACACTTCTTATTTTCTCTTTTTAGACATAAATGAAATTTTATTTATTTAATAAAATTTCTTTAAAAATACACTAATCATACGTTTATCAGAGAACAAGGAAAATTAAATGATGTTTTTGGGTGGAACTTTACAAAAAAAGGAAATAAAATTTTGTAAAAATTTGAATCAAACAAGTTTCAAGTTCCAAACCATATAGTAATTCACATGGTGTTATCTAATAATTTTATTAATAAAATTAGAGTAATATAATTCAATAAGGGTTTGTTCAGAATTCCCATTCATAGTTTCACTTTTATATTATACAGTTTTTATTTTACATTAAAAAATACATAATTTATGTTAAAAATATTTTGAATTTTCTAGTGTTTATTAATTATCTTTATTAACTTAACATGGTTTTTACAATATATAGTTCTAGAGTGAAAAAATATTCATTTTTATAACAGTTAATTTCAATTATAGTATTTATTTTCTTAACAACTACCTAGAATAAATTCCAATATTTTGATTCAATTATAACAGGGGGATTCGAACTAGTTTTTATATGCTTAATTAACTTATAATAGTACAAGAAATGGTTATCTCTAACTCAGGGTAGTTTTCTACTTAGAGAATCTTTAATTATTTTCCTTTTTTTTAATTTCTTTTATATTAAATGATTTTGAAGAAAAATAAACTAGGTATTGATGTGATTTGATATGAAATGGGAAATTTTGAATGAAATTATAGTATTAATTTTAATAACCCATAAGATATTTCTAAGTCATATGTCTCATCATTATCTAAGGATTTTCCTAATTTTATTATCACTTAATATAAATGTTCAATACCTTTTAACACACATCCTATCATTTTTTACCTAATTCAACATACCAACTCATTACTCATAAGTTCAATTCACCAATTATGATTCTTTTACAGTGGTATGAGTCATCCCTCAATCTAGTAGATAAAACCTTGGTTGTCCCACCAATCTAATCAAATAAATTAAGAGATCCCCACTGAAAATGTATATAGTTCACTAAAACATACAATTCATATACACCATGATCCATTATATGATATAAAACTATATAATGTGATTCATTTATGGAACAATAGTATGAGAAGAAGATTTCGTGTGATAGGTGGGGAAAAAATGAAAATTACTTATTCAAACCCTCCACTCATCCCACCACTAATCCATATATTTATATCAATAAAGAAAATAAATAATATTAAAAACATAGAAAAATAAATCTGGTTCAAAACATTTACAACCATATATTTAGTTAAATATTTATCTTCAATAAATTTGATGTGTTCAATATATTTCATTTTATACGATATCGAGTTTAAATAAATCATGAAATACGATTGAATTATTAGTATTTATTGTTTTAGTTATCATATAGTTGTGTGATTAGAGTTCATGAAATTGGAATGTAAATTATGTAAAATTATTTTTACCCATTTATAAAAATAATACAATGTACATCAATTTTTTATAAAAGAAAATAAATCCATTTCAATGTAAAAGGAGTTTTGCTTCTCAAAAAAATGTTATTTTGAGAGAAATTAGTTATTATTTTAATGAATTAAATTAATCAATATTAATGAACTGTATTAATGAAATTTGTATATTATATATTCATTAAAATATTTTTACATTAATTTTATATTTTCTATAGTGAAATGAATGAAACTAAACTTATTTTTATTCTTAAACATAATTTCTCGACAAATGGTCTTATTGTGTTCTTCCACTTATTTGAAAATTGATTTCATCCTACTGTCGAAATTGTATCATCAAAATGAATACCATATTTCCAATATCAATAATTAATATTTTATAATTATTCTAACTTAACTTTTGGTCATTATGAGTAGTGACTTCTAAAAAAATAACTCTTACTATGGTAGGAGGGAAAATGGGTTAAGAGGATTAAAACAAAAACCATAAGGGTTAAAATGACCTATAAAAATCTATAAATTAATTTTTATAGTAATATTTCAACCCAATATGATCTCAAATTTTATTATGAGTCATTTTATGATATATTGGATCGAGTAGGAAAAAAATAAATTTTAATTTTTTGAAAAATTCTATGTGTGTACTCTGCATCAATTATAAAACAACACCAACTCTCATCTCTTACTCACACTTAACAACCATATCATATCTTACAAGATATTCCAAAATAAATTCCTAACATCTTTCTCCACATAATACAATTCTCAATTTTATCAAATTACCATACTTCAAATGCTTAATGTGTAATAAAATGGAGTTTTATCAATTAAATGTTATTAATCTTAATTGAATACATTCAATTTTATTTCTTCTTATACCTATAATCATTATTTGGTATAAATTAAAAAAATAATGAAATTATTACAAAAAATATATATATTATTAAAAATGAATATTTAAAAATCATTTTAAACTTCCTTTGAATCAAATGGGAAACTGAATTAACACTTGAACGTATGCGTGGATTGTTTCCTCCACATAGAAATATCATTTGTTTTCCATAAACATAGATAATGGATGGTTATTATGATGGATTTAATGTTTATATATGAGATTTATGACATTATTATGCTTCTATATTATATTACAATAGATTATTTTAATAATTTTATTCTCATAATGGAGGAAAAAGTAGATTATGCAGTTTATTTTAATAAAAATATTTTGTTAACCCATTTGGTAAAAAGAACCCCATTTGGAAAAAGAAAAGAATATTATTTTAATCCATTTTATAGAAATACAAATTTGGTAAAAATTAATAATAAATCATTTCATAATAGTGAAATCATTATTGAAAAAAATTTAATGAAAATTTTAACATGGATGAAAAGCATTTGGAATTGAAACATTAGAATAAGTTTTTTAAAATAAATACCCATAAATATAATATACTAATTGATTATTCATCAATAAAATAAGAAAATGAAGGTATAAAATGTAAACTCAATAATAAACAATAGGAGATTAATATTGATAGGTTTTGTAATATTAGGATTATATAATTTTCTAAAAGGATACTTGAACATAAATAATACTGAAATAAAATGATATTGTAAAGGAAATCCATTACCTTATGTTTTACTTTCCTAATAAGTTATTTTAAACACCTATTTAAAAAATTTATATTGATTATTATATAATACCATAACCTACTACATACTTATTGTAAGGACCCAGAACCTAGATTATAAGATCTAGTTATTTATATTATACATTTCCGTGATAACAAGAAAGTCATATCCTGAAGGAATGAATATTTTAGTAGTTTTTGAAAATAACACACAAACAATACTTCAACATTACAACATGAAATGAAATACATAATAGGAATTACATTGGAAAAATCCATGAATCCTAGATTTTCCCAAAAATTATTTCAGTATATTCATCTCCAAAACGTGGGAAATTAAACATAATAATGAGGTGAGATCAAAAGCATAGAAATGGTATGTTATACATCATATGTTATCATAAAAATAAAAACTAGGCATTTTGAACAACTTAAATCTTGTGCCTTTAAAAATATTCTTGTGCTTGAGATGATAGAAATAAAAGATGATTAAAAAAGTCTATAAAAATTATTATAAGAGAATGAAACATAACCAATGAAATTCTAAAATTCAAATAATCAAATTGTTTATCAATTACTAATAACATAATGAGGGAAGGACTAATATCGAACATCTGAAACATATTGTCAAGGCCTTGACCAAGATGTTTGAAAATACTTGGGTAAGGCCTCGGTCGAAACACAATTCTCCTTTATCTCATGAGACATAATGATGCATCTAGGGGATATATTGGGCCCCACACATCACTTTTTATGTCCAATTCATTCCTCATATTAAAGGGGATAACCATAAACAACATTAACATATGAAAACATTCCCCAATATTTACACATAAACAATAACCATTCTGAGTAGTATGGTGAATGGTAATAAAATAGCACATCCACAGTCAAACTAACAATAAAACATTTCATAAAATATGAAATATGATAAAAATAATATATTATCCACAATATTATATAAAATTAAATATAGGTGTTGAAATATACAAAAATACACTAATAAAATCATCGATGAATTTTTGAGAGAAATGCACTTTTACTTTAAAAATAAGAGTTACTTAGGAAATATATTTGTATAAAACTATAAAATAAAAATTGTAGGTTTCCAATGATAAAATTAGTGGTTTTCGAAAAATAATGGGGTCTTAAAAAAATATTATAGAGGGTACCTAAAAATATGTAAGAATAAGAGAAGTTACCTTGAATCGGGCTTGTTTATTGGGATGAATTGAGAAAAATATTTATAAAACATTTAGCTCCCCATAAAATAAAGAAAGATTATGATTGTTTCACACATATATATAATTAAAAAATAATTTATGAAGATTAAATAATAATAATTAATAATTTAATTTGAATTAAGATGGAAAAACAATAACATGAAATAAAATGGAGGTTTGGGTCGAAAACCAATACCTTATGTCTGAACATGTTCTACAAATGACCTTAACATCCTAGATAATAAAATTATATATATTTGTTAAATTAAAAATAAACCTATTATATATTTACTTTATTTATTTTAATTTTTTATGTTCATTTATGGCTTTTTGGATGAGTTATAATATACAAATTTATCACTCAAATCGTTTGTTTCCTTGGTTTTTTGGATCAGTATACTTGTATATGAGTATGAAAGATCACATTGAATTGGTATGATTATCTAGAATTTATTTAATATGATACTAATTAACATCTATAAGATTAAATGGTGATATAATTCATTTTTTTATATGGTATGAGGAAAATTTATTAGATAGAACATTAGTGATAATCATTTAGATTATTATGGAGAGATTTCGATTGTTTAAAACTTGTTTTTCCATATGAAATTTTATCATGTATATATTATAGTTCCAGAAAATTGAATAGGTCATAATAAATATATAATAGTCATCTTGATCAATAAAATTTGGTTCATAATCATCCTTGAAGGAGAAATTTATGAAAAATGGTTCTTCATCCGCGAAGGTTGTAGATCAGCACCTCCTGGATAATGATTTCTTTTTTAAAACAAAAGAGAGATAGATAGTAGTTTGAGAAAGTATATTCCATTAAAATGATATAATTATATTATATATATGAAACTAGATATATCATAATCATTTAGATATAGGAGGTGAGGAGAAGATACAAAAACAAAATAAATTGAAAATGAAATTAAAATATAAATTAAAAGGGTTTACCTCTTGAAATATCCTCCTTGAGAACCTCCTTAAGGGAAACAATTTTGGTTTTTGGAAAGTCCAAGAAATCATGGATGTTGGGAGAGACTAGAGGAGAATATTTGGGCTGAAAATTGAGAAGCTTTAAGTCATATAGGAGTTAGGAGAAGGGGGAGTGGTGGGTGGTTTTTATAGTAGATGATATGGGTGATTTTTGAATATTTTATTCATTATTTTATTATTTTTCTCAAGGCAACCAATAATTTTGTTTCTTATGACCAAAAATAGTAAACGTTTATGAGAATTCTAACCAAGTGTGCTTACATCCATGAAGACTCAAGGTGTTGTGTATTATGCTTCGAAAGTATTTATACCGTAAATTACTGTGTTCTACTACTCACAAAAAATTCATGTATTTTTTAAAAACCCCAAAAAGTCACAATAAATATTTTTTGACAAGTTGAATTAAAAAATAAAATCAATTTTTTTAAAATTAATTATCTAAATATGAGAAATTTATTTTTTGAGTAAAATATTTTTTTTACATTATAAATACAGATTTTAAATTCAAATCGGATTTTATAATACTTTAAAAAAATTATTGAGGTCTCACAAAATTATCACAAAATTCTAGGACAAAAAATATTTATTTAAGAATAATTTCTATGAAAATTAATTTTATTTTAAATCAATTTATTAATTTAAAATTATAATTAAATATTTATTACACACAAAAATACCAACACTTAATTATAAATTTTTAAAATATTCACTCTCATTTATAAGGTGTCCAAATTTTATTTATACTTACATCGGTGGGTTACTAGTCATAATGGTCATATTAAAATTCATAATGGTAAATTAATATTCATATGGTTATGTTACTATTCACTAAAATGTAATTGGATCCTATTATACTCTAAAAAGTTTTTTGGTCAAAAACATCTCTCTGTTTTTCAAAATTGAAATCATAGAGGTGGAAAAATTATGTTTACTGGTTAGGTAATAATAAAAAAGTGTTGAGTTTTAGTGACATGGGGTATCAAGCATTACATTCTATATAAAATTTAATTGTAAAACCTTGAGTTGTTTTATTCTTCCCCTCATACAAATATTTTATCCTTGTAATTATCAAAATGTTACCTCATAAAAATATTTCGGTAGGTCTTCATCATAAGTTCCCAAGGCTCCCTTGATACCTCTTCCATTTCTTGATTTTTAGAAATCACCTTTACAAGTTGATTCATCGGATTCCTCAACACATATTCTTTAGTTTCCAGAATCCAGATAGTCTCTTCACAGTAAGATAAGTCAGGTTTCAATTCTATACCTTCATAAGTGAGTACATGTGTTGGTTCTAGCATGTATTTCATTAACAAAGAGACATGGAAGACATTGTGTATCTTAGAGTGGTTAGGTGTAATTTCTAAATGATAAACCATAGATATAATTATCTCTAGAATTTAAAAAGGACTAATGTACATGGGGCTAAGTTTCCCTTACTTCCCAAATATTATAACACCCTTCCAAGGAGATACATTTATGAAACATTTTCTCCCACTTGAAATTAAAAATCATTCCTTAGATTATCAGCATATTGCCTTTTCTTTATTTGAGATTATTCAATATGGGTTTGAATAGTGTTTTCCATTTCTATTGTTTACTCTATAATATCTGGGTTTATAAGCTTCCTTTCATGAACTTTATCCCAACATGTTGGTGTATGACATCTTTTTCTGTAAAATGCTTCATATAGTTCAATTTGAATACATGAATAGAAAATATTATTGTAGGAAAACTCCACCAATGTTAAATAATAATACCATATACCTTTAAAATCAAGTGAACATGATCTCAACAAGTATTATAATATTTTGATCATCCATTCTGATTGGATGTTAGTTTGAGGGTCATAAGAAGTACTCAATCGAAGCTCAATATCCAATGATTTTTTGAAGAATTCTCTACAATTTCAATGTAAATAATGGATCATGACCACACACAATTGAGATAAATTATCCATGAAATCTTATAAATTCATTGATATAGAGACATTAAATGATATTAATTGTTAAATCTTCCCTTATTTCAAGTAAATGTACAGATTTGGTATGTCGGTCAGTAATTACACATATTGAATAATTCCTTCTTGGAGATTTTGGTAATATAGTGAAAAAATACACAGTGATATCATCTAATTTCCATGCAGTAATATGTATAGGTTTTAATAATACTCTACGATGTTCTATTTTAGCCTTCAACTATTGACAGACTAAACTTCTTGATACATAATCATCAATTTCATTGTTTTTTTATCCCAACAGAAATGTTATTTCAAATATCAATACATCTTAGTACCGCCAGGGTGTATAGAGAAATTCAAATTATGGGAATCATCAAATAAATATCGTTTTAGCTTGGGTGTAGATTTAAGACATATCCTTCTCTGAAATTTCAAAATTCCATCATCACACTCCAAATATGGAAACTTCCCATCATTCACAGATTTATTTTTCTTTTGAATATTCTCATCATTTGATTTATAAATTTTCATTATTTTTAATAAAGATAGTTGATAAATAAATTGAAAAAGTAATTATACTTATCATTCTTTTTTAAATTCTTATATCCATCACCTCTAGATCTTTATTTATAAGATCCTTATCAATCCTCTATTTTTTAGAACTTCATGATCCTTCCTGTTCAATGCATCTTCCACCTTATTTTCCTTCTCTGTATGGTATTGTATGGAAAAATAGTAATCTATAAGTAGCACGAGCCATATCATTTCCCTCATGTTGTGTTCTTCCTGTCATATTATATATTTCAAGCTCTTGTGATCAGAATATATCTCACATTTTTAACCTTAGAGATAATGTATCTATATATTTAGAGTAATGATTACATTTACTAACTAAAGATTGTGAGTTGGATAATTCTCTTCCAGAATTTTAACTACCATGATTCGTAGGTAATAAATATATCATTCTTCATAAGTTCACAACCAAGTCATTTCTTTGATGCATCACATCAAATCAAAAAATCCACTATTTCTTAGTGTTAGAGTCATGATTGGATGATTCATAACTCTCTTCTTCAATTCTTCAAAAAAATTCTTCACATTATTTTTTTCCATATGATATTTACCCTTTATGAGTAATCTTGGTTAACAAGTTAGCTAATTTGTTGATGTTATGAAGAAAACAACAATACTAAAATTTTAAACTAATAAAACCACATACCCCAGTTATGTTCGTTATAGCATGAAATTTCATAACTGAATTTCTCTATGTAGTATCAATTAAAATTCCAACCATAGAGACAATATGTCCTTGAAAAGGAACTGTTTGAAGCCAAAATTCAATCTTTCTAAACAACTCATATAACTCGTTTCCTCTAAGAGATTTCATAACAATGAACATGTGATTCTCATGATATTCATATCTCTTGAATCATACCAATATATCATCAATAAATAACATAACAAATTCCTCAATATATTCTTTAAAAATCTAAGCATTAGATCCATGAAAAAAGAGGGTGCATTAGTTAGTCCAAAAGGAATTAATTTAAACTCATAATGCCCACATTTGGTTCGAAATGCTACCTTTGGAATATATTACTTCCTCATATGAAACTACTGATATCTAGATAGAAGCTCAATATTATAAAAATATTAGGATTTGTGAAGTTGATCAAGTAAATCATCAATGCGAGGAATATGATACATTTTATTTATCATAATAGCATTGATCACCCTATATTCAATGCATATCTGCTTAGATCCATCATTATTCTTAATGAAAAGAGTAGAAGATATACATGGAGATACCGTAGTGATGATAAATCCTTTATCACTCAATTACTCAACCTATTTTTTCAATTATTTTAATTCCACTATGGTCATTATATAAGGATTATTTAATATTTACATTGTACTATTAATTAAATCAATATAAAACTCAATTTCCCACTCTTGAAGATGTCTAGGAAAATCCTCTAAAAATATATCAATGCATTATTTCACAATAGGTACATACACAATTTGAATATTTATTTCCTCTACCATATATATTATTTTATCTTACTCCCTTAGAAATGTATTTAGTAGATCCACTGGGGGGTCTAGGTAAGAATTTAATGACATGGATATCTCTTTAAAGATAATGTATTCTACAAAATTCTAAAAAATTATTAATTCCTTATTCTTGTACAATATTTTTTCACAATAACATGAAATCCCATTCAAACCAAGAATTATATCAATGTCAATCCTAGGTATAATGATAAGGTTAAAAACTAAAGAACATATATGTGTCATAAGGGGAACTGATCAACACATCTTTGTAGAGATGATACTTCCCTAATAAGTTTTGTCTAACAAATCCTTTATTAAATCAAATTGAAAATGTATAATTTTCTTGTAAAATAATGAAGATATAAAATAATGTGATGATAAAGAATCAAATAAATCATTGGCTATGTTTGAGGAATTAATTAATGTGAATTCTACCACATCATTATGAACATAAACTTCAATAGTTGTGATCACATAAGCTTGGATATTCTCACTTGGAATTCTCTGGGTAATGTTTCCTTGATTCTTAGTACAATCATTGGAATAATATCCCATATTTTTACAATTAGAGTATTGTACATTGGTAGCTTCTTTATTTCCCTTCCAATCTTTAGATTAGTGGCCTCTTTCCCCCTATTTGTAATAGACTCATTTTTCTTTTAAGTAGGCTCTGGGGTGATTCTATCTACAAGTATTACATGTTCAAAAAATGCCATTTTTATTCATCCCTGTATCTATTATTTCCTATTCCACCCTCATCTTCTCTTGCTTTCCTTTAATGTCATAAGTCTTAGATAATTATTTCTCTATCTTGATTACACTTGAGTCTATATCTTCATATTATGAGAATGTTTGCGAAACCATTTACCTTCAAAGGAATGGTTTTAAATAATAAAATAATTTATCACTCATTCTCCTCAAATTATATATATAGTCCTTGGAATGCGTTGGTAACCTTGAAAAATTGGCTTCATAATTCACAACATTTTTACCCTATTCTTGTTTCAAACTCACGAATTGCCTCTCTATATCTGTTTTATCTTCTCAAGGGAAATATTTTTATAAGAATATTTCCTTAAATTCCATACATTATATTTATTATATTTCACCCTCCTTATTTGTGTTTTGAATTAATGAGCACAACTGATTCACATCTCTTGATAGATGATTAAGTACCATGATTACACTTTCCATTATATTACATCCCAAAGTGAGAAATATCTTCTCTAAATAACTTATCAACTAAATCTTTAAAAATGGGTTCTTAATCCAATTTAATGATAGAGGATATTGCCTTATAAAGCAGTCTAACCTTGCCCCTCTACATTGTGGATCCAGATTCTCTATACAGGTAAGTCTATTGTTAATAACCAGAGTCATTTTTCCCAGTATATTTATATGTTTATGAGAACTAGTCATTACTTCATAACCAAGATCATTATTTTTCATAGGAGATAAATTCTGATATGTGATACATGCATTCATGAAGTTTCCATTAAATACACTAGGAACTATTTATAAATAATGGCATGCACTTAATTAGGTTATAATTCATAATTTATAATGTTTAACTAGAAAAACTATTATCATAAATTCAAATTTTATGCATGTCTGATTTGATAATCATAAGCATGGTTTCTTTTAGGAAATATTTACCATTAAATCCTTCGTAATGGGTTATAAATTTTTTTTATTTATCCTAAGAATATCCACTCGGAGTGTCAACCCATCTGTGTAGTAAGACCTGTTGTCATTTACCAGGTTACCTCAAGTAAGGCGCATAACACCTTGTCATAATTTTTACTCCAAGGTAAATTTGTGTCAGAACCACATACACATATAATATTTAGATAGGTTTTATTTTTTTTGGAATATTTAAATAATATTTACCTTACCAAAATTATAGTATGTTCTTGTATGTTATCCTCTATCTTAGTGTTTTGTTCTCTAATAAACATTTTCTAATTATAGTTTCCATGTTTTCTACTGAACTACCTCTAATACAAACTGTAAGGACCCATACCCCAGTTTCCCTAAGCTGATGCCTTTTATTAATACATTATAATTCTTAAAATAATTTTGTATCCCAAAGGAATGAATAGTTTAGTAGTTTTTTAAAACTAGATAAAAATAAAATTTCAACATTACAACTTGAAATGAAATACATAATAGTAATTCCATTAGAAACATCTATGAATCCAAGATTATCCGTACATGTTATTCATTATGTTCATCTTCAAAACCATGGGAAAATAAAACATAAGAAAGGGGTGATATCATTTTCTCATTAATGGTAAGTAATACAACATAAGTTATAATAAAAATAAACACTAGACATGGAAAATAACTAAAAAAACTATCCTTTAAAAATATTCTCAAGAATAATATGGTAGAATGAAAAGATGATTAAATAAGGTAATATAAATGATCATAAGAGAAATAAACATTACATTATAATTCAACTAGTCTAATAATCATGTATTTTTTTAATTAATAATACAGTATTGAGGGAATGAATAATTTCAGACATCTGAAACATACTTTCATGGCCTCGACAAAGATATATGAAAATACTAGGGTAAATCCACGACCAAAACCAAATTATTTTTTGACTCATGAGACCTACCAATGCATAGAGGGGATATATTGTGCCCCACTTGTTAGTTGTTAACTCTAATTCATTCCTCATATAAAAGGGGATAAAAATAAACAACATGTACATTTAAAAACATTCCCCAATATATACACATAAACACTTACTATTCTGGGTAGTATGGTGAATGGAATAAAGATAGAACATCTATACTCAAACTAATCATAAAAAATTTAATAAAATATAGTAGATGATAATCATAAGATATTAACATTAGTAAGACATAAAATTAAACAGAGGTGATGAAATAGAAAAAAATAATGTAATCAAATCATAAAATAATCTTTTGGGCGAAATACACATTTACTATAAAAACAAGAGTTATTTTAGAAATTGTTTTCATAAAAATATAGATTAACTAAGGAAGTTTTTACATGATGAAATTATTTTTTTTATTAAAATAAATTTTCCTCAAAATATATTATATAGTGAACTTGAAAATAGTTTATAATTTGAGAGGTTCCCTTGAATCAGGATTGTTTATGCAGAAGAATTGAGAAAAAATATTTATTTAACATTTGTCTCCCTATAAAATAAAGAAGGATTATTATTGGTACACATATATAGACCATTAAAACATAATTTATGAATATTAATTAAGAATATTTATGTATTTAATTATGATTAATATAGAAAAAGAGTAACCCGGAATAAAATTTTAGTTTAGGTAGAAAACCCTTACCTTATTTCTTAATAAGATATTCACTTGATATTAAATTCCATGACAATCAAACTAAACAAATGAATGAATTAATTAATAACCTTATATATTAATATTTTATTTATTATAATTTTATTAAGTTCATTATCTAATTTTTGATTATTTATAAGATACAAATTTATCGATCGAGAGCATTTGTTTCCTTGGTTTTAGTGACCAGTATACTTCTATATGAAAGTGGAAGATAATGTGGAATTGGTATAATTATAGTGATTTGAATTTACTTGATACTAATGAATATACATAATATTAAATGTTGATTAACGCAATTGGGTATATGTTATAAGGATGAGTTTTTTGATTGAATATTAGTGACAATCATTTAGATTAATTTGGTGATATTTCAATTGTTACGAAATAATTTTGTCATCTGAATTTTTATTATATATATATATATATAATGGTTAACGAGTATTTAATAGGTTATAATACATATATTATTTTCTAGTTTGACCATAAAAATGGTTTCATGATCATATTTGAAGGATAAATTGATTAACGAATGTTTTCCACCCAAGAAGATGGTTAATCAGTACTACTCAGGTGATGATATCGTTTTTAAAACAAAAGTTAGAGAGTTAGTAGTTTGAAGAAGGATATTCCATTAACATCATATACATCAATTATATATATTATAATATAGTTATCATGATAATTTTGATAGAGGAGGTGAGATAAATATAAGAATATAAAATAAATAGAAACTAAAATTAAAAGAAAAAGGAAGAGGGTTTACCTATTTAAATTTTCTCCGTGAGAACCTCCTTAGGGGAAGGGGTTTTGGTATTTTGGAAATAAAAAGAGATCTTGGGGGTGGAGAGAGACTAAGGAAGATTATTTGGGAAGATCACTGATAAGCTTAAAGTCTTACAGGATTGAGGAGTAGAGGGAGTGAGGGGTGGTATTTATAGTGGATGAGAGGTGTGATTTTTAAATATCTTATTCATTATTTAATTATTTTTCTCAAGAAAACCAATAGTGTTGATTCTGGTGAAAAAAATTAGTAATAGGTTCATATTAATTCTAACCAAGTGTGTTTACATCAGTGATAAATCATGTAATAGTGTATTTAGCTTCTAATGTATTTATACCGTAAATTACCATATTTTACTATTGAAAAAATTCAAGTATTTTAGAAAAAACCCAAAAATTAACCATAACCATTTATCGACTTGTAGAATCAAAAAAATTGAATCCATTTTATAAAAATAATATTCTAAATATATAAAATTTAATTTTGAAATAAAATCATTATTTACTTCAAAAAATACATATTTTAAATTTAAAACTGATTTTATAATACATTCAAAAATTAACCGAGGTCTCATAAAATTGTCCTAATATTATAAGACAAAAAAAATATATTTTTGGGAATAAATTTTATGAAAATAATATTTTTAAATAAATTTATTAATTTAAAATTATAAATAAATATTTATTAGTCATAGAAATACAACACTTAATTATTAAGTTTTTAAATATGAACTCTCATTTATAAGGTGTCTAAATTTTATTTATACTTACATGTGTGAGGCTTATATTAATAAGGTAAATATTACTATTCATAAGGGTACATTACTATTCATAAGGATATAGTTCCTATTCACCAAAAATGTATGTTGATCCTATCAGTCTCTCAAAATCATACTCACCAAAACTGTGTGTGTCGGTTTTTCGAAATTCAAAACCCAAAGGCGACAAAATTATGTTTAATAGTTATGTTATAATAAAAAGTGTTGTTTTAAAGAGACTCAATGTTTCATGAATTAAATTCTATATTAAATTTATTTTTAAAATTTTTGGGTGTTACACTTATAATATCTTATTTAATCCAAATACAATATTCCAACACCCATTAAATAATAATTAAAATCATTATTTTTGAGTGTTAATGATTTTATTTTTTCATTTAAATTTCTATTCAATGTTTTCAGTACATGAATATTTTTTAGGATTCTATCATATATAATATTTAAATCATGATATAAATATAATATATATTTATTATATATATTAACAATAATCTATGAATGTGAGAAAAAAAATGGGTCACATCACTTTATAGATGTTGTAGTCCACACTATGCACAAGAAATGATAATTTTGTTTAAATATATGAGGGGTAAATTTTTTAATGATATCTTATATTTATAGGAAAAAAATATTTCATAAATATCACATGTATTAATTCATTCCAAATTTATATCCATCAATGTAAAACAGTGATGAAAAAAAATTGATCGCTATTTGGAGACGATAATCCATGCCTATGCACGAGTGATAATTTTTATTTCCATAAAATGGAAAATAAGAAAAATGGTCATAAAATAAACATAATACAATCTTTGTACATTTATTATACATGATTAATTATTTTAGTATGAGTACAATTTATTTAGAGGAAGCAGAAGAAGAAATAAATTTTAATGAGTGGGTAGGAACATTGACCTCTTATTTGGTAGAAATCCCTTAGATACCTTATTAAGGACACTTACAATGATGTTTCAAGGATAAAAGTAGAAATTATTCATCTATATATATGTTGAGAATATTTTTGGGATAAATTTGACCATCTGGGCTACCAAAAGTTTTCCAAAGAACACAAAGGAGTGGTGTACTTTTATAAGGTGGTGGAGAGAGACACTTTGATTTTTTGGAAGGTATAAAATATTATTAATTTATTTTCATATAAAATTGACCACTAAATAATTAAATATAAATATTAAGTTTATATGTGTTTAAATACCTTCATTAAACTATTATTTATTGAAATGTGGTGGCCTTATCACTTAGTATTAGCCTTTGTTAACTAGTTTTACCCTTTTATCATAGAGAATTTTTTTTAATATTCATTATAGAAAAAAAATAATATTTCTAATATTAAATAAAAATAATTTTAATAATTAAAAATATTTATTAAAATTTTTAATATTCAAATTCTATAAAGGGTATAAATAAATTTTAAATTAATCCCATAAAACCCAAGGAATCTTTTTTCCAAAAATTTCATTTATTAGAAAAATAGATTTTTTATAACAAAATCACATATAATATTATCATAATGTTATAAATTGATTTATTGTTTAATAAAAGTATAATGAAATAATAAATATAGTCACAATAGAAAGGATACATAAAAAATAATATAGAAGAAAATATAATTTTCTAAAAAATGGTATTTACCCGATTCACCCAAAAAACTTTTTTTTCCAGAAATTTAAATAAATTTGACATAAGTTAATGTTATAGTGATGATGTAAAAAAATATATAATTTTTATAAAATTTAATTTCAATATTTAGATGAAATTATTTGTAATATATAAGTACAAAATTTAATAAGGCCCATTTTTTTAGAAAATATATCTTTAGGGCACAAAATGATATTACTAAAAATAGATTACTATTTTGCATGAATTAAATAGTCAATTTGTATTAAATAAAGTTATTATAAATATTTTTGTTATTATTTATAGGAATAATGTTTTAACCTTTTAATAATTTGAAATTTATCAAGGAATATTTTTGGAGCCAGACGATAAGACATTACATGATTCCGAGACTCGATGTTCGCAAAATTAATTTTCTACATATATTAAATATATATTATATCATGCATGCATGATTCATCATAAATAATAGAATATATCCTAAATGTATTCTTGAAATAGAAATATGATACCTTGTTTTAATCTGTACAACAGGGTTTAACATAGGCAGGACCTAAAGTTTGTCAGTGTGGACAGTTCTGATAAAGCATCTATTGGAAGATACATTCTGTGGATTAATTAATCAACCAAATTAATTAATTTATTAAAATAAGTAAATATTATTTAATAAATAATTTTCCAATTATGGAGAATCTAAAAAGTAATCCGTATACCCCTGTGACTATTGATAGAAGGTTTTACCACCCATCATTGGAAAATTGAGATCAGGAAATCAAATAACAACTGGATTAAGGAAAATCGAGGCACACAGAGCCTAACAAATATTCCAAAACATTGGAGAACAAATTATTAACCATTGAATGATCTAATTCTATGTATGACTCTTTATTTGTGAATTTCTCCCTTTTATTAAATTTTTTAATCAATGATCATATATCTACTTATTGATCTATAATTAATTAGAACCTTCGCATGATCCCCCTATCAAATCAATTTTTTTATTTGATTTATCTTCTTTTCATGCCATATTATATATCCTAGACTATCCCCAATTTAATGTTTCATCCAATAAATGTTGGAAAACAAATTTGGAACGATTTTTTCATGATCTTTTACCCCACAGATCTTCATGATATTTGACAAAGGCCTATAGAGAACGTAGTTTGACATTGTCAGGTGGTATCAAGCATGATCAGTCCTCCATATTCATTGAATATTCATGTTGAATGATTGATATTATTATTTTAGTATGGGTAAAGATTGATTGTTGGTAGTAGTGTTGAATTAATGGATTCAAAATCTGAATCCAAGGTGTCAGCAATGGTGGGTACTCATAGCGGTGGAAGATTCACCTAGAAGGGATAAATATCTGATTTACAAACATTGGATGGCCATAATTGATGGCCTAAATAATATTAAACCATCTTTAGGTAGTCAATTGGTGGATTTGGTGGTGGAAGAGATTGACTTGGAACCAATGGAGGATTCTTTAGATTCTATGAAAGTCCTCACTATACGCCATGTAGTTCGGAATAACACATGAGGTTTTATTTGTTTTTTTAAACCATCTATGATTTTTGAGGGATATAATAATCACACTCTATGTGGAAATCCCACTTATAGAGATACCTGAATCTAGTATACCCATCATGTAATCTATGAATGCATGATATATTATACGATTGTGGTACACGGTCAGGGACATATCCATGTACCCCAGACATGGGTCGTGCACTGGGTAGTTGATGAGATTTGAGTAGTACCCTTTCATGTGGTATAATACTAAATTTCTAGTAATCCATGTTCTTATTAGATATGTTTAGGTTATAGGGAAACGTCACACGCCATGTGGACCCCTTACACACCACCTACTATTGATGAGTTTTTCATCTCTTGTACCTCCATCAATTGAACTTGTAGTTTTTAATGTTAGTAGACTATCCTGAGTCTTTTTTTATATAGAACATGATTTTGGCCTTTATAGTGTATATCATGATATTGTACAATATGTGATAATAGTGACACTTTTTATGCGATGTTTAATAATGATGGTGATTGGGCAGGATTATTAGAGTGGTACCCCTTGATTCACAACGATGTGGTTCCTTTATCAACATAGTGGTACCACTACCATACTAGGGTGAGGGTCCTCTATCTACTAAGTGGAAACACTAATTCAATAGAGATATGGTCCTCTATCTACTAATTCATTCCCCAATGATGCACTAGGTAATGGGTCCTCTTTTTACATAGTGGAAGATCCTATCATAGTAAGGTGTGAGTTTTCCCTTTACTTAGTGTCACCCCCAAATACTAATAGGCAGTGGGTCCTCTATACGCAGAGTGGTATCCCCATGAAACACTAATGTGTGGGTCCTCTATCTATTGACGGAAACTCCCCTAATTCACAATAGCATGAGTTCTCTACCTAGAGGTTATACCCCCATAATAGTGTAATACTGTGAAAAGTTGGGGATCCTTCATGTGGTTACTTTGGTGGATAGACATGTGAGATGCTAGGTATTGTTCATGGAACCTTTTAAAATATTTGAAGACTCTTATCTTAGACATCATTATGATATAAAGAACCCCTTTCTCACTCATATATATTTATTTTCATAGAATATAACCTATTTGATTGGTTTTTGTTTCTATATTTCTATGGGATGAGATGTTTACATCTATATTGTCTCATACTACTCCCCCTTCAGCACTCGGGTAATCCTACAAGGTATGTATATACTCACCACTACATGGGGGATTCCCACATGTGTCATTCCCTATGAATATGATAGAAAATATGTCTATGATCACATAAAATCATTTGGATATCCTAGGGTATTTGACCATGTATGGTGGTTTTAGATTAGATATTGGTAACATGGATCTCCATTATATACCTTTCTAGATATTTTTTGGATTGTAAATATTTGTAGTCATGTGTGTATTTTTTGACTTTACATTTTAGATTATGTTTTCATACTATTGTATTCCATAGATGTTGTTATATGCACGGTTGTTACACTACATGTTACTATCATTAATATTTATTCCCATACACTTATTCATAGATATGGTTGGGTGGGTAAGTATAGGTACACTAGGAAAAATACACCCACATTACTTATTCATTTAGGTGTTTGTCTCCATACCCTAGCCTATAGAGGCATGATTGGGGGCTGTTATGACTAGATCCTCATTGGACCATGTCGTAAAAATTGATATTAGAGGATTTCATTCCTTCATATGGTGTTTAGAGTAGTCCCATTTTGACGAATTTTTGGTGAAATAGGGAAAATGTGTAAAAGATTATTGGGTGAGGAATTTAGGTTACAAAATCTAGAATTGATGCAGTATATGATGTATCCACACACCAGATCTATGACCACCATCTTATCGACATTTTATATTGATACATTGGTTGCTGGAACATTAGTACATGCATCATATATGATTGAGTCTTTGAATATAATTATTGATTCAAATCAAAACATATATATATATTCTCATTTTACCATGGGTTTTATTATTAAACTTTCATAATGCCTCTATGAAGAAAACTAGTCAGGTTACTGATTTAGGATCATAATGACACTCCAGTAAATGATGAAGTATCACTTCAGGGGACATCACATGAGATATTTCATTTAGGAGAAAGGTTTTATCACCCCACCTATCGTGATATACATAATAATAGTAGATATTTATGGGTGTTAGTGTGTGCCTTGTGTAATTCATGGGTTCCAGCACAATAGGTCACTAAGTTTCTACAGTGAGCTAGAGCCTGAGGTCACAGATGATTTTCTACATTTGATGGTCCCATTTTTTAATATTTTTTGGACACTAACATATCACATGGTTATTCTATATTCCAATTTCTTCTATGGGGTAGATTGGTGTTGGTAGATTCTGGACATGTAGATTCAGGATTAGTCCACAAGGTCCTGGGCCGACATCCAACATCCATTTCATGCTGATTCTTACTCCTCATTCATTCATCTAGTTCATAATTCGTAATTTTTTGAACTATAATAAGGATATATAATAGGTTCTTAGTATTATTTGAGGATCAATACTCTCACATGTTACTCCCTTAACATGATTAAATATGTATAATTCTAAGCATGAATATTTGAGTAGTGTATCCACAAAGATATTCATACTAGTGTGGAATCCCTATTAATCCCCAATTATGCCAGAGTTTTAGGGTAAGAATTTTTGAATGATATATTCAAATCATAGGGATTACAAATAGCTAGACCTAGTAGTGGGTGTTATTGGTATAATATGTTTTATAAGACCAGTAGGTGTTAGTTGATATTATCTCGACATAGGATACCTCCCCTAGATGAGAGTCACTCATGTAATCATTATTCACAGTCATTACAAAGAGGATAATGGTATCTTGGAGAGGTGTGGAGTTAATCATTTGATAAGTTATGTCACATGTAAAGTGTATTCCCAACAAAAATTGTGGAGGAGGGCTTAGATATAGTGTATTGACCACCACAGTAGAGGTAGTTATGTGATCATGGATCTCCTAAGTGAGGTTAGGGTGAACCCTATGGAGGAACATCTAGAAAATGAGAATTTGGGTATCCAAGAGGAAAATATTTCAATGGTGGAAAATTTTAGGTACAATAAGTTGTTATTATACTAATTATATAGTACTATTTGACATAATTTTGATTTATTTCTTCATATAATTACTTCTTATTCGATATATGGTGCTCTCAGTTTATATTTTATCTCGACAACTCTTCCATGAGGTTTTTATATGTAACAATTCCTCGATATTAATTATATTAAATATTTACAAGATATCACTTGGTTGTTAGAGTTTATCATGGGACCTTCTGGTCATCATGATAATACTTTATGAAATAGTCATGGTTATGGATTGGTTTTCCACATTCTGATCCATTTTTGAAAGTCCCCAAATATGAGTTAGATGCCTCCAAACTAATGGAATGAGGTTCTCTTCTGTGGGAGAGTGTGATATTATGGTCGAGTAAGTGGTTTTTTTTAATAGGAAGTTGAAACACATCGCCCCTCAGTTGGTGATTGTATCTATTGGTGAAGAAGGCTCTCCATGAATCTATATTCATTTAGTTGTGGATTATTTTATAGAATTATTACCTGATGATGTTCCAGGACTACCATTGTTGTGGGATATTGAGTATTTCAACAACATTCACACTGATAAAACTCTGATATCTTGTGTTTCATTTTGGATAGTTCCTACCATACTATGTGAGCTTCTATTGTAGTTAGACGACTGTTGAGGTAAGTGTTTTATCAAAACCATTGAATCCCTTGAGATAGATCCTGATTTTTTTTCAGTGAAAAGGTGGAAAGGAGAATGTGGATTTGTGTAGCTTATTTTATCATGAATAGGGAAATGATAAATAAAATTTACACATTTCTAAGTATTGATGACCCCTTTGATCATTTTCAAGGTGAGAGATGGTTCTCAAAGATCGATCTCAGGTCCACCTACCGCCAGTAGAGAGTTCTTGTGGCTAATATTCTAAAAGTAGTATTTTGATGTCGTTATGGACACCTTGAGTTCTTGGAGATTAATTTTAGTGTTTTATACCATCCTTCCACTTTAATGGATTTTATGAACCTAATATTCCATCTCTATATGGACTGATTTGTTATTTTCCTTATTGAAGAAATTATAAAATACAATTCATCACTGAAGCATTATACAAAGCACTTTAGGATTGTCCTAGAAATTCTTTGAGGGGACCATATTTATGTTATGATATCGATGTTCTTGTTCATAATCCATGAGGTTCCCTTTCAGAGTTATGTCATTATAGATAATTAATTATATATGGACTCGGTGAAGATCGAAGTAGTTATTTCGTGGGAGTCACCCAAGAGTGCGTCATAGATGTGGAGCTTTCTTGCCACGGTAGGGTAATACATGTTTTTTGTGGGAAACATCTTGAGGATTGCTTGCCCATTGACCATCCTGATTCAGAAAGGGTATTTTTTACCTTGAATGAGTAGTTCAATAGATCCTTTTGAGAGTTGAGTCTATCACAGATAAGTGATCCTATTTTGAGACTACATGAGGAAGAATGGAGTACATAGTTAATTGTGATGCCTATGTAGATGGAAATGGTTGTGGATTGATTTAAATTTAGGTGTTATCTTATATAGGTCAAGGTATTTGAGACCCCATGAGTATAACTACATGACCCATGACAAAAATTTTGCAGTAGCAGTCTTTTCTCATAGGTTTTGGAGGAACTATTTTTAGGTAGAGTGTTTTCTTGTTTACTCAAGCCATCAGAGTCTTAGGTATTTCCCTATGTATATAGAACTAAACCGAAGATAAAGGTTATAGTTGGAGTTCATGTAAGACTAAGACATTGAGATATTTTATACTATTTGGAATGAAATTTTGGTGGCATATTCCCTTGGTAGGATGTCCCAGGCTCATTTGGGGCAGGAGGCATTGGAGTTGTTGCCTTCCTTACATGGGACCCTAGTGGAGAAGGATGGTAAATCATTTATTTAGTTGATGGTGTTTGTACTTATAATTATATAGCTTTTTAGAGAGTCATTGTTTTGATACATAAACTTTGTGATTCTATGTTACAAAATATCCTCAAGAGATTCACCAAATGGATTTTGTGAATAAAGTGATCACATTACCTTTTCTAGGGGTAGATGGTGGTTCTAGTTTCTCTGTGGGTGGAGGAGAGGATAGAGTTTTACACAACTCCTTTGAAAATAAATTCTAGTGTAGGGAATATGTAATAAGTCCTTTAGTGGAAATTTTGGTTATCTAGAATGAGGCATATCATGGATGAGTTCATCTATCAGTGCCTTACATGTCATCAAGTAAAGAATAAGAACTATGTTCTGGTAGGTTTTTGCAGCCTCTTGAGATCCTGGGATAGAAAAGGGATAATATATCCATGGATTTTGTTATAGGGAATCCATGTAATATGAGAGTCCATAATTCCATTTGGGTGATAGTTGATCGACTTTAGAAGGTGACACAATTCATTTATATTAGGGAGCAATGTTATGTGGAGGGTTAAGTGTAGTTGAACATGCTTGAGATCATCTACCTTCCTGGGAATCCTTCGGAAATTGTCTCTAACAATGACGTGTGGTTTAAATCACAATTATAGAGAGGACTACTATAGAAATTCAATAACAAAATGAGGATGAGATTAGTAATTCACCACCATACAGTTGGCTGGACCGAGAGAGCAATCAATGTGCTTGGGAGTATACAAAGGGATTACAAGTTAGACTTTGGTCTGATCTAGGAGGATCACATACCCATAAAATAGATTTATTTTAATAAAATATACCACCCTACTATCAGTGTGGTAACTTTTGTAGAACTTTATTGGAGACCTTGTAGGTCACCCTTATAATGGAATGGTAATGAATAGAAACCTCTTGTTTGGAAAGAGATGGTTCTAGCGATGAAGGAGATGGTCCATGTGATCCACCAGTGTTTGAGAGATGAAGATATTAGTTAAAATAAATTATAGATCAAATTCATCAGCCCTAGTTATTTTAGAAGGGAGAATTTTTTCTTGAGAGTCTCCCCGTAATGTGAATGAAGAGATTCATTTAGGGAGGCATGCTATACCTATGTTTCATCAATATTTATAATATATTATAAAATTATGGTGAGTTTTCCTACTATCTATCCTCATGCCCACAATTAGATTAGGTGCATGACATCTTCCATTTGTCACAACTGAGGAGATATATTAATGAACCCACACAAAGTATTTATCATAGAGAGTTGGACATCGAGCACGGAAACACATATATGGATCACCCAGTGACAATTGATGACTGAAATGAAAGGAACCTATATGAATATACTATTCCATTGTTTTGGGTTTTGTGGAAGCATGCAAGCATATAATAGAACTTCTTGGGATGGGAGACCCAGATGTAGTATCAGTATCACAAGAATTTTGTTTATTTTTTCATTTAGAGGATGAAAATCATAGTGTAGTTAATAATTTAGAGACCTTATTTTTTCCTTTTAAGGATTTGAAATATATTGAGAAATATTTTTGGAGCCATATGTGAATATGGCATGTGATTTTGAGCCACGATGTGCCCAAAATTATATTAATAAAAATATTAAAAATATTTTATGTCACATGCGAATGATTTTTTTATAAATAATGTAAAAACTTATCAATGGAGTCTCAATATGGAAATATAAGTCCATTGTTGAATCTTGTGCATGGGATTTACCCTTGGCCAGGCCTAAAGTTCATTGACACATGATGTTGCGATAAAGCTATCGTTAGCGGGTACATTCATTCGATTAATTAATTAATATGTTTAATTATTTCATTTAATGAATAATATATAATGTCATATATATGTATCCAATTATGGAGAATATATGAGGATAGCCACATAACCTTGTAACTATTGAGAGTAGGTTCTAGCATGAATCACTGGATAATTGAGATCGAGAGATTGAACTACAGACCAATTAGTGAAAATTAAGGACCAGTGAACACAATGTATTGTCCCTGACATTAGAGAATGAATTCTTCACTATTAAATGATCTGATTTGATGTAGTACTCAAATTTTTTGGGGATTTAGTCTTGATTATTCTTTATAATCACGGATTATCAATCGATTATTTGATTTATGACTAATTCAATACTTTTTATGATATCCTTGTCATATCAATTTTTATATTTTATTTATCAACTCATTATTCTACATTTTCTTACTATGAATATACCCAATTTAATTTTTCCCCAAGAATGCTTGGACAATGATTGTTTCAAATTTTTTTTCTTGTTCATTACCCCTATAATTCTTTTCATTCTTCATTGTTGGCCTATAGGGACAACAGTTCAACATTGTTGGGCTCGAACGAGCATGATCATACCCCTAAATTTATGAAAGATTCACATTCAATGATCGACATGATGATTTTAGCACATATCAATATTTTTTTTATGGAGAAGGTATTGATTCATGGATCTGAGATTAGAATCCAAGTCGGTATTGATTTGGGGTGCTTGTAATGGTGGTTGTTTCATGCGAATGGTATGGATATCCAATTTTTAGTCACCGTAGTGCCAGAATCAGTGGCTAAAGGACTATTACACCATTTTTAGGTGTTAAAATGGTGTATTAGAATGAAATGGTTCATGATATGTAATATTATGTTTATTCTATGGGTTCTATGAAAATCATGACTACACACCATTTAGTTTTGATGAACGCAGGGTGCATTCTTTAGTTTCTTGTGGTGACAAGGGGTTTTGGGGTAGATAAGTAATAGACATCATGTGAGACCACCACAGACTATGTTTCCTAGAGTTGGAAGGCCTAGTATGTACTCTGGGAGTATACAAGATAGTACAATACCATGCTACAAGATAACATACATGACTTTGTACCCATAAACATGTGGGGTACTAGGTGGCTGAGGTATGCCTTATAGTACCCTTACAATCTATGTAATACTACATGTAAAGTGGTGCATGTTCTACATATACATAGCCATGTGAAGAATAAAGGTTACACATCATGTATTCCCCTCACACACTATTTACATGTAGATGGGTTTTCCAACTCTTGTATCTCTTTTATTTGGATTAGATTTTTTTCTATGAGTAAACCATATGGAGTGCTTCTTCTATATAGAACATGATTTTGACCTTCATAGGGGTTTCCAAAATGTGTTGTGAGATGTTTCATGAATGTATCATATCTTGGATTTGTTCAATTTTGACAGTGGTTAGGTAAGATCGTTATAGTGGTACATTTGAAACCCAATAGGGTATGTTTCCTTTATCTATAGAGTGGAACCCCTATCTTACAGGGTTTTAGGTCCTATGTCTACTGAGTGGTACCCAATAATGAAAATGGGTACAATCCCTCTAAATATTGATTTATACCCACTAATTTAATGGGCACAGGTTCTCTAAAAGCATATGGGCCCTAACTATCATTCTAGGATGTGAGTCCTCTATCTACTAACGGGACCCCTATTATACTTGAGAATGGGTCTTCAAACGTTTTGTGGTACCCCCTAACAAAAAATAAAGCATACTATATATCTATAAAGTGAAACCATCCTAAGGCACTAAGTCATGGTTCTTCTACCTAGACATTACCCCCCTCAATAATGTGGTATAATGGTGAGGTGTGGGTCCTCTACATGGTTACTTTTTCCTATAGACATGCGAGTTGATTGAAATCATTGATAGACCAGTTGGTACTACTGGAAGACTCTTTTTTTGGTAGGTATATGAGATTCATATCTCCTTTCACTCTCATGTTTGGTTTTTATGAGAATATATCCCTATTTAATGGTTTACATTTTAGTCTTTCTATGATTTAATATGTTTACTTATATCATGTCTCCTACTGCTCCCCCTTCATCATTCGGTGTGTCACACAAGGTATGTATATAATCACCCCTAAATGGGATTTTCCCACATGTTTTGTGTCGTAGGAATATAACTAACAAGTCAAAGGTGATTAAAAAAGATCACAATGATAGCATAGTACATTTGACCACATTTGGTGTTTGGAGAATGATGATTTGGAGACAACCTATATCATCAGTTACATTTCCACTTATTATAATGTTGGGGAATGTTTTTATTTTATAAAATTGTTTTCCACATTAAATTTTTGATTATTTTGTCTTACTCATATATTCCCTAGAGGTTGTTTTATGCATGGTTATCACTCTAACTGTTACCGCCTTTTATACTTATTACTATAAACATCTATATGGATAGGGTTTAGTGTATGAGTATTTGTACATTAGATAAAGGCTTCCAATATTATTTATTCCTTTTGGTACATGTCCTCATAACATATTCCATCAATGTGTGTTTGGGGTAGTTGCATATTTAGCCACATTAGACCAGGCCCTGAAATTGTTGTCAGTCCAATTAACACCCACCTATCAAATGACTAGGTGATTATTGTCACATTAAATATTGATATTTTGAAAGTATATCATAGTTTATTTAAACTATAGGTTTCATGTAAATCATGATATCATGAAAATAAAATTTATTAATATATATATCTTAAATGGTTGGGGTGTTATATTCTCTAACCATAAAATATTTTTCCCCATGAAGTTACATCACTTGGATATAACCAAATAAGTACACATCAGCCTCATCACATCCTTTGGTTTCTTTATTGATACCTCAAGTTTATGGTTTCTATTAAAAACTATGACAAAATGAGTGGTCTTGTATCATTTAAATTTCTCACTATGATCTAAAATCTTGACTGTTTATTACTCGTAAAATAAATCTTTCTCTTGCGGATTTACCTCCATGTTTGAAGAATGTGAAGGATCAGTGGAATCCCCCATAGATAATATATCATCATGATATGATTAATAATTTCAATGAGACCAATATATCTAGGGATCATCTTCAACATTATATTAAATATCATATCATTATTCTAACAATAAATTCATTATATTACCACAAAACCAAATTAAAACTCTATATGTCATTAATGTTGTCGACATAACATTTTTTCACCACTAAGATTGCCTTGTTTTTATTTTATATCTATAAATTTCCCTGTCATTTCTTTAGCTAGATCAAGTTCCTCATGAATTCTTCCTCCAACTTTATCTCAACACATTGGAGTTCTACACTTCGTACCATAGAGAGCTTTATAAAGATCCATCTAAATTCATGAGTGAATTCTATTATTATAATAAATTTTCACTATAGGAGGGTTTTGATCCCAAAAACCTTAAAAATAGATTTAAAATGTTCATATCATGTATTTTATAGGATTAATATCCATATAAGAGTGACCATACATTTGAAGAAAATAAAATGTACTGAATCTCAACTCTATATCAAGATCTTGTTGAAGACCTCTACAGAACAATGAGGTAAACCTCATTTGTCAGTCAGATTTGATTTAGAGTGGTACTCTAAAATCTCACCACATCAATAATGTATAACCTATCATGTTAATCAAGATAAAAACATTATTTAATAATAATTATATTTTTATATTTCATAAGACTATCGATTACAACCCAAATCACTTTGTTCCCATTAGATGTTCTGGGGAGTCCAATATTCAAATCCAAGGAAATGGTTTCCCATTTCCACTCTTATTTGATAATTGTTGTAAAAACACCTATAATTACTTTCACTCAAATATAACTTGTTAACACACTATGCATCGAGATAAATAATATAAAAAATCAATATTCATTTAATCCCACAAAAATACTCTTTCAAATCCATATAAACCTTCATACCTTCAATATGAATAGATAATGATGAATTATGATCTTCAAACAATACATCCTTATTTATGTATGGCATTGATAGAACACATATTCATTTACTGAACATTGTAATTTTATCATAATCACGGTTGAACTTGTGAACATTTTTCTCCTTGTTATATAGTTCCACATCATTTGTATTCACCTCACTAATCATATCGTTGATGGATTGGAAGACAAAAATTTAAGAAAGAAATGATGTGTCTAATTTTATCAAGATGTAACAATTTTATCCTATAAATCTATAAAGATATCATTTATTTAAATCATTATCATATAAAAACAAACATGTTATTTCTACCTCAGAGCATATTCCACCTTTTCCTCTTTCTTATAGTGTTTAATAATTGAGATTTCTAAATCATTGAACATGTATAACCATTTTTTGTTGTGTATATTCAACACACTCATTATAATTGAATCTATAATGAAAAAAAACTACTCCCCTAACTCCAAATAATAACATTGGAAAATTTTATCATCAATGATAAATTATCAAAAAGAAGAATATATCACCAAATCATTATTCCCGAGGACACATCCCAGTCCACTCTTTGATGGATTACTATATATCACAAACCCTTCCCCACTACTGATTGGTGTTAGCATTAGATCACTGAAAAATAACTTCCTTAGTCCTTTTTAAGTATTCTCTTATTAATCTTCACAAAATAACAAGGTTACCTTATAGGTGATAATAGTTAGTAGATTTGATAAACATAAAAAAATTCAAAAAAATTTGGATGTATCTTACTAACCGAAGATAACTATAGATATTAATCAACACAGTTTGTTTATACTATTGTTTAATGACATCCATCATCGAATGACCCACAAAAATACATACGCAAGAAATTATATGACCCCAGAATGAATCGTTTGGTAAAAAAATTATCAGTTTGTAAATTTAGATTATAAATTATCCTTCCAAAGAGTCTTCATTAAAATACTTTAATATTTTCTATGAACATCCTTACCCTTCAAATATATAATAATAAAATCTATGAATACTACTAAAAACTAATCAAGGAAATACCCAAATACAATAATCATTAAATCAATGAGGATAACATGATCATTGGTAAGTCAAAATAAAATAACTATAAATTACTACTGACCACACCTTATACAAAAGGATGTCTTGGAATTATACTCCTTATTGAACCATAATTAATGAATTTCAAATCAATGATCAATCTTGGAGAAATATTGAGATCCTTATAATAGGTCAAATAGATCATAAATATTTTTTTATAAAGATACTTTTTCATAATAGTTATATTTTTGAGTTATAGGTAATCAATTCTATGACATATTAATCCATATTTAACATTAAAAAAGGACAGATAAATTCCATGGTGAAACCTTAGGCTGAATAAATCCCATATCAAGATTATCTGATATTTTATTCTACAATTCCTATAAATCAATTAAGGATTTTCTTTATGGGGTATTTGATATAGAAGTTCCATAAGGTATGAGATCTATTAAAAACTCAACATCATGATTTTAGGGAGGAATATGAATGTCGGTAGGAAATACATCAACATATTACTGAATGATAATAAAATTTTAAACATTATGTTTATCCCAAACAATTTGATATAAATTACCCCCATAAATAGTAAGAAAAAATACATATAATGTAGGTAATTTCCATTAGAAGTTTAGGTTCATCCATAGACTGATAGATGGTAACTGGTTAATTCAAAATATCAAATATAAATTCCCTTACATGAAAATTGGTATCAAATAAATACAGAGAGGACCAATCTATTCTGAAAATTATATAAAATTCAAATATAGGAAGAACAAAAAGTTTTTTATGAAGCTCATTCCCACAAACTTCTATCAAAGATGTGCTATAGACTTGAGATTAGATCATTTAACTATAAAACGTTTTCACATCCAACTCAATATCAAATAATTTAGGTTATGACTGAACATTTAGAAAGACTTTTTAGGATAAAAATAAATTCATATTACTATACTAAAATAAGATATATCAATATCTGAACTAGAACGTCACCACCTCAACATCTTAGTCATATCTTCACAAGATGTCTAAATCACAAAACCTTATTTAAAAAAAGTGGCAGCATTGGTTTATTGTTGGTCATTTATTATAATAATCCATTAAAATCCTTAATAGGGGTTAAAAAAAATTATTTATGCCAAAAATGTTTCATTTTAGTGTCATATTAATTTTTCATTAAGGGATAATTCACTATGACCAATAATGATTGTCAATATCTATTCAACAAATGTTTTCTGAATTATTACTCATATATGCATCAATTAAAAAATAAAATCCACATATAGTATCTATAAATAAATGTATATCTCATAAAAACACATAATATTTTTTTTACCAAAAAAAATATGATATTATTGAATGATTAAACATGGCCTCCAGGTCAATCATAATATTATGTCCAATTTTTTTTAGTTTTTCGAGAATATAGTTCCTAAGGATTCAACAAAACATTATGTGATACCAACTCTAATAATCTAACTTTGTTAACCTTGAGAATGGGTTAAATTTATTACCCAAGTTAAATATATAATTGATCACACCATGATGGATCAATCAACTTAGTTGTCTTGTAAATCTTGTTACATACTCTATTCCAATATGAGATTAGAAACATAAAAACATACCCTTGGAAATATCAATGGATCATTAATATCATTCATCATATCATTTTTCATATCTTGGTAAAAGTGAAAAATAAGGGGTGATATCAGATGCATAGTAAAGGGTATGTTCATCGGAAGGTGTCATGAGTAAATAAGGCATAATCTACATAGAAAAGTGGATAATTAAATCATGTGGCATTCAATCTATAAATTGAGTTTAATGAAAATCCATTACCAATACGAACATATAAAACACATGGACAATGAAAACATAATTCTTAATAAAGAAAATACATAATTATGGATAATAAAAATTATGGAATCTCGACCAAGATTTCTTGAATATGTCCAATATAGACACTGAAAAAACTTTTTATTATTTATAGTTGGATAGGTGCAACGAAAATACCCATATAATGTGGGATTCTTACTATTTTGTCTGATGATACCTTTTAATGTATTGAGAGACTATCTATAACCTGGAACCACCTGTGACATAAATGACTTATGCATTCCTTATATTTTTAAGGATTAGAACAATTTATTCTTAAAATACCATATCTGTGAAGAATTATTTATAACAAATCAAGAACACATAAAAATAATATTTCATCATCATATACCTTCCAGAGAAAAAATAAATATTATATCATTCAATCATATCCCTTGTAACATAAATTGGTTATGTAAATGGTGAATATACCATTAAAATAACACCATAACATTTTAGGAGGAGAATATGCTTCTCATTCAGAATTCACTTATTAAAAATCAGTAAAATTATAGAATATAATCATAACACCATGTGGTTTTTGGAAAGATATATATCTTTAAAATAAATATAATAATTTTAAATTTTTTACACCAAACATTATTTTTATCTTTTGTTACACACAAAAATAATTTTTTATTATACTATATGCAATAATGATTTTATCATGCATTCCATGAAACACTAATTTTAGATTGCATTACACACAACAACATGTTTAATCCAAATGTGACATACTTATAAAATATTATTATTTAATATATAATTATCGCCTATCCATTTGAATGGAGGGTACAAATAATATTAAATAAATTTTGAAAAAATACGTCTCACCAAAATATATAAAATAAATACTTTAGGGATAAATTAAAATGAAATAAAAATAAAAACTATTTAAAAAAAATGAAATATTATTTTAAAAAATTATTTTTATGCACAAAACATTTTTTTTTCAATAAATAATGACAATCAATTTTTGAAAATTATTTCAATAAAATTAATATATTAAATTTTCAATTATATTTTGATATTCCTTTTATGAATTTTCTAAAAAATACATAATAATAAATCCAGTTATATTCTTAAACCTATTTTTGAAAAAACCAATTTTGTGGCCTTTTCTATAATTATTAAAAAATTAATTTTCTTCCCAATTTTATAAAAAAATCAAAATAAACCTCAAATTTTGAATCATATTTTCAAAATTATCTTAGTTAATTTTTTTTAGAATTTTTTTAAAAAATAATTTTTTTATAAATAGTGGAAATACTGGTTATTG